>JAGFMF010011614.1:11638984-11670152 GCA_019455555.1 Galemys pyrenaicus | reverse complement strand
TCCCCCACCTGGCCGGCAGCAGGGATCGAACTCGTGCTGCAGTGGCTGCGGTCTGCTTCATAGTGCGTTGCTTAACCCACTGCGCCACCAGGGAGGCCCCAAAGTCACATTTTTAAAAAAACAATGGTTGGCTCACTTAGGGAGATAGGTTGAAGGGAGAAAACTTAGAGGCAAGATCAGTGTATTTGAAAACGGCATTCTTGACTTCTCAAGGTTATCTGTGTATCTTTCCAATTCTCAACCCAATATTTAGATGAATTTCTCTACAGTGAATTGTTATTTTATGTATGTTAAGTCTACAGCCTCATAATGACTTGTCTGTATACTGAACTTCACTTTTGGTTGTTCTAATTTGCTAAATCTATACTTAAAATATTTATTTATTTAAATAATGCAAAATGCTTTTATTAACTATGGCAAACATGCAACAATGAATTTCTCCTTCCCTTATCCTTGTGCATCAAAAAATTCCATGTTTCTATGGGGCATGTTAACTTCCAGTGACAAATATCAAATCTTTTTTTTGAAGAATTATTTGTTTATGCAGACAAGAACTGGGGTACAGGCCAGAGACAGAGTGGGGAGCAGAACAGGTGGATCTACTGGAATCCACTCCTGAGGGGAGCAGGGAGGAGACAGAAGAGGTCTGCTGTGCCCTGTGGGTCACCTCCCTGGACGGGGGTGCAACTGGTGCTACAGTGGCTGCTGCAGATGCTTCACAGTGCTGAGACTTACCCCTTATGCCACCAGAAAGTGAGTTAAAGCCTTTATGAGCATGGCTATTCAGCCTTATTTTATCATGCACATGAAGACTTCTCATCTACCACTTCATCATTTCAGAGGGGCTTTGGGAGAAGTGAAACAATTAACACATCTTGTGAAAACCTCATGCAATTACAAGATATTGCCTGATCCTCCTCCCATATGTTACTGTAAGAGAACCAATCTCTTTCATATTAGAGTTTCCCTTTGCAATTGGACCTTCTATCCATTGTTTTGTATTAAATGCTTGCTATGGAAAAGTCCATTAGATTTCACGTTCTTTATTTGAAAATCAAAAAGCAGAAAAACCTAACTGGAAGAGTATATGTAGTGTTTAGGATTCTGAAGTTTGCTAATCTCGTTTCAATTTATACTCTTCCATTTAAAGCATCTAATCCTGAGAAATATCTACTTTGTCTGCCTGCATCTATCATCCTCTAACCATCATTGAATATTAACTACTAAATTAATGCCTAAAAATAGCAAGAATCTATGCAGAACCAGGAATTGTCTACGTACTTTTTAAGCACTAACTCATTTAATTCACACACCAACTTGAGCTACATCATTATCTTAACGTTATAATATGTGAAAAAGAATTTGACTAAGTAACTTATCTATAATCACAATTAACTGAGATGGGACTTGGATTTGAACATAACAATCAGGATTGCAAGTTCATGCTCTAGCTTCCTGTTCTACAGTCACCCTTTGTGACAATTACATAAATAATACCCTTAACAAACTTATCTGGGTGCATGCATCCAACTTAAGGTCTACAAATGGGACCTATGAAATTTTAAATGACTAGGTCAACAGATTAGTTAAAAATGCAAAGCAGAAATACCTAGCTATGTATTTTCATTCAAAAACAGAAAAGTAAAGTGTAGGCAGGTATGACTTGATCAATTTCAATGATTTAAGACAATTAAACCTATTAATTAAAAAATCAAAGTCTTTAAAATATATATTCAATTATCCACTCAAAAATAATTATGAACACATGGACAAGGTAGTCTCTTAGATTAGACAGGCATGTTTAATGAAAAGGGTACTGAAAACCCCCTCAGAAACTTCTTCTCTATAAGTGAAGACATTTGAGATCTTGTGTCATTTTTAGTGCATTTATTCCACTAACCTGCCAGTAAGCCAGGCATACCACAGCTATTCCCTGCGAGTCTTCCATGGGACTCACTTCCAGGTGCTCTCCTGGACTTTGGGTACATTAGCGAACAAGCAGAAGCTGAATGATTCTCACGGAGGCAAAAGGCCAGCAAAGATTCACTCTAATCATGTCTGAATGGCTCAAAATGAGTCTGAACTGCTTAGGGCAAGAGCAACATTTAATGAGAGGCAGGGAGGAAATGCAGTCTTAAGAACACTGTAAACCAAAAATCAGAGATGACAAGATGTTTGAGCAACTACTGACAAATTTAAGAATTACACGTATCTTTCATTTAAAACAGTACTTCTCAGATGTTTCTGAGTGGCAGAATCATCTGAGAAGCCTTCACAAATCCCACAGCCCAGGACTCAATCCAAAGCAATGAATGTGTTTCGGGGAGGGAGGCAGCCCCGGAATAGTCTGAAGATCCCCAAGTGATACCAGTCTGCAGCAGCTTTTGAGAACTACTGATTTAGCACGTATAAGTAAAAAATTAAACATTCTAAGAAGAAAGTTACATTTAGAGTGGCATTAGACTGTACAAGGATTTGAGTATCAATGAAAAACATTTGAGGATAATTTAACAGCATGTGGGAAATGAGCAGAGCAGAGGGTGCAGACACGAAGAAGCATGGCCTAAAACCAAATGGAAAGGCACAAGGCACACGGGGCTCAAAGCCCCAAAATACTGAGAATGAGAATGGAAACATGGGATGACGTCTGATCACATTCAAGAAGCAGTTTCAGAGAGCAGCAAGGAGAGGACCTAGGTCCAAATGGTGAGGAGGAAGCCAGTGTGAACAGGCTCCTCCCCTTTAAGGCACCAGCACACAAAGTGAGGGTGCAGATACTCAGGTCAAAGACGAGAAGGGAGGAACGGGGAGGGGCCCGACGGTGGGAGTCTCCAGAGGAGAGGTAACATCAGAGGGGAAAGGGGAGGAGGGCGATGGTCACACACTCAGGCTCCTGAGGCTCTCTGTGCAGAGCTTCTGTTACGGAGATGCGTGTTGTGCTGGTCGCTCAGTTGAAAAAGGATCGTAAGACAGTGATGTAGCAAGGGAAGTGTGGCCATGAAGGAGGAAGGTTCAGTACAGCATCTGCTTTGGAGTCACTTACATGAGCCAAAGGGGCTCGGTACAGGGACTCAGATGAGTCAGGGTGTTTTCCAGAATGGTGCATTTGTAAACCTGGGACACTGGAGTATCTCCCTCTTGTCTGTGCCTGAAGAACGGGTCTCCCATGTGTGCTGGGTGTGCCTGCACTGGGTCCAGGGGGCCCCTCCCTGATATGGAAGGACTCGAGTAGATGTAGACGCTGCTGCCAGCAGTGGGAAGTGAACGGAGGGCCCACCAGCTCCTGCTCCTGCCCGGGGCTGCTCTCAGGAGAACATGGACCAGACACGAGGCAGGCACAGGCTGGCTGCTACCCCCAGGAAGGACAAGTCGCTGGGCAGCCTTGCCTTTGGCAAAATGAGAGATTATCTAGGAGGAGGGGGGGCGGGGGGACTAGCCCCCCAGGGTTTATGGACCAAGGTCAACTGGAAAAGCAAGTCTATCAAAAGAAAAAGCAGCTTTCCGTCAAGGAAAGTGAAGTCAGTCAGAAGGCCAAAGAAAAATATCGGGTGGTCTCACTAAGAGGAATATAAGGGACCAAATAAGGGACAAGGAAAAGAATAACAACAATAAAAAAAATCACAACACAATGAAAATAAAAAGACAAAGACCAATCAGAAACTCTTTGTGGGGGCAGGGGATGGGACGAGGCAGGAAGAGCACAAGGGACTGGGGGTGATGGTGCACAGGGGAGATGGTGGTGGGAACTCCATGGGGACCACAGTTGATGTCAAATATATGTAAATAAAGGGAAAAAAAGATAGGAAGAAGACAGATGCTTGAGGGGACGCCGTGGGCATGTGGCGGGAGAAGCACAGTGGAGAGGGCTAGCAGTTGAGACGCGTGAATGACAAGGCTGTATTCTGTGGAGATGCAGGGCACGTAAGGGTGGAGGGCGGGGAGAGCATCAGTCAGAAAAAGAGGTGGTGCTTTCTCAACGTTGGCGATAAAAGATGGAGCGGGCAAGAAATGCTGGACAACAACCCGTGATCTGCTCTGTTCCTACCGGTCCTTCGGGTCCTCTTAGTTTACACCTGAGGAAACGGAGGCTAGAGGCTTACCTACAAAGGGAACACAGACCCACCTGTCCAAAAGCTTTCTCCCAGACAGGTGAGCAGGCAGCAGAACAAGTCAACCAGGCCACAGCCACATGTTTCCAGGCAGAGAACCAGGTGGCAACAAGACCGTTCCGGTTCATCGGCTGGGACAGGAGAGAAGCCAGGACCCAGAGGCCCTCCTGACTGGGTTTTGTTTGGTTTGGGTCTGGGGAAGCTGGCAGGGGGAGCGAGCGAGAAAAGACCCCTGGGAGGCAGAGAAATGAGGCAGAATCTTGCCAACGAGCCAGGTGTGGCGGGCGGCGGGCTGGACAGCAGGCAGCCGTGGGCTCCTCAATACCAGCATCACCGGACAGGGCTGCAGCTGCTGATCTCCAAGTGGCGTTTCACTCAGCCCACCCGCTGGGCTGTTCTCTGACCGAGACCACTCAACAATCTCCTGAAGGCTGTTATCCATGGAGAGGAGCGCGGAGCAGGCACTTAAAGGACGTCGCGGGGAGGAGGATGCAAGGGGCTGGCGGTGGACGCTCCAGGGCGGTGGACGCTCCAGGTTCTTTCCCGGTGTGAGCGTCGGGGAGTAAGTCCAGGTAAGTGGCTGGAAGGAGCAAGAGGCGAGGGGCGAGGGCCTGAGGCAGACCCGAACCTCAGGCGTTTGCTAGCTCCAACGCGTGGGCGTGGGTAATTCCTTCACGCCCTCACTCCTGCTTCCTTATTTGAAAAGTTCTGTTGACGACACTGTCAGGGAAAGTGTGAAATCCAAGCCCAGAGAAAAGTGCAGCACAAACAGTCACGTCAAGCAAGACAAGTCCATTTCCCAGCATCGTGGTAAAGCGCGGTGCGGCCGGCAAAGGCGCGAAAGGTGGCCAGCGCAAAGCGCCTGCCAGCCTCACAGCAGCGTCGGCCCTGCCAAGCTGTCCCCCCTGGCAGCCGCCCGAGCCACGGCTCCCGACAGGTCTTCTTCAGCGCAAATGCCACTGGCTGGAACCCCAACCTTATCAGGGAACAGCAGGAACAGCGTGACGCGGCAGAAGGGGCTCCGAGCTGTCAGCAGCGTCTGCGGGAGCCGCTGAGTGTGCGGCACTCGAGTCCCGTATCCAACTGCTGGTTGTGCGCTTAGTGGTCTTAACAGCACCGAACGCCGCGTTCGCCATCGAAAGACGTGAAATAATAACGCTAGCGATCTCTAAAGGAGCCGTGGGACCCCGCGCGTTGCCCAAGTGCCCCCTTTGAAAGCGCCCCGGGAGCCTCCCTGGTGGAAGACGCTGCCAGCGGCTATTTCTGGACGGAATCTTCCTTGGCCTTGCCGGACAGTTGTCAAGCGTTTCCTTGTGGGACATGCAGACAAAGCCGTGGCGTCGCTCGGCCGCTTTTAGTGAATAAAGCCATTCAAGGATGCCTGTTGACCGGATTTAGGAAGAGACCTTGCTCCTTCATTGTGTCCCGACTTCACACCGCGAGGGGAATGGGAGGAGCTAGAAGTGCACGAGGGACGATGCTAGGGCACACCTTCAAGCTCCGGGTCAGGTGACACCACGGGAGCAGTGGGCTTAGGGGAGACCTCAGCCGTGGGGGNTACCTCAGCCGTACCCCCCCCCCCCCCCGAGGCTCCAGGATTCTATGGGAAGAAAGCCAGGGGCAGTGATTAAGCATTTAGAGGGAAAGTGACTCCAACTATACTCTTCATGGAAAGATAGGTGTTTTGTCTTTCAACAAGTGCTTGTGTTAACGGTATCCCGTTGAAACTTTCTCTAAGTACATATACCCATATATGTATATAAGCACTAAATACATAGACACATGCATGCACATAGCTATCTATATACACATGTGTATACATGTATGTATATGTATTGTGTGTGTCACCATACATACTAGAATCCATGTTTCTATAATATGGTAGAAAGTTCAGTGAGAGGAACTTACATCCCCAACTTTCAGCTGCTGCTTTTATCTCACTATTCAAAACATACAACTTCACAACCTATACCCAAAAGTCACAAAACTTAAGATAACACATGCTTTACAATCACTCGAGAATGTTTCATGCAGTCTTTTTAGAGATAAAAGCAATTCTCAAATATGAATGCATTCTCTCATTTCCAAGGTATGCTTTATTTGTCTGAAATTATATTAGATTCTTGAATAGAGATTAAAAATCCCACCCTCCTCCTGCCAAGGAGTTGCAGACACTCTGAATAGTGTCGTGGGCGGAGCACTGACGGGCTGTTGGAAGCTGCGCTGGGAAGCTGGCCTATTTTCTAGGAGTTTGTATTAGAGGGGGAATGAACATTTATCAGGCGCTATCACAGGGACCAGCACGTGCAGAGACCTTGAAGCTCAGAAAAGCACCACATGTTTGAGGAATCCTAAGCAGTCCATATCACTGTGATAGAAGTTGCTAAGTAGGACGTTGTGGAAATGAAGTTGCAAACAATTATAGACAGCAAGTATTAATTGCACATCACTGGGAATTAATTAATAAGTCTCCTAAAATAGATTAGCCTGGTATAAGATCCTAGGTCTATTGTAAGCATAGCAACTAACAAACAAAAGCAAACTAGATATTTAAAAGGGAAATTAAAGAATCAAACAGTATAGTCAAAACAAAAAAATATGTATTAGTAGCTTCCATCCTTTTGCTGGGTCATGAACAAAGAAAAACAGAATTATTTTAGAAAGGAAGAAAAATGAGCTATAGCTTAAAATCGTGATTAATAGTACAGAAATCTCACTGGAAATGGAGTAAAAGCAAGAAAACATTTATATTTTGAACTTTTGCACACAAACAGTATTACAAGCAGCACTTATATTTTGTTCTATTCTCAACACAACAGACATAGAAAGAACTGGCTGATCAATGCAAGACATATACATACTTCAAAATTTACCAGTTGCAACTATCAAATATTTATTCACATCAGTCAAAAGAAAATACTAAGAACTACAAATTACTAAAATCCGCATCAGAAAACATGGACGTGTCCCTAAGAAACAGGTATTTCCCTAATAATAAAGAAATTTAAGTTAAAAATTATAAAATAAAACAGAAATCCCAAGGTTTCCTAATGCAAAGACAGGTTTGGGTACCACACCGTTGTGTGTTATTCAGATACATCATTTGTCTAACTCAAATGTGTTGTATTTATTATACACATGAAGCATTCTTAGATCTGATTCTTTCATTCTGTTAATCGTACATATGTTACATTTTCTAATAGTATACTTAACAACTATGAATATTTAAATAAAATACATTTATTTACTCAGGGTATTCAAATATATTCAAATATATACACACATATGTGTGCATATATATGTGTGTATATATACACACACTTGTGTGTGTTTAAAACTATAAATCAGTGATAGAATTTATCCCCTAGATTTTATTATATATCCCTCTCTGTAAGTGACAACAATATTTTATTGACTGTTCTTAATATATTCTGTCAATTTTTCAGGGAAGAGTTTTCCATAAGTCCAGACTTTTCCATAAGTCCACTTTTTGTTGGTAAATGTAATAAATCTTCCTTCTAGCAACTAATTACTACTTGCTAGCATGTTTGATAGACAGTAAGGTTAAAGCAGGTTAATTTTGCGCTATTGTTTATATCTAGATCTATATAAATTAAACACGATCTTATTACACCAAAATATTAGGTCAAACCTTTCTTCAACCTTCAGTAATATTTGCATATTGTAAGATAAAGATGATGATCAAAAGTAGACTCATTGAATCTATGGACTACAGAAATAAGAGATTTTTCCTTATTACTCTAATGAGAAATATCATGACACCATCAATTTATCTGGCTAATCTCTCAATTAAATGAAATATACTCCAAATTCAATTAAATGTAGTGAATTGGGTTTTCAACCCTCCTACGTACAACAAATTACCTTACCTTTAGAATTCTTCCCTCGTTTACTTCAGGAAAACAGTCCCTGAGCTAGGTCTGAGAGTCACATTTTATAAATGATAAAGAATTGGAGTCGCTGACCAGATTCCCTCAGTGAGGCCAGTGTGGGCAGGACCTGGACCCCAAACTGCCCTTTCCCCCAAATCTGCTGCCTCCTGTGGTGGGCAACTCCTTAGCAGGATTTGTGAAAGTAAGTAATTGTGCATCATTATAAACAACTTCTCTGCAAATTAATCAACAAATCTGCAACGCCTCGACTAACAATACAGCACAAGCCTCAGGCCCAAATGTAGATGTCCAAACGACTCTTCCAAAGGGGAATCCAGAAAGCTGAATCTATGTGGTTTCCTACTTTTTTCAACTTTTCTAGCTTAAGACTGTGAGAAACCCCAGATGCCCAAATGCAACAACTGATTTTCCCGCTAAAATTGGATGTAGTTTAAGTTACTCACTTGCATAATGATTTAAATATTAATCAAACACAATATATACTCTATCATTGCTCATTCTATCATCAAAGCTTGGAAACTTTGATTCACTGATATATATGTGTTATTTTTCATTGATACAGGTCAAAACAGATAAAACACATGTAATAGTTAAAGCACTACACATACAAATGGTTGTGCGCGTGTGGTTTGATAGTATATTATAAAGCAGATGTCAGCTAGATGTCAACATATGTATATATGCAAAAACATATCTTTTAGTTAGGTGTCCTTGAAATAATTTTTATTCTATATTAAATTTCTACATGTTTTAACAATAACTTACATACATGACATGAGATGAATAAACCTTTTTGTATTTCAGAAGTTGAAATTTACATATTGTGCTTATATATAGTGCCCTTATTGGTTAACTGCAATGCGATTTTTATAAATTATCTTTGATAAATATTTTCCAACAGTTCCTGTTTAATTAAAACATTGACCACTAATTACTACAAGCATGCTAGTTGTTGAGATTTGAGTAATTCAGAGTAATGATTTAATATCTAAGTAAATTCTTATCGATAAGAACTTTAATTTATATGAAGTGTTTCAATATGCCAAGTATCAGAATTCCATAGAACTCCATAGAACAGAATTCCATAGAATTCTATTAAAACAGGTGCAGCAAGTTTGATTTTTCCCATTTGTCTATATAATCCACATTTGTTCATCAAAATCAAATTAATATCAATCTTAAAATTGACCTGACCCAATAGTCACAATACTGATGATTTCTTCTGCATTTTTATATCTGGCAAGACCTTATGTTCTTTCTATTTGATTTTTGACTGTTTGACTTTGCCTTAATGGAACTTATGATGCCACTCACAAAAACATAGTATCAAAACGTATCAAAGTTGAACAGTCTAGAAACTTTACCAACCTCTCAGCTATCAAAAATAGCTGAGCAAAGAATATTTGTCTTAATAATCAACTTGAGCAGGGCCTTAGAATGGAGTTGAATACGCCACGCTTCACCTAGAAGTGAGGATCACGTGGGGGAAACCGTTAGCTTAGTGACGCCCCTTTCCTTGTCACAGTCATTTAAACCGGAGCAGATCAAGGCAGCTTGTTTGCTCAGCTGCCACTGGACTCTGGTGTTTTCGGATGTGGCGTTGAACTGTGGTCACTTACAAAGCACTTGTTAGAGTTTTTATATTTTCTATTGAGATGCTTATTGAAACCTTGGATTTCTCTAGTGAGAAATCATTAAGTATTGTTAAACACTCTACACTTTTATATCAAAAATAGCTTACAAGCATGAATCATCCTCTAAAGTTTTGCTGACAATAATAAATTCACATTGCTGAGAAATCTCTGCATTATCTACTGACCTGCAAAATCCCTCTTCTCCCTGGTTGTTCAAATCTAATCAACCTTCTCTGATATATTTCAAACCTAACCACATTTTTGAATCTGCACACACCTTTCCAGCTGACACAAAACTCCCCCTACCCTAAACTCCTAATCATTATACACGATTCTTAATTAAGATTCACAATATACTGACCGTAGTGACTGTGTAGCTTGCATATGTTATGTGAGTAGTCCTGCAAGGAGAGAGTTGCCTCACAGGTGTTTGCTGCATATATGATGGATTGAATAAATGAGTGAATGAATAAATGATGGAAAGAAATTGCTAAAAAGTATGGTTTCTACTTTTATAAAAATAAGTTGAAGTAAGTTTAAAAGAAAAAAAGCTAAAGTGCGACAGCTTATTACTCTAATGAAGATATTTTCATCACTCTATATTGGTTTTGGAATCAGAAAAACTGGGTTAGATTTGAAGCAAAAAGCTATGAGAATATTGCCAATATGTACGAACAGTGCCATATATATATGAAATCATTTGGCCAAGGAAGAGAAAAAGGGAAAAATACTCAAATTTAGCAAAAATTCATTACTAAAGAAAAGGAATAGAAAAGTGCAAAATGATAAAACTCTTATAAGATAAATAAGAGAAAACTTAATGACCTTGGATTTAGCTAAAGAACTTGTTGGCCGGACAGTACTAAATTTAAAAACGTCTGGGCCTCCCTGATGGCACAGGGGTTGAGTCTTAGCACTATGAAGCTATCTGCAGCCACTCAGCACAAAGTTCCACCCTGGCCAGGGAGCCGACCCATGGGGCGCAGCAGACCTCTCCCGTCTCCAGCTGCTCTCCACTGCAGTGTGTTTCAGTGGATCTGCCTCTTCTGCTCCCTGCTCTGTGTCTGGTGAACCCAATCTCTCTCGTGCACCCCCAGCTCTGGCTCATACCCCAGTTCTTATATGCATAAATATGTTTATACACATGGGATACTATTCAACTATTTAAAAAAGTGAACTCTTGCCACGCGTAACCACAAGGGTGAAACCTGTGAGCACTGTGCTAAGCAGGATGAGCTACAAAGAGAAGGACAAAGACGGGGTGGTTTCACTCACATGTGGAATACAGAAGAATGAAACAAAGGGTTGGGAAAAAATAACAACCCCTAGAAAATTCACTGTAAAATTGAAGACACCAGAATGGGAGGGGAAGGCAAACGCAAAGAGGGGAAGGACACAGCGTCCGCTGGGGGACTGGGGGTGCCTTGTTGGGGGTGTGGTGCGGCAACACGTGCCTGAGAAGGCATGCCTATGCCTTTAAGTCGGGCACAGTGCCGTAGTTCAATGTTATCAACAGGAATCATTAATTGACTAGAGAAGAAGACTGAAAAAGAAAAGAAGCTACTGGGATGAGTCACAAATAAATCAGTAGCCCTGTTAAAGTAAAAAGACACAACAATCCAAATACGTGACAAAGGAAATTCAGACTGGATAGTAAAACGTAAGTTACCCATATATTTACTTTTAAGAAACAGACATTAAATATATTTATGGCATTTGAAAGTAAAATGCTAGGGCCTCCCTTGTGGCGCAAGAGGTTAAGCAACGCACTATGAAGCATCCATAGCCACTGTAGCAGGAGTTCGATCCCCGGCCAGGGAGCTAACCCACAGGGTGCAGCAGACCTCTCCTGCCTCCCCGCTGCTCCCCTCAGCAGTGTGTTTCGGTCGTTCTGCCTGTTCTGTTCCCCACTGTCTCTGGTGAATCCTCTCACCTCCCGTGACTCTGGCCTGTACCCCAGCTCTTGTATGCACAAATAAATAAAATCTTACCAAAAAAGAAAGTATAACGCTAGCAATTATATAAGCGCCAATCAAAGAGACTGAGCATGGGGACTAACTTTCAGACAAAAGTCTTTAGTCCACCAGCAGTGCTGCAGGGAAGGAGAAGTGTCTAAGCAACTTAGAATCCATCCGGAAGATAGCTTTGAAATTTGTAATGAGAAACCGACAGAATTAAAAGGAGAAATACCGTAAGTTTAAAATCGGTAGGATAATTTAATATACCTCTCACTAGCTAATAAACAGACAAAAATAAATAGAATCTAAAAAGTATAACAATTTTCCTTAAGTAACCAGTTGAAACACTGCATACAGCTCCAGAGTATATTACCATTTCAATATATGGAGTATTAAAGAAAGTGCACTTTTCTGGTCAAAAAGCAATTTATAACAGTACATTTTAAGTCTAAACTGAAAGTTAAAAAAATGTTCTTGAAGAGATTATTTTCATGACCTTGTAAACAGTCTTTTTAAGCAGGACACGAGAACAAAAATTATCAGAAAGAAAAAATAATTTGCTATTCAAATTATATTTCCATGCCAACTTATAAATCAAAGACCTAATACAATAATATGCAGCACATCCTTGCATTTATTGTTTCAACAACAGAATGTTTTGGTGATTCCATCACCAAGTTACTTGTCTTATGTAAATCATTTTCTTTTTCTCTGCTGCCAAAAAAAGGGAACCAAGAAAGAATCATTGGCAACAAATCACACACTACCATTGCCTCATACAGACAAAGCTAAGTACATTTCCTTTAGTTTTTTAAACGATCTATTGCATATATCAGAAAGAGAGCAAACATTTTGACCAAGACAATAAACTAGAAAATTTCGCTGTATTATTAGTCCACGGAGTGACACTGTCGTGCTGATCGATAAAGAACATGACGAATAGGCCCTTTATTTCTTCCTGGATGTCAGTGCTGGAGCGTGCGTGGTACAAGCAGTCAGACCACCCATTAAGAGCAGCTTTATTAATAGCTGCTGCTTACATAAGGGGACTTCATTTGTCAACTTCATTGACTGCGACAAAGTGCTTATGCCACTGGCAGAGGCTGGCTTAGCCAAGGGGCAAAGAAATAGCAACTGCGGGAAAGTCACTTAAAGAACGCACCTGCTGGAGGCAGCCAGCACTGTCTCCAACTGTTTGGCTGCAGAAAAGGGTCACAGGATCAAATGTTCTAAAGTAGTTCTTCTTGTGAACTGGTCCCCCCAATGAAGGCGGTGATTGTAATTATATGGATGCGAACAGATCAAGCGCTGTCTTGGTTTGTAGTGCCCAACTGTAATTCAGTATCCTCCTTTGGAGGGCTGCAGAATGCTGACGCTAACATTTATTTATATGATCAAGTAGAGCAGAAAATCTGTTCTGTATGATTTTAGAAGAGTTCCCTGCAAACACCTGATGTCAGCCCACGATGATTTGTTCATGGAGATCTGGCTGGAGTCGGTCTATTGTACTGAGAACCCTGTAGCTCTGAGAGATGCATTTTGGGGCATCACATGATAAATGAAGGTGAGACTCTCGTTAGTTGTGGATAATTAATAAAAGGCAATACTTTTATGGAACATCTAATCTCTATTCCAGATACATTTAAAAGCAAATGGTCCTTCTATTACTGTAGGGATACAGATGGGCCAGTTCACTAAATAGGAAACAGAGTCTAAGAAATTTGTTGGTGTTTAGTAGATTAGGCCCTGTTCACATTCTTAGCCATTTCTATGTAGTGGGATATTGCAGGTTTTAGTATGTATATGGCCTAAGTTTGAGCATTCCCACTTATGGAAACAAGGAGATCCAAATGACCAAGTGAACACACAAATCGCTACCCCCCATTTATTTTAATATTTTTTTCAAGATTTTGTTTATTTATGCGTAAGAGAACTGGGGCACAGGCCAGAGGTATGGGGCATAAGAGAATCCACCAGAGACAGAGCGGGGAGCAGAACAGGCAGATGGACTGAAACATACTGCTGAGGGGAGTGCAGAGAGACAGGAAAGGTCTGCTGCGCCCTGTGGGTTCCTCCCTGGCCCGGGTCCGAACTCGCTGCAGTGACTGCAGATGCTTCATAGTGCTGCAACTCAACCCCTTGCACCACCAGGGAGGTCCCACCACCCTCAGTTTAAACAAAGTATCACTAAAGAGCAAATACTTTATTACATTACACTTCATAGAGGTGGAAATACATGCATCCACACATCCACACATACTTCCAACTAAAGCTGGGTTAATAAGGAGCTGCACGTGTCTTTTACTGTAAATGCCCTAAAAGGCTTCTCCTTGGTATTCCCTCACAATGCACAACAACTTGCCTTGGTTCAACAAATGTGCAGAAAAAAAATTACTAATATGTGTATTCAAGAAATGTTATCTCCAGATTTGATTTCTGTTTTGAGTTTCAGATGCATAATGAGAAACTGACTTGCTATTCATGGTTAGAAATCAAGATTTCTCCATTGAGGACATCTAACCTGACCCTGAGTCACTTTGCCTTCACTCCTAGAAAAATCTCACCCACAAACCACATGTTCATCTATCCAGTTGGTGAGGCTAAACAAGAATGTATCCCCTTGACCCACCTTTCTTTGTTCACTATCAATTACAAATCATTAGAAAATTTTGCTATTTTTCCAAAATAAATGACTCGATAGATTTCTGACTTGAACATTCATATGAATGGAATTGTATAAAATGGGGTCTTCTGTGACTGACCATAATAAAATAGTTTTTACATGCCATAGCATTTATCATTACTTTATTCATTTTCATGGCTAAATAATATTCCACTATAAAGATTAAACCATGTTTTATTTACTATTGTGTCCACTGATAGACATTTGGGTTATTTCTTCTTTTTTATTATTATGAATAATGTTGCTATGGATATTCCTGTACAAGCTTCTGTCTGGATATATATTTTCATTCCATACACAAATACACACATATAAATACACACATGCACAAACACAGACACATACACCAAGGACCAGGATTACTTATCACATGGCATTTCTGTTTAATCATTTGAAGAACTGCCATGAATTTTTCCAAAAGAATCTGTACCATTTCACATTCCTACCAGCAGTGTACAAAGTTCTTACTTTTCCACATAAGCACTAATGCTTGGTATGTCACTTTTACATTTGTTACTCCAAGGTACATAAAGTAGTATGATGACTAATGATTTTGACTATCTTTTCATATGCTTGTTGACAAGCTATCTGTGTAATGCTTAATCAGAAGATGCCTCTTCTTTTCCCTGTTATCTCTTTATCTACAGTATTTAAAATAGTGCCTTGGACCGCCCTCTTGCTGCAAGGGGTTGAGCACTGTACTGTGGGGCTTCGGCAGCCACTGCAGTGTGAGTTCAATTTCTGGCCAGGGAGAGACCCACATGGCACAACAGACCTCTCCTGTCTCCCCGCTGCTCCCCTCAGCAGTGTGTTTCAGTCCACCCGCCTGTTCTGCTCCCCACTCTGTCTCTGGTGAGTCCTCTCACTCACTGCATCTCTGACATGTATCCCAGTTCCTGTGTGCATAATAAAAAAAAAAAAAAAACTTTTAAAAATAAATAAAATAGTGCCTGTTTCATAATGGGAGAGTAATAATTAGCATTTGGTTATTAATTAATGTGTGTTGATGAATATCCACATAGCAATATAGAGTGCTTATTAAAAATAAACATTTAAAAGCCTGATAATGAGATCACTTTTAACATTCTTCTCAAAGAGAAAGGATAAAAGTTTGAGAAAATAACTAGATCAAAGATACTGTCTTTACAGGCCAAATGACAATCTAGTAACTTGCAATTCAGTTGGCCAGCTGGCCATCATTATAAGCATCTAACCTTGAAATGGTTAGGAGAAGTTGGACTTAAATGACATGTAGAGAAATGGCACAAGGCTGTAACACTCAGTGCCTGCTATTTCCCTCAAAACATTCAGCCCTTCTAGAGGCACTGCCGTAAAACACTGGTCTCCTGCCCTCCACACAGCACTGCCTCCACCAGAAGCATCAGAGGTGTGCATTCTGCTACCTTTACAACTGACAGACAACACACAAATCTCCTGGTACTGGTCAAAGAGAAGCACCAGGATTTTTTCCTTTGCTACTAGCAACAGTGATATGTGATATGCCACTAGCCCAGTGACTGTAACCCTGCAAATACTCTTCCCAGCTGAATATAGTTGAAGCCATACCCTACTAGCCCCCGTCCATGTATGACGGAGGCAGGAGAGGTCTGCTGCGCCCTGTGGATCCCTCCCTGGCCGGGGATCAAACTCGTGCTGCAGTGGCCATAGATGCTTTATAATGTGGTGCTTAACCCCTTGCGCTTCCAGGGAGGCCCCTCTGCTGTACTTCCATAAAAACATACATCGTATGTTTCTTTCTTTTCCCAGAACAAACCTTCTACATATTCATTTCTATAATTTTTTTAAAGTCGGTACATTTTATTTATTTTTTATTAATATAAATTTTTTTAATTTACATATACTTGCCATCAATTGTAATCCCCGTGTATTCCCCATCACCATCTCACCAGTGCACCATCACCTCAGTCCCTAATGCTCCCATCTTCTCTCAACCCTCCCCCTTCCCTCCCCACCAAGTGTCCCCAGTCTGTCCCTGTCTCCTCATTTTTGGTTTTTGTGTCTTTATTCACCAGGACGATCCCCCTTCTATTTCCATCTGTGATAGTTAACCTTACGAGTCAACTTGGCTAAGGCTACAGGACACAAACACTGTGTCATGGACTTGTCTGCATGTTGTTAGGAAGATATTTTTTACATGACATTAACATTTAATTAACTTCGAGTACATTAGCTTCCATAACCTTGGCAGAATTCACCCCATCAGTGGAAAGCCTTAAGACAAAAATGTTTCATCCCCACCCAGTGACAGGGAGTTCTGCCAGGCGGTCCTCGGGACTCGAGTTGGTCTCTGGTCTGTTGGCAAGCCCGGAGTCTGGGATTACCCATGTCTAAAATCATGCTAGCCAATTCCTTAACATCCCCTCTCTCTTCCAATCTCTTTCCCTCCTCTCTTCATGGGAGAGGCGGAGAGAGAAAGAGATAAAGAGACGGAATATATATGCACATATTATACACACAAATACAAATATTAATTCACATATGTATATGTGTATATATATGCACACACATATAACCTGTTTATTTTTTCTCTCTAATATACTTATTCCTTTTCTGCATCCTATTTATTCCTGAGGCTATTCTTATATAGAAGCCTTTCTAGATCCCTAAAGCTAACTGTTCTCCAACTGTTTTGATTATAGATAGAATTCTGTGGTACCATGTTTTCTCACAGTATACCATCGTTGCGTGTGTGTGTTAGTGTCTGTGTGTGTTAGACCTCTAACAACAGGGAGCAGAAACAGCATTAGCCTTGCTAAATCTGAACTACCGATTCTGCTCCATCAGCCCTTTGTACTATGTAGCGGCTAATAGCACAGAGGATCTATAAAGCCCAACCATTCTAAGCATCTCTCTTTGTATTTCCCCTCCACACCATCTCCCCATCATAACAAATTTACTTTAATAAAGGGACATTTACTAATAAACCTAAAATTGAAAAGAATTTTGAATCAAATCATTTGCCACAGAAATTAAAGATTGTATCAAAAATAGCAATTTTATTTTTGCCATGAAAATTTAGATATGAGTAGATGGTGGTGTGAAGAGACCTAGATTTTCATTTTTTTACTCCTGAGTACTTCTGATAGACTTGGGATATAATTACGTCTCAATACAACGAGGACTTTCACATCAGTATCAAATAAGACAAGAAATTAGATTTAGTCCCCAGTGCATATGAATATAAACTACTGATTTCACCATGATATGCTTGTTCATTATTTTCCTCATTTTATATACAATTAATTATTTTTTGATGCATCTAACAGCCCATAACTGTAAAATCATGGTTGTATACCTTTTAGTGTGTTTTAAAGGAATTTAATTGTTCTGGCTTCAATCCCCTTTGGTTTGGTGCGTTCAGAAAAACCTCCTTTTCCTTTTTTGTCATTCCTGTGTCTCATGTCTGATCCTTTCCTGCTGCCTCTGCTGATAACTAACTACAGATTAACTCTTGTCCGTCACAGCGAGAGTGAAGAATTCTTTGCGCTGAAATGAATCATGCTTTATATTTTGGTATATACATTTTGGGCATTTTTCTAGATTTCATAAGAAATGATTTGTCCCAACTAGCTTCTTACAGTTTATAGTATTGAACATGTCATTAATTCCAAGGTTAATGCTAATTTCTAAGCTTCTCCTTAGAATGTTCTGGACGAAGGAGAGTCACAGAGTATTAGGTTGTGTTTTGTCTCTCATACACACCGTGTTCCCGAAAGAGCTAGTTCGTATTACCTAATGACATTTGATGTTCAACAGCCAAAGATTTCTTCTCCTAGAACTTTCTAGTACAAAAACTATAAAGTACACTAGGCACCAAGTTGGTCACTTACAATCAGACTTATGCTCACAAGAAATACAGAGAGGTTGACTCAACATTGAAATTAAAAAAAAAAAAATAACTCACTACTCTCCATGAAGAGAGTGTCTACAGCAAGGACTCAGAAGATGGCATGGTCTGGCTAACAACTGAAGCACTAATGGGGCATCAGCCCTGATAGGTAATAAAACTCCATATAAATGGATAACTTACCATCTGTCAGACTGTGCCAAGTGCCTCAGATAGCGTCACGCTCTTTTAATCTCCACAGTAACCTCTTGAGATAAGCATTATTATCATCATTATTATTACTGTTGCCATTTTTCACACCATGAGACTAGATAAGCTTCAGAAGACTAATTTACCTGGGTCTACAAGATGGCTGAAGCCTTGGACTCTTCTCTCCCCGTGATCACACCAATTTGACAGTAACAATAGAGCAATATCCATTATGAGAAATCCAGAGACGAACAGGGAAGCTACCACATCCCCAAACTATTATGAGACCACCGGCATCAAACCCAGTAGGAAAAGTAAAGGTACTTTCTCGCCAAAATCCTACACCTGCCAGTGTGTGCACATCCAGGAGAGAAAGTCCAGTTCTGAGCCTCCCCAGAGTAGCTAAGACTGGCTCTCACAGTGAAGACTGCAAGTCTCCAGTGTAACCGCGGGCCGGATTCCATTCCATTCCATTCTGAGAGTGAACGGCGGCCCTCATACATTAGAACCAGAGGGGCTACAAAGAACCAAAGCTTGAGTTCCTATGGAGTGCTCACCTCAGTTTCTCTCTTGCTCCCTGTAGAAAGTGGACAATAAATCGCAGATCCCAGACACTGAGGAGGGGTTGGAATCAGTGATCTAATGACCAGATTTTCACGTGAGTCACCAGAGGAGGGGCCGCCGCCCCTCCTGTCTTGGTACACAGACAGAACTTGGCCTACTCTCCAGATGCCTGAGGTGCGCTGAGAACAAAGGCAGCAGTTTGGAGGGTAGGAAGGTTTGAGTCCCTATGATGAGGCTGACTGGTACTGTTCTACCATCTCCTTAATCCATAAAGACTGGGAGAAGGGCTGCTTGCTTGTCTGTTTCTAATGCGCAGCTACCAAAACAAAAGGCAGGGATAATGAGGAAATAAGGAATATGGTGTTTTATTCACCTAGTATTGGTTGTTTAATTATTCTTTAGCTTTAAATTTCCAAATAACTATGATTATACTGAAACTTTTGGCAAGTGCTCTATTATTCATGAAAGGGTTCGACTGCAATTCCTACAGTCACATGTATTACTAAAGGAGACAGAAGATGAGTTTTTATTATGAACTGAGGTTTATGCTAATAGCTGGTCATATTGTTATTTTTATTCTTACTGTTGTTAATTGTATTTTATAATGTTAAGGCACCAAAAAAAAAAAACGATGATTAAATATTTAGAGTGGAAAATTTTGGTGAATAGCATTCTCTATACTATGTGATACATGCATTTTATTTATTTATTTATTTTTCTTTATTTATATGATGGTGCACTGGTGAAATGGTGATGGGGAATACAAGGGGATTACAATTGATATCATATATATATATATATATATAAAGATACATGCATTTTAAATTCACAATGTGCTACAATGAAATTTAGATTTCCAAAAGGCAAATAGTATTTATTACATGGCTTAACTTGGAATGTACCATAATGTCCTTCTAAGTTTATTCACACATTCTTTGTATTCTACTGACATTCAATTTAATGCATTTTGAGCTTTCATGTCCAATTGACCACATTTAAGTTTTATGAAGAATTTTCTATGATCTATTTTTATCAAAGTTTTAACACAATTGGAGCACAACTTCCCTTATGATAAAAATCACATTGTTCAAATTCATTAAATCAAAATGATTTAATACTAAGGATGAATGCCTTTTTTACACAATAAATTTAGGGCTATTGCTCAAGGTTTCTGAATAGTTATTGGGTTTTCATTCCTGTAAGCATCCTTCCGCAGACAAATGTTCTAATGCCTACTGAAATTTGGCTCTTAATAGAAAGCTTTGCTGAACTGATTGGATCCACAGGGTTTTTCTCCCATAATAAGTACTCAACATTTACCAAGATATGATTCTGGCTGAAGAATTTCCCACTTTTTTTAATAACATCAGGGTCTCTCCCCTGTATTTTTTAATGCACTTTGAGATGCATCACAAATGACTTTCCACATTCACTGCACACAGAGGGTCTCTTGCCTAGTGTCCTGATTTCCTGTGTGATGGGATATCTGGGTGAAGGCTGCCCTTCAATACAAAAGTTTAAAGGGAAGAAAACGGAGAAAAGTAGGAAAGAAAAATATACCCCAAAGGTCTTATTCTAAAGGAAATTGTGTGACACTTAATAAAAGCTGAATTATCTGAAACGTCTCTCCCACATCAACAGGCTTCCTCCCAGGATGACTTATCCGAGGGGTGATCCATTCAGGCCTGCAGCAGAAGACTGTCCTACCCACACCACAAGCGTGGCGTTTCTCTGTGGTAGGCCACTTTTCCAAATCTACACTGAGAACTGGTTACACACATAAGTGTTCGGTTATTGATAAAAACTTTCTCGCAGTAGCTATGTTTTTCAGGATTTTCTATATTAGGTCTTCTGTCGTAGTTTCTACTAACAATCTTTCTCATTTGTAACTTTGGTCTTGAGTTTTTGAAAAGGTTCCTCCTAAAATCAACCAAGTCTATCTGACAGTGCAAAGGGTGCTGTCTTCTGCTCCAGTTTGAGAATGCCTCTGGCTGGTGCCTTCCTAACCCAGTAAGATGAGGCTGCTCTGTGCCTCCAGCGTCACAGCCCAGTCCAGGGCTCATGGCCAGGAGTTACCTAACTCAGATTCTCTCCGATACAAGCCATGATCTTGTTCTTAAATGCAACAGGTCTCTGCTGAAGCTGTACTCAATCGTTTCCTATTGTCCTTAGACAAAGATCCTAGCCCTATACTACTCAAAAATCATGGAGGGTCTTCATGAAAGACTGAGGCAGAGGAACTGTTCTGGTTGGAGATTAAACACGGAGGCAGCAAGTGATCCTGGACCGCACTCCTGTGTCTCAGGTGCTGTAAGGGCATCCTGCACACCTCCCCCTGAGCTCCGGAGAGCCTGAGGGCTGACAGCCGTTGGGCATTCAGCGAAGTGGTGGAAATCTAAGGTCTGAAGGCCACGGAGTGAATTCATTAAACTCTTTGCTTTCTAACCAAGGGCTGGTGACATTCACCCTAGCAGCCGTGGTGGCAAAATGGAGTCCTATAGATCACTGTTGGCACGGGGCTACAAACGAGCATGTTCTTACTTTAGTCAGAAATAACCCTGTGGGTACCCGGGAGCAACCCAGTCAGGTCGCTCGTCATTGCTTGTATCCGACACAACGTTCGCCCCTTTCTTGCACTGGCCCTGACATTTATTCTGGATCTGCACTTCTGACCCAAGTTGAGTACTTTACCATACCTCTTCATTATAATCTGCACTCCTGGTAGGGACAGATTTTTCACTTTATGGTTCTGCTTATACTCTCGAGGATGAACTGAGTCCCAGAATTATTTCTGTGAGAAGAACAAGTGATTTGTAATAGGACAAATACTCGCTGAGATTTCATTTGATTAAAATTTACTTTTTTAGTATTTAGAGAATTTTTCACTGTACAGACCTTGTTTGCAGATACTTGTATGTGGATTTTAAGATTCTACTTATATAGATTGCATTCAGATTTTCTTTCATGTTATTACAATAGCACCTACCTTCCCCAAGAAAAATTCTCAGCCAGTCTTTTGATTTTCCTATTTTGGAGTCTTGCGTTATATGTTCCACCACTATGGCGCCGACTTCAATTTTCCCAATATTGTTATTTGAAAAGAATTTTTACCAAGTAGCCATTTCTAAAAAGACCATCCTTTTCCTGTTAACTTATCTAGATGACTTTATAGAAAATCAATCGACTATAAACACAGAGATTTATTTCCAAAATGTAAATGCTATTCCATTGCGATAAATCAATGTCAGTCTCTACGTCTACTTGAATGCCAATACCGTACTTGAATGCTGTAGTTTTGTCATGCATGCTGACATCAGACTAGTGAGTCATCCCATTTAGTGTGCTTGCTGTCTCTTTCTGAATGACTATTCTAGGTCATTTCCATTTCCATGTGAATTTTAGGATAAATTTGCTGTTTCAACCTATGGATTATCTCAGTTTCGTTAGACATTGAATTGTTGGTTGACAGTCTTTGTTCAGCACTTTAAGCATGTCATAATACAGGGTCCTAGCAATAATTATAAAGTCTAAGCACGATTTCCCAGCTGAGTAGTATTTTGTAGAATCATTTCAAGCATTGGTACTTCCTAAACCAGTAATAAAGTAAAATAGAAAAAAATACACTCACATACATACACACAAATTTACAGTCACTTCTGGGACAGGTATTACTTTGGCAATTTAATCTGACTAGGTAAGAATGCTGGATGAAAACAATATGATGCTTGACATAAACCAAAAATTTGACATGTACTTCAATTATCATAGTGATAAAGACATTTTTAACATTCCCAAAGGAAAACAGGCTTACTCTCAAGATTAGTAGTGTTCTGTCCATATAAATATAAAACTGGTATAGAGTATACTTCAGAAACTCCCTGGTAGCCTAGAGGTTAAGTCTCAGAGTTATCACCACTACAGCCTGAGTTCAGTCCCCTGCTAGGGAGGGGACACACCCCCAGGGCGCAGCAGACCTCTCCTGTCTCCCCGCTGCTCCCCTCAGCAGAGCAGTTCAGTAAATCTACCTGTTCTGTTCCCCACTCTGTCTCTGGTAGATCCTCTCATGTCCCCACACCTCTTGCCTACACCCCAATTCTTCTTTGCAAAAATAAAGATTCTAGTTCGAAAACATTTGTGAAGAGCATGAATATTAAGGGAAATGTTTGCAAAGTATTATTAAGAGGTAGATAACTTCAATTCTTTCTATTCTTTAGGATGCCTGAGTTCAGCTATATAAGCTAAAGTCAACTCCCTATCACAAGTCATGCCTAATAGAGATCAAGAAAAGAAGCAAGCATTGGCAAATCTCATATGCCTTCCACATTCAACTGTGTCAGGTCTTCCTATGTAACCTGCCTGTACAATATTATTCATTTCCATGAGTACAGATAGAGTCAAAGCATCACAAACTCTTTAATTCTTTGCCTGCAAATAAATATTCCCTTTAACATGCCATTAAATGATGTCATCAGTCACTTAGCTTCCCCAAGAAAAAACCTGATGCTAGCCACGTATTCACAATTGTCAGCCTGCCAGCCGACATGACATTTACTCCAGTGGAGCATAAATTCTAAATATTTAGCAGATTCATGCCTTCCTTATAAATATATTGTTACCATAGTACTATAGTGATCATCTATTTCTTGAAATAACCTTACAGAAGCTTTCCCTGTCAAGGACATCTCATCTTTAGGGTATTCATAGTTCCACAGAATTTATCTTTGTGAAATATTTGTTCATTGACTGCACATCTTTTTCTTGCTTTCATTTGCCTACAGTTAAACATTGAGTTCCTGAGTATTTAAGAACATTCATGATTTGCTTCTAAATTAATTCATTCCTATGTTGATGCCTTGTTCTCTAGCCAGCCTATGCTCAGGTCTCTGGCAGGTAAGGTCTTTCGTCCACATGCCCAATTGAGAATGTACCCTTACTCATTATAAACTCCTTGCACCAGGAATCCACACTTAGTGCCATGATTTCATTCAAGACCATGCTTATATTTTTCATAATTAGTCAAGCTATCACAGCTCTTGTTTATTTATTAATATAACACCTACAACAATGTATTGCAATTATGAATAGTCTCGTGTTCTGTTTATTTTTTTAGTTTAAACCCTACAAAGGAAAATGAAATTGTTCATTTTCTCTTCCCAGTTTTGGCATAATTACCAACAGGTAAGACTCACTCAATATGTTTCTATTGGGCAAACTATAGAAATGATAACACCACCTTATAAACACCCAACTTACCTTACTTAGCCATCATTAACATTTACCATCCAATCAGCTTAAGTTATATGCAGTGAATGTGCTCAATTCTAGCATACATTATCTCACTGAAATTCCCCACAACATTACTAACAGGTCATATTTTCATATATACTTTACATCATTTTTCATGTTAGGAATAAAGAACCAAGTTCTTTATCCAAGGTCATGCAGAGTTTCTGACAATGACACGTGTATTAAAAGTCCTTCGCATAGCCTCAAGACCATCCCATACACTCCCTCATAAATAATAAATACCATTACACTTCCAAAGATCAATTTTCCACATCACTGATGGGACTTTGAACAAAATATAATGACCATATGTAAAAGGCTTAATCAGCCACTGAATAACTTATTTAAAATTTATAATCTCTGCATTGATTGATTAGAAAAGCATTTTTTGTCATAAGTTATTTAGCATTCCAGAGACCTTGGAATTGTCACTGAGACCTTTTGCACTGCAGTTTCATATTATTTCCTCATGACTTTAAGAATCCAAAGATTAATCTAAACTGCAATTGTACATTGAAATTGGTGTGATTATGATCACATAAGACTTTTTTAAAGGGTTTATATATCACACAAATTTGAATTCTGTGACCTAATACCTTAACTTATTCATGCTTATTTTCTCATTTAAAAAATGGGCACAATGATAAACATTACTTAGCTCACAAACTCGTCACAGTCACGCAGTTATAGTATGTGATGATTGGTACCTAGTAAACAGTAAAAATATATCAGCTTCTATGCTTAATATAGCTGCTATAATGTTATTAGTATTATTTTTATTATTTACTTTATCCCCTTAATCTCAAAAGTATGGTCAAACTAAAGCATTTTTTTTATATAGTACAAGTTTGGATCTTCACAATGGGAAGTAGTTACATACATACAGTTTTTTAAATTTTACTTTTGTGCATGACATGTTCAAAATTGTCCCTCTATAGAATCAATCTGGAAAGTCCCAAATGATTTGATGTGTGAGAGAATAATGGGAGGTAGAATGAAAGTTATTATTTTTCCAGTAAGAATTGAGACTTTATATTTTGATGCTCTAGAGTTCTAGTTAAACTCAAATCTGAATCTCCATTTTGTGTTGAAAAGTAGAATACATGTCAAAACACAAATATATTTATTTTCCAAATCCTTCACAGGTCAATTCTATAAAGTTGGGGTAAAGGAATGTTCAACTTTCATCCAATAATGAATATTAAATGTTACTTAATCATTTTAAGAAGGAGCCTAATTCCACTGCTGCATAATTTAAAAAAGAATGCGTCACCAACACCCAGTCCTCCAAATAAAACACAGACACGTATACACACACACACACACACAGATACACACACGTTATACTTGTGATGCAGCTTTTTTGAAGGTATACTTGACAAAATATCATAATACTTAATAAATATCTCTACATATCAAAAACAGTAAAATATATCACACATTATTAATTTCCCATCCTCAAAATATATTGTTTGGTATATACTGAGTTTTTCTCATTAAACAAATAACAAAAGCAAATAACAAAAGCAATACAGAAACTCTCCCTTTTACACAGCTGCCAGCAGTGGATGAGAATTAAAGCCCAGAGCTTTGGTCCTCGGGTCCATGTCTTTTGACTGATCCACTTTAATAATTTTCCTGATTTCCTGCTTTAACAGACCTTGACACTGTAAGAGCGATATTAAGTACTAAAGATGTGTGTGGTGGGGAACAACCTCTTATTCTCCTCAATTTCTCTGTATAAATGAACTTTTTTGTTGGCATTCCGTGAAAGGATTCATGATTTTATACACATATACACACATCTATTTTAAACAAATGTTAGGAAAAGTTCACAAATGACATTTTGAGGCGTTAACACTGGCCAGCAGTTCGCAAGAGTGTAGTTCACGGGACGTGATTCAGACCTGGTGATACTTAACTTCCCTGATCTTCATAATAATAACTATCTACCAATTAAAACAACAAGATGGAGATACTTATAGAAGCAAGACTGTTTTAACATCCCCAAGACACCTGGGGAAGAAGACCCCATTTATGCCTGGATGGCACTGAGGCCTAAGCCAGACAGAACTGAAGCTGAGTTGTACGGTGTCTGAAGTGCCTTCTCATGAGACTCTCCTGTCCAGTACTTAAGGCATTTGAGGGAATTTTGTGACTAACTTTTAACTGACTAAACTATACAGGTCTAGGGAAGAGCCTCAAAAATCCAGGCTTAAAAATAAGAATTAAAGTTTTAAATTTGAATGGAACAAATGCATCTAAAAATTAAATTCAAAGATAAATTATTTAAAAAAACTAGTTGAGAACTGCAGAGAAAACAGATTCTATAGAACAAGTCAAGGAAGTTCCCTACGCAGAAAATAACAACCTTAGTGGGGATGTAGAAGAAACTGATGAGAGTTATTATTTAATAACTTATTATTTAAAATATCCATCACTCCACAAAACACTTGAAACATAGAAATAACTAGGAAAGCATGACTTATCCATAGGAAAACCAGCAGTCAACAGAAAATATTCTATGGCATTCAGGTCTTAGATGTGCTAGATAAAGTCTTTAAATGATGAATTTTAGACAAAAGATAAATACCCCCCAAAAAAGTCTTCATACAGAGCAATAAACCTTGAGGGTACACTTTCCAATTCCAACACGTACTACAAGACCATAAAAATGAAGACATTATAGTACTGGCATGGATTTGACAGATGCAGCTTGGTAGGATAGATTTGAACTGCAGAAAGAGTTAACTGATTTTTAACAAGAGTGACAAATCGCTTTAATGAGGGAGATAATCTATCAATAAATAGTGCTGGGACAGGTATTTACATATAAAATAATGATTTGCATTCTAATCTCACTGTATTTATAAAAGCTAACTCCAAGTGGATTATAGTCCTATATATAAGAGCAAAAGTTATAAAACTTCTAGAAGAAAACATGGGCGTGAACCTACATGACATTAGATAGTCCACGGAATGTACACCAAATTCCAAGAGCATGACAACAAAATAAAATATAAAGTGGACGTCCTCAAAATTAAACTGTTTCAAAGAACACTGTTGAGTGATGATAACCAAAAGAAATAAAGAAAATATTTTCAAGTAACATCTATGATCAGGAACTCATATCTATACTATCTAAAGAGCCATAGTTCAACAGCATGCAAAGAACCCAATTTAGAAATGAGCAGAGACTGGTATTTCTTCACAGAGGATATGAGGGGCTGGTGAACTCGTAAAATGTGCTCAGCATCATCAGTGATCAGAAAAATGCAAATCACGGCCAGAGAGGCCCCCACCCACCCCCCTTTGGCCCACCGGGATAGCTGCCACGGAAGTCACAGTGTAACTGCTACTTGTGTGAATGTGCAACTTTGCACACTCCTGTATTGCTGGTAGGGAAGCAAGATAGTGCAGACACTTTAAAGAATAGGCTGAAACATCCTCAAAAATAGGAAACATACAGATAACATAAGTAGGACCCAAATAGTTCACTTCTAGATCTATACTTACAAGAAATACCACCAAAAGTCCAGACAAACCCTTATGAAAGTATAAATGTTCATGCCAGGATCATTTAGAATAGAAAACAAAAAAAGGACAAGCTGGTTCTACAGTAGAAAAAGGCAGGAACAAACCAAATAGAATACAGAATACTCCTCTGGTCCCTTCATAAAAGTGAGAACTACAATGAGCCACAAAACAGAAAAATCTGGAAAGCAAAATACTAAGGAAAAGGAGCCATCATATGTATTATCTATTTTATGATTCCATCTACATGAAAACCCAAAATAGGCACATTTCTCAAGACATAAAGTAGATTTGTTTTGACTTTTGGCATAGAGGGAGGGAATACTATAATCTACCACAGGAAATAGAATTTCCATTTGGGGTGATAACAATATACTCTAATTGTTATGACCTCACAGCCTTCATATGCTAACAACTGCTTGACTATACATTCTAAATGTAATTGTATGATATATGAATTATATCTCAATAAATCTGTTTATAAAGCTTTAATAGCAGATATCTATTTAATATTTCACATAAAACATTCGTGGTTTGTGGCTTTTATGTATCACAATTGCTGAGATTAAATATTTATATCAATGTCTATATAATTAATTTGCCAACATTAGTCAAAGACTGTGTCAGAAATGTTTTCTGGTATCGTTGAGAGAAAAGCTGACAAAGAAAGTTCAAATACCATTTTCCCACAATATTGTATCTTAGTTATTCAAAGCCACCCAGACAGGTGGGGCACACACTGACTGAAAAAAATAATAAAAGCAGCAAAGAATGTTTCCCTGTTACTTAATAATGCACCCGTTGCTTCCATGGACATTCATAAAGGCCACAATTTTTTTTTTCTTTTTTTCAGTTTTAATGTGGACCACACAAGCAGTCTGAATTAAATTTGTCCTTATCCACATATACTTAAGGACATCAATTGTAAAGTGACACTTACTTTAGAAAAAGTATGTCTCACTAAATAAAAGGAAATGAAAAACAAGCCATAAACTGAGAGGCTAAGACCACCTAAGTTTCTTGACAATTTAGTAATCTAAACATCGAGTACAGTGTTTAAAATTTTCACAGCTATCTGACCTCACATGAAATCCTGTGGATGCACTTGTCAAAAGGAGGTGGCAGGGATGTATGTCAACAGCTGTTTGCTGTCAGCTACACGGCATCACAGTAGGGCTGCGATGTTTAACATTTTAAATTAACTTATCAATTGTAGACCCACTGTGTATTAAAAGAAAATCTTTTTTTTTTGGCCTTTTTTTTTGGTAGAATGCACTTACTATACAGCTGCCTGAATCCCATCAGTGATGCTCTTTTTCATGGAGGAAGATTTGCAACCCCATCCTGAGCTATTCTCCTCCCTTCCTCCAAAAATAGAAGCAACAAACAGTGTTTAGTAACATAGTAAAACTTATGAATTATTTAAAGCTGTCACACTGTGATTTTCTTTCATTATGTGGAAGCTAATCATACAGGCTTGTAGAGGGCCATGCAGTGTGATGTTGGTTATTTAGGAGATAATTTATGCAGAGAATTTCAAACTACAAAAAGAACTCACTGTGTTTATGCAAGATAAGAAACCAGGCTGTTCTTAGTATTTTAATGTTATGAACTAGGCATCCAAATTTGCTTCTTTGTCTATGTTTTGTAATTTTAATGATTCTGAAAATTTGGTGAAAGTAAGGGACACTGTCTATTTAATTATTGATAGGATCTAAAGGCAAAACAAAAAACATTGAATTTCCTTAGACTGCTATTATGTGATCCATAAATTTTAGCATTTTCAAAGGGAGGAGATGACTGACGGAAGCTTACAAGTATACTTTAGAAATCTGATAAAGCTTTTGAATTTTATTTGTATCAAATTTAAATTTACATAAACAATCAGTTAAATTTCTATGCATTAAGAGAAAATACATAGAACATGAATCCAAGGTCCAGCCCCTTCATTGAAAAGGTACATGCAAAGTGTATTTTATGTAATAGTTGGAGCTGGCTACTTAACAGACTGAATGGACTTTGAAAACGTGAACGTCATTGCGATGGTCGCTGCGAGGTTAGGTAAGTTCGTGAGGGAGAAGCAAGCTCCTTGTTATGGGAAAATCGTGCATTAATATGGTGTCAGACCGCATGCGAACTGCGCGATCCATTCGTACGGACAACCGTATTTCAGCCATACCTCCTGCTCAATCACGGTTGCAGAGTGGCCACCGTGGGCATCAGCTGCCTGCGTGCGCCCCAGCTCCAGCCAACCGCCCACGGTTTTGTCACGCCGCATGGATTGAAATGGAATTTTCTCTAATCATCAGAAATTCTGCTTGTAATTTGTATGTCAGTTTTTTGTTTTTTAAAAAAATACTAATTTACTTATGCACACAAGTGCTGGGTTCAGGCCACAGTCGCGGGAGGCGAGAGGATCCACCAGAGACAGAGCGGGGAGCAGAACAGGCAGACCCACTGAAACACACCTCTGAGGGGAGCAGGGGGAGGCAGGAGAGGGCTGCTGCGCCCTGGGGGTCCTTCCCTGGGCCCTGGCCAGGGATCGAACTCGCACTCCTGTGCCCCGATGCTTCACAGTGCAGCGCTCACCCGGCCGCGCCCCCAGGGAGGCCCTAGCAACTCTTTGTACGTGTTATCATTAAAATGAAAAATCAGATTGGAAACGCTGAAAAAGAACAAAGCTTCAGAGGGCACCTGTCGGCCTCTCCAGCCTAAATCTTTCTTTCACGATAAGCAAGGTCGGACCCACGTGAAACCCACACTTCCCCACGACACGTGCCTGGGGCCCGCAACATCCGACTTCCCTACCGAGACGCTCCCAGACCACTTCCCGACCCTGGGTCTGAACTCACACGGACAGGCCCACGCCCGGCTGAGGCGTCTGCTACCCTGAAACCGACGATGTCAGGCCGTGGGCGCCTGAATCTGTGAGGCCCTCCGGGTGCAGGGGGCGCAGCGCAGCGGCCGAGGGCAGGGAGGGGTGGTCTTCCTCGAAGTGGCCCTGTACCAAGTGGCCCAGGCCACTCGGGCCTCTGAAAAACACACTTACGGCAGCAGACGACGCCGTTACTTAACATGGCCAGGTCACCGGGAGCGTGCAGCCAGCAGAGCTGTATTCCCGCCCCAGCCGGCTCGGCGCCCGCACGCACTCGGCAGGGCGTCATTCCGTCCCCACCACGCTGCTCTGCAGGCCTGACAATGTAGCAGTGAAACAAGACAAACTTGTACGTGTCAAAAACTTCACTTTCCGGAGGAAGCAGTGGATACTTTAAGAGTTGAAGCCGGGCCTCCCTGGTGGCGCAGTGGGTTAAGCAACACGCTATGAAGCAAACCGCAGCCACTACAGCACGAGTTCGATCCCTGCTGCCGGCCAGAGAGGGGACCCACATGGCGCAGCAGACCTCTCCTGCTGTGCCCGCTGCTCCCCTC
>JAGFMF010011614.1:11627695-11638934 GCA_019455555.1 Galemys pyrenaicus | reverse complement strand
TGCTCCCCGCTCTGTCTGTGGTGAATCCTCTCACCGCCCCCCACACCTCTGGCCTGTACCCCAGTGCTTGTATGCATAAATAAATAAATCTTTAAAAAAAAAAAAAAAGAGTTGAAGCCATTCTCCAAATGCCACCGCAGGGCGCGGCTGGACAGAGGCCTGACGCGATCTCTTACGGATGTACGTGAGAGCGTGTAACAGCATGGTCAAGGAAACACAAAACTCTTTAAGATCTGTTAGAAAAGAATAGACCAAAGAAAGAAGCCAAGGCGCACTGATTTCCCTCTCAGAGCCTGGGCTCATTCCAGGACTGTGCTGGGGCGAGATCTCCGGTGCTACAGCAGCAGCACTGCTCGGTTCTGTTCTGGTGGCGGCAAGAACATGTTCATGGACACGGAGGTGCGCAGAAGAAATGAGGGTGATATGCTGATGGCAAACAAACCAGGACAGCGAGCTGGGAGGTTCTGAAGTTACCGTGGATGATGGCGGGATTAATCCTACCTACGTTCATGCCTTATTCCCGCCTACTGTTTCTCTCCTCTCCTCATTTCCCCTTCTCTACTCTCCTCTACTCCTTGTTGGCTCTCTCATTTCTTTTTTCCTTCCGCTTTCTTCATTCTATTTCCTAAGGTCATAAATTAATAGTTTGGAAGCAGTTTTCAGGAGAAAGCCATGCTTCCATGAAAGGTAAAGAGTTCACCTTTTTTAGTGAAAAGAAATAAAAAAATAGTAAAAAAAAAATAGTAAATAGAATAGAAAATTGAAAAAAAAAAACATTAGAGGTGGCCTCCCTGGTGGCTTAAGGGGTTAAGCAACGCACTATCAAGCGCCAGCAGCCACTACAGCGCAAGTTCAATCCCCCGCCAGGGAGGGACCCATATGGCCCTGCCTCACCCTCTACTCCCCTCAGCGGTGTATTTCAGTTGATCTTCCTGATGTGTTCCCCACTCTGTCTCTGGTGAATCCTCTCACACCCTATACCTCTGGCCTGTACCCCAGCTCTTGTGTGCATAAATAAGTAAATCTTAAAAAAATTTTTAACATATTCTTATTTCTGTAACACAGTTCCACAAAATGGCTACCACCAATGATTTCCACAAACATAACCATTTGTGTTTCTGGTATTTAAAAATGATTTTTAAACACTGTCTTTTAGTGGGTTTTGTTCATAGGTACCTACTTGGGAGCTCGTTTTTACATTATAAACAAGTCTTTGTCCTCAGCTATGGTCCCCATTAAAAGGCTAACCCAGGACCTGATTGACTATTCTTTATTCCCAAAATATTAATCTGCATTTACTTTCTCATAGGAGTTGCTCACATAAAATTCTTATTTCAATACTTCAGAATAATCTGGACTCTTTATTCCTTATTCATTACATGTCATGTAGTTTGTTTTCTGGCATTCATCTTGCTCCCTTTGGACTGAAGTAAAGTCATTTTAAAATTACATTTCAGATTCATTGAGGTCAGATGCCTTTGGCAGAAAGGTTTCTTCTCTGGTTTGAAAAGCTCACAAAATGAGTTTTAGCTATGTGTTCTTTATGATCCCTTAACAAAATCTGTCAGGCCTTGTACTCACAACGCTATATTCTTCATGGAAATTTCAAAATTTGTTTTGAACCCACCTTGGATTTATCAAAAGTTATGATTGAAGTATGATGAATATTGAATCTTGCTCTGTTTTCAAATATCCCTTGCCATTGCTTCATCTGACAATATTTTCCTGATCCCATTGGATACCTATGTGTATGTATAGGTAAACCCATATACACACATGCCTTCAGCTACACAGGTGTCTGCTTGTCTATCATATTATGTTTCTACATTCTATGTAGAATTCTATGTAGAGTATGTAAAATTCTATGTAATTCTGTCTAGCACCAGGCACTGGTTGATATTTGTGTTCACTATTACGTTCAAAAGGACCTATTTTTGCAACATCCAAGTGTGGTATGTCTACCAATCTACCTCCCCCAGAGACAGATCGCACAAGGACTCCAGATGCGAGTCCTATTTTATCTGCTTCACTGAGACAGCATAGCACCAAAATTATGGGTAGATCCTTAGAAGCCATCACACCTACACTCCTTCCTAAATCACCCAGACTTCATGTGGATGTGTTCGTAGTCATCTATTTTCCATTTGAATCTATGTAGCACCGAGAACTCACCACTTCCCCAAAGCGGGACATTATGTCTCGGGGCAGCTACACTGGGGTGAATCCAGGACGTGTGACCCATCCACTGGTTCTGTATTGAAAGAGCCACTGCTACCTTCCCCTGTGACATCCATCACCCAATGCCAAGGACCTATTAGCCTCGGTGCCGTTCTAAGTCACATATGCTCATTTGAAGTCATCACCAAGCTCAGGTCAGTTTCTTTTGATCAGAGTTCCCGAGTGTAGCACTTGTGTCTACACTTGAGATAGGTGCTAGCTGTATTTTTTTAAAGTATTTATTTATTTATGCATACAAGAGCTGGGGTACAGGCCAGAGTCACGGGAGGTGAGAGGAGTCACCAGAGACAGAGTGGGGAGCAGAACAGGCAGACTGCCTGAAACACACTGCTGAGGAGAGCAGCGGGCAAAGCAGGAAAGGTCTGCTATGCCATGTGGGTCACTCTCTGGCCGGAAGCAGGGATCGAACTCGTGCTGCAGTGGCTACAATTTGCTTCATAGTGCATCGCTTAACCCACTGCGCCACCAGGGAGGCCCAGGTGCTAGTCATATTGTTAGGCTCTGAAGTGGATGCTAAAGGCAACACATTCAATAGTACTAACATTCCACGTGTTCATGCTAGCTAGCTTCATCTAGCCCTCTAGACTCCCACCTTTCTTTCCTTTATATAAATATTTTATCTCATCTCTTTTCCTACTAAGTCTATAAGCACCTTTGAAAGCAAACAACCTGTGTTAGTTTTGTTTGGATTTCTAGGGTGTCTGAACTTGCTATGCATAGCAGAGATAGCCCATAAACACTGTAAATGAATTGGACTCTGGAAATAATATGACACCATATTACTGAACTTTGAATAATTGGTGATAATTTCAAGAATTATTTAAGAGTTTTCTAACATAAAAAATTTTGCAAAATAAGAATAATGTTTTTTATTCTATTGCTGCTATGATTTGCAAAAGTTGCATTTAATCTTAACTTGAGGTATTGAATCTTCATATTAACAGAAACTACCACTCTATTCTCATTTAAAAATTTCCCATGCATTTACAGCTTCAGCTTGTAAATAATAATCCCCTAGTTTGTCTGAATAAAAATGTGATTCCTCAGGTGGCTTTTATATCTAACAGAAATTACTGAGTCTTGTGCTTTGGTTTACTCTGGGGCTTTCAGGAGATTCGTCTTCATCCCCTTGCCAATCTTATGAATGTTTGCAGTGTGTTACTACCTCAGTAATAATATCTTAATAGTTTTTAAAAATTGAAATTAAATCAACCTTAGAGGGATCCTTAAAAGATAGGATCCCTCTAAGCTATGGGGTCGATGTAAACTGAGTTTTCTAGGTGAGTTACATTTATTTTAATATGCATTAAAAGGGATATACCATCAATATAATTTTTTAAACACCCATCTATAGCATACAAAAATAACCTCCCAAATGACCATTAGTACACGTGTATGAGGAAATATGTGAATAGATTGGTCTTTTCATCTCATGTTTGTCTACTGTGACCAAACCTAAGAAAAGTAAGGTTGTACCTGTTTCATTTCAGGAAAGGAGTTGTATATAATAAGGAATGTAAAAGCAGGTAGCTAGAGGCACTCCAGGTAAGGCTCATTCAAAAGTAATTATACACAGGCTGATGACCCAAAAAATGACTCAAGCAGAGGTCTGAAAAAGAATCTTGAGTTGTGGCCCACAATTCTCTGACTCTACCATGAACCCATGTTGTCTATCTCAGGCTAAAGCAAAATAAGGAGGCTTCCAGAGAATTCCTTACAGAGATTCCCAAGTTCAGTAAACCAGAGCTCACCATATTTTCTCTGCTGAATTTTATATGGAAACTGACTGGAATAAACACAGATCTCACACTTGCTTAAACTACAGGGGGCAAAAAAAACGGAATCAGAGTATGACAAGAGAGTATTTTCTAAGCCTTGTTTAGGTACAGAATGATGGAAAGTGCCGTATGTATAAATGTTGCATTTGGTTTTGAGTGATCTTGCTGGCAGTTGGACAGGTGATGACGGAAATGTGCACCCCAGTGTCAGGGCTCAAGGAATGCTAGAAGGATCTGGTATAAACTGGAAATTTTACAAAATCATCCCAGGGACTCACAAGTGCCCCTTCGAATAAAACTATGCCTGCTTCCATAATAGCAAATACAGTCTTGTCGACACTGACAAGAGAAGGAACAAAATCAACATCGACGGAATTGTCTCAAGAAAGACCCATTTATTTTCCCGTCAGCTGCATCCCAGCAACCACTACCAGAGGAGCCGTCTTGTCAGCTGTAAGGGCGAGCGAAGGTGGCACCAAGTCAAGCGCCACACCGTCACCCCAAGAGGGAGGGGAGAGAACAGAGGCGCCTAGAGCTTCCCCTAAAGTGGTGCTTTGAACAAGAAGTGGGACTGTTTTGAGAATTGGGTGTCAGTCCAGATTTTAAACCTGGATGAAACTGATGGGAATTTATGATCTACTTAAGTTGTCATCAAAAGACTGGCTACCCATTAAGGAAGAGGTAGGTTCACGTGGTATAGTTAGGAAAATCAGTGGTGGAAAAAAGGGAAACAGTGTCGTTATACTCTATCAACCGGCGATAACCGCGTAAAATAGCAGATGGTATTTGAATGGCTGCCGACAGGAGCAAAGAGTTAGGACTCTGTTCTAACAGGATGGAACGTGGTTCTGGGAATCAGATACACTTTGATTTGAATCTTGGCAAATTACCTTACAAATTTATGTCAGTACAACCAAGTATTTTCTATAGTGAGGGATGGGGTGTTGATGAGAAATAAAATACAAAATGACTGGAAAAAATCCAATAGACTAATCTGTGATATATCAGGCACTGTTACGATTTTTACTAATTTATTATTGTTACTTATTATTTTTTGTTTCACAGAAGATAAAATTTCTTATTCCTCATTATATTTGCATAAATAATAATGAATCCGATTCATGAAAAACAAACACGAACAGACTTTCTGTTATTTGCCTTCACTATACACGATGCTGGAGCTGTAAAAATAACTAAAGCACAACTATTTAGATTGCAGATCTAAAATTGTGGTGAATACAAAAAAATATTGCCAAATTAATTGTATTCAGTGTTATCAAATCAAGAACTGACTTAGGTATGTCTACTTCATGGAATTTAAGTTTCCTACATATTTTTGCTCTCAAGATCTTATGAAAGCAAATCTTTCACCAAATTCTTTTACACAAACATTTACTAGGCAGTAAACACAAAATGGTCACTAAGTCCAGACTGATGCCCAATTCTCAAAATAGTCCCCACCTCTCAATCAAAGTATCAGTTTAGGGAAAAGCCGTTGTAGGCTCTTCAAATCATTTAATAATAATCACTAGCTTCTTTTATAATCCAGGTACACTTCACACACCTGACATTTTTTGTAATCTAAATTTTAATTACACTAAATGGAAAATGCACTGGAGCAGATAAAGGAAATCCTAGAGGCAGAATACTATTAGCAATTGGTAACCTCTGAGCACCAGACAATTTAGGAATCCAACAACAGGCACCATTCCAGAAGGTGGACAACTATTAAGAATTATTTTGACTTGCCTTAAGCAAGGATGGGGATATCTTCAAAGTATTTTATCCTCTTTCCTAAAATAGTTTTCAGACAGTGGTCTATTCAACCAACCAGAAGCTCTTTTTATAATTAATGATCCCACCAACCGTACTTGTAGGACCTAAAGGCCGGTATTTCTAATAACACTCCCTCTAGAATCATGATTCAAACTAGCTGTTCATCCTTGACCATAAAGTCGTAGTACATCTGGTTCCTTCTAGATTGTAGCTTAAACTAAAGCACACATCATATAACATTGTCTATGCTGAAATATTTTAAATGATTTTGCCAACATCATAACAGGTTACTCTCTGATATAATTACAAAATAAATATTAAAGGGTTAGACGTGACAGAGCTGAATTAATTTTATCCTGCAAAACTAAGACAATTTATTTTATTACCAAATAACACAACCAGATGATAAAACTCAAATTGGTCAAATAAATAACATCTCTAAAGTCATATATTTTGAAAACAGAAGAGCTGAGTGATCTTTAAAATATCACCATCTTATTATATCACTCTACTTATGAGCAGAGACTCTAGGATTGAGAATTATTTTCATCTGCTTTATACTTACTAATTTTAGCATGAACACAGTCATATTCAGATAAAGGTACTTAGTAATGAGGCCCACATAAGTAAAATGACACAAATTATAAGAAAAAACTAAACTAGAACTAATTACACTGTTAGTGACATGTATTGGATTATTTTACAAAAGTTAATAATCATCTGGTCTTGCTCAAGGAAGTAATTGATTCATTAGTGAAGCACGCCTGGTATCAGAATTCTAGGTCTCTTTAAGTGAGATCAAGGATGTCCTTCTGTGGGGCCTCCCTGGGGGCGCAGTGGGTTGAGCTCTGCACTGTGAAGCATCCCCGGCACAGCAGCGCGAGTTTGATCCCCAGCCAGGGAGGGACTGACAGGGTGCAGCAGACCTCTCATGCCTCCCCACTGCTCCCCTCAGCAGTGGGTTTCAGTCCATCTGCCTGTTCTGCTCCCCGCTCTGTCTCTGGTGACTCCTCTCACCTCCCATGATTCTGGCCTGTACCCCAGCTCTTGTAGGCATAAATAAAAAAATAAATCTTTAAAAAAAAAAAAGTGTCCTTCTGGGTGATTAGATCGAGGCAGTGACGAAGGAGGTACCCGCTTTCACACTCTGGGGAAAATTACCTGAACATGAACCAGACAGATGCTGCACCAGAGTCTGGTCCTTGGGAGAAGCCAGAGTACCTCTCGGACACTGAGACCAGCACCTGCTGTGCCAACGGGGGTCCAGAGGAGCGGAAGCCTAGTGCAGTGTCGGCGGGAAGGTAGACTGGTCCAGGCCCCGTGAGAAACAGCGTTTCTCAAAATATTAAACATTCATCCAAACATGGTCCAGCCGTTCCATCCATAGACATCTATCCAAAGAATGTAAAGACACTAGTTTAAGACATGCGTGCCCAATTTGTCCTTGTCTTTTCGTTTTGTGTCTTTATTGTTATTATTATTATTGTTCTTATTCATTGGGGACACTTGGTGGGGAGGGGAGAGGAGGAGGGTGGAGGGCAGACGGGAGCACGGGGGACTGAGGTGATGGAGCACTGGTGATAGGGTGATGGGGAATACATGGGGATGACAATGGATGTCATATATATATAAATAAAATAGTTAATATAAAAAATACATAATTAAAAAAAAAATGTGTGCACATCTATGCTGATTACAGCACGATTCACCAAGCCAAGCTAAGCACACAACCTAAATGTCCACCGTGTCCCACAGTGCCTAGCAAGAAGAGGTCGTGTAGGTTACAGTGGAGCACTACTCTGTGGAGGGGGCACCCAAAGCTCCTTTCAAGAGCAGGTGCTTGGCGCCCTGGGGCAGTGGGTATAAATCACTGGGTGTGTCTGGGAATGTCAATGACCGCTGTACTTTTGGCCCTGGGACTGATCAGTGTTAATGAGATCAGAGCCAGGGTCCGGGTATGTCAGCAGACTCACTTTCCCTAATGCCCTAATCCCCTTTCCAATCTGACCCACCCTTTTCTCTGTCAACAAAAGGGCAGGATCAGCTGTTCGCAGCATCCTGCATCCAACGGCCTCTCCAGGACTCCTGCTTGTACTGGCCAGTGAGGCGCGGCTCATGCAGCAGGACTCAGCTGTAGAGAGATTAAGTCTGTCATTTGAAACAACATGGATGGACGTGGAGAGGATGATGTTACCTGAAATAAGCCTGAGGGACAAAGACAAACACCCAATGACTCCTCCCCTATGTGGGATATGTAAACAAATGTTAGACAGACCCTAATCAAAACAAACCCTAAGAATCTGACAATCAACTGAGGCTACCGGAGGAGGAGGGAGAGCGCTGTGGGCAGAGCCGGGGCTGGTGGTGTTGTTAGGGGAAGGGCAGTCCTGAACAGATGACACAGACAGCGTGTGGACGCCAACCCCACTCCAGACCACCAGCTCCAGGACCACACGTCCAATAAGATGATTATCGAAGAGTGGATCCCTGGGACCTGAGGATGGAGTTGAGCAGCCAGGCTGGCTAGAAAACCAAAGGTGAGCCTGGGGCTCTCTCTTCCTTTGGAGCCATCTCACTTGATTCAGAGCCAGCTCTCAACGTGCCATTGAGTTCCAGCTCGGAAGATCTGGCAGGATATTTACAGATTTGTATCCCTCTCTTCTCTTTGTGAACATTTCTACGTTATTCCCTTTCTTTTGTAAAATAAAACCCTTTAATAACTTTTGTCGTGTGTGCCTAAAGTTGGGGCTTATTATAAAAGTCTTCTGAGAGCACGGTGAGGACCCAGTTAAGGAAACCCATTTTATAGCAGGTTGCCCTGGAACAAGGCTGGCTATAAAACCAGAGAGGTGAGCCTTGGGCTCGCTCTTCCTTTGGAGCCATCTCAATTCAAAGCTGGCTCTCAACGCGCCACTGCGTTCCAGCTCGGAAGGTCTGGTAGGATATTTATCGATTTGTAACCCTCTCTTCCCTTGGTGTTATTTCTACTTTATTCCCCTTCTTTTGTAAAATAAAACCCTTTAATAACTTTTATCGCATGTGCCTGCAGTTGGGGCTTATTGTAAAAGTCTTCTCAGCATGTGGGTAAAGACCCTGTCAGAAAAACCCATTTTATAGTAGGGTTGTCCTCTAACAGTGTGGTGAGGTGACACATAGCTGAAGAAGAGGCCTCCTGCCTTTCTGAATTACATACAGCTTTTTGAACCAACATTTATTAAGCAAGTAAATATAAGACTGTCCTTCGGGAGGCATTTAGTCAAAGTAAGTTGTTCAGACATGTGTAGAAAATAAATTTCAATTTTCTGTCGTGAGACGATTTTTGCTACTATATTGTAGGGACATTTATATGTGGAATTAAGCATCACAAAACTTTCACAATTTATTTATCCTTGACTTAAGTAAAGGCTAAAACTAAATGATACAACATTTACAAAATCACTGTGACAGTAGGTCAAGTATCCTCTAAGAGAAGAAAAACTTAGAGGATACTTGACCTACTGTCACAGTGATTTTCATACGCAAACTAATGAATACCTATTCCATCGCTGTGTTTATGTAGAGCGTATCTTTAGCTATACCTTTAACATCAGTCTCAACTTGTAAAATCACTTTTTAAACTTAAATTTAATTTCACCTTGAAAAGATACGAGTGTCATAGGCATCAATGTTGTTCTAGCTTTTAAGCCAGATAGAGCTATTTAGATCTTACATTGTTTACCTCTTCATAATGGTTTCCCAAACCTTGGCAAGCTCTCCTCTAGGATTGCAAGAAGGAGCCCTTCCTGCATTTTATCTGCATCTCAATTAGTTCCTTAAACTTCAAATCAATCCTCTACAATATGTGACAGTAAACCAAAATGGCTTTATTGTACACAATTTAGATTATTTTGGGTAGATAATGATTGTATCAAATGGTTTTGAGCTAGATAGCGCGTCTACAGTGTGTGAACAAAATGCACAGGGGCCAATCTCAGAAAAAACCTCTGCCTTACATACAGCTATTTATTGAAAAAACATCTACTGATTCTCTATCTTTTTCAGATACAGACCACTCCCTATCAGAAAGGTTCATATAAGTCAGAAATGACAACATTCACAAGGTGAATTCAATTAATACCCTTATACTCTGTAATGGGAAACCTTTCAAGATTGAACAGTTTCAGTTTTACATTTAGGTCTCATAAATGAACGTATATATATATAGGAATATTTATATATTTAACTTCATAGATTAATATCTAGGCACAAGAACATTTGTGTGTTAAGTCTCAAACCAATAGGTCTGTAGACCTCATGAGAAAATTTTTATACTAGATCTATGAAATACTAAGAGTGTCTCTAATGTATCTTTATTTAATCCACATATATTGAATTACTTTAACGTCATCAGTGAGAGCTATTTTCTAACATTTATCATGTTGGTTAACAAGATACTTTAGTCTACTAATTCATTGATATGTTAACTAAAACACAAATGTTGGTTCAGATGACAGACATCTAAATATTTGTTCAATAACAGACAACTTGGAACAAACTTTCCAGAATGTTACCAGATTTTAACATCACCTGATCATTTCTAAACTATGAAACTTGTTTTGTTTTTTAACTTGTTTAAAAGTGGTATCACAGTGTGGTACCACTTCACAAGCACTGGGATGACTATGAAAATAGGTAATAACAAATGTTCTGAGGGTTTGGAAACACAGAAGCAATTCCCCAAAATGTTAAACATGTAGTTACCTCATTAAAACTTGTTCTTTTGGGGCCTCCCTGGTGGCGCAGTGGGTTAAGCGGCGCACTATGAGGCAAACCGCAACCACTGCAGCACGAGTTCGATCCCTGCTGCCGGCCAGGGGGGGGCCCACATGGTGCGGCAGACCTCTCCTGCTGTGCCCGCTGCTCCCCTCAGCAGTGTACTTCCGTTGATCTGCCTGTTCTGCTCCCTGCTCTCTGTGGTGAATCTTCTCACCCCCCACACCTCTGGCCTGTCCCCCAGTGCTTGTATGCATAAATAAATAAATCTTTAAAAAAAAAAAACTTGTTCTTTTAACAAGTTTGAGATGTATTCTAATCACATGAAACTTGCCCATTTATGAGTATACAATACTGTGGTCTTCAGTGTGGTCACATCTTTGTGCAATTATCACCACCAGGTACTTTGGGGTGCTTTATAAGCCCTACATAAATTCCAACCCTTTAGCAGTTACTCCTCATTCCCTTCACTCCTCCAGAACCCTATCCAGCCCTGGGCAACACATAGCTTTTTTTTGTGATTCTACAGATTTGCCTATTCTCACATTTATTTCATCTAAATAGAATAACAGCACATCATATTTCTTTTTTTTTTCCAAAGATTTATTTATTTATGCATACAAGCACTGGGGTACAGGCCAGAGGTGTGGGGGGGGTGAGAGGATTCACCACAGAGAGCAGGGAGCAGAACAGGC
>JAGFMF010011614.1:11613401-11627645 GCA_019455555.1 Galemys pyrenaicus | reverse complement strand
TGTGGGTCCCCGCCCTGGCCGGCAGCAGGGATCGAACTCATGCTGCAGTGACTGCGGTTTGTTTCATAGTGCGTTGCTTAACCCACTGCGCCACCAGGGGGGCCCACATCATATTTCTTACTGCAAAATAGTATTCCATTGGATGAAGGCACCATTTTTTATCCATTTGATTTTATTTATTAATTAGTTGACAAACATGTGCATCATTTTATGACAGCATTCGTGCAGAGGCTTCCTGTGGCAGAGATGTGCCCTGGGCATCTGCCATCCATAGGGATGGAGTCACTGAGTCATAAGGTAACTACACGTTGCCCATGTGGGGAGCTGCTGCCGCACTCCCAAATCCTCAGAACATGTTATTATCTGCTTTTATAGTCATCCCAGTGCTTGTGCAGTGGTACCACACTGTGATTTTGACTTGTATTTTCCTCATGAAGAATAATGCTGATCATGCTTCATGTAATTATTGACCATTTCAATACTTTTTTTTTTTTGAGCAATGTTTGTTTGGGTCATTTTATTTCTATGTGTATTTTTTAATTGTTAAATAAAAAAGTATACTTTATATATTCTGTATTAAATCCCTTATCAGACCTATGATTTTCACATATATTCTCCTATTTTATGGACTTTTTTTACTTGATGGTGTCTTTTAAGTACAAAGGGTTTTAATTTTGTTGAAGACAGGATTATCATTTGCTGTTGTTAAGCTTGTGCTTTGGGTATATGTCTAAGAACCCATTACTAATCTCAATTCACAGAATGAATTCCAATATCTATATGGTTTCCAATATCTACATAGTTTGTCTTACATCTAGGTATTTGATCCATTTTAAAGTTAATTTTTGCATGTGGTGGGGTAGGCAGTCAGCTATTTTTTTGAATGTGAATAATTATCCAAGGACCATTTATTGAAAGAATTATTCTTTCCCATGCTGAACTGTCTTCAAACTTCTGCCAAAAGGCAAATAACTTTTAAGGGTTTATTTCTGGAATCTCAATTTTACTACTTTGACCTATATATATCTACTATCATGCTGAAGCCATGCCTTCTTGATTTTACTGAAAATTTGCAGTAAATTAGAAATCTGAGTACTCCAAAGTAGTTCTATATCAATATTCTTTAGGCTGTTCAGGGCTCCTTTTATTGCCATATGAACTGTGAGGTAGCTCTGTGGATTTCTAAAGAACCCAGTTAATATTTTGATGGAAACTTTGAATTTACAGTCTACCTGGGGTTATTTCCATCTTTACCATATTAAGACTATGATCCATGAACATGGGATGCCTTTGCATATAGTAGGTCTTCATTAAATTCTTTAATGGATATTTTATACATTTAGGGTATGTCTGCATTAATTTTCTTAAATTTATTCCTGATTATTTTACTCTTTTGATTCTATTAAAAATAACCATTTTCTTAATTTCATTTCATATTATATATTGCAAATTATAAAATTAATTGATTTTTTATGTTGATCTTGGATCTTGAACTTATTGGTTATAATGGTTTCTAAGTAGACACCTTTGAATTTACTATATATCATATCATGTAACCCACAAACTAAATGACTTTACTTCTTCCTAATTATACTTCTTAAGAACTTTTTCTAGCTAGTTTCCCTAAGGTTTTTGGCCAATTCTTAACATCTGTGGAAGGAAAGTCGGCACCCTTCTCTCGTTCCTACTTCCAGCAGTAAAATATCAGCCATTTAAATTAAGCATGGTGATATCTATTTCGTTTTTTCCACAGATGCCCTTCATCAGAATGATAAGCTTACCTCTGCTCTGAAATTTTTAATAAGAAGGGATGCCGAATTTTGCCAAACACTTTTGCTGCATCTCCTGAGATCATCTTTTATTTCTTTATTCTATTGTGATGGCATGTCACATTGAGTTCTGAATGTTAAACCAATCTTACATTCCTTCTCAAGGCAGACTTGGAAAAGCCATCCTTAAAATACAGTCCATAGGCCTCAACTAACAAAATCTATGTTAATGTTCAGAATCTATCTATCTATCTATCTATCTATCTATCTATCTATCTATCTATCTATCTATCTATCTACTTATTTATTTTCTTATTGCCTGTCTGTGCCTTCACATGTTCTGTGCAGCTATGGATTTTTTATCCCCTCTGTGTCCTGGATGTTCTCCTAACCATTAGCACTCATCTCACACAACAAACTCATTCACTCACAATAGATTTTCTGAGCCTCCAACACTGCCAGCATCTATATTACTGGTTATTATACCGAAGTGGGAAAAAAAATGCATAGTTCTTGTTTCCTGGGAAATGTGGGAATATCCTTTAGATTTTCCCATAACTTTGATATTATGGGTCATGAATTTAAAAATATAATAATGTGTGTGGGGGGAAAAGACAGTGGAAAGACATTATTTAAGAAGAGTCCTTTGGAAACTGTTCCCTGATTTCCTAATTCAGGCTCTTTTCATTTTATTTCATTCTAAAAGGACAGGTTTATTAGGAAAAGGAGAAAGAAAAGAGACGCCTGCATAGACACAGGTGTGTAGAGCCGCCCCTGCTGCTCTGCAAAGGAAAAGGTTTGAAAAGAAGTGCCTGCACAGCCACAGAAGCAGGAGAGCTGCTGCTGTAGGTTCAAACACAAATCCCAGTAACGTCCTCCGCTCGGTCTTGCTCATCATCTGCCTTTGTCTCTACCATAGAATTTAACAAGTATAAGAAGATTTATCTGCTTCCTTCTCTCTCATGATCTCCAACTGTAATATTTTCCCTCCAACATAAAATGTTACACGAGGCACCAAGCTAAATTCCCCACAAGAGGGCTTCCCTGGTGGCGCAGCGGGTTGAGCGCCTCACTGTGAAGCATCCGTGGCACAGCAGTATGAGCGGGAGGGGGCCCACAGGGCGCAGCAGACCTCTCCTGTCTCCCCGTTGCTCCCCTCAGCAGCGTACATCAGTCGATCTGCCTGTTCTGCTCCCCACTCTGTCTCTGGGGAGTCCTCTCACCTACCACACTGTGGCCTGTACCCCAGCTCTTGTGTGCATAAATAAATCTTAAAAAAATAAATTTCTCCATAAGAACAGTGTGTAGGTACATGTCCGCATTCATACGGATCTCAAACTTCCTCCTCCCCTCTTTCCATCTTTGTCCAGAGCAGGAATCAAAGGAATGGCAAGCCTAGATGATTTTGTGTTCCTAATCGTTATTAACAGTCCTTCTTTCTGTATTGTGTGGGGCTGCTTCTGTATATGGGTATACATCCCCAACCAATTCATTCTTCATCTAAGAGGTTGTCATCTCTGGGGTTCTTAGTCTTGGGGTGTTCTGACCAGGGCTGGCTTCACCAGGAGACCATGGAGTTACCGAACGCTCTGCCCTCTGACAAGCCCCATGTTACCCTGACGCTCACTCTTTCTGAGCAAAGGGTCCACGCTTATTTTGTACTGCAAGCCACGCGTTACGTATTCCTCCTGCTCTGGATGGGACATGCCGTGTGACGTGTTTCTCTTGCATTTTTTTCTGAAATGATTTTGCCTTTGTGTGTGCGTGTGTGTGTATGTGTGTGTGTGCAACTATGAAATCTAGTTCATCAGTCTTGCCAGTTGTAACACTTGGTCTCAGCATTGTTCACCTGTATTTGGGGTTCCAAGGAAACCTTTGGAAGGCCCTTTATCTTGGGAAATTCTCACTTATGGAAACAACACGTATACGTGTGTAAATCTTTTTATCCATGTTTCCCCAAGACAACATGCATTCCTTCTCTCTCACACTTTAATTTGTTGTATGACTTTCTTGCTCTCTTAATAAAGGAAAACTTCCTTTTACTGGCTTAATCTTAAAACTAAATTTTACTGAATTTTGATTCAGTTCCCATTCTGTGGTTTGCACTTACAGATGTCACGGTTCTAAACCAATGACACGTAAGTAAGAGAACAAAGTGATGAGAAGGCTGTGAATTATAGAGAAAATAGAGTAACACATAGTTAACATCACAAAGATCATTTTCTTCTTATTGGGCATGTTCTGACATGGGTCAGAGTTATTAAAAGAATGAGCTTAATAAAAATGATACTGTACTGAACCACATGGGGATGAGTATATTCAACATGTGACAATGCCATTTTGATATATATATTTCAGGGCATAATCTGTATAATAATGTGGTGCTGTTTTTCTAGATATATGAAGTTACACAAAGATACAAATAAATTTGCTTTCATTGAAACATTACTAACTGAAATCAGTATTGATACCCAATGCATCATGCGAAGGAAAGAAAAATGTAAATGGGAGATTATTTCACTGAAAACCCACAAACGTTTATATACAATAGACATGATGTATAGATATGATCAACGACATTTCCCTGATAATGTTCAAAAAATTTAGGAAGTATGGACTGTAGGTGTGTTCGCAGGTAAGCATGCACTGTTCCCTATTCTTGATGCATTTTAATATATTTGTGTTTTGTTTGTTCTAACATAAACATTCATAGTCATAAAGAAAAAGCTGATACTAAAAGTTCCTCACTAAGTAACCTTTATACGATGAATAATAGTGACTTACACAATATATCACCAGCATCTAAGTCAAAAGTTCAATGTATTAAATACATATTCCACACTTGGCTGCAGAAAGTTCGCCTTTGTCCCTACCTGTCTGAACGGCAAATTTGTGAAGATGAAATTGCCTTGGATTGCCATAAATATTTTATAAACGCAATTTAATTGCGGTCATGTTCAATAGCTTCTTTTTGTGAAAGGGAAGGAAAAGAGAGGTGCTGCCTCCTTCAGAACAGTGTTTTTTTATCTTTAATATTAAAATTTTCAGACATCATTATCTCTCTGTTTAAGAATAGACAAACCCTACAACTTTGATCCAAATCTAAAACATTCACATAACCTTTTCCTGCAAGGTTTTAATAAGACTCACATTCAAAAGAACAAAGAACCACCACACATTCCACTGAAGGCCCAGTAGGTTTCAAAGTTACAATAAGCACGTAATGCTGTATATTAAAGGTTTTTCTGCAGGAATTTGTTGCAAAATTTTTAATGAAAGAGATAGAATGTTTCAAGCAAGAAAATATAATGTGCTATGCACATGAGATAGCTTTACTTGATATTTTTAATTTTTCAAGCTTTTACCAGTGTGTTTGCTGACATGAAATAATTTACTTCATGCCATTTCAAATGGTGAGTTCTTCGCTAATAGTATCCAAGTCTTATAAAGGGTTTATTCAAGATTGTTTTGGTCTCAGGAGAGACTTATAAATCCTCTCTCATTTCATACTTATTCCATCATAAAAATCTGCTATAATGTGAAAAAAAAATCACATTGCTTAAGTTGTCTTTACGGGATTTTTTTTTTCTAAAAAGAGTGCTATACTTTGAATAATTTTATTTCTTTTTAATTCTTACAGCCAATGCAATTCCAAGCATTTTATAAACCATAGAATTCATTTTACCCCTGTATTTATTCTCTGAAATGTCAGGATCTCTGAATAAGTACCTCCTTTGTTACATAGAATCTATTTTGCTTTTGCCCATACACCCAGGTATCAAAGAAACAACCTACATCTAATCTTATCTTAAGATTCATCAAACCTAAAAAGGTAAGAAATGAGAAGTGAGAATATAAGAATTCAACAAAAATTACATATTTAAGCTGGGGACTTAATCTAAGTGAAAGAACCAGGTCAGGGATCTTAAAAAATGATAACCAGATAGGGACAATGTTCTAAATACCTTAAGACACACTAGCAAGGAGCTAAGGTGCAGAGTCAGAAATGGCTTATGGTCTTTATGGCCTTCCTCCTGCACTGTCCTGGACTAGACTTCTCTGATAAAGTAATATTTGATTCTATAACTGTAAGTTTGGTTAGTACAAACAACACAGAGGGATGGCCTCTGTTTTGCACATATGACAATTAAGGACCAAGGCAGGGCTAAGAATATGATCAGAAACTCAAGAAACACACTTGAAAAGTTCTAGTTAAAGAGAAATCACCTAGAATCTGGACCATGGACACAGACCACAGTCATGCCATGAAGTCTGCTATCTATGAAGGTAAGCATCTATTTTATAGCACCCTCCTCTAACAGAACGACGAGATGAGATGTTTTGCTAACAGTGATGGAAATGAAGATTTCAAATTATTTTAGGAATTTCAGCTATTTCTATTTTCCCTTGATCTAAAATTTGCATGTATCTGGCCATTCTGTTTGCCATCCCTTTCAAAGACACATTTTCAATTGCCAGATTGGCAATTAGCACACTGGCACGACAGATTTTTGAAAGTATCTTCCAAAGGAAAAGATGGCAGTTCTTGTCGGGAAGGTTTATGAGCACATAGGTATCCAGAATCCTCACATTTTGTTGTAGTTTCATCTTTGAGGACATTTAGATTCCTGTCATTCTCTAACCTTTTAAAATATTTATATTTACTTGTTACTTAGGAGGTTATTTCAAACTCAGCTGTGGTTCTGGAATGTGTGATAGCCTTGTTTCTAAACAATAGTTTAGATATTGTAATTACTTTTCTTCTTTTAATCTAATTTGGGATCCTTTCTTCAAGTGATTTAGTGAATTGGATGATCATATTTGAGCTGATAGGATGAATTTTGTTAACTCATATTTGAAACTGGGTGAAAAGACTGTAGGTAGCAATATATTTTTTAAAGATTTATTTATTTATGTGCACAAGACTTGGGGTGTAAGTCAGAGGTGTGTGTGTGGGGGGGGGGAGGATTCACCAGAGATCTACTGAAATACACTGCTGAGAGGAGGAATAGGGAGACAGAGATGTCTGTTATGCCACGTGGGTCACCCCCTGGCCAGCCAGGGGTCAAACTCCCAATAGTTTCACAGTGCTGAGACTTAACCCCTTGCACCATCAGGGAGGTGCAGTTGGTAAGAGTTTTTTTGTCTTATGTGCTGTGTGAAAGCTTTCACTAGCTTGTCTCATGATTAAACATGTGATTAACTTCAATTCTCTGTCTCTGGTCCAGTCAGGGGTTTAGGCTTGCTCAATACTGCTTTTGTCACTGACTCATTTATGTTCTAAACCACCACTGAAGAAAAATCAAACATGTCCTACCATCAAACAAGTTTGCGGTAAGAATGGGATTCCAGAAGTCAGTTGATCATGTTAAAAAGAAAAGCTTGTTTTTCTTTTCATTGGAATTTAAAAATAGAACTCTGAGGAATAAATTAGCAGCTCAAGTTAAGTTAAATTATAGACAAATCACTAAAAAGAAATTATCAAGATAAACCTAAAGGGACAAAGTACTACACTTATTAAAATGACCCATAACCAATTGGATCAAATAGCTTTTCTCTATGGAGACATCAAAACATTGATTGGGAGGGTATCTATTAATACAGTTACACCTCACACTGGGAATATGTTCTCGAGATAGTAACTGCGCATGCAAGGAATACATAATATTTGTTTGAAAATTATATTCTTAGCACACATTAGGCATGATGAGGAATTAAATGTTGAATAAAGGATACCTGATCATCAAATAGCTTACAATTCATCAACTTTCTGAATATGTATGAAATAAAATGTTAAGGAAATTAGGTCTACATGAAATTGACTTCCAGAGCTCATACGTACTAAGTATACACAGAAAAACATTTATATATATATATATTATCTCATCTAATTCTAATAACAAACCCAAAGAGGAGTCTATTATTATCCCCATTGCACAAATGAGAAATTCTAACTCAGAATAATAACTCAGCATTCAAAGTGATTCAAATCAGAATCCTTCAGATAGTTTGCCCTCAATTTATAGTGTCAAAGCTATTAGTAGTGATTTAATTTTTGAAAAATTCACAGAAATTCAATTCTAATGAAAGGCACTAGACTAAGCAATCTCCCTCTTAAAACTAACAAAAGGATAAAGTGGAAAATGAATTATACCAATGAGCTAGGAGTGAAGTCAGTGATGAACAGCTGGTAGAAATGTTTCTTGACTTTATAGTAAAACTCTTGTTATTGGAATACACATTTTACAGACCTTTTAACCTATTTTTGATGCTTCCACAACTTCACAATCAAGTGTTGTTTGAAAATCTTGATTTTTAACTCTATGTTTCTGACATCATTGTTTCTCTATAATTTCTATCCTTTAAAAAATCTGAGTATTTATTTTTCTCTAGAACATTTTGCCTTTATTTTAACTTTCACTGAACTTTGTGTAAGAACAATTCCAGTAGAGAATTCAAGTGGTTATATGGATAACTTCAGACATTTAGCCTGTGGCAGATAAAAGAAAGGCATTGTTTATACTATGTAGCTGTAGGATCAATAATTGAGAACATACATCACAAAGTGAATTCAGCTTTACCTAACTTTTAGAAAATCTCTACAGAATATTAAATCCTTTCAAATAAAATGTTATGATAAAGTTTAAGAATGTTGAGGAAAATACAGTTCTATAGTCAGAATATAGTAGTGCATTATATGCATAAAATGTGTGGAATATCTCAGATAAAGAACTCTCTTACAGAGGACTATACCAACACACAGAGCAAGACATGCCCATTTGTACATAGCCATTAGAGATTGTAGTGACATTATTGGATGTGAGGGGAAGTAATAAAATAATCTCTTAGACTTTCCATTTGCATAAATTGTACTGCAGAATGTTTATGTGGGATTGACTGTGCATTCAGCTGTAAGTAAGTTAACAGTTATTACTCCAGCAAAATTGTGCCATTTGTGGTTATATAAATGGAGCAAGAGTCAGAATGCAGGAGGAAAATGATGGAGATGCCCAATCCCAAGCATTACTAGGAGTAGTAATTTGTTATTTTATCCATGAAAGGTCTCGAAATAATAGAACACTAAGATAAAATGGAGCTGAGATTGGTTTTGCAAGGAATCAGGGAATTGAATGGAACCTATAGAAGCACAATGATAGTTAGTAAAAGAAAGATATAAGTGAATTATGGAGAAAGGCCTGGCTATAAACCAGCATCTACGGAATCTTTTGTCAGTTTAGTCTCTAAATGTAATGACATTTTTATGATCATATTGTCAGGATGAGAAGAAAATCATCTGATACCCGTGCGCATTCTTCTAGGATAGCACATAATCAAACAAGCATCAGGCAGATTGGTAAGAGAAAAAGCCAAAAAAGAAGCTAATGATAATTTGTATACCTCCAGTATATATGGGAGACAATCAGCATGATGAGCGACTTGCCCTAATAGCTTCAGATGCCACCTTAAATAAGTTCACACAAAAGAGGGATGGGAGGTCAGGGAGAGTAGGAGAAAGGGAGGGCCAACTAGAGGGTTTTCCAAGGGAGGTGTTGATAAGAGTTTGCAAATTAAGGACTTCCTTCCCTGTTAAAAAGAGATTAGGCACAGGGGACTGAGGAGATGGTGCATGGTGAGATGGTGATGGGGAATACATGGGGATTACAATTGATGGCAAATATATGTAAATTTAAAAAGTTATATTAATAAAAAATAAAAATAAAAAAAGATTAGGAAATTAACTCTTTCTTGACAGTGGGGGAGGTGCCCTTAATCCCTGTAAAGGTTTCTCATAAAACCTTCAGAGCCTGCCAAGAAGTCAGTCTTTTGCCAAGTTGTCTTATTCCTGAGAGGGAGATTTTTGCATCCACACAGTTCAGTACCCAAACACAAAAGCTGTGACCTGGCTGGCACTTTAAACCCATTTAAATGCTCAGTTCAAAAGTCCAAGTGACGGTGCTCTTGACAGATCTCCATAAAATGGGCAGGTTCCATGTTCCCTACTCCGCCTAACGGAGGGTGGAGGGAAGAGGGGAGGGGAAGCTGACAAGGACTGGGAGAGGAGACTTGGAGGAGGGAGGCTTGTGGACCAGAGACATATGAAGAAGAGGGCACATTTGCTTCCTGGTTTGGAGTTGCTTCCAGGGACTCACCGGACGTGAAAGGAGACACAGGGAGTAGAGAAATGCAGACACATGGTGAGAGACCCAGATGGAGGCTGATGATGGCAGACTTGATCTTGACGTGTATTCTGATATTTGCTCCTCTCCTTCCAGACGTGCCTGGCCCCCTCCGCCCTTTCCCGTGGGTCCCAGCAGAAGCTGCCTAGACATGAGGGAAGCGTTCAGAACTCAGGGGCCTTGCCACCGAGGTCAACACTGTTTGGCTGGAGATTTACCCATAGGGGATGGGTAACTTGGGGTGTTTATATCCTTTCTTCTCTTCTCTGTGTATGTTATTTTATTAAAATTATTTTACTTTAAAAGTATGCTTTGTTTTATGTGGCAGATGGTAGGTACTTTAAATGTGTGGGTTTGGGGGTCCTGGGGTAAACTTAGTCCATCTATTAACAGTTCTCCATGATTAATAAAGTACTACAAAGTACATTAACAAACTATATATGTGTGAGAGAGATATGGTAATTGCAGATATGAGAAACTTACACTAATAATGTCTGTTGTGCAAACAAAAGGGAGAGACTCATATTAATCATTTTTCCCCAGAGATAACTCCTGTACAAATAGTTTTACACAAGTACATGTGTCTCGAGTATGTGTGTCTGTTACAAGGACAGAGTATATGGATATTTGAAATGCCATCACAGACAACATTAAATTAAAGGTACACCACAACTGTTGTGGATGAAAGAGAGGGATTTTACAAGTTTGCATGTATGAATATTTATTACAGAAGAGAAACTAATTCTGTTTTTTAGCAATGACGTTAATGCTTCAAAATGTCTTCACAGATAAGTCCACAATGAAAGTGCTAGAAGGGACACACCAGACATTAATGCACAGAAATTTCCAAGTCTGGCAGTTTCGGTGATTTTTTTGGAGGAAATCAATATGGATACAGAGCAAAATGAAAGAGAAGTAAGAATTAGAGGATAAAGAAAAATCTAGGGAAAAAAAAAAGAGGGCATCCTGGACAGTGGGTTAGAGCAGGTGACCAAGGGAGGGCTGCGGACAGTGGCCCAGGTCACTGGAGCTTGGAAAACACCACTGAGGACAGCAACTTTCCTCGGACCCGCTGGGTTGCGCTAGGGCTGCAGTGGTGTCAAATCCACACCAGACAGATTAGCAGGGTAAATTAATGAAGCACGGGGGATCTACACAGATGTGGGTTCCAAAGATAAATGAGGCAAAAGGGAGGTGTCAACTGGAACTAAGAGATGGGACTGGGGCCTGGGGAGCCCAGGGGAGAGGGCTGGGGTCACATGATGAGGACAGGGGGTGCAGATGATGAGGGTCTGCAATTAGATGTTTGCCCTGCCATGTGCACAGGGTTTTTACCAGAAATAACCTCTGTACCAAAGAAACCTAATTCTGGATAAGATCACCCGATTCCCATCCTCTGATTGTTTGCTCCCTTACTGTTCGCGTCATGAAGAGGGAGGTGAGAGTTCAGCCTGCGGTGGTCTGACTGACCTCAGCCCAGAGTAACCCACGTGCGATGGGACAGGTCTTAGGGCCATCTGTTCTGGTGTCTCGGAGGCCTATATGCCCCAGCCAGAGGAAGTAAAACCAACTGGGGGCCCTGCGTTCATTTATACAAGGTAAATGTAAATGGCAGTTCTCAATCTCACCCGAGTCACATATTTTCTGGCATTCCCATGACATCCTAAACAGATTTCATAGGGGCCTCCCTGAGGGGTGAAGAACCGCACTATGAAGCAACCACAGATACTGAAGCACAAGTTCAATCCCCAGCCAGGGAGCTGACCCTCATGGTGCAACAGACCTCTCCTGTCTCCCCGCTGCTCCCCTCAGCAGTGCGTTTCAGTAGATCCACCTGTTCTGCTACCTGCTCTGCCTCTCACCCCCCCCACACCTCTGGCCTGTACCCCAGTTCTTGTGTGCATAAATACATACATCTTTTAAAAAATCAAAGGATTTTATAGATTCTATGAACTTGTTATCACCACATATTAAAAAAATTGCTATGAAGCCATAAGTATAAGGGAGAAATAAGAGAAAAATAAACTGTAAAGATGCACTTCATGTGCAATAGATCAGCTCTGATAGAAGACAGAACAACAGCTACTAAAGCCCCCCCATGTTATCAATGTCCTGTTTGCTACTCTAAGTCTACACTGGACCCTTCCACCTCTTGGTGGTCCCCAAGCATCTGACATGGAGCAAACAGATGAGCTTTGCTGTCTGACTCATGCTGGAAACGGTCGATGAGTGATCATGGGTCAGCAGCTGGGAGGAATAGAGAAGGGGCACTTATCTTACCGTGTCCGTTCCTGCTAGCTGCTCAGAGTCTGGCTGCATCCTGCCACCAAAGACCACAGCCCTCTCCAACATGCCCTCCAGGCTTCAGATTGTTTGCTCCCTCATCCATGTGGTCCACGGGTACTGGGCGCTGCCATGCAGGTATGTGGTGGATAACCCTTGGATGGCTTCCCCATTCCCATCACAAGCACAACCTACCCCCACAAATCCTGCCCACTGCTTCGTACATTCTGTAGATTTTTATTAAGTCAAGTCTTCCAGTTGTCTGATTTGAACATTCATTTGTCCTTGCTATGTCCTGACAATTCTATATACCTACTTTAATGAGTATGCTGGGATTTATGACAAGCAAGGTGATAAGAAGCCATTTAATGAAAACATACAAGGAAATGATAGGACAGGCATGGCTGAAGGCAGAAATAACATTTAATATTAGGGAAAATAATTATAGACTACTCATATTTGTGTATCAGAAGAGAAATAGAAAAATGACTTTAAATGAGGCAGAAATAATATTCTAAGATATATTGAAGACTGTCAAAGTAGAAAACTGTAATATTCTTACAAGTGAGTTGGATTGTGCTTCTATGCATCAAGATAATTCCCTGTAAATTCATAAATAAGTATTACAGAATATAGTTCATCTCTTTACATCTTATGTATTGACAAATGCTTTCACTTTTTTTTTACCACACATTTTACCACATAAAATGACCTTGAAGTGCTTTCACTTCAATAGGTAACAGGAAATAGAAGATGGAATCGAAAAAACGCAGCAGAACTGGCCGTGGGGTGGTGTAATGTGGATTTCTGGGAACAATGCCAGAACTGTACAAATGGCCTTTGCAAACCCATTTTATGGACAGATACAAATATATCCAATATATATAAAGCTATTTATATGGGCAGTAAACATTTATGTTTTGGAAATGATATTCTCAAATATCTTACTGTCATTTCATGTATTTGAAAATTTGTAAAATGATTAAATATAAAACATTAAACATACGTTATTCATTCAAATTATTAAAACATCGAGTTACAGCTCTTAACATGGCCCCCACTACATGTGAAGAAACTGCATTTAATTTCTTCGAATCTGGGCCTCCCTGGTGGCGCAGTGGGTTAAGCAACGCACTGTGAAGCAAACCCCAGTCACTGCAGCACGAGTTCGATCCCTGCTGCCGGCCAGGGAGGGGACCCACATGGCACTGCAGACCTCTCCTGCCTCCCCGCTGCTCCGCTCAGCAGTGGGTTTCAGTCCATCTACCTGTTCTGCTCCCCACTCTGTCTCTGGTGGATCCTCTCACCGCCCTGGACTCTGGCCTGCACCCAGCTCTTGTGTGCATAAATAAAAATAAATATTAAAATAAATAAATAAATACATTCTTCGAATCTGTATATCAGCATCAAAATTAAAAGGAAAACACGGTGCCCAAAGTGCCCACCCTCCATCATTGCGCACCGGGCGACTTCTCCGCACATCAGCTCGCACCGCAAGAGCCAAAACTCGGTTTTTATTAAGTCGCTTCATACTTCTCCCTCCCTGCTGCTGTAATGCGGGTTTAATGGAGTCTACCGTAGCGTGCGCGCTTTTTCCTCTTAAACGTCAAGAAGGGTAATTAGAAGCTATCCGTTTGCTCAGCCCTCTGTAGCTCTTCACAGAGATACAAACGCGGGAGGAAAATGATCTACAGCCACGCCTACCGCCTCTCAGGGAAACTCCCGAGGGTTAATTGGATAATGTCTGCGAAGAGTTTCCAATGCCAGGAGAAAATAATCCTCCCACCTTAGGAGGCCGGCACCGGGCAGCGGCAGGTGGGAGCGGCCGAAGTCGGTTTGGCCCGCGCTGACAGTGGGCACGGCCGCACCCGAGGCTCCGCGTCTCAGCCCGACCCGCACGCGCTGACCGCGCAGGGGCCGCGCACAGGCAGTGACCGCGCAGGGGCCGCGCACAGGCAGTGACCGCGCAGGGGCCGCGCACAGGCAGTGACCGCGCAGGGGCCGCGCACAGGCAG
>JAGFMF010011614.1:11596297-11613224 GCA_019455555.1 Galemys pyrenaicus | reverse complement strand
AGGGGCCGCGCACAGGCAGTGACCGCGCAGGGGCCGCGCACAGGCAGTGACCGCGCAGGGGCCGCGCACAGGCAGTGACCGCGCAGGGGCCGCGCACAGGCAGACGCGAGGCCAAGCCAGCCTGGGGGCTGCTCTGCCTCCCGTCGCCCTGAGCAGGTTTTCTGCTGCTGGGGACACTCTCACGCCCGTCTGCTCAGCCGCAGAGTAAAGATTCTGCCGTCTACCTCATCGGCTTTCTATGCGGACTTTTCTTTATCAAAATTAAGTGAAAGGTGTTTGAGATCTAAAATTTAAGCGTTTCGTAGTTTGCAAAGAAATAGAAAAAAAAATAGTTCTCTCTTAACAGGATAGCTCAACACAAGCAGTACAAGTATACTCAACCTAAAGAACTGAAATTCATTACAATTATAATTATGCCTTTTTTGAAGATGTACTTACTCGTGCATATCAGAACTGGGGTCCAGGGCAGAGGCGTGGGGTTGGAGAGGAGTCACCGGAGACGGAATGGGAGCAGAACAGGAGGATTTACTAAAATACTGTGCTGGGGGAGCAGCGGGGAGGCAGGAGAGGTCTGCTGCGCCCTGTGGGCCCTGGTCTAACCCAAAGATGCTTCAGAGTGCTGCGTCTTAACCCCTTGCACCACCAGGGAGGCCCCTCGGTTATTTCTTTTATTTATTTATTTTGGAAACTAAAGAAAAATTTATTTAGGGAAAAAGGTAAAGAGTAAATTCTCCCAGGTATAAGGTACCTGGGAGGGACAAAGAGAGCCCCTCACAGTTATTTCTTTATACCCAAGGAAGCTGACAATAACGTGTGGACCACAGAGAAACAAAATCAAATAACGAGCAATAGCAGACCAAACAAACCGAGACTCTGGGGAGAGGACTGAGGCCACCGGACAGGGAGGCTGAGGAAGGTGCCACCGACAGTGGGGGGCACCAGGAGAGCTCAGGGCAGGGTGCGCGGTGCCATGCAAGGAAGAGGTGTGCACCTGTCTTCTGAACCGGCACAGAGCCGGACACCAAGGTCACTTAACTCATACAATTTTTAAAAATCGACTCTGTACTCCCCGAACTGTTGTTTGAATACTCCCACAGCCACAAACGCTTTCCTTACGGCTGTAACATGTGTTGCACAAAGGCAGTGCCTGTTCATCTTGCTGCTGTTTACCCAGGTTACAAGCTGTCTACTGACATCACAGCTACCAGGGGACGGAGGACAAGGGAACTGTGTGATCATTTCTCACCGCTGCTCGGCTGCTGCCACTACAACGTTCCATCACGGTCATCAGGAACACTTCAAAAAGCTCCAAGGTGGTCTTTGAGATACTGACCTTGGCTTGCCATTTTAATCATTTCTTACTAAATATTTGAAAAGAACTTATGAATAGGTCCCACTTGGCTCACCTGTGTCATATTTTTATCTCCCTGTAAGTTCTTTTTGAAAATGTATATAATTGCTACGTTGTCTTCAGGATCCTATCCAGCCATCTATTTTGTTTTTAATTTCAAATGTATTTTTTTTTCAGTTTAAAAAATGTCTCTTGTTTCCTACTGATTCAAATTATCTGAAAAATGACATATCCATTCATTGTTTGATCTCACTTTTCTTGTAAGGAGTCATCACGGTTACTTTAAAGCCCATTCCTGCTGCCTGCAGTATCTGATTCATCAGTGAGTTTGCTTCCACTTGTGAAAGACATATGAAAGAAGAACTCCGAGAGGGCCTGGAGGACTTACTTTTTCTTGAGGAAGGTGGGGTAAAAGGTGGCATAAAAGCACCGTGGCTGGACTCTCACTCTTCCAATCTGTGTTGATGGACACACCCAATTTCCAGACACAGCTGCAGAAATAAAAAGAAAGTAAAATTTTAATGGAAACATAAGCTGTGCCTTGTTCTCACTTTCATTTCTAATTTTTTTTTTTTTTGCTCCGGCCGCATACAACCTGGAAAATAATATTGGCAGCTTTCTTTTATCTGACAAACTCTCTCCTTCTGAGCCAGCCTGAAATAGGATAATACAGATTTTCCAGTGGCTGAAAAGATGGCCGACGTGCATGCAGTAAGCTTTGGGCTCCGCTTTTGATACTACTTTTCCTAGTTCTTACTGTCACAGTGTCTGATGAACAACAGAAATGAATGCACCTGTAACAGAACTGATGTTTTCCAGTTTTGTAGTGGGACAATTAGCATCAACCTACCAATACAATCTCTGTAACTGAAATAATATATTAATATATCTTATTGCAATATTTATTTACTACTTCTGTTTTGAGGTTAAGTTTTTCAGAAGGAAATGCAAAAATATCAACATACAATTTGATGAGTTTTGATAATACCAATGCATGCCAGACAAGATAACATCAAATCTAAACAGCTCCCTCATATTACTTTCCAGTTAAATTCTATTATATGCCTATAGTTCAAAATTATATTGCAAATAGACTTATTTTTTGCTTAGCATAATCCATATTATCAATTTTGCTGCATCAATCTGCAGTGGAGTTTCTTTTTATTGCTGCTGATATTATATTTTATGAATATGATACAGTTTGGTTATCCACTTTACTATAAACAGATAGTTGAATTGTTTCATTTGAGGCTATCACTAATGAAGTTCCTATGAACATTCTTATACAAGTTTTGTGGAATTTTATTTTCATTTTTATAGATGAAAAACCATAAATATAATCATAGAGCTTAATGATAAAGTTTCCTAATTTTCTTCCTAATGGTATTACTATTTTACATTCTCACCAACACATTATGGTAGTTTCAATTTCTCCATAGTCATGATGAATTTGGGTGTCTGCAGGCTTTTTTTTTTAAGTCTTTCTGGAGCATGACAGGGACAGCAATTTCTTGAGTCTTTTTTAGTTTGCATTTCCCTAATGTGATACTGAGAAACTTTTTATATTTATTAATCATTCATATATTTCCTTATATGAAATGTTTTTTTCAAGTATTTTGCCCGTTTTATTTAACGTATTATTTGTAGGTCTTTTTGTAGAGTGCATGAATTATTAACATAAAATTCAGATACACAAGTCCTTTGTCAAATATTGATTGTGGATATATTTTCTTTCAGTCTATGGTTTGTGTATTTATTAAGTGCTTCTGACTGGTCAGTTTTATGCCATCTTAATATGTAGTTGGGTAGTCTCACCAGGTATGCATTTATCTACACACGTCTCTTCATGTGAGGTCTATATTCTCAGGACCCCGCGCTTCTTCTGTCCTGTGAAGTTTCTCCCCATCCCCACCTCTGTCCTTGATGCCCCAGGTCCTTAAACATGTCTAAATGTCTGATCTGTTCCATTATTCTTCAGAATTTAAACAACATAAATTTCCCATGTGAACATTATTCATTTTGGGCCTTTTATCCAACTAATCTGACTGACGAAGTCTGTCCCCATGAAATAAAGCAGAACGGACGGAGGACTGTCCTACTGCACTCTAAGGAAACCCACACCAGTCTGCCAGGACAACCTCTGGCTCCCAGGTACGAATGTGGTCTCCACTGCTGTAAATGCAGACAATGCTCTCCTTTTAATAAGTTCATTTATTATGCATATGCATATAAAACAGACAAGTGTCTCAAAAAGAGGAGTGTCATTGTATTCCCCTTTTTGTCTATAACAATATTTCCTAAATAGAATTAATAGATACTTATTTTCAATTTAATTTTTGTCAATGCATATTGTTGGTATAAGTTTTCCATTTTACATGAGATTACATTATGAATGCACAAGAAAATTATATGCGAATCTTTAGTGTTTTATTTAAAGCACTCCTGTTACCAAAACCGAGGCTGGTGGTACTGGATGGTGGTAGGTTATAGACAAGTTCAGTGATAAACCACTAGGAAAGCTTAACTTTTGTTAAATTAGCTAATTTAACTAATTTGAGTGAAACTAGCTCATCAGACTAGCTCACTAATCTCCTCACAGTAGGTGTTCTTTTCATAATATCTCTCTGAGATTAAAAGGTTATTCAAATTTAAATGCAAAATAAAAGATTTTAGAATGGCAAAAATAAATAACCAAGAGGAAAGTGCTGTTATTCTCAGCCATCAGAGGAGAGGAGCTGCTAAAAGAGCACAGGCCACAGGAGCATCTCGCCTCATCACCTCCTGCACACCCACGAATTTGCCTTGATTTCTTCGTTTCCACAACAAAAAGAAGTAATATTTGGATATTGTCCGTAGTTCTTAATGCTTAATAAAGACCTGAAACACACTGGCATACTTCTACTTTGTCTAATGATTTTTTACCCTCCTCAGAATGATGCGCTTTTAAAATGCCTTTTCATATTCTCTTGTACATTTCTTCTTGTGCTATACAAGAAGGCCATTAAGGATATTCCCATGAATAGTCAGATAAAAAACACGGGATTCTGAGTGACAGTTACACAAAACTGTTCTATAAACATTCCTTGTGATTTTTTTATTTCACAGTTCTCAATGTGAATAAAATTTTAAATTATAATAGCTTATAAAATTTATGGTTTCCCTCCTGTATAATTAAGTATGTAAAAACTCAGAGAACAAAGCTATTGAAGACTTGCTTAGAGTATTAAAACAAGACTCAGATACATTAAATACAAGTCTGGACTCTTGTGTTAACAGTGCTTTTCTGGGAGTAAGAACCATTTCCTTTGTCTCTTACTTAGTATTTTATAAATCAGATGATCTAGTTCCCTGCTGTTATTCTTTCTCTGTGATAAGCAACTAAAATGAAACCTTTTGGAAACCATAGTTAGACTGAATATTGTAGCAACTACTAAGAGATAAAAGAAAAAAAGACCCAAGTAAGGAAAAAATATAATGTGAGTATATAAACCAACATATGTATGTTCTTCTAAAAATCAACATGAAAAATATAATGAATGCAACAAATACATAGTAGACAGAAACACTTGGGTGCATCTTAATGGAAGGTAAATTGATAGTGAATAAATAATAAATAAAAAGACTGAAAAGTAATCTGGCAATAAATCAAAGGGATTGTCAGATATTCTTTTAGTGAAGTCATGTTTGCAGCTTTGATGGATTTGACATTAGCTAAGCTACTTGATAGCATCAGAACTTACAGATTTTATAAAAAAATTCAGATACTTTCCATCAATGGGGATGATGATGCAAAAGATTTACAGTCTTTGTTCTGTTGGAAGTGACCTGATTTATACCATCCTAGCAATCACATTCAACATGCAGTTATCAAATTATCTATGAATATTCAGTTTTTGAAATGTGCTTTGATGTGGTTTTAGCACCTTATCTGTTCCCTTATCAATAACTTTTAATAAAACTCTGGCCACATTCATTTTGTATTTGTACGTTATAAGTCCCACGGGCTTCCCTAGTGGACCTGTCTGATGGAGTCAGGTAGTTTTTGTTGCACAGGAGAGATTCTCATAGTCACTCAAACAGTCGCTTGATTTCAATGAAAATCCAGGAAGTTTCAGAATTTTCCTTCTCTTGATTCCTTACTTTCCACTTCCCTTCTAGTTTATGAAAATTTATTTTATTTTTTTGCTTCTAGTTCACTGATGACCCAAAGCCTTTTTCGCACTGGTGGCAGTATTCAAACTTAAGTTGTTTTTTGTTTTAAAGATTTATTTTTATTTATGCACACTAGAGCTGGGATACAGGCCAGAGTCACCAGAGACAGAGTGGGGGGTATAACAGGTAGATGGACGGAAACACACTGCTGAGGGGAGCAGCGGGGAGGCAGGAGGGGTCTGCTGAGTCCTCTGGGTCCCCTCTCTGGCCTGGGATCGAACTTGAGCTGCTGTGCCCTGGATGCTTCACAGTGCGGTGCTCAACCTGCTGCACCACCAGCGAGGACCCAGACTTAAGTTTTTATTCTGACCATTTACAGGTCATTTACCAAGTAAGATGACAAGAAATTACTTTGTTGTCCTAATTGTCTATCTGTGAACACAATCAATGAAGAAAACATTGTGTGCCCAATTAGGAGACTAATTCCTGATACCTGAACTTTGAATTTTATGTTTGTGTTTCTACTTTTGACAAGTGGACTGAAAGTGTAGAACTGAAAAAACTTCTAGAATTTCACATTTCTATTTGTCTCCTTGTCTACAATTTTGAAAATCTTTTAATAGGAAGTGTTCCTGTATTTAAGGAGGATATGGATTAAACTTTTATGTGTCTTAAAATAGTCCTACATATCTTAAGCTAAAATATTCCTAGAAATTATGGAAATTTGTATGTGGGTATATAAACTAAAATTTCCCCAAATCCACAGAAAATAGAGAAACAAAACTTTTAACATTTAAATTTGCTAGGGTTGAAAGAATAATCTTTCCTTTTGAAACTGTTAGCTGTAATTTTTTAAAATCAAGTTCACATAATCAAGATGGTTTAGGATTTTTTTTAAAGAACTTATTCTCTGATATCAATACATTAGAAAACACAGAGTGTATTCATTTTCCAGTTATATATAGAATTGTTTACTCAGACTAGTTGATGTTAATTTCCTAAACTTCTTAAACCCATTTTATGATCAAAATAATGATCTTTACTCCTGAGTGATCTTTAGAATTATGAGAAATATAAATTTGTGCTCAACAAAGTTTATCATAATTTGAAACACTGGTCAGTCCACCATAAGTCAAAATACTAATGCTGTTTAAATAAGGGAACCAAATAAGGATCAAGGAAAGGAATAAGAACAACAACAATAATAATAATATCAAAAATGAAAGGACAAGGACAAATTGGGGACACTTGGTGGGGAGGGGGGAAGGGGATGGTTGAGGGCAGACAGGAGCACAGGGGATGATGGTGCACTGGTGATATGGTGATGGAGAATACATGGGGATTACAATGGATGCCAAATATATATAAATTAAAGGGAAAAAATTTAAAAAATAAACTTTTAAAAAGCATGATCATAAATAGATAAATAAATAAATGTCTTTTCAGATATTTTTCACAGAAACACCAGAGTTTAATAATGATAAGTTAGACAACCAGAGCAAGGAAGTAGTGATCAACCTTAAGTCAAAACCAAGCAGGTAGAAGAACTAAGGAGACAGAAAAGGGACTTCCCAGACTTCATTCACAAGAAGGATACAACAAGAACTCCCAAGAAGCTGGTTATTTGAAAGAAAAACAGCTTTTCACATATGGACCAATTTATAACTACCCAATCAGGCACTGTCAAGCCTATAACCTCTACATTTCTAGCATTATCCACATCATTCCTCCATTTCCATAAACCCAGTCCTAACCACCACACTGGGAAGAAGGATTTGAGCCTTGCCTCCTATTCCCTTGCTTGTTGGTGTCACAACAAAGTAATTATTTTCTTCCCTGAAAAATCAGTGCCATAGTGATTGGTTTCTACACACACCAGGCGGCAAACTTTTGATCAGTGACAATATTATGTATGCTTATGTTGCAGCAGTCATATTGTTAGTAGTTAACATGAATATTTCCATGATCTTCAGGCAACTTGAATCTTGAATTAATATTAAGTTTAGGAAATTAAATATCTTTTGAAAATTACATAATTTCTAAGTAAGACAAAAGCCTGGTAAATAAGCATTATTTATGTGCAGATTTTATAAAAAATATAATTATTATTATGCTAATGAATATGCATGCCTATTTTATCTCTTAAAATCATAAAAGATAGTATGGTTAAAGAAATTTGCATTATGAATATTCATGAATTTTATACTTTTGCTGATATCTTTGTATGTGGGAGATAGTTTTTACATTTACTATCTCTGTTATATCTTATATAAAGTTTCTTCTTGTTCAGAAGTTTAATAAATATGGTGGCTGAGCCTATGTAGGTGTAATACTAACAGAAAATTACCATCATGTAGATAATTGAGTAATTTCTTTTTTAGTATGAAAAGTCATTTTGCTATCAAAAAAAAAGTCATTTTGCTATCATTTTGTTCCTGAATTTGAAAGCATAATAAGTAACAAAATATGAGGAGCTATAAAATGTTATATAGAACACTGAGAGTCAATTCTTTTTTCTTTGTTTTATAATACCTGAGCCAGTAAAGACGCTACTAATTGAGTCACATGTTTGGTAAAATCTTTCATTTCAGTGAGTGTATGCATGAAATATTTAAGAAGAAAAACTGCATCATGTGACAACTGTTCTGTCAAATAGTTCATTATAACAAAATGAAAATTTAACTTTCTCTTTGTTCAAAAGACATTAGTTTCTGAGCTTTTAATGAGTGAGTAAATAATATTTTATGGAACACTTTTTGTAAAGTGCTCAGAGAGCTGAGATTCTATATGTCATAGAAGAGTAATTTTCTCTACTTGGGTTGACTTTAATATTCTCCTAGTTATTTACCAAAAACAACAAGAAGAGAACAAAGATTCTTCAGATATCAAAGTGCAGTTTTCTAATGTTTATGTTGCCTTCCTCTTTTTATTCTAAATGGATCATCTCTTTGATTGTAATCAAGTGTTTTCCCATGCACTCAGATTCTTAGTCTCCTCTCGTACTTATCTTGATTCTGTTTTTCCAATATTTAATACTAAATTTAGAAAAAAGTAACTTTGCATCAAAAACTACTTTTGAAATTTCTCAGGTGTCCTAGAAATCAAAGATGTGTTCTTTCACTGCATGAAAAGAGATGGTAGGAATGTTCTTTATATATAGGGCATAATTATTTTATCACTATTGGAGGAGCTGCCTGGGGAAGAACTCTGAAGTCAGGAGACAGAGTCAGCTTTCCTTAGGTGAAATGTGTCAGGTTAAATGTTAGTAATACAAATACTTCAGAAATCACTTGCTTCATGGAAGACTACTGGATATTTCCCTCATCTTCCCTGGACTTCAAGGAAAAGATGAAATGTGGAGCAGACTGAGATGAATCAGCTACACATTGTAATTCAAAGAGAGTTTTATATTCCTCCATCGTTATATAATTAGTTACTAAAATAAATCAACCACAGCAATTTGGCTTTTTATCAAAGATTTCTGTTTCTCTATTAGTTCCCTACATATCTCCTCTTATAGTTTAGAAGCTGTTCACAATCTCAGAGCACTGGGGAAGGGATTGCATCAGATTCTTTGAAATACACTTCAGAGACTATACCCTGGTGCAGGCTACCAAGCTAACACTGCTTATAGAACTTTTCTTTTAACACTGTGTTTTTTGTCTGGACTTTAGGATTTTTAGCTCAGAAGTAGAAAAACTGCAAGCCCAAGATTCAGAGATGCAAGAATTAGTTACATAAAACTCAATGAACTATTAAAAAAATGTACTACTTGTTACTTACATATGATATTGCTGTCAATGGTATGGTTCTATCGGTACCTGAAATTCAGGACCTCCAGGTAATAAGGAAATTCAGACACCTTCGCATTTTTGAGGATGTCAAAAAGGATGCAAATATTCAAATCTAAAGGTGCTCTAGATAAAAATAGTGGTTTGTACTTGGTATTCTAGCTCTAAGTACTAAGGTTAAACAAGAACAAATTCAGGCTTCTGGAAATCCATTCTAGATTCCACATAAAAACTTCTAGAGCAAAGTTAATTCTCTTGTTTGATCAACATCCATGACCAAAGAGGCCTGTGTAATAGATAAACATTTTAGTTGGACTTATATGTGTTTTAATCCTACCAAAATGGTAGTCTGAATACAATTAATCTTCAGAAAAGGATTTGAAAAGACATTTTACTGAATAAGACACACAGATGGTTGAGACACATGAAAACAAGTCCATCACCACTTATTAGGAAAGTGAGAATCAAAATCACACTGATTATATCACACTCCCAGACTCACTATTACAAAAAGACAGCGGAGAAGTGTTGGTGAGGGTGTGGAGAAAGCAGAACCTTGTGCACTGCTGACAGGAATGTAAACTAGTAGAGTCCTTACAGAAAGTAGGGTAGAGACACTCAAAAAAATAAAAATACAAATGCCATCAGATTCAGGTATTCTACATCTGGGTATGTACTGGAAGACCAAAAAACACTAATTCAGACTAATATATGCACCCCTAAGTCACTGCAGCATTACACAAAATAGCCAAGGCATGGAAACAACCTAAGTGTCTATAGTTGGATGAATAGATAGAGACGGGGTCTTTATACACAATGGAATACTACTCAGCCATTTTATATAAAAAAAATCAAATCTTTCCATTTGCGACAACATGAGTGAACTTCGAGGGAATCATGCTAAGCCGAATAAATCTGGTGGGAAGATAAATAACACATGATTTCATGGATAATGCAAGAGAAAGGAACAAACAAAATAAAACTTTATATTATAATAATAGAAATGGTGGTCTTCAGAGAAGCAGAGGAATGGGGCAAGGATGGGGCAGGAATGGGTCAGTTGGACGCTGGTGGATGAAAACTAGAGTTTTAATGCTGCTCATATTATAGCATAAGCAGACCCTGAAGTATGACAGTGTAGCCCTGAGTCAGGAGATGGGCTGTGTTACTGGAGAACCCTCGGTGAGGGCCTACAGGGGCACCATTTGTTTCTTTAGGGTGCTTAGTTCAGAAGAATCTTTTCAATGAATAAATGAACTACACATCAACAGCCTACACTCTGCAGCAAAATCAGGGCATCTTGGAATGTAAGGAAAGGTGTTCTCATCCTGTGAGGGAGACAGCAGAAAGTCCTGGTTCTCTGGGAAACAGTCACCAGCACCACGGACAGCGCTGCCCACAGCCTCGGGCCCTCAAGCAGAAGCTGGGGCGATGGAAGGGCATCATTGGTAATTTGTGGTAAGGTTCCAATCCATATGCATTAAACTGTGGGTTCCTTAAGGACAAGTGTTATGTTTTCATACATTTCATTTCATTTCTGATATTCCTATGCCATGTTTGACTTAAAAGCTATTTATTCTGTTTATGATAACTCACAGTGTAACAGTAATAAAAAACTAGCATATAATGATTATACAGCATGTGTCAAGAGCTGTGAAAATTCAATTTGAATGGATTAGCTCACTTAAAAATGTCAATTATTATCTATGAATGGTTTCAGAGTGTGTCGAGTCAAAAACAAATTTATAGTTACTCTGGGTAGTTCTGGAAGCTTAACGTTTCAGAGAAGTCTCACGCTCTCTGCTCCCCCAACCTGATCAGCTTTCTCAGTCAAGTTTCAAGATTATCTATTGGGTCTACTCATCCGGCAATCACTGTAGAGTGTAAGAATGTGGCCAAGAAGGGAGAACTGGTGTATTCCATTCCTTTTCTTTATTTCACCAGGGAAGCAAAAGCTTCCTCAGAACACCTGCCCAGAATACTTACTCTTCATTGGCCAGCATTAAATTCTACATACATGCCAAGTTAGAAATACTAACATAAGTGGTTTAGATCAATAATAAATCTTTCCTTGTCTAGCAGAAGAAGCTGAGAATGCTAGCAGGAAGAGGGGTTCAAAAATAAGTCTGCTGAGTACACAAAGGCTGGTATTTGCTGGACAGATTTCTTCCTGTGCTAGATGAGAGTCAAGTGACTCACAGGGAAACTTTCCATGTTTTGAATTTGAATTATATTAAAGTAGAAGCCAAAATGAATCATCAAAATAATACCGCTCATAAGAAAAAACACGTCCCAAATCCCAAGCCAACTTACAGTTGACAACGAGAGTACCACAGCATCATTTTGTGCTACTACTGCCAACCATGCATAAACTGTATCGAGCTGTGAGGAAACACTTGGTAGGCCCAACTGAGTGATACTCTACAAATGCCCTGTAATCATTATAAATGCCGGTGCCGTAAAAAACCAGAAAACCGAGAGACTATTCCATCCTGAAGAAGGGCCAAAGATCTGAAAACTAAATAAAACAATTATTTTGGCCTGGATAATTTTTTTATAGAGATATCACTGGAAAAATCTGTAAAACTAATTGTTTTCAAGTGGCAATATTAATTTACTAGTTTTAGTGGTGGCATAGTAATTAGAACATCTTTTTAAGGGCCTCCTTGGTGGCGCAGCGGGTTAAGCAACGCACTATGAAGCAAACTGCAACCACTGCAGCACAAGTTCGATCCCTGCCGCAGGCCAGGGAGGAGACCCACATGGTGTAGCAGACCTCTCCTGCCTCGCCTGCTGCTGCTCTCAGCAGTGTACTTCAGTCCATCTGCCTGTTCTTCTCCCCACTCTGTCTCTGGTGAATCCTCTCACCTCCCGTGACTCTGGCTTGTACCCCAGCTCTTGTATGCATAAATAAATCTTTAAAAAAAAAAGAACATCTTTTTAACTATGAGATACCCACAAACATATTTGGGGATGGCATGGCATCGTTCATCATCTTTCCCTGAAATAAGTTGAGGAAAATTCTTTGAGCTGTTTATGCAGCTTTTTTGTAAGCTGAATTTAGTCCAAAATAAAGAGTTAAGGGGGAAAAAATATAGAATTCCAAGTCTGTTCCTGGACTAGGTTTTGAGTCCTTATTATCACTTGACAACACAGAAATTAGCTGTGACAAAACTGAAATGCAAAGAAAACAATCCAAAAGTATGAGAGAAAGAGAGAGAGAGAGAGCCAACTCATGAAACTCACAGGGTCCAGCCAAATAAATGTAAATATAGAACTTCTGTATACTAAAACCTTCATCTCTTGCATACGGTTGCCTCATTTGAAGCGTTACAGGAAAGACCCACACCAAATCAAATTAAACACACTCTTAAAAATGAGTTGCATAAGAAAAGGGTAAACACACATACAAAGCAGCAACTGAGAAAGCTCCCCACTGATGTGTGAAACTTACCCTATTTGCAGCTTTTCTTTCATATGTGAATACAACCTTGCACACCCTCCTAAAATGACTGTCAGCAAAGAAGAATGAAACTTAAGGAAGTCCAGGTGAAAAGAACTTACAGTGGGTCACCAAGAGTGCAGAGGTGTCTCTGTGGCCTCATTTAATACACCTCCCAAAAGCCATTTGAAAGGATATCGAAGGGTTCACGTAAAGATTTCAGTTTTGGTGCAGTAACAAAACAGTCCATCATTTCCTTTTCTATCTACCGATTGGCAGTGATAACTTATGGAGGAACTAGTGTCTTCACCACAGAGCAAACTCTACTAAAAGTGATCCCACAAATGAAATGATAAAGCCAGTCTGGACACCCACTGAGATGAAATAAATTCAAGCTGAAAGAAATGAGAAAATTAAAAGGGAAATGACCACAGGTAATGAAAGCATGTAACAGACATTTGAAAACAAGTGGTGATTAAAATGTTTAGTGAGTAAAGTAATAGAATAAGATTAAGGAAGCATGAAGAACTTGTCCAAAAAGACAAATCTAAACTCAAACTCCATAACCCTCACCTGACAACCACCTCTTGTTGATCTTTTGTCTGGACCCTTGCTACCTTGCCACCTTTATTGTAATGCTATTTGGCTGAAACATAAAACTCAAGAAGACACTCATTCCACTCCACGGCATTTCTGATTCTGACTCTCATGTACTTGCAGGCTATCTGGGGAAGGTAAGTCTTTCAGGGATTGAAGCTCATAATTCACATTACCTGCCACACAGGGCAAAAGGGAAGATGGCTAACTCAGTGAACATAAAAATATCTATACTCTAAACATAAGAAAAGAAAAATAAGAACAAAACAAAATTCAATTGTTTTTTGACAGATGCATGCACTGAGTTAAAAAAAAAAAAAAAGTCTGGACAAAACATAGGTCCAAGAGCAATTCTTGAAAAATGAAACATGTTTCTTTTGGTAACCCATCCCCATTTCCCTCATATTGCAAATAATGCATGTTTTAAAAATGTTGCGGGCGCAATGTTGTTTGGTTGTGGTTATTTTGCATGAATAAAAACAACTAAGTCTTAGACTTTGTGACCAGCTCTGAAATATTTATACAGACTGTAAAATCACTTATCCTCAATATCCAATTTTAAAAAAGTTTCCTTTCAAATGTGGAAAAGCTTTCAAAAATACTCTTGCTACAAAATCTGTCTTGTCTGAATTTATTTGGCAGAAAACATAATTTGAAATGATGTAAGACATTTGTCATCTATCTTTATGCCACTTAATAAATGTTTTCATTGAAAAGACAGGAAAGAAAGGACAGTGTGCATTATCATATAAACTCTACCCCATTCCCCAAAGCTGCAAACCTCTCAACTGGAAATGTATCTGGCCCAAAGGGATCCAGTAATACACGCACGATCTACACTGAAAAAAAAATAGAAGTCAGTATTTTTTAAAAGTCGTCTAGAATTGAAGCAGCAGCTAATTATTATATCCCTACTTCAAATGAAATCTCTGAGATGAAAACAATCTAACTCACTATTATGTTTCAATGAAGCAAAATGTATTCTGCAGATGAATTCTTAAAAGGGATCTGACTAGAAGACTGAAGCAATTACTGTGGGAATATAATTTTTGTTTCCAGATTTATAGAAAACCCTTTCACCTCCAGGAATATAGGTTAAAGAAACAAAAAGAGAGGAAGAGATGGGCAGTATTTGCTCCATAAACATTAACCCCTCTTTAATGGCTAAGCTTATTTGTCCTCAGTATGAAATATTAAATGAAATGGTTTCTACTTTGTAGGCAGTGTGGATAGAAGAGGTTGTGCAGAAGGAACATTATAATGATTATAACCCCCAAAGGCCTTTGAACCGATACTTAACTATGATGCATAATGAGTGTAGTTCATAAAGATTTGACTACCTGACATATTTTATTCTGGCTTCATTTTAATCAGTGTCTTTCCTAAGGAGATTTTTGTTGGATGCTTAAATAGTAATAGTTATTCGAGTCATGTTTAGAATGTGGAGCAAATAAAAATAAATCAATGAAGACCAACACAAACATTCTGCATATCTTTTGATATTTGGACAATAAATTCTTATCAGTTTCTTTACTCTCCACTCTTTCTTAAAAGAAAAATATTATCTACATTTCACCGGAGGGAGCATAAAACGCATTTTAGATTCAAAAGTTATGTTGGAAAATGTAAATCATATAATTGCAATGTCATATAGATCAATAATTCTAATTAATCATATAAAATATTGGTAAATTATGCACCAAAGTAATTATTTTCTACTGTGAGATTCCTAACTTACCATTAGCTTTGGCATCTTTTATGAAAGCAATAATGATATATGCACAAGGAATTTAATTTCATTGTCAACAGATTATTTTTTAAGATATTCCAAATACTTGGGTATACTTATTGATATAGGAATATAATTTTGTGTATATATTAACATACATTTTAACAGTTTTCAACCAAGAATGTCAACTTAAAATATTTCACAGATATGTGAAAACTATCTTGAAATGGGATTTATGAGACCCACTTCCTGGAATTACTGAGAGCTTTTACAAAAGGACACTATGTTCTCACTCTAGGATACTACAGGCAAAACTAAGTTGCATCTATTCACTTGTTTTCTCTTCCTGGATGGCCTAGCTACATTACTCAACAAACCCTGGGAACAGTCTACCAGGCCTAGACCTTCCTCTTGGTTCCTATCATGCAAAACTTTATATTCACTCAAGAGAAAATCTTGAGCGAATGGTGGTGAGCGTCCCTGGTGGCCTATGGGCTGAGCTGCAGTGCTATCACACTGTCACCACTGCAACTTGAGTTCGATCCCCAGCCAGGGAGGGACCCACATGGCGCAGCAGACCTCTCCTGTCTCCTCGCTGCTCCCCTCGGCAGTAGATTTCAGCAAATCCACCTGTTCTGCCCCTCACTCTGTCTCTGGTGAATCCTCCCACCCTCTGAACCCCTGGCTTGCACCCCAGGTCTTTTATGCATAAATAAATAAATCTTAAAAAAAAGAAAAATCTGTGGACCACAAAACCATGTACATATTTATGTCAGGATTGAGTGGCCCTTCTTTTATGTTAGGTCACCCATGTGGTGCTTGACTTTGCTCTAAAGAATCACTTGAACACAAGAGAATAAAATTTTCATATTTTAAAGTCAGAAATGGATGTTGCCATTTACTCTGGTCTGCTGTTCAGAGCCCCCACTAACAATATCATGAATGTGCAGGCGAGATCAACAACTCTGGACTTAGCCAGGTTTGGATTAGCAGACTGACATATTTATAAAACGGTGATATGTATCCTGTGTGCTTGCGTGTAAGCAAACGGAGACTGTGTCGACAGTTCATGTAACGTAAAGCCCCAATCTCCAATACCAATACAACAGCATGCAGCTACTACTAAAGATATGCCCCATTTTCTAAAGCATGGTCTAATAATTTACATAACATGTACTTACTGTAAATATTTCTTACTTTCCAGACTCTGTGATTAACATTTACTTACCTAATCTTATTTAATTCTCATAATACTATGAGATAGAGTAAATTATTGAAGCAACTGACATTTATAAAGTTGTAGACGCAGAAGCATCAAAGAAAGTTGGATAGGAGGTCTAGCTCATTTAAAAACTGTAGACATTTCACAGTCATGCCCAAGTCTTTAACGAGATAGATGCCTGAGTTAATGCTGGTTAATCAGTACTAGACAATTATTTATCAAGTGACACACTTTACATTTTCTATCCCATTCTCTGTGAACCTACTTCTACATCGATAGCTTCAGGTTAGTCATCTGAGCCAGCTAATTACATATTAGTAGTCAGTGCCTCCAGGGAACTACCTGTCTTGATTAGAATAGACCCTGTTCTAATTGCCATAGATTTCTATTCTCAGATGAACATATACCTGTTTTTTTTAAAGTTACAGAATCACTATCAGGAGCCTGAGAGAATAGGGAAGACAGTAAAAGCACATTTTATTAATTTCATGGTGCCTTTCATACCATGGTGTTTGAAATCCTGACTCAGAGAAGGACAGGGTAATAAAATTTTTTTTATTAAAATATTTTAAAATTTACATATACTTGCCATTAATTGTAATCCCCATGTATTCCCCATCACCATCTCACCAGTGCACCATCA
>JAGFMF010011614.1:11537271-11587776 GCA_019455555.1 Galemys pyrenaicus | reverse complement strand
GCTCCCCGCTCTGTCTGTGGTGAATCCTCTCACCCCCCACACCTCTGGCCTGTACCCCAGTGCTTGTATGCATAAATAAATAAATCTTTTAAAAAAAATGCAATTAATGCCTCCCTAGAGCATACATGAAATCCTGAATTTGACTGATTTGATGTAATTTGGTTAATGAGGGTGAGGTGATTTTTCAATGTATAGACTAGAAATATCTCAAGATATGACACTTTTTTCCTGGTTAAATAACAGAAATTATTTGACAGAAAATAAAATTATCATAGGCACTAAACCCACTTTGGGAAAAGTTCAGAGATAGAAGTAGTTATATCTATGGTATATTTCATTTTCTTATATAACCAAAATTGTCTCGATCATATCTTCATCTGAACCTCAGAATTATATAAATTACACTTTCACATATACATACAACTACTAACTAGTGTAAATAGAACCATAGACAGACAGACAGATATACAGATAAATATAATTTATGCAGCATGTCATTTTATACTATTTTTTCTTATACATAATCCCTTTGCTTAACCATATGAGGTTATATAATAGGCTACAATGCAAAAAAATATGCTCATATACAAAATAACTGATACTTGGAAGGAGTCTGAAACAGTAAGGTGGTTCTATCCCATTTGTATTTTTTTTCTATTTAGTATTTTTAAGAATCTCTAATTTGATGGAATTTTAAGATTAACTTGAAACAGTTAATTTAAATAAAAACATCTATGTAGTTGGAAAAATAACGAAACTTTATATGAATAATTTTTGATAAGGAGCAGAAAGTTTTCATCACAAAAATATCCTTAAAGTTCAGTTATGAAAGGAATATTCTTTATGTTTACTTAATTCATGTTTACTAATATGACTTTTGATTGAACCTACATATGTAATTAATAATCACCTGAGTCAGAATGCTCATTATTATATTTTTGTAATTGAACTCAACGGGCTAGATCACACTAGACATGCATGTTGGTATATGCTAATGAAATTGAATGACACCATAAAAAGTAAATCTTTGGCAATCTTGACATATGTTCACTTCTTTGAAAGTGAAAGTATGGAGGTAATCAATGAAACCAAGGCTGTCATCCTTTATTTTGTCTCATTTTTGTTCCCTTCTGCTCGCCTAAAAAGTTTCACCAAAATTACAGTATAATGATGTGTTGGTGTGGAAAACGGCACAGCATTTAAACTGCGTGAGATGGAGGGGCAGGTCTTGATGTAAACTTCCACTAGCGCCCAAAGGCCACTGACAGGAGATCAGGATGTCATTAAAGCTAAAATGTGCATGGCCAGTAAATATAGCCCTCTGTGTCTCTGACAAAGTATAAAGAGAGAGCAGCTTGTGGAAATATTTGTACAAGTGTATACAATTCAGCGTTGAAAAGTAGCTCTAATGATTCCATTCCAAAAACACTTTTGGGACGTGTTAGGAAGCATTACACCAATTACTTTCACATTCTGTTATGGTCAGAATCTTGGCAAATGTTTTAAGTGTTTAACTAGGGAAATGTTTGCAAAATATCCCTTGATTAAAGCTTGTGTATACTACCTCAAATAAAAAAAATAGAACGGACAAACTTTATTAATATATTTGAAGTCATGAGAAGTTCTACTGCCTCAAAATCCCCTAAATTTGTTTTCCTGATGTAAAAAGTTATCTTAAAAGTCAACTTACAGAAAAATGGCCATTTAATATTTTATATTGCATTTATTTTCAGTATTTTTCTTCTATTCATGGATATTTTATATTACTGGGACATATTAAATGGTTTTCTTTAGGGTCTCTGATACAGAGGTCTTCCATTTTTTTAGAAATGCTGAATGCAACATATCCTACTTCAGCAGTGAAGAAGGAAGACTACACTAGAGTCTACTGAGAGCAATCATTTCAAGGATCACAGAAAGCACCGTGTGACTTACAAGCCTGTGCATTTTTTCCTCAACTCTTTGCCATTTCCAGCAGTTCACCTCTTCCTGATAGTTTATTTCTCTTATATGTAGTATTGAACTGTACTGATGTCAACCAGGAGCCCAGCTATTCTTACAAAAAGTTCTTTCCTTATATATGGTGAGTGATAAAGTAACTTACATTTCTGCCAAGGTAGGTGAAACAAGTCAGTGATAGAGTAAATGGGAAGTTAAATAAGCTTGAGAGGAAAAATATTTTCTTGCTAGATTATGTGTTCTTAAATGAATAGAATACAGCAGAAATGGTAGTCACCTACACACTAACATTGACATTTTAAGCGTAGCGTCCTTTAAAATGTTCCTGGAATTTATTTAATTGCCTATAAGGACTGAAATAATACTTCCAGCAATGGTGATACTTAGTTGTAGAGTTTACTAGATCATGAAATGAAGGCCAGAACCTAGGAAGTAACTGCACAGAATTTTTACTCTTCGAGAAATGCTGTGCCAAACACAAGTTGAGTGAGATTGATGCACCTTTGGGAAAGGGAATGATCGTCCTCTCATGTCAGGAAGCACAGAGAGCAACATATTAATTGTTGACAAGAGCGTCTGATCTCCAGCCGTAGGTTTTGAGTGTCAAACTACCCGAGCCGTTCTGATTCAGAAGCCACTGGTGAAAGAGACTGAAGGCAGAGGGGGCAAGCATCAGGGTAGCTCAAGCTTTATGCTAATTCTGCTGTGGGGTTCCTGGCTGGTTACTCAGTCTCCATCTTCCTGCAGCTAGCTGCTTTCTGGTCAGCAACAGAGGTCGGGAGGTGGTGGGCTTTATCCTCCCCCAGGCAAAGGGACTTTTCTGCAGGTCTTCACAGCACAGGACCAGTCAGTTCTGCCTTAGCCTCTGCTCTGAACTCCCTTCCAGACTGTCAGCCAGGAGCGGCGTCTCCAAATGCAGTTTTAGTTCTCCTCACCTATTTCAGCATTCTTTCAGGTATATTCAGTTAGATGAGGATTCTGGAATTAACATAAACTCACTTGTTCGCTCATGCACTGCATCTTCTGATACTCAGTGATCTGTCTAGTTTCTTTGTTTCACCACCTCTGTTCCCTCCTTCGTGTTTTATTGATGAAGCCGACATGTCCTGCATTTGTAAAAGCTAACTCACTAAAATTAATTTCACCATTTTCATCCTTCTACATAATTTTCATGGTAGAAAAACATGTCACTGTTGTAATCATAGCCACTCTATAAATTATGTTGATGTGTTTGGGAAAAGGCATTCAAATTCTGATCTAAAATACATCACTAATACTTCCTGTGGGTGGATGGACGAGAGAAGCTATCAGTTTCTGTTACATATTTGCGAAGTGTTGTAGACAGTCTAGCACATTGTGCTTCATACATCTAATAGTTCAGGTGTCCAATTTTGACAGCAAAAATCATAAATCTGACTAAAATCTTCAGTTTACGTTAAATCAACTTAAAAGCTTAAAAAAATTTTTTTAGGGTAGATCTCTCAAAGGAACATGAAATCAGTAATATTTGCTGTTTTTGTAAAATGCTCTAAAAATCTCTGTGAGAATTTATTTTATAGAGTAGGCTTGACAGTAAATAGACCAAATTAATTGAATGTATGTTATTCAATATTTGTTCAGTATGGGTCCAGTGTTGCTAGTTATCCTGCATACATGATTGCTTTAGCCTTTATTTGCACGAAATCACTAGGGTCCTCCTTCATACCAACAAGGAAGTACTGATTGCCTAAGTCTACATAGCTAGTATGTCAGAGCTTGAGATCAGTTACGGGTGCTTTCCAAAGGAGAGCTTCTTTACCTTCATCACAAAAGCGTAAGAAGCACCAAGAAGGGCCTTCGTGGTGGCGCAGCGGGTTGAGCGCCCCCCGCACAGCATCCCCCCCGCACAGCAGCGCGAGTTTGATCCCCAGCCAGGGAGGGACTGACAGGGTGCAGCAGACCTCTCATGCCTCCCAGCTGCTCTGCTCAGCAGTGTGTTTCAGTCTACCTGCCTGTTATGTTCCCCACTCTCTCTGGTGAATCCTCTCACCTCTCACAACTCGGGCCTGTACCCCACTGTCATATGCATCAATAAAAATAAATCTTAAAAAAATAAAAATAATAAAAATAAAAACAAAATGTGATTGTTTAAAAAAAAGAAGCACCTAGATACTTAGTAACCAGGAAAAACTATCATAATTTAGAAATCACAGCACCTCATTTCACTGACTGACCTCCATAAGATCTTAACTGACGTATTTTCTGCTCTTCTAATATTTAAGTAATCACTTTGATAGGGTAATATAATCCCGCTCAACTGGAGTTTTTCTAATTGTCCATTTATTTGGCTCTCTGTAAATACTAATTTTAAACAGAAGAGAATTTGTAATTTGCTGCAAATAATGACAAATCCTATAGATTACACAATTTAACCTGTGGTACTACCACGATTTAGACAAATATTAAAAATAACTATGCATCTGAAGTTATAAGTGGTTCAGCATTCAGCTCTTGTGTTTAATACCTTTTGAGCTTTCAAAGAAGCATCTAAGTTTGCCTCTCCTCTGCAGGATACACAACTTGAGTATGAACAGAAGTGATGACCTGCAGCTGAACTTCAAGCCAGCAGGAACCAAGAGACCACTGGCCAGAACCCAAAACACAGATAAAGAACCAACTAGCACCCGCATTCAAAAGCAAAGATCCCACCAGGGTGGGAGATCTGGTTATATGGAAAAAACTCCCCGCCTGTGGGCCAGTTTGTGACGAGCCAGTCCAACAACTAAGCTGACACCTGCCTCATTCCTACCTCCTTCCCTCTCCTTCGCTACCACAATTTTTTAAAACTTATTTTTTAGAAGAACTGGGGTACAGGTCAGAGGTGTGGGGGGTAAGAGGAGTCACCAGAGACAGAGTGGGGAGCAGAACAGCCAGATCGACCAAAATCCACTGCTGAGGACAGCAGCAGGGAGTCTGCCGTGCCATGTGGCTCTGCTCCCTGGCCAGGTATCAAACTCAGGCCACAGCAGTGATAGTGCTGAGATTTAAACCCTAGACTACCAGGAGGCCCTTCTTTGCTACTATAAAAGACTATCTTAGCCCCCAGATCGAGGAGATAGATTTGAGCTTGGGCTTCTGCTTCTTTGCTGTTTAACCTTGCAAAAATATTTTTTTTTTCTGGAAAAAAAAAAGCATCATGGTGCTGTCCTGTGCTCATTTACACAGTTACACACCTGCACTGTCTTCCTGTGCACGGATTGAACTGCAGAGCAACTTGGTATGATATTTGGAAAATATCACAGAACCTCCAAGGCCCTAGGTACTTGTTCACTCACTGCATCTAAGAATTTAAAAGTTCAGAGACTTTTTGCCTATGGGTGAATTAAGAAGAGGTACATGTATGCTGATAAAGTATATGTCTTCCTCTGAATGTGTTTCAGTTATCCAGAAATAAATACAAAAACAAATGCTGCAAAGTAAAATGAGAATGTGGGGACAAATTAACCTGAATAGCTTCCTCAACTGATTACATTCAGGATTTAATTACTTATCTCTCTCACTTTTCTTGTTTAAATGGAGCAAGAAGGGTATATAATCCCCAGCTTTGACAGATGGCTTATGCATCATGGATGTCTCTGTTAAAATATTTTATTCACACTCAACATGAGATATTTTCCTGCATATTTTACCTTTGACAGATCACAGATTCATGTACAACAACATACACATCAGAACATTACAGAACTAGTTCAAAGTAACAGTTTGAACTCCTAAAATCATTAGCTGTTGATTCTTACATTTCCTATTTAGTTTCAGTTTAGTGCATTTCCTACTCCATATTTTTTATGGTTCATTATTATACTGTTAATACTATTTTAAATAAAATGATAAGCATCTGATATCTTTGAAAATTTTCATTACACCTGGAAGAAAATATTTGAGCTTTAAGTTTTCGAGTTCATGAGAAAAGAGCATTATATGCAAATGTAATTTCAAGAAAATGTTACGCTTCGGGGCAGGGGGCTCTAAGGAAACTTCCCTATGACCGTGATCTTGCAGTGTGCCTGATGTGGCATCTGGGAGACCCTCAACGAGGGAAAGGGAGGAGGCGACACTGCAGGAGGAGGGGCTCGCTCACTCAGTCTCTCCTCCCCTCCCCTTTGACTCAGCCACTCACATAATGGAAATATCACTGCCTTTTTGGGAACTCGCTGGCAAAAACAGAGATGACAGAGTTCTTGACACTCTCCTTTGAATATTTCCAGCCTGGATCTTTCTTTCTTCATCCGATGGTAGTGGAAGTGATCAAACGTCTGCTTTTATTCTGACCTTAATCCTAACACACCACGCCTTACAAGAGGACATTTTGCTCAAAATCTTTTCATAGCAGAGGTAAACTGAAGAGCAGCGTGAGGGATAGTGTGGGGAGCAGGACAGGGTAGGAAGGGGGGTGGTGGTGTGTGTGTGTGTGTGTGTGCATGCGCTCACATATGCATACGAGACAGATTTCTCCCCTTCACTGTGGTCCCCTGAGCGTTCCCACCACCACACAGCACAGCACCCCTGGGTGCCACCCTGTCAACTGTGAGGGACAAAGCCGAGGCTGCCAATAATTAACAAGGGTGTAAGAAAATGGCACTTCGTTTAAAAAATAACACGTTTTAAAAAAGAATAAGAGAGAAATACTGAGGAAGAGGGAGCAGGATGGAGGGAGAGATGTGGAATCCATACCCAGTCACGGAGAAAGAACAGGATTTGTTAAGTGGTGATTATGTGGTAAGGACACGGCGGGTTTGCCACACAGGTTATTTATTTAGTCCTCAAAGCAATTATATTATATAATCATTATATAATTATCTCCCTTTTACATGGCGATCAGGGCAGACGTAGCAATTCATCTGGACGTAAAAGGAAAGACACTGAAATTCAGAGGCGACTCTTGAAGCATCAGGCTGCCTTCGACGCCTTCCTGGCACACCCATCACGACGCCTGGTGCATTGTTAAGAGACCCACAAGGTAATTATCCTCCGCCTTTTCTGTTTCACCGTGGGGATTCACAGGTAATTTATGATATCTGTATTTTAAAACCTAAGAGTGTCTAGGAATAATATTCAAAATATTTATCTTAGTCGATTCACAGATGAAGTGAGGCTTTACAGGAATTTATGAGTATGGATAACCTTGCGGTAAGACAGTTTATATATATATTCAGATACTTAAAATTTGGGCATAGATTTTTATTTTTGAGAATTAACTTTTTAAAAAACGTTTGCATAGAAGAACTGGGGTGTAGGCTAGAGATGTGAGGGCCGGGAGATGAGAGGACTCCCCAGAGACAGAGTGGGGGGCAGAACAGGCAGATCTACTGAAATCCACTGCTGCGGGGAGCAGCCGGGAGGCAGGAGAGGTCTGCTGCACCCTGTGGGTCCCCTCCCTGGCCGGGGATCGAACTCAGGCCACAGCAGTAATAGTGCTGAGACTTAACCACTAGGCCACCTGGGAGGTCCTAGAGATTTAATTTAAAGGAAAATACATACAAATGCCATGAGATGACTTACTTTTGCTTTTTCTACTCTCTGTATATCCTAATTTATATTCCTGGTCCACAGATTTCATGTTCTTCAGTAATGGAATAGAGATTATCTAATAAATGTGTTCACATTTGACTTATAAGAGCAAATTCAAAAGTGAGAAATAAAGTTCTTATAATAATATCTCACATCACTAATGTAAGTATCATTTCCATCTCTTATTAGCGGACACGCACACAGTGTAAATGCACAGTCATAAAGTGAGTTACTGAAGAAGGCGTTTTCTCTAACATGATTAACTTTTAGACTTGTTGAAAGAATAATACAAAATAATGCTCAATTTTCATTTACCAGTAATTAATATAGGCAACCTGTTAGAGATAAAATTATCTGATAGCTGCTATAAATGGTGAATTAGTAGCAAGACTATACTAACACCTGCAATTTAATCCCCCCTTAATTAGATGCCACCTCAGAGGTGGTCACGTTGGGATACACAGACTCACAGTAAGTTGGCGGATCTTCAAGAAACCCTCTGTGAATCCCATAGTGAAGCTCTGTGTAACTTTATGAAAAAAAAGTAAGATGGGAAGCTGTAAAATATGAAACATCTTTACCAAATACCTGGTAAATAGGCAAAGGCACTTCGACATCTCCCTCACGATATTGGAAACTGACTCATGTTATATGAAAGAAATTCTCTAGAGATCAAAATGGGATGAGTGCACTTTTAATCTTTTTTTTAATTGACTGTAAAAATATTCTCTCCACGTCAATTATGAACAGCATGAAGCTGACTAATTCCCATATATTTATTTACAAATCTGATTTCATAATAACAATTAGGTGTCATCAAATTCATTTGCACAGGTTTCACCAATTCTTAGGTATCAAATATGTTTTTTAGAATTCATGCTTCATCTTGCCACCTAAGGCCTAAAGGGTAATCACTCCACGCTCCGCTTTTACTCCCTTATTGTCTTACAATTAACCTATTCCTCCTGAATAAAGATGTCACCTCTCCAGAAAATGGCAACGGGTTAATCACGGTGCCACACGTGACTGGTGTGACAGGCAGGTGACGGGTCTTGCCAAGGGCTCGCGCCCCCTCCCTCTGTCCTTCAGCCCGGGCCGTAGCCAGCTGGAAACAGCGCAACATGCTCTGGGGCGACCTGTCCCCCTCTCAGACCAAAGCGCAGAGCTAAGCAAGCCCCGCTCCTGCGCGTCCGGCCACCGCTGACGTCCCTCTATAAGCAACACTCAGCCTGAACTGGTCTGTGCGCCCGCAGCACAGAGCCTCATCGCGCGCAGCACCGCGCTGCTGAAAGCTTCAGTGTTGCTCTGACCCACAGAATGAAAAGCAAACCCTTGCCAGGCCGTGCATGGCCCAGCTCGTCTCCTCCTCCAGGATCATTTACATTCTTTTTGGGCCCAAGTTGACATCTTCAGGACCACTGTCCTCGGCCTGATTTCATCACCAAATGTCTGTGCTCACGGCACTATCCGCCTAAGGCCATGCTCACACTGGGACCTCCGTCCGCTTGCCGCAGAAATCCGAATGGAACATTTTGTGACCACAAACACAAGATATTTCAGCCCTGTGCCAGTTAGTCTGTGTCTTTTCCTAAACAGCACTTACCTCACTCTGATTTTCACATCGCTGTCTCTCTGATTTTTCCCGTTTCCCTCACTAGACTATGAACCGGATGAGGGAACAGATTCTGACTGTATTGTTCACCACTTCTTCCCTAGCACTCAGCACTGAGCATCCAGGCAATAAATGTTCTTTAAACCAATAGAAGGGAAGAGCGGAGGAATGAGGAAGGATGGAGAAAGAGCAAGGAAGAAGGAAAAAGCATCTGTAAGCTCAGAAACTCCATAGTATCTTGGTGATACTGCTGAAGTAAAAACTATTAGGGAATAAGAAATAATAAGTTACAAAAATCCAAAAAGTCAGTTAAATGATAAACTGTTATATGGAATTCTCATCACTCTGGATGTCTCACTTATCTCCTCTAAGTCCTACAGTGCTGCACATCACACTAGCTATCACCCACACACATATCTATTTCCCATTTCCTCTCACAAGGAATTGCTTCTTTAGAAGGAGCAGTAAGACAAGGGTCTTATTGCTATTCTGACCAGTCTTATTCAACATAAGATTCAAATTCCTACCTAGAACAATTGGGCAAGACAAAGACTAAAATGTAAAACTGGCAAATGAGAAGCAGAAGTGCTATCTGCGTGTGACATGATCTTGTATACAGAAAATCTGCAAGACTCAACCAAAAAGCTCTTGGAACTAATCCATGAATTCTGTAAAATTATAAGACATTTAATCAACATATAACAATGAGATTTGTATTTATACACTAACAACAGACAATCTGAAAAAGAAACGAAACTATCTGATCCATAGGCGCGTCAAGCACAATACAACTGTGGAATAAATTTAGCCATGAAAGTGAAATATCCACACAATACAACCACGAGACTTTGACGAAAGAAACTGAAGGAGGCAGAAACAAATGAAAGGATGCCCTGTACTTACGAATGGGAAGAATGTTGTCATAATGTCCATACCACAGAAAACCGCCCATGCAAAGCACCACCACAGTCTCTGCTCTTCTCTGCTTGCTCTAATCTTCTTGAAGTTCTTACAAGGAGCTGGGCCTCCATATTCCCGACAACACTGGCTGCTATGAGAAGTGAGCTCCTTGACCCTTGACTGCGGCACATGCTGGGGATGTGGCGTGTGCCTCCAGCCCCCCATATCTTCTTGCACCCCTTGCTCTGTGTTGCAGAGGCTAAACTGTAGGCAGGTACCCCATGGATTACTGTCATTTCTATTGTACTGTCCAGGGATCTACTTTTTCAGCCTTATTCATTACAGTGATGGAAAAAGAGAGAATTGAAATTTTATTTGGTCTTAACTAGATATGGATCAGAATTCCTCTGTAAAAGTTCGATCTCAGTTGAATACTGAGAACTTACATTGGCGTGGGCGGGGGGGGGGGATGGGAATTAAGAATACAAGTGCATGAGAAATTGTACTGGGTGCAAATTCTACAGTATGTAAAATTAAATTCATTTTTGAGCAAAATAAAGAATTTTGAGCCAATCGTTCAGTCTTTGACTCAAATACCCATTTGCTGTTTCTTAGGAGTCTATAAATTCAGTTCATTACTTTATATCTCCCCTTTCCAGTATGTGCCTGCATCTCCATGCCCAGTATTCTTTACATAAAAAAGTTTTCATTGTATTCGTTTTTACAATCATCTAACATAGAACCACAGAATTATGATCAGTTGTCTCGGATATTACCAAGCACAGAGCCCTTTGGATTTGGCCTCTAGATGGCATGGATTTATCTTTAGTACAGCAGTGACCATGCCCTAATTTAGATCACCACACTCCTCATCCAGTGTTTATACTGTGGCCAGGATGAAGTATCTCACTGAATGGAAGAGTGTAGAGATAATTATGAATATGACCTTTCTTCGAGTTTCAGATTCTTGGATAAGAGACTTTTGTCAACAGGTCCAAAACAGTCAGTAAGCAGTAGATGCATTGACTCTAGAGAACTGAAGCTAGTGAGCACTAAAACTGCAAGGTCTAAAAGCTCAAACTAAGAAATGATGTCTTACTCTTATCTTTTAACATTTTCTATAGTCCTTTAAAAATACAGTTTTCACTTTGTATACATTACTGTCTATCTACCTTGCACAAAACAGAAAACTATAAAGGGAGATATCATTTAAATTAAAAATATGCAACATTTTAAATTCACTTTATACTCTTTCTATTGTTACATTGCTTACTAGGTGGATTGCTAAGGAGAGGAAAAGAAAATCAACTGCAAATGAAATTAACACAGAAATTCCACATGAGTAAAAGAAGGAACTACAGCGTCAGTTGACCTTTGTAAAGATAAATTTTGATGCCAATTTAACATAGAGACTGGTTTTCTATATTATGGTTCTCTCTACTTTGGTTCCTATACTATCTTAATTTCAGGAGAGAAACCAATGGAATCAAGAAAACAGAAGAGTAATTTCAAAACTTGGTCATTTCTAGACTGAGATATCTGATGACAGATATCTGGTTACTAGTGCTCAGCTTTCCACTAAGCTCAAGACAATTGAGGTGTGTTACAAATAGAATAGATTACAGATAGAGTAGTACTATTAACAGTGGTATAGGAGCCCTCTGATTAAAATCCAACTTCATCACGAGACATTCAGAGATGATTTCAGCACTTGGAAATAGGTATGAATAAACATCTGAGCCCATCTAATACTGCTAATTCTACAATAATAGCATAGTGGAAATCTTACTCTGTTCACCTCTAAATTTGTATCAATAGCTATAGAATTTTCTAACCTGTAATATAAGAGGGTGACAGTCTGACCTTCTGGTTAGAAGTAGGATATTTCCAGCAAATTGAAACCATAATGAGTGGTTTCCACTGAGAATGGACCATATAAAAAAAAAAAAAACAGAAAAAATGAGTGTTATTGAGGACGTGGAGAAAAAAGGAATCCTTGTACACTGTTGGTGGAAATATACATTGCTCTTGTCCCTAGGGAAAATACAGGTTATTCAAAATATTAAAAATATATCTCCCATATAAGCAGCAGTTGTGTGCTTCAGTATAGACCTAAGGATTACAAAATCACTAATTCAAAGGCATACCTACACTACTGTGTCCAGTGCTGCAGTATTTACTATAGCCAAGCTATGGAAGCAACCTAAGTGCCCAATTACAGGTGAACAAATTAAGAAGATATATGGTCTAGAAAGAATACTACTCAGCAATACCAGTTAGCTATATTAAGAAAAAAAAGAAAGAAAAAGAAGATGAACTCCTGTCATCTGCAACAAAATGGAGGGAGCCAGAGAGAATGAAGTTAAGTGAAATAACTCAGAAGGAGAAAAATAAATACCAAATGATTTAACTCATACGTGGAATGTAGAGAAACGAAACAAAGAAACAGACAAAACTAAAACAAAACAAACCTTGAACCTTGACTACAGAACTGCAGCCACTGGAGGCACAGAGGTGGGGCTGGAACAAGGGGGTAGCAGCCTCAAAGTGATGGTGAGGGGCTAGAGGGGCCGTGGTGGTGGGCGTGGGTTGGTCAAATGCATTTGAGAAGGTCTCAGTCTACCCCGGTCACATGCAGTGTTATGAACTTTGTTACATCAATAAGAACAAAAAGAGGAGATTTTCAATGTCTGTATACTCACTACACTTTACCAAAAAGATCAGGTATAGTGTCAGAAATTTGCTTGTTAAAGAAGTTGTGCATCACTAAACAAAACAAAAATGGTTATTTATGCAAATGTTGGCAAATATGGAATGCTACAAGCATGTCATAGGCGCACAGTGAAAACATTTTGAAAAATGGACATAATCCCCAACATGACTTTGTACAATTTTACTCGGCGTCTATCACTCAACGCTATGACGTCTATTTCAAGAGCCTGTGCCCATACAAATTAGTTTCTAAGGGATATTTTGTGCTCCACAATTCAATGATGTTAATGAAGAGTCCCTTAATACACAGGATAATTTATTGTTATGCATTTCCTTGATAATGAAAAAGAAATTAAAATTATTTTATCACAGTGTGAGAACAGTGTGAGAACAGTTGCAAGGAAAGTTAATGGCAGGGCAGATGGTGATGTCATCATCACACATCAATTAAAGGTGATTTGTTTTTCGCTTAATAGCAAGATTCTCACACTTCTTGGTGCAGCAATACATTTTGATCCCAAGGATGACCTGAAAAAAATCCCTGCATCTCAAGTAGTCGCTTAACTCATTAGAACAACCAGAGTTAGTCTAGTTTCAACGCTAGCATCATATCAACTGACATTTGTGAGAGTCTCGTTAGGTCCAGGCGGCTGGCCCTATGGCACCTGTCTTTTTATCTACAAAGGTAAGGGGATCCTGGGACGAATGCAGTTCTTATGAAGTCCTTTGCTCCACAGTGATAGAGTTTACTAAGATAACACTAAGCACCCCAGAAGTGACATATCTGTGGGATCTAGAAAATGGTCCTTAGTAAGATCTGAAACCTATTGCAACTGCTAGCACTATTCCCAAAGTGCAGGAAAGACATAGGATGCAGTGCATGTAAATTCTCTCTCTAGTCTAAGTCTGTTCTCCTTGTGTGCCAGCTGCAACCAAAGTTTCAGCAGTTCAGGTGGCCCAACAGCAATTTAAATTGTGCATTCTCAAACTGTTGTGTTCTCTCAATGTATTTCATATTTTGCAATTCAATTATGCTAACAGAACCAGTCTCCTAATATATAGTATAATTTATTGCTATGCATTGATTTAAAATGAGTATTTTTCATGGTTCTCTGCTGGAATTGTTCTGTCAAGTTCATCAACAGCAAGTGCAAATGTCAAATCTCAATTGTAAATTGATTTATCAGAAACTTTCACATGTTGAAGCCATGCTTTTTGTTTTTCTCTTCCCTCTTTTACCCATCTTGGCTCTGCTCTTAGATTTCCTAGTTTTGGAGCCTTCACATGATTCATCTGTAAGCTTTTCGCTAAGATTTCCTCCAGTCCAGTGTCGACATGCCATCCACAATCCAGCCCTCCTGTGCATGCACATGTGCATAGATGTGTGTGTGTGTATCTACAGTGTTTTCTGAGAATTTTCTGAAAATATCTAAGGAATTATTAGTGTGATATCAAACCCTCAGTGAACAAATACAATTAAAGTTTACTCCTCGCTCATACAAAACCTACTAATGGCTCTGGAGGCTTATGAGGGCAGTGTGTATCTGTTGCAGGCTGGGTGTCGCAGAGAGTTTGTATGTTAAGGAACCCCCAAAAGTCATGACACCACAGCTCCCCCAAGGAGGCCAGGAGCTGAACTCAGCCAATTAAATAATCCTACCTTTGGCGAAACAAATTTTAGCCTGGCACGAATTTTAGCCATGCACATTTAATTAGCCAACGTTAATCACATGGCTGTTCCCTTTAGTTGAGGGACAGTGAAAACCTGCTGCATGCCTGGAATTATAGAGCTAGATATTGATGATAATTATGAAGAAACAGAAGAAAGGGCCATCGAAGGTGGCTCTCACAGGGCTTTCTTTTTATTAAGGTATACGTGTGAAATGCTTAGGACTGTACCCAGCACAAAATAAACACGTGTTTGTCAGAAATTACTATAATTTGGGAAAACTGCCTGTCTTAACGGAAAAGTTGAGAAAACAATCAGGATTAAATTCCAGTAGTGGGTCAATAATACGTAAGAAAGAGCTGTCAGTTAAGAAAGGAAAGCCATAGATTAGGTGTCTGTGAGGATTAACTTCTAGGAGAGAGGGGATATCTGAAGTGGAAAAAAAGACAAAATTCTAAAAGATGAAGAAAAATACTAGCTCAAAATATAATAAAACTGATTTTGTCATGGCAGTCCAGGTATACAGTAAACCCATTAAAATTAAATGTCATGTTGAAATATATTCTTGTACTCTACAGCTATCAATAGGATGGGCTAATGGAGAACAAACTTCTGCTGAGTGTTACAAAGTCTCCACCACAAAACTGTTATGATGCAGTCATTCAAAGGACAATCAGCAGAGCTAGAGAAACGACTGCAATAGTGACATAAAGAGCAGATTACCCAAATGCCTTTGTTTTCAATACTAGAGACCAGTGAGACTGCCCCGTCACTCAAACTTCTCACCAACAAATACCTCCTGTTGGATATACGGAAGCAACTCACAGGGAGAGGGATCATAAGACAGGCTTCAAGTCCATAAAGACGGAAACAAGATAAAATGATACAGAGCATGAGGTGATTACATAAAGAAAGAGCTCGTGTTTATCGTGGGCCGTCAGTGCCCCTAGCCCTTCCGTAGCCAAACATTCAAGCCCACACATCCATCAGGTGACTGTGGAGCTGCTGGCAGTTGTCGGTGAGCATAATCAAATAAAGGAGCTGTATCACAAACAGGTCACTATATTTGGGAGGGATTTAGACGTGAGGAAAAAATGACAGTGGGATTGGTAGTTTCTATCTCGCGTGCTCATTATCGCTACAATCCCTATGAAAAATCACAGACCGCTAAGTGGCCCCCGCCACAATTCTTTTGCTGGGGGCGGGACAAGGCGAACCGCACGGCGAACCATCCCTGTGAAGGGTAATGAGCTGCAGCAACAGGTGGCATCGAGGCATTTTCAAAATTGAGCGGGCACAGAAGACCTGCCACAATTGACTGATTATGAGCAACTGCACTTTAAGGGGCCAGATAAGTATGTCACAGTCCTTAGGCTTCTGAAAAAGTCATTTCAGATAAGAGGAGGAATCAGTACTTTGACTACAGATAGTTGGAACTTTGGTTTCACCCCAAAAACCTGGAGAGGAATATAAGAAATGGCTCCGAACACATCAAAGATCCTTTTTACGAAAACATCAGACTTTTTTTTTCTTTATCCTAAGATCCAAGGAAAATTAAAGAACAAATTGCTTTTCTCCAAAAGTCACTGAAAGTGATTTCACTGGGTAAACATCCCTATAACATGTTTGCAACACATATAATTATGTTTAAAGATGGGGCCTCCCTGCTGGTACAAAGGGTTAAGTCTCAGCACTATAAGCTATCACCAGTCACTGCAGCGCGAGTTCGATCCCCGGCCAGGCAGGGAAACCACAGGCGCAGCAGACCTCTCCTGTCTCCCCGCTGCCCCCCTCAGCAGTGTGTTTCAGTCGGTTCACCTGTTCTGCTCCTCGCTCTATCTCTGGGGAGTCCTGTCACCCCCAGCACCTTTGGCCTGTACCCCAGCTCTTGTTTGCATAAATAAATCTTTAAAAAGGGCCTCCCTGGTGGCGCAGTGGGTTAAGCAGCACACTATGAAGCAAACTGCAGCCACTGCAGCACGAGTTCGATCCCTGCTGCCGGCCGGGGAGGGGACCCACATGGCACAGCAGACCTCTCCTGCCTCGCCCGCTGCTGTCCTTAGCAGTGTGTTTCAGTGGATCTGCCTGTTCTGCTCCCCGCTCTGTCTCTGGTGACTCCTCTCACCTCCCGCGACTCTTACTTGTACCCCAGCTCTTGTTTGCGTAAATAAATAAATCTTTCAAAAAAACAAAAAAAGACAAGCTCATAGATAGGTTAGGTGGTTGCAGAGGCAAGCGGAAGCAGTGTGAGCAAGATGGGTAAAGGCAGATAAAATCTAGAAATGTCCAATTATAAAACACACAAGCTGTGATTACAGTTGATAATACTGTACTGTAGATTTGAAAATTGCTAAGAGAGTAGATCTTAAAAGTTGTCATCAGGGCCTCCCTGGTGGCGCAGCGGGTTAAGCAGCGGACTAGGAAGCAAACCGCAGCAGCTGCAGCACGAGTTCCATCCCTGCCGCCGGGGAGGGGACCAAGTGGCAGTGCAGACCTCTCCTGCCTTGCCCACTGCTCCCCTCAGCAGTGTGTTTCAGTCAGTCTGCCTGTTCTGCTCCCCACTCTGTCTCTGGTGAATCCTCTCACCTCCCGCGACTCTGGCCTGTACCCCAGCTCTTGTATGCATAAATAAAAATAATAAATCTTTTAAAAAAATAAATCTTTAAAAAAATAAAATAAAAATTACTCATTGCTTATCTGAAATTCACATATAACGGAATGTTCTGTGTTTTTTGGAACAATGCTAGCTGAGTAGAAAGTGGATGGAAGTGTTATTAGATGATCTGCTAGTAAGAGGCTCTCTGAGATCAGAACACTATGGCACTGCTAATAAGAAACAGCCACCTGCACTGATGGTGTCCCCAGCTCTGGCTTGAACAGCTTCCCCGAGGCCGATTTCAAGCCGCCCTCAAGAACCAACAGACAGAGACACAGCATTTGCCTGCGGAACCAACTTCGATACACTGAGTGCGCATTACTCTGATTCTTTCTGCTTCAAAATGAAGCTTCCCGCACAAGCCTGCATTCCCTTTTCCTCTGCCAGCTGGACAAACGCGTAGCCAAGGCACGAAGAGGGAGGCACGAAGAGGGTAGCCAAGGACGGAGCTGGGTCCCCCACATGCCGCAGGGTGCCTGCCCTGGGGTCCCTGCACCTGCTTCGGATGTGTGACATGATGTCAGAGGAACCCCCCTGTGAGAAGCTGAGAGCTCTCCCTTCCAACAGCAGCACCACTGTCTTCTGCAAACTAGCTCCATCGCCTGCACCGTGACTCAAGAGAACGGACCAAACTACACAGGCTACTCTTCTATGCACAACTTAAAATACCCAAGGCCATTTCTGAAACAAGACACGCACTGGACGGGCCGTAGCAACCTTGTCCTGGAGGAAATTCAGAGGCTTTCACAAACCAGAACAGGGACTGCAAAGGGCCAGGGGGGTACGTTTCCAAGGCCCCCTGAGAGCAGGCTGGTCCTGGATGGTCCTCGCCGCTTTGCCTCTGTGCTGCAGGCGCCTGTGGGCGAGCCTCAGCAGGTGCCGGCCAGGAGCACCTGCCGCTGATGACCTGCGCGGACTCATCTCTGCTACCCGAGGTCACTTGCCATCACAGTCCCTTTTCCTAGTGAACTCGCCCGCAGCTCCCCTGCGAGGCGTGCACAGTTCCACATTATCACTGACCGCTGCGTCAACTTAGAACCAGATCCCGGTACACTTATCTTTATTTTGTTCTGTGACCCTAAAAAAAATGGCGCACCTGATATTTAAATATACTCTATCGCCTCTGCTTTGCACGAAGTGGTTTAGCCCACAGCTGCCTTCATAATTATCCCCAGGCTGCGGATGTCCTTTAGAAATGAGGCCCCTGTCGCTGCGCTCAGGTATTCCGAAGCACGTTCCTGAAGTCCCAGGGGTCTGAGTGCACAGACGAAGAATACCCCCCTAGTTTCAGAATCTAGCCATGCATGAGGCGTGCGTTTCCCTCTGGGCTGTACTTGAGAATCTGGGGTGCTTCTTACTGGGGCTTCCCCCAAGACCCACCCCAGTGCGTGCTGCGGCATATGAACAGTGAACAGGATTGCAAACCACCTCTCCCCTCCGTGGGCGCTCCCACAACCTGGGGGTGAAGGCGCACGGGAGCCCGCGAGCTCAGCCCCGCGGGAGTGGCGTTTGACAGATGCCGCAGAGCGCGCCTTCCGCTGCCCACATCGGCGTCTCCTGCTTTCTGAGGGTTATAGCTGCGCCGCTGCTTTCTGGTCTGTTCCATCTGCCGCTCTCTTATTTCCCAGCAGACGAGCCACCGTAATTTCTGCTTTAGTGCCCTCGCACTGCTTCTCCGACTTGCCAGCCCTGCTTCAGCGCCCCATAAAGCACCTGCTGGGGACTGGCATGCTCTCAGAACGAAGGGGAAAGCGCCTCTGGAATCGAGGTCAAAAACCCTCATGTTTCTTGGCCATTAATTATCTGTGCTTTTCCAGCAGGAGGAGAAGTCCCAGCAGCTGCTGCTCGCAGGGTCAGGGGCAGAAAGCAGTGCCGTGAGCCTGGAGTCTCCAGCGTCAGCAAAAGGCCAGGAGGTCACCGCGACCCTGGCAGGTTCTAAGCGCCCTAATCCTGGAATGGCAGGTGTCTGTTCTGTCAAGGGCGTATAAGCTCCAGTGGGCGTTGTCACCTGCCTGGGTGCCCAGCCACTCCCACAGGTGACAGGTGCTGGCGGGACTTCCGCTGACCTCGCCGAGATCACAGTTCCCTTCTGGCCGGCTTCACGGGATCCAATGTCACCTGTAGGTGGCTGTTCATTCAGTTAAGACAAAATGTTACCGAAAAAAAAAATATGTTTCTCATCAGGGCAATGCAAACAAAACCACAAGGAGGTGGCACCTCACACCTATGAGAATGGCACCTATCAAAATGACCAGAAATAACAAGTGCCGGTGGGGGTGTGGGGAAAGGAAGTTCCTACACCGTTTGCAGGAATGCAGACTGGCCCAGCTAGCATGGAAGACGCCATGAGCTTTCTCGAAACAATCAAAACAGAGCTACCATATGGTCTGGCAATTCCGTCCCTAGTTCTCTATACAAAGAATATAAAAATACTAATTTGAACACTTAGCTGTACTCCTATGTTCATTACAGCACTATGTACCAAAAAACAAGTTATGGAAGCAACATATATTACCAACAACTGATGAGTGGGTTTAAAAAAGTAATATTTATACATAATAGCATGCTACTCAGCTTTCAAAAAATTGAAATTTTGCCATTTTTGATGGATGGAATTGGAGGAGATGATAAGCAAAATCAGTTAGAAGGAGGAAGCAAATACCAGATATGTTTACTCCCGTGGAATACAGTGAAACAGCAAAAGAGCAGACTAAACAAAATTTAAACTGACCCTAAAATCTGAGTGCAAATGAAGGGAGAGAGTTAGTGCGAAGCAGGGAGGAGGCACAAAGGCGAAAGATTATTCAGGCTTTGGTGGAGGGCACAGTGATGGACACCAGAAGAGGTGTGGAGAGATGTCTCTTAAGGACGTGCAGAGCCGCAAATCCATGCTACTCAATAAATTTACTGACAAAATAAATTCTGCTTCTTTTGATGACATAGAATGTATTGAACTGGTGAAGTCAAATACAAATATTCTGGCGGGTTAAAATTGCATATTCATCTAATCTGCATCTCCAGAGAAAGGCACGTTTTCATGATTCGTGATTTTCAGGAATACTTTTATCTTTGATATTTAATTCTATTTATGTCTTGTCAATGCTTTAAAATAATTGTTCTGTTATTAAAAATGTAAGTGGAATCTAGTTAGTTGCTTTATCGCTAATCCATGTGCTTTCATCTTTAGCAAACTCCATTCCCAATTGTGAACTAAGAGTCTTACGGGCTTTTGTTTTTTAGGTCTAGACTTTATCTTTAATTCTATAGGATTATCCTAACACAACGCACCTTTGATTATGTAACTCTGATAAAAATGGACATATCACACTTGAGGGTTTTGCCACTTATCTTTTGCTTACTTTTCCTAAAGAACGCGTCCAGCTATTGTTTCTGTGCCTTGTTTGTGCCTGGGTTACAGCGGCTTGAGTAACATGCTTGCAGCCAAGAGGAAGCTGACTTTTCCAAACCTCTGAGCGCTCCACGCTACAATATGGAAAGAGGCAGCTGCATGCAGACAGCAAGGGAGTAGATCCTCTGAAATAGATGACTTTCAACTTTATTTCTCACCCAAAACCTAAATGCCCCCTACTAACATTCCTGAACAAACCTACAGCATGTGCACACACGAGAGCTGTTCTCCCTCTCTCTCTGTGTAATGTATTTAATACATAATATGTGTACGCACAATATAACTTATCAAAAATCATAGTCTTGGACTTTTCCCGTGACCTACTGGTTTATAATGTGCAAACAAAAGCAGGTCTCAGGGTCAGAGAATGATGAATGCCATCAACGGAAAGTGGCTACTGTAAACTATCACCTTAAAAAGTAATCATTTCATGTGGATGGAAAAAAAATATTTGCAATCAATATTAGTTTTCAGATTCATTCTACCTACTATTTTCTTTATTCTCTATGTTTTTAAAATTTGTAATGATTTTTCTCTTTGATTTTGACATTCTTTGTAATTTTTTTAAAATGTACTGATCAGGTTCTTTAGACTATTAAGTTATATTTTCTTTTTTATAGACCTTTAGAATTGATCTTATGCATTGTGTATCTTTTCTCACTTAAATTAATAACATACAGACCTTTAAAATTAATTTCATTCTTCCAAATTCCTTTTGGTTTACTTTATCCTCCTTTTCTAAGTTCATATTGTGAACAATTAGGTGATTTATTTTGGGGGATTGATCATTTACATATATCTACATTTGAAGTTATGTATTTTCTTATATGTGTTCTACAAGTTCTGATATGGAGTATTTAAATTCAAATTCTTATTTTTAGCAAATTCTATCATGATATATTATTTTATTCAGGTTTATTTAAAATGTTTCTTGACTTCCAAATACATATTGCCAAAAATTTTAACATAATTGCACAGTAATTAGCTGATATACTCCATAAAGTTTCAGTTTCTTGAAATGTTTAAGGTTGATTTCTGAACCAGTGTATTATTAATTCTAAATATTCCACATGCACTTAAAAATATCTACAGGTGTTGGCATGGATATCTGAAAAACAGAATCTTCAAGCATTTCTGGATGTAGTCTAAATTACTAAACTGTTTTAACAAATGTTTGGGAGTAATCGCTATTGTCAAATAAACATACACCATGTGACCAGCAATGCCCCTCTTACTACATAGTTATACCTATTAACTACACACACATACAATATGCATATAAAATATATAAACTATATATTCATTCCTAGAAATATACTAAAACATTATTACATATATTGCATAAATGTAAGTACTTTATATATCTGATATACAAGATACACTACATTTAAACATAATTTAAATTTTCATAATATATATACCTATGTATGTAAATACCTATGCCATGTATAAAATATAAGTCAGAATATGAGTATTTGCTAAAATACATATAGCTTTCCCTTTAGGGCCGTTTCCAGAACAGATAATGCCTCTGCACACACGAGACGTGGCCCTGCACACCACTGTATTCACATTGTATAGAGGACATTTGTCACATAACAAATGTGACAAATGAAGACCTCGTTAGAGAAACATCTGCCCTATTAAAAACATGGAAGTCACTTCTAGAATAAAATCATCTTTGTCTTATATTAAAACAAAACTTTAAGTTACTGAGCAGTAAATGACTTCCTGTTCATGATTTAGGAGCCCTAGCACAAGGACACCCACACCCACACCCGCACACCCCCCACACACACAGGCACACACACGCACACCCACACCCACACACACACACACGCATACACATGCACACACACACCACATGCACACACATGCACACACACGCACACACACAGGGCTTACTTTGGACTCTGCGCTGACATTTACTAGCTCTGTGTTCTCGGGAAAACCGCCTGTCCCTCTGCACACCAGTCTCGTCATCAACTGGATCATCAACTGGTGTGAGCATGAATGACTCCTCGTTCATGCAAACACAGGCTTGGCTTGGGACACTTAATTAGTACATAGCTACAGCGACTGTTATTGTTGAGGAGTGTGGAGGAGCAGAGATGAGCCTGGCTCAGCAATCTGGGGGGATTCGACAGCACTTACAGTGGACGTGGACAGAAAAGCTTAGGCCATTGTAGAGAGCGGGAGGACGTTATTATTATCTGGCTAGGGAAGGAGAAGCTAAAGTGAGGAAAGAAGAAGAGGACCTTTGATTCAGGCATATTTCCCATCACCATGTCTCAGGGCAGAGATGCTTCGACCTCTTTAGAGATACTTCTGCCCTATTAAAAACGTATCTGCTAAATCAATAGACCAGACCACTAGCGTCTAGGAAGAATGATCATTATCTCTCTTATAAACATTAGCCCAATTATATAATGCATGTGAGGTATCTCATGAATTGCAAAAAACTATACAAATGATATTAGTACTAAAAAGTCTGCTTCGGTGGGCGCCACTAGTAATTTCTTCTATATTTTATAGACTTTACTCGGGTTTCTTACCTCTTGTAATCATGTAGCTAAAGCTCTTATTTCCCCCAGCTTTCTATCTCCACTGATAGAAAGATCTCTCTCATTTTTGACCTTTTTCTTTCTGTCTAGTCCCTTATCGCTCCCTGTCACCCAGACATCTCTACTTAAATGTCTTTCTATCACATCGACTCACTATGCCAAAGACAGAATGTCTGATCTTTCCCTTAAGCCATTTCTCTCACTTCTTTCTACTCTCTGCTGGAGACATACCATTTTATCAGTATTTGAACAGTCTAAAATGACTAATCCCAAACACGCAACAGTGCTGTGATGCAGATACTTCCAGCCCCATCAGAAAACTCCCTAACAGTTTTCACTGCTCTTTATGCAAGAATTTATTAATGTGCACAGTATCACATTGTATAAAAATCCAAAAAAGCAAGAGGTAATAGTTTTATCCTTTCCCACTTTAGCAGATAGCAGTTATATTAGTCTTCAACACATAGTAACTGAAAAAGTCACCTTTATATAATGACTACATAAAATTGGAATACATGTCTTTAAAACAATGAAAACACTAAACTTTAAGAAAATGTAAAAACAATATATAGCAACTGAAATTACTGAGACTACAGAGAAAACTGAAGCTTAAAAGGTTATTATAAGAAAATGCTTAAGAGACACTTTTGAAAAGAAAGGATCCCTGAATAAACTTTATGAGCTAATATCCCACTGTACTATTTATATTAAACCAGTCATTTTTGGACTTTTAAGACATATTAAGTTTTCAAAATATGGCTACATCTCCACATTTTACTAGCTAATATATAAGTGTGGCCAAATATTTTCAATTCTATTGTTCACTCTGAGGTCAGTCTTTACATGAAGCATTATAAACAATGCATGCAAAACTGGAATAAATTCTCTTTCAAGATGCTAGCAAATACAATTTTAGAGAAAGTAAGGTTTAAATCTTGTCTGTCTTAATTTTCAGCAATAATATATTGCTTATTCTGAAAGCATTGTTTTTTACTGACATACCCACACATTGTGCTTGCTTTCAGAGATGCACGGACTGATAACAGACGTCTGGTGTTATGACAGGTGGAGCAGTAAGAAAGGTGACAGAGGTGGGACATCGGGAACATGACCAAGGTGATACTAGAGTTTAAGATAACAGAAGATACTAGCGTTTATTCATAACAGAAGAAAAGAGCTGTCCAAGCACACATCACAATGTTGCAATATGTCATTAAAATATTAAGTTAAAACTTACGTAATGCAGCTTGGCTGTATTTTAGGGGTAGGGATGGATATAGTAAAAAATAAGGTTGAGGGGCCTCCCTGGTGGCGCAGTGGGTTAAGCAATGCACTACGAAGCAAACCGCAGCCACTACAGCATGAGTTCGATCCCTGCCACCAGCCAGGGAGGGGACCCACATGGCTCAGCAGACCTCTCCTGCCTCACCCGCTGCTCCCCTCAGCAGTGTGCTTCTGTTGATCTGCCTGTTCTGATCCCTGCTTTCTGTGGTGAATCCTCTCACCCCACCCCACCCCCTACACCTCTGGCTTATACCCCCAGTGCTTGTATGCATAAATAAATAAATCCTTAAAAAAATAATAAGGCTGAGATGTAGTTGAGGTCAAAGTTAGCTTTCTCTCTCTTCTTCTGAGTTCCGTAATTCTGCAATTTTTTTTGAATTTCTTTTTGGACAGGTTCAGGATAATGAACAACTTTGGGACTTCCAGATTTGTTTTTCCCCACTACCTGATTCAGAAAAGAATGTTTTTTTTTTTTTTTTGCAGTTATCACTATTTCACAACTCTAGCAAAGCATATTGACAACTCTACCATGTGTTGATGGCGATTCTCTCCTATAATAACCCATTGCCTCTGCAGCTAAGTGCCACTTCCAGCAGCGCGCTCTCCCTGTGGCGGTGAAGGCGGCCATGATGGAGCATAAGGTGCAGACACAGAACCCTCATGAGCAACACCTAGGAGGTCAGCACAGGCTCTTAGAGTCCAAAGTCACTTCTCTCCACACACGTGCAGTTACCTCCCCTTCTGTCATCTAACCACCAGAATTCCATGGGAGACTTTGTTGAGATTGGGAGCAATATGCTTGATGAGTCAGAATAAACAACAAAACCACAGCAGTCAATTTACATTGGCAGGAAGAAGCTTTATGGCTGCCCTGTACCAAGAAACTGCCATTTCCTACCACGTTCATGTTCTCTGCAGTTAGGAAACACAGCCTACAACACTCACCCGTGCTTTGTAAATAAGGGTTCTCCTAATTTCAAAAACTTTGGATCACTCAAGAAACACATCACTACTTCAGCTTATTGTAGCCTTAGATACGTTTATTGGCATTATTGTATAATTAGTTGCTAAAATGTTTTAAAAATCCAAAGAGAACAGAAGCTTGCTGTCTCACACCACATCATTTCACTAAAATTGAATAAATACATCAGAATGTAGGTAAACATCACCGTAATTCAACAGGAAAATGTGGGAAAATAAGATAAATGCCATCAAAGGATGCTTAAAACAGAAGAAAAGAGAAGAAAAGTGTTACAGTAAATAACTAGATTTTTAAGTTTTTTTTGCAAACTAGGTCTCTGAGCCTTGTATCTATACGTAGGTCAAAGTGAATTTCAGGTATAAGGGTTATTTACTGTCTCTGCCTTTTCCTGATTGCACAGAAGGTCAACTACCATATTTGACCCATATGTATCTGATAAAAATGAAATAAAGACACGAACCCATATCCTGAGGACAGCTGGTATTTGGAAAACATGGTAGTTAAAAGTATATGCATACAGGGCCCTCCCTGGTGGAGCAGTGGGTTAAGCAATGTACTATGAAGCAAACCTCAGCCCCTGTGGCACAAGTTTGATCCCTGCCCCTGGCCAAGGAGCTGACCCACATGGCGCCGCAGACCTCTCCTGTCTCCCCACTGCTCTCCTCAGCAGTGTGTTTGAGTAGATCCATCTGTTCTGCTCCCCACTGTCTCTGGTGACTCCTCTCACCCCCCACACTCTGGCCTTTACCCCAGTTCTTGTGTGCATAAATAAATCTTTTTTTAAAAAGTATATGCATGCAAGTTCTAGTCCCAGAATTGAAAAACAAGCAGAAGGAAAGGAAAAACAGGTGAATAATCTATTTGTCCCAAACGGGTGGAGCCAGACACTAGCTCTGAGTGCTAAGGGATACCGACTAAGCAAAGGCCAGATGGGAAGGAACCTGACCCACCCACGAGTGGTTCCATATACATTTGTTTTCTCAATGTGGTTTCTTTGTATGTCCAAGTGGATGCTTAAAGCGTGGCACGGATTAAACTTGCAAGCAGACCTCAGGCTGGAAGCCTGCAGCAGGGGAGAGAGCAGGAGGGGCCAACACAGCAGGGAGGAGCACAAGGGGCCGTGGTGATGGCTGGGGACAAACAGTGGTGGGAGAACTACAGGGACTACACCTGAGGGGGAAAATCGAGTACTGTGCGGAAATGAGCAGCAATGTAAAAACAGATCTCATTTGAGAAAAGGAGCACGTGCTATTCAAGTCAGGCAAGGGCACGAGGCAAGGGCAGGTTCAGGGAACAACCGCACAGGCCACAGAAGATCACAGGTAATGATGGCTCAGTGGGAAAACAAGGCTGACGCATTCAAGACTGTTGCAGATATATGGGCATGTTCATCCGCCATCCATCCACTGTCATCAGCATTCCCTAGAGCCAAAGCGGGACATTCCAGAGAGTTTGACGTGGCATCGAGGTAGGAGGCAGCAAAGCAAACAGATTTTCGGGACAGATCAGCCCCTTGGAGGAGAAGCCCCACTGTGGACACAGATTTCCTTCCATTTTTCATTCCCTGATTCAACTTCAGTGATTAAATGACTGACCCGTGACAACATATTAAAATCCTACCACTGAAACATAGGAATAAGAAAGACCACTGATGTGGAGAGTAAGAGCACATTTACTAGCGCCCAAGAATATGTCCATCGTAAGAACTCAAGAGACTGTGCTCTTCCTTCGAGAACTAGGACGTGGTGGTAGGTGGGGGGTGACACACAGCTTTTCTGGAGAGGAGCAGTAATACTCTTAGCTTATCAGCAAAACAGACCATACACATGGTCTCCGTCACAAGTAGGCGATGGCATCAGAAAATTAAGTGTTGCTTTCAACCATTTTTCTGAGGACATTTTTTTAATTGTGCACCTACCTTGAGACCTAATTTACCCTGAGCTTAACATTTACCTCTATGAATAATTTCTGATGCTCTAATGTCGAACAAGGGAACCTCGGGCACCAACATGCTTGTACCATTGGGTTTGCCAAGATGGAGAAGCTAGACTTTCCCACCCACAACAGGTAAAAGGACACTTGGCTCCTCTCCATCTCCTGCTGCATCCATTTACTTCCTTCTGCTGAACAGAACCATGGGGAGGTGGCGATGATGCCAGTCTTGCCACCTCCACTTACATCATCTACACCAAAACCACACTCTGCAATAGCTTTATAGCTGTTACAACATTACAGGTGAGGAAACTGAAAGTTGGGGCAATTCTAGGGCATCGCCTCATTCAGGAACTTGGTGCTGTATGGCTGTATGATGTGTTCTCTATAAACAGCCATGAACCAAAGAGACTGTCTTAATTCCACAAGGCCACCATGGACGAAGGACTTAAAATCCCAAAACTGATTTTCTTACAATGTTACGGTTATTAGAATTTTAGAATTTATGGTGGTATGAGGTTTGCTTTCTTGGGGGGCTCTCTCCCTGACTTGCAGAAGGCCACGGTCTCACTGCCCTCATAGGTCCCCACCCTACTTGTGCCGAGTCCTTCTGCAAAGGGCACTAGTTCTGATGTGGAATCACTCACCCAAGAGAGAGACCCCTTTATAAGCCCTATCTCCAAATAATCCTGTTCGGAGGTGCTGGGGTCAGGTCTTCTCCATGGGAATGTCGGGAAAACCCAACTCGGGCCCAGCACCAATGGGAGAGCATGAACAAGCCTGCTGTTGGGTCAGAGGGGCAGTGCGAGTCAGCCACTCTTCAGTGGACACCTGCGTGCCAGGTCCTCCGCTAAATGTGACGGAAAACCAAACAAATGATCACGCTGTTGACCGTTCTGATGCAAGTGGTCAGTCTCTTCCAGTGTCGATAAAGAGAATTCAGAGCAAGGATTCTTTTTATTTGTATATAATTTTAATTTTATTTTTGTGTTGAAGAACTGGGGTACAGGCCAGAAATGCAGGGGTGAAAGGATTCCCAGAGACAGAGCGGGGAGCAGAACAGATGGATCTACTGAAATCCACTGCTGAGGGGAGCAGCGGGGAGACAGGAGAGGTCTGCTGCGCTCTGTGGGTCCCTCCCTGGCCAGGGATCGAACTCAGGTCATAGATGAGAGCACTGAGACTCAAGCCCTAGGCCATCGAGGCGGTCCAGCGCAAGAATTCTCAACTGGGCAGCTAACCAGGGGGCAGGGCTGTGGGGAGCCAACTTGGCTCTGCTGATTTATGAATTGCTTCTTACTGACTGAACGGAGAGGAGACATACTTAGCGAAGAAGACGCAGGGGTAGCAGGAGACAGCACCCAGCGGGGACACCAGCGGAAACCACAGAAGTGTGCAAGTGTGAATGTTCTTCCAATTGCTATAAAAATAAAATGGTGCAACAACTCAGTTTTCAGCAATCAATAAGTATGCAGGAAACAGATACCTCTTGCCTGGTTTTCTTTGTTAAAACAGACAGGGGAGAGCGCACCACTTCGAAATACAAAAATGCAGACAGGAAATCACACTGGCAATACCGAAGTTATTTTGGAACTGATGCACATCTTATGGGTGGAGTACTTTTAAATCCTAGAGGAATCCATTCGCTAACATCAGGAAGAATTAATCTACATAAACTTCTTCCTGACTAATCAGGTATTTTTATTGGTCCTCATGATCCACAGAGACACGGTAACTACCCTCCTAGGCTTTGTTTTATTAGGAAAAAGCTGATTTGCCTTACATTTCAAAATTCATTCTCATCATGGGATGAGAATCAATTGAATCAGGAGCTAATTAGGATTCCAGTTCTGTTTCTGTATTGGCAATCATATCCAGCAGGATTTAGCTGTTGAATTTTATAGAGTAGCTAATGATACTGATGAATCTGCATTTAGTATTTATTCCATGTTCAGGGCTATATGTGATTCTTACTCATGACCACAGATTTGCTCCCCTGATTCTGGAGCGCTAACCACAGAGACAACAGGGAAGGGGTGAGGTCCCCATGAGTATGAACATGTGAAAAAACATCTAAAACGTCTCCAGTGGAGGCTCGAACAGAAGGCATCACCAGAATAACTCACGTTAAGTACTTGATTAGAAGAATTTGCTTAGGTTCTCTTTCATTATAAATGCTTGTTTATCTTTTATTAAAAAAAACTATGACAGAATGAATGAGGCCAAGAAGATGGTTATTTAATTCTTATAGCAAGCAAAATAAATAGAAAAAATCTTTCCAGTCTTCTCAGGGCATATTGGGATTGTGGATGGGTCTAAATATATTTATTAAGAAAGTAAAAATTGGGGCCTTCCTGGTGGTGCAAGGGGTTAAGCAGCTCACATGAAAAACCCACGGTGCTGCAGCACGAGTTTAATACCTGGCAAGGGAGGGGGCCCCCAGGGCGCAGCAGACCCCCTCCTGCCTCGCCCGCCGCTCCCCTCAGCAGTGTGTTTCAGTCGATCTGCCTGTTCTGTTCCCCACTCTGTCTCTGGTGATGCCTCTCATCCCCCACACCTCTGGCTTGTATCCCAGTTTGTGTGTGTATAAATAAATAAATCTTTAAAAAGAAAGAAAGTAAAAATTGTGGGATGGGTTGGAAGGGATAAAGAAGAAAGTAGAAATTATGGCTAAAAGTAATACATAATCGGAATGATTTTCACTTTTGGTATGTATGCACTGAATTAAGAATAAGGATGACAAGGGAAAGATAAAGGAATAGTATCACAAATTGCTTAAAATAGTTTTTCTTATTAGATATGAGTATTTAAAATTGAGAAGATATAAGTTTGAGCATCAAAACACATCATGAAGAAAAATAAAAGACAACTATTTTCTCATGACAAGTAATAAATAAAACGGAGTTATTGTCACCTACTGATGTTGCAATTACTTTATTAATAGGTATGTTTTTAAGATCAAGAAGTACTGACACTACTTAAATATCTTGCACACATTTTTTATAAATATCTCCATATTTCTTGTTTTTAAAAATATATGTATTAATAATTTCATAATATTACAAATGATTTTATGTTCCACAAATGCTTTTTAAAAAATAATAGCAAAATTTTACATTCCTGTAGTGTTTTAGCCTGCACATGAAGAAATCACAAATATTAATTTGATTAATGCTGCCATATTTATATAATCTATTTGAAAATATTTTTAGATATTATATGTGGAATTTATTCTTTCAAGAGGAGGAACTCAATTATCATATTGAATAAGTCTACAGAACTTAAGCCCCCTTGGCTCCCTTTTAACCTGCATTCACAAACCACAAAAGCCTCTCAGTCTTTGTATGTGGTGTGGTTTGTATGTGTGTGGTATGGTGTGTGCATGTATATGCTATTTTGCTATGATGTGTGTATATGTGTGCTATATATTGTGAATGTGTGTGATGTTTGTATACATGTGCTGTGGTATGCATATAGTGTGTTATGCTCATAGTCATGTGTGTTGCACATACATGATGTGCTGTGTGTGAGAGGTGTGATAACTGAATGTATGTATATGTAGTTAGATATACTGTGTTGGGTGTTTGTGCATGCACTGTGTGTGTTATGTGTGTGCATGTGATGCACTGTATTTTCAGGTCCCGTGTTGTGCATGTGTGGTGTGTAGTGTGTGTGTGTGTGTGTGTGTGTGAGAGAGGAAGAGAAAGAGAGAGAGAGAGATATACAGTAGGTATGTTCTGTCCTACCATTTGTACCTACAAGAGAGCCACTATTATTTCCAGACATTCACTGTACTTGGGAAAAGCCAACTGTAATTTGGACAGGGTTTTCTAGCAACGATATTTTCCCTACATCTCAAGATACCTGGGATTTTCAGAGTGCTAACATTAAAACTGATAATGATTGGCACATTGTCTCTGTTAATACACACATTTGCCATCTTCTTTTCTGAGGTTGGCAACTGGGATTTTACTAACAATATAACAATGGAGAAAACATTGCTTAAATCACATTGCTCTAGTGATAAGGTCAGTTTTTGCAGTGGCTGGCATTTATTACATGATTCGCTCCTTTCGGGTCTTTGAAGTTCTTACTGGTCTCCTTTTTTTTTATACGATGCCTGCATTTCTACCATTTTGCTGTTTCAACTATTTGTGAGGAAGTGGAAATTTTCTATTTGGATACTTTCACTCAATTTTTTAACTTTAGGCTTTTTAGTTAAAACAACATTACTCGTCCTCTGCATTTCTCAAGATTCTAGTTGAAAGGGAAGAACGGAATCTAGGACGGAGGCTCCAGACTAGGGTTAGAGCGCACTGTCCTCAGGGAGCAAGACGTAGAGAAGAAAGCTATCTTTCTAGAAGTGAATACTCAGCCCCAAACAGTCACGACAAGCTAAAAATCCGTGGCATGTCCTCTTCATAGTTTAAACTGAAATGGAGGGTAAGTAAAAGAGCAAGTATCCACACTTTCTACCTATTTAAACCATACTGACTTATTAGTAGTCCCCCCATAACCAAAACTCCCACGAACACTACAGTCCCCCGTAGCAGAAGGTGATGTTCATTCAGGCCTCTTCTACCCACATACATGGTTTGTCCAGAACATGTTTAGGACCAGAAGCTAAAAAGATTTTGAAGGATGCTTAAACTGTATTCACTTCCATCGCTCCGCTTTCTTTGACTTTGATATCTACATTCTATGAAATTATAAAGCAAACAGAACTGGACACTGAACATACGGTTTTTATAGAAGCATTGAAATGTGTGTGTGTGCATGCATGTGTGCGCGCACACACACACACACCCTCACACAGAGTTGTTATTTATTCTGCATCACACGAGACATACGCTGTTCTAAATCACGTCACTTGTGCCAACACCTTCTCTAAGGGAGAAAAGCAAGCCCACATCTAGTGATCATAGTAAGTGACAGATATTGCCTTAAAACATCTTATAAAATCTTCCCAATGAGTGTCAACAATCACTTGCATATAGAGAGAACCAAACAGTAGCCACAGTCTGAGGGGACTTCTGAAAATGGGCCGAGGGAAATTGGAGCTACCACCTCCATTTATCAACATGCTTTTGCAAGAGTTTGGTGTCTGAGACACTTAATAGGATAAATCTCTTGTACTAGATTAATAGTGTCTAGTGTTAGTTTTGATCACTGGACAATTGAATTTTAATGTCTCCACAGGCACACAGAAGGGTATGTAAATGCTCATGAGGTTTCACACGAGAATGAAGAAGTCCACAGGCTGAGGGTGAGAGGCAACGTGGTGATGAGTCAGACTCCACTCCCTCTGGCTGACTACTGAAATCACACCTACACAGGTTGACTAGTTCCGAGTGGGAAGTAATGAGTCAGACGAAATCACTTTTACTCTCTTTATCAGGATCTGACAGGTGTTCTGAATCTGTCCTTTAATTCCCTTTCTTGAGGATATTTATGCCAAGAGAATATTGGATTACAATGTTTTTCACAACTGATTAGAGAAAACGTCTTAGCAAGACTTGTCTCTAGAAACATAAAACGACGCGGAGATATCTTCCAGGAGGAAAATTCCAGCAAAGGAAAAGTTATGACTAATGTTTTCAACAGATATTGGTTTCTAAAAACTACTTCTGAACTTCAACTGGCATTTAAATTGAAATTTCACAAATATCAAGTCATATACTACCAAAGGTACTTCCAAATGCTGTTAACACTGTCAAAAGGATTTAGACAAGTGCTGCCCTCCTCTTCTCCACAGCTCCACAGACAACTTTAAACGTGAATATCCCCTGGTGCCTTCGAGATTGTTTCAGGAAAAATACTCGGGAGCTCCGTGCTGCACGAGCCGACTGGCACCCTCCCGCAAGGCACAGGGCACCGCGCGTTGTTCCTGCTGTTCCATCTGGGCACTTCTCTTCCTGCAAATGTTTCCACCCTCCTGCCTGTGAGAGGCAGCTGGTCTGTGGGACTTTTGGCAAAAACACTTAGCAATCCTCCCCGTACCCAGAATGCAAATGTTTGCGCCACTACAATGACTGAGCAAGAGTGCCATTCTGGAAACATTCGACAGAATGCAAATACAGCTCCAAAGCAAAACAAAACCAAGGACTGTGCTCTCCTCTTTGGAAAACAGGGATGGTGGAAAAGCCCCTGGGGATGGGAAACGTGCTCAAGGAAAGCTATGAGAAACCAGGTACCAGTTCTCATTTGTCCTTTCCAATCTCTTTAACCTCGAGCGAGCCACCGAAGCTTTCACAAACCAGGTAAGAGAAATACCTGCCAGATGAATTTTCAGTGAGGTCATTTATATAAACACACTGTGTAGATTTTAAGCAGAGGCCACGCTTAATTGCTCAGTTGATGATTCCTATCGTCGTGATGAAGGTTTGACCTGCTTCGCCTCCTTCCCCACTGTGGATGCTCCCTGCTGTATCCTAATTTACCAAGCTTTCTCTGAATGAATCTATTCTAATTTACCAAGACTGTTGTAATAGCATGTCAATGCTGAGATACCTTCGCCAACTCAAAAATCTTTAATTGCCTGTTGGGTGGATCATCAATTCCTTTACTAAAGGCTCATCGATTTCTTTCCTTAGCATCTGAGATCGTTTATCATGTGTAACAGACATGTACTTTCATATCTAATTCCACGGTTTGCCATTTCCTTGCTCCTTTCAAACCAATTTATGTTTTATTTATTCTGCAGATATAGGATTACTTCCTTCATGTGTTTTCTTCACAACCTCCCCCGTGAGTTAATGTTTCCTTCCTAGGTATCACTTCGAGCTACCAAAATATATCTTATTTTCTCACTGCTTCCATGAAGCTTTTCATAGTCTTCTAATCATAATTAAGATTTTCCAACTGAAGTATTTTATGGATGTACTAATGCACTTGAGCATAGATGAGGTTTGTTTTATGCAGGTTAACAAGCATACGCTGTATAGCTGGCTTACAGAAGGCACACCCCAGGTAATTATGAAGAATAAATTAATAATCAGCAGGTGGTGGTTTAGAAAGCCTGATATTTAAATGGTAAATAAAAGTGCACGGTCCATAGACTATGATATAGTTCATACTGACATAGAGATGCATATTTGAAAACTATTTTTGGAATAACTCAATCTTTCCCCAAAAGCGGCTTTGTTAGTATCTCAAGAAGCACTTGATTAAATTCATACTCTCTCCCATTCCATATCTCTTAGGTCAGAATTGGAGGTGGGGGAGTGAATCTCTTCCTGTAACAACTGTCCCAAATATCCCTTGGCCCACAGACTCTGGGTAACCACCGTTCCGTATACGATCTCTTGGAAGGTTGGCACAGCCAGAGCGCTCCATGTGAACCCGCAGGTGACAGGAGATCAGAGGCATTCGCCCTCAGAACCTGCTGATGCTACCTACGATCTGTGCCCTCTGCACGCAAACTTCTTGCTCGAGCTGAGGAGTTAGGATTCTTCTTAGGACAGCAGAAGAGTTTGTCCATCTGCCCAGAGACTTGTCTGGGTTCACTAAGAGGAGGGTTAAGAGTGAAAGCAGTAATAGCTAGTATCCAAAAATGGGGGGGCTCTGACCATCTATGTGAGTGTGCACCTGTATGTGTTATATAAACGCACGTATCATACACGTGACAGGTTTTTAATAAAAAAGATCAAGCTAGGTTGATCAGTATCTTGTACTTTTATTTTGGTGCTATTTTAGAAGTTAGTAGTGGGCCTCCCTGGTGGTGCAAAGGATTGAGCGCAACACTGTGGGGCTTCCACAGCCACTGCAGCACGAGTTCATTCCCCGGCCAGAGGGGGACCCACATGGCACAGCAGACCTCTCCTGCCTCCCCGCTGCTCCCCTCAGCAGTGTGTTTCAGTGGATCTGCCTGTTCTGCTCCCCACTCTGTCTCTGGTGATTCTTCTCACCCTCCCGCACCTCTGACCTGTACCCCAGCTTTTATATGCATAAATAAATAAAATCTTTAAAATAAATAAATGTTATGGAGCTTCCCTGGTGGCTTAGGGGTTAAGTCTCAGTGCTATTACAGTGACAGCCTGAGTTCGACCCCCAGCCAGGGAGGGGACCCACATGGCGCAGCAGACCTCTCCTGCCTCGCCTGCTGCTCCCCTCAGCGGTGTGTTTCAGTAGATTTGTGTGTTCTGCTCCCCACTCTGTCTCTGCTGAATTCTCTCACCCCCACACCTCTGGCTTACACCCCAATTCTTCTACAGAAAAAATAATTTAAAAAAGTTATTCACAATGGTTTCCAATTTCTCACTGTACAGAGATTAATCTGGGTTTGGTATACTGACTGTAAAGCCCGTGAGCTCACTGAACTTAAGTATTAGTGCAAACTTATTTTCTTTAGGTTCTTTGCAATTTTCTACTCGGACAATCATGTCATCAATTCACCTTACATTGCAGTATGAATGCCTCATTTTGTTTTTTCCCCACCTACTGCTGTTTCCAGCCCCAACTGCATGAACAAAAACATTGAAACACGAAGGGTTGTACGGACTGTAAAGAACATGTCTGGAAAACAAAGAACTGGGACTTTGAATTTTGGTGTATATGAGACCAACATTTTGATGTCTGACCAGATGGGAACCAACAGAACTCAAGTTAAACATCTTTTTACGTAGTCTTCCCATGTTAACACAACTACAGAGAGATCATTGGGGAAAACAGTTTACTAGTGAAACACTAATTTTACGTATTCTCTACACATTTTTGAAAGGTTTTGAGTACTCCATCTCAAAAGATGAAGACAAAGCCTACAGACTTCAGGATTTTTACCAACTAGATCTAAGACTTAAGTGAAGTATAGCACTTGAATCACAATGAGCATAATATAAAAAGTGCAAGCATCTGATGACCCCCATAAGTTAGTGATCAGTGTATAACACAAGTAATTTTTACATAGCAGGAATATAACAATACCCATGGTGTTGTTCAGGAGAGGTTCTGTGACTTTCTATTACTGTATGTCTGGTTATAATCCATGCAAATACATACGCAGTTAGTTGGTTTGTCTGCTGCATCATACTCATTCATAATTGTCCAGTTCTTTCCCTGATAACATTTTATTACTATACATTTAACTGCATATGGAAGTACAAGGAAATATTTTAGTCATAAAAAGCAAACTGCAGAAGTCTGAATTGAAGTCAAATTCAATCACTGAAGAAGTTGTGTTGTGTGAACTGCCTCCAAACTTCAGATACGTACAACCTTTACCCCAACATCTGCACCAAATATCTTCTATATAAAAAAACATTTCAAAATGTTTCATTTGAATATCTAACTATATTTAAACTATTTTGTATGAAGCTACTACAAGTTAAAATGTCATTCCCTTGAACATTCCATCACTTCTAGTTCATTTATGAGGTATTTTATTTGGTCAATCTTAGAATTATATGATTATCACATTATAAAAGAACCTAAACCACTAGCTCATAGTATTCACACATTGTTTGAAATGGTTCAAAGACTTGGATGCAAAACCTATAAATACAAAATGCATAAGGGAAAATATAGACAGAATACTTCACAACATCAGCTTCCTTATGTCTTTGGGGACTCCGCTATGTCAGTACAGGAACAAAGGCAAAAATAAACAACTGGGACTACATCAAGCTCAACAGCTCCGAATGGTAAGACAACGACTGAGTGGCTAAAAACATTCACATAGCATTCATCTGACAAGGGACTAATATCCAAGATCTACAAAGAACTCATACAACTTAACAAAAAGAAAATGAAGAATCTACTCAAAAAATGGGCAGAAGAGCTAAGTAGACTACTCCACAGAAGACATACAGACAGCTGGTAGGCCCATGAAAAACTTGCTACTGGAAATGCTCGACTGGCTTCTTATTCCGGGGACAACCAAAGAGCCAGCCTCTGACTGGACTTTTCTTCCCACATTCCCAACCTCACTTCACCCTTCTGACTCTGTTCTTCTCTTCATTCACTACATTCCTCTTCACTGACGCATTCAAAAACATCCAGCTCTTTCCTACCATTCTGGTAGAAGTAACCTTTCTTTCTGACATTTGCAACAGATTGTTCCTTGGTTCCTTCCTCAAATTCACATCTCAACTTAAATGTCACCTTTTTTTTTTTATTAAAATATTTTAAAATTTACATCTACTTGCCATTCATTGTAGTCCCCATGTCTTCCCCATCACCATCTCACCAGTGCACCCTCACCTCAGTCCCTCGTGCTCCCGTCTGCCCTCAACCTCCCCCGCCCCTCCCCACCAGGTGTCCCCAGTCTGTCCTTGTCTCCTCATTTTTGGTCTGTGTCTTTATTGCTGTTGTTGTTATCAGCATTATTGTTCTAAGAGCACCTTGACTCCCAAGTGACGTCACACCAGTCAGCCTCTTTTCGTGTCGCTTATATGTCTTTCCCAGACCCATTTGTCTTGGACAGGAATTTGACCCTTCTCTAAACTAAAACGGTATTTTCATTTTTTTCTGAGCTCATATTAATTCTTACCATGGTCATTCTTTTGGGAATAGGAGCATGGCTTACTTAGTTGTTTATAGGAATACTTTTCTTAATATTTGGATATTTTAATTTTCTTATTATTTCTCTGTTTCTCAATATGGACAAGGCCACGGAAGCACGGAGCTTGGGAGCTGTGAAGCGTAAGGTGACACTAAATCTAGGTCTTCCGGCTACCATTCGCTGTTGAGTCTAAGGAGCCCTGAAGTCCACTTGCCTCTAAATGTTGTCGTCCTTTCTGCTGCTGTCAGTTGTTTGCTACAGTGCACGCTCACGATACACATCCATTTAAATTGCTGTCAATATCCTTCAGTCACTCTTGCCGTTTACCCTGTTTTATTTTCTACCCTGCATTTATGAATATCATAAATCATATTTTATTTGTTTAAATATTTATGGGATGCACCCTGAAAAATATAAACAATATAAAAGGGGGATAGTTTCAATTGTTAAGGTTAAGTATGAAGATGGAGACAGACTTGAGAAATTCCACAAGCAGGCAATATGGAAGCAGGATGAGCAAAACTAAATCTTGTTTCTTTCATGAGCATAAGTAGAACAAAGTGGTAGGGTATTTCACAAATGCATCCTATAATCATAGAAGCAATGCAAGCCATCCTTCTAAAAATGGTACAAGTCTGCCCCACTAGCCACACCCCGCCCTCCAGAAGCCCAGGCTGGAGGAACTCCCCCTTGGGCGGGTGGGTGGCATCCTCACTTTCACTGATGAGCCACCTGCAGCTGTGAGCTTGGAGCTCGATGCCAATTTTGAATTCGAGAGCTTCCAGTCAGAAGGGTTTTTACTTGCACAATAAACTCTTCCTAAATGAATTTTACTGAACTAGTAGAATTAATGGTGCTCGTTCTGGGTTGTTGCTATTCTACTTGTTTTCGTATTCCCAGTACTTGGAATGGCACTGGCTGAAATCAGTAAACTGAAGCTCAGAGTAAATCTGGTTTTAACAAATTCATTAATCTGTGTCCCCTCGTGCTTTACAGAGACCTAGAGACCCCTTAAGATCCCATGAAGCCCCAAGTTCTGAACTTACGCTGTGTTCTACGAAGGCTTGTCTTAACATAGCAAACAGCTCTGTTCGTTTATCAACGTTCAGTGCATGCTCAGTTCCGCTGAAGAGGCCTCAGCAGTGCCCGTGACAGCCTCTTCTCTGACGTGGGGTCACTGGTTCTCCCTTCCCTCCAGCGTTGCCCAGCCCTGGTTTACTCCCATGTGGACACACTATACCCCCCTCAAACTATGCTCACTTGGGTGGCGACACTGCACTTTTTCTGTTCTTGTTTTGTTCGTGTTTTGTTCTAGGAATTCAGGATATAAAGGCTTGAGCCAAAACAGTTATCTAGAAAATGAGAGAAAACAAAACCGAAAAAATGCTCTGCCTCTCCCTCTGTTGAGGGCCTGACAGTTCTCCACTGTTTTTTCTGTATCTTTCCCATTAGAATGAGATTAAATGTCGATCTAGTTTATACCACTACTGTTACTTAGGCTTTGAGTCATTTGTATCATATAAGTCAAAGAAGTGTCATCAGAATTAAATGAATAGTACTGTATAATCTTCACTGATACAGTCAGACGGCCCCATCTCATTTATGTACAACTACTGGCTCACCTACTTAAGTTTCCAGAATGTCAGGGCCATAAGCAAAATTACACCAAATGCTCCATCTTTCCCCATCCCTTTCTGGAAGGTTCCTCCATGCAGTTACGATGATCTGTCATATTCTGCATTACATCCGATAGCCCCTGGCTTTCTAAATCACTTTTTTTTTCACTTTTCATGCATTAAGATTCACTTTGTGTTAAAAGTTCTATAGGTTTTAACAAGTACATTGATTTTTATGCTACATTTTCTACTTTTCCTGAGTGTCTTTTTACTTGCTATTTGGTCATTTATTATTCAATATTTTGTTTTTACCTAACTCAATAAGCTATGGTTTTTTGAACAGCAAGCAAGCTTTCAATACAGACTAATCACTCTGAACACACAATTTACGCTTTGAGGTCAAAAATACATTATTATTCTTCTTGGAAAGATCTTTAGTCAGCTTAATCTACTTTGCTGCTCCAGTGGTAACCAATTCTTCCTGTTTGAGGCAAAGGAAAAATTCCCAAAGCACACTTCCTCTAGTGAACCAGATTAAATGAGAGAGCCCCACAGTAGGGAGTGGCTAGTAGGACAAATGTCACAAAAATACACAAAAGAAACTTAAAATGTTTGTAATAAATCGCATCTCTAGGGATGTAGCTCGCCTTAAGTATGTTCTCACAAAAGTCTACACATAATCCTGAAATGAAAGCAGATTTGAAACATAGTCAGAACCATCACAAAGCATTTCTACTGAATATCATTACGGAATGTAAAACTATCTTTTACATCAAGCCAAAATTTCATATATTGACGTTCCACAACTTATAATGAGGTTACATTGCCACTAAACCCACTGAAAATTGAAAGTATCAAAACTGCCTTTAGTACACTGAGCCTAAGAAGCACCATAGCTTCGCCTAGACCTCCTTACATTCGCCTACATAATCGGACCGTTACCTTGAGCTTCTTTTCAAGAGTAACTGATCCTCCCTTATTCTCTCCCCAAGCAAGACACACTGATGGGATTGTGTAAACAGGACAGGATGTGAAAATGCGAAAAAATACCCATTAAAGGTTGGCAACCCCGTGCACTCTGGACAGAGGCTATATTCCCCCGTGATGGCGTGGCTGACTGGAGATGCAATCATCACAAGAGAGCAGGGGAAGTGCACAGAGAACGTGATGACGAATCTGTCCCTAACTGAAATGGTGGTAGAGTAAACCCTTGATTCATTCATGCGTTCAAGACCTTTCTTGTTTTTCTTTATTCACATTCAATAAATACTGGGCCCTGTGCTTGGCACTAGGAATAGAAACAGGAATAAGCTTTTCCTTCTCACTTATCATATCCCTATCAATATTTACCTCACCCCTTTCTTTCTATACGACCGACCTCCTGTTCTTCCTTTTCAAATGTTATTTCAACAACAATGTAGAGGTTAAACTTTAGCTCATTCCTTCATTCAAACAAAAAGTGTTTATTAAATGACCACTATTGGCAAGTCATTTTGGTACTCTAATTTCTGATTATGTCAACAGCTTTCTAATTATTCTCTGTGATCCTAGTTCCTGCGGTAGCCATGCATTAATTTCTTTTTTTACCTTTTTTCTTTGTTTCCAAGATTTCAATGGTAACCGTTTTACACTTAAGAGCTTATTTACAGTCAAGACTTCATGTGTGGCTACTGCCGCCAAGTTACCACTGTTTGGTCCGTGACGGTCCTTAGTCCCTGATGTGTGATCTGTCAACTTGCTATTTATGGGTTGGTCTCCATTTTCTTCTGAACAGTAAAGTTGTATTTTCCAATCAATGAGGAAAATAAAGAAGTTTCCCAACGAAACATACTCCACTATCACAGGGGGTGAAGTTCAACTTTCCATGGCCAATAGCATAAAAACTAGAGCCTCCGTGAAGGGAACGCAGAGTAGGCAGCCACGTCGAGAAGCGGGAAGCACAGAGAAGTCCCAGTAAACGACTGCATCGTTCAGGTCACCGACTGCATCGCGCTGTCACTCTGACTCTTTGTTCGGTCACCATGAGGGTTAGCAGATGTACACGTGTCAGTGTGCAGGTCTGAGCCTCACCACTCACCTCCCTGTGTCCACCGAGTGCGCCCGAGATCCTGACCAGAGTCGCCCCTCACATCAAAGTCTGGTTTGAAAAACATAACCTTGGTTTTCAGACTCAAAGCCCTGGAGCTGCCTGATGCTTCCATTTATACAATTTCCCCTCCCCTCCCACTCAGATGATCTCTCGTAGTTTAGCAGACTGCAGTCTAGAACGCCACGCTGCCTGCGGATGGACAGGTGCCGCTTACGTCTCACACTTGCATGAGCTGGAGCTGTACACGCTGACACCTGCTCTTTCTCTGCATGGTCATGCCTCAGTCCCTTTGCAAAATTAAGGTCTGCTTCAGTTCCATCTCCCCAGCACAAATGTGGGATGCTGATGCCCTGGGTGTCTGTCACATTTCATAGCCTAGAGTTGACTTGTCATTTTTGTTAATACTTTAGTGGCGGCTTAATAGTTTGGATTTTTCAGGGCCTCCCTGGTGGCGCAGTGGGTTGAGCGCCACACTGTAAAGCATTCACGGCACAGCAGCACAAGTTCGATCCCTGGCCAGGGAGCAGACCCACAGGGCGCAGCAGACCTCTCCTGCCTCCCCGCTGCTCCCCTCAGCAGTGTATTCCAGTCGATCTGCCTGTTCTGCTCTCCACTCTGTCTCTGGTGAATCCTCTCACCTCCTGCGACTCTGGTCTGTACCCCATTTCTTGTATGCATAAATAAATAAATCTTAAAAAAAATATTTTGGATTTTTCAGATTGCCCAATTGATCTTGCTCAGAAACTATTGTATGGGTAAGTGCTTGCTGCTACGTGTCCCAGGCATGCTATATGGAACTCAACTTCTGAGCTGGCTCCCAGGGAAGGTGAACTATATATAGAGTGCATGCACCCAAAGAAACCTATTTTTATATAACAAAGAAGAGTGTTTTACATCACAGTCTCTGGAGGTTTACATTCTATCCAAGAAGGGATGTTAGTTTTAACTGGAGGGGCGGCACCATGATTAATCCTGCTCCTCCGGTGACACTCTCTGCTTGGTCTCTGAATTTTGGTTCAGGGGTATGGAGGTATTCAATCCAGCCAGACCCAAGCACATTCTCACATCATATAGTCTCCTGCTCTCTTGAATTAGGGACAGTGATTATGAAAACATTTTTAGTATTTTTGTAAACTTTTAATATTTATATAAGTTTCTCTTGCATAAACTAATTACTTCACAGTTCCATAAGAGATAATATAGATTTATATAAACCAAGACTTAAACTGATTTAAAGAAAACAATAATATAAATTATAATAAGAAACTTGTAAAGAAGTTGTTCTTTATTTTTAGGATTTAGAGGTAAAGGAAATGCTTTTGTTAGGTGTCAAGGTCAGTTCATTAGCTGAAAAAAGAAAAAAAAAAAAAAGAGTAAGATTCCATTTGTTATGCAGTTGGGTATTCTTGTCATAGGCTTGGCCAATCAAGATCTGAGGTGTTTTTAGCATATGTAGGATGAACTAATCTAGCAGACAAGTGAACAGTTAACTATGGCAATTAGGCCCTATTCTAATAGTAAATGAAATGATAATTAAATGCCCATCAAATGCCTATTTCAGAAGAGTGCTGTAGAGTGTGTTGGTGATTTCAATTGTTTTGCCATATTTGTTTGGAGATTTAAAAAAATTAGGAAATCAGCCTGGAAAAAGCAGGTGAGGTAGGTTCTTCTTTTTTTTTTTTTTTTAATTTATGCACACAGGAGCTGGGGTGCAGGCCAGAGGCAGGGGATGAGAAGATTCACTAGAGACAGAGCGGGGAGCAGAACAAGCGGATCCACTGAAATACACTGCTGAGGGGAGCAGCGGGTGAGGCAGGAGAGGTCTGCTGCGCCATGTGGGTCCCCTCCCTGGCAGGGGATTGAACTTGCACTGCTGTGGCTGTGGAAGCCCCACAGTGTGGCGCTCAACCCTTTGCCTTGCGGCTCCAGGGAGGCCCAGTTAGTGTCTTCTTCACCCTGAGGAACAATGAGAAGGAGAAGACACGTCCTGAGCGCACCCAGGGCAGGTGAGAACAGACGTATCAGCTGGAAGCGTAAGCCCGTGAACACCGGCCCTTGGGTGAGGGTCTCTGGGGACTGGGCGAAGCAGGCGCCATTCAACCGTGACCCGTGGATTTAAGCGGACCCCAGCTGTCCAGAACTCCAAGCTGGCCAGGGGCTTGAGTTAAAGACTCACCATAAGCCAATGCTAATTATATCTTGGATTAAACTCAAAAAACACAATTCTTTTAATTCTATATTCAGGTATTGTAAGGGGATTGTTCTGCAGATAATGCCCAATTAGATCATGATTTATGCTTGCTTTTATCTCCACCCTGTTCTCAAAATATTACCCATTGAGAGAGAATCTGAAACAAGACACATCTGAGGAAAACATTAGACATGGAGACACTTAGATATCATATTTAAAAGTCCTCATACCTTGCACTTTCATTTAATATAGCTGAAATTAATTTATTTCCAACTTTACTTTGACTGCTTCATATTCACAATATTTGTCTTTTGGGGGGATTTCACATTCCTATATATTAAATATTTATATCTTTTTTTCCTTATATGAATCAAAATTATTATCATTCCTCTTCTCACTGATTTTACAAATGAAACTGCATGCCTAATCCACAGCATTTTTAGAGAAGAAAAATGACTTGACAAACAGCAGGAATATGCTCACCTGACAAGCCATCACTCTCAAGTCTCCATTAGCTCAATCAGAAAATGGTTGTACAGTAAAAAATATGAGGCTTGGAGTCTATGACTCCCACGGCTATAGTTTGACAGATTTACAGAAAAAACCCTCGTTTTTTTCTCACAGTCCGATAATATTCAAACTTTCAATCACTCCCTTATGGTTAGCATTATCGTCTCACCTTGAAAAACAGAGATAAGACAAAGAGAAGGAGAAACAGAGCCAGTGCAGGCACAAAGAGGACAGAAAGAGTGAGGAAGACGAAGTATGAAAGAGATGAAGGAAGAAAGGCACAGAGCCGGCCTCCGCCTGCCGAGGGCACAATCAAACAAGGTAATACTGCAAAACACATCAAGGATGAGGACAGTCTCTGAGTCAATCAACATTCCGTGAAACATTCCTGGAATCAGGAATGATTGGTGAAATAGGGTAGATATGAAAGCGTAGGCAAAGGGGAGACTCATCCTCAAAGGGGTGTGCTATTAATGGAGCTTTTATCAGCGAGATTTTCCTTTCTATGCTGCTTTGCTGCACTGGAAAGGGAAATGGGGGCGGGGGAAGAAGCACTTCGCAGACGCTACAACCTACAATGCAGCACCTGGCTTGACTTTGCTCTGTTCGCTCCTTAACCTGCAGAGTTTTTTTCCTCGTCTATCGTCAAGCAAACAATTTCACAGAGATGTTAAGACTCTGGTATATGTTCTAGGTAACTGCGATCAGCCTCTCCAATGCTTTCTCCACCTTTCTATATACTGCTTTACTCTCCAGGACACCAGCGTCTGCAGACGATTCAGTAACATGCCTTTGCACTTGACTTCTGTGTGTGCCCAACAATGGAAGCCAGCAGTCACAGTGTGGGAAGTAACAGAAGACAGAGTAATTGTTCTCCTGGTCCCCGCCACCCCCCCCCCGCCTTTGCCCCCTGGCCCGGCTGTTATGTCCTTTCTTTTTCTCCCTCAGATCTCATCCCTTACCTTGCATCTGGCTTCTGCAGCTGCATCTGTAATTGTGAGGTTCTAGCATAAACCTCCACGGCCTCATCTAAGCCAGGGATGATGGAGCAATAGCGTGTCACTGTTATTTCCAGCACTGGAGTATTAGAAAATCTTTGTTACTGATCTTAACACAGCCACATCTTTTTAAAAAGTTTGTTGCTGAAGTCTCCTCATTTAAATCACCTGAGTGAGACCTCTGTATTTTAATGACATCTATCGATTAAGAGGCAAAGAATTTTAACTCAGCTATGTGTATGTACTTGACAAAGAAATGGCTTAGACAATGTGCTGATTTACAGTGTGAAATACGCTGATTTGATGCCACTTTCTTACTACATTGTGTTTACACCGTAGTGACTACTGTCATGTCTCTGTGTGTTGGTGAAGATGCCCACAATGCACAGAAATCTATGGCTCCATGTAGTCACTATACTGTTCATGAGGTCCCCAAAATGTAATCATCTAACTGCAAGTCTGTATCCTCTAACCAGCATACCCTCAGCTCCCGCAAACCCTCTTGCCCCCAGTCACCTCCATACGCCTCTATTTAAATTATGGATCATTTGATTGATTCACCCCTGCCTTTTTCATCAAAACAGCTCTTTCAATCACAGTAAACTTCAGCTATATTCAACATCCCTGTTTTTCTCAGAACACAACAAATTCATCCCTACTTATGTGCATTCAATGTGCTCCAAACACATTGAATCAATCAAAAATTCCCTTATTTTCCATAAAACATTAGTACAAATATCATCTTTCACAGAAAAATTCCTTGATATCCTGTTTAGGAGGATGCTTAACATTATCCTACAAATGCAGCATCTGAATAATAAGGTCACATAGATACACACATGCATATATGCACACATACATACATATGTACATACACACATGACTTCCAATTGTTATTTTATCTGCTAATCTGTCTTATTTAAGAGAATGGAAGTTTAGGAAAAAAATAAAGGCTTATCTTTTTCATTACTGAGTTTTTATTATCTAACAGAAAGCTCATCATTTCATAAATATGTCTCATTAATTATTCATAAGTGTAATAACTCTTTAGACCTTCCTCACTAAAACAATTTTTTTTCAAATTAGTACAAGTATCTTCACCCATCTATAGTGGAATATTACAACTATATTTTAAATTACCCTTATTCAAGTATTCAAGTGAGAATTTCCATGATGAAGACATATTTATTTTTATATAATGGATCCCACATTATACTGCATAAAAAATTATTTCAAAGTGATGTGGCTGATATTTTTAAACACTTTCTAATATAGTGATAACATGGTGATCAAGTCCCTTTATCTTTGCACTTCAATTTCAATTTAATGTTGTTTTAAATTATTCCTATATTACAGGGATTATATGGAATAATACATTATAAAAGCTATAGATTAAAATGTACCTATCCAATTTCCTGACAATAACTTAAAAAGTTACAGCAATGAGAGAGTAAAAAGACTTTGCAAAATAGTTTCTGATAAAAATCATATAAAGGAATAGTTGAGGGATTTTAAGATATACAAATCAGCAGGTATAGATGATAACAGCCTTAGGAAATTTAGGGAATGGATAACCATTCTGAACCAATCAATGTTATTCTGAAAAAAAAAAATGTGTTAGAAAGAAGCAAAACTTTGAGAAGAAACAAAACTGCAATCAATTTCGTTACTTAGTGGGGGAAAATGAAGTCTGTGTGCTGCTGATATTAAAATATGAAAATAGTGGGATGGAACAAAGGCCTGAGGTTCTAAAGCAGAACAGATTTAAGCAGAGTAAATACCATTCCATTTACTCTGAAAACATTTGCATTGTAATACAATTACTGTGAGCATGACAGTAGCCAGATTGAGGTTAAAATAATATCCACTTCATACACACACACACACACACACACACACTCACACACACATATTATATCTTTAGAGAGGTAGGACTGAAATAATAATAATAGTATAATCTATAAATGAAGCCAATTTAGGAAAATTTTGATACGTTGTTGAAGAAATGATATCAACTTCACAATTAATCCCAACCTCCTATAATGAACTGAAGAATGAAAAACAACTTCAAGTTTCAGATGATATTAAATTGAGAACACTAACTTGGACACTAAGACGATGTCTGTCTACAGAAAACAGATTCGAACAGATGAAAATAAAATGAAACTCACATTGGGGAAAAATATCAGGCAAAACACAAATTTAAATGAGGAGAAACTGGAAGTCAGAGCCAGAGAACAAGTCTGCAAGGAAACGAGAGCCACAGTCGGAGACGTGAGGCACGCGAGGAAACGGGAGAGAAGGCGGCGCCGCGAAGCCCAGCAGCCGAGTTACCCTTCTCTGTCAAAGTTTCCAAGGCTAATCTGCATCTGTTGAACATATTTATATGTCACTGCCCATAAAATTAAAATGGAATCAAAAACACTGATCATCGGCCCCTGAAAAGTAATACATCGGTGAATTTAGAGTATAAGAGTGATCATTGATGGGAAGGGGGGAGGGCAAAGACGGGGAAGATGCCAGAGGGTGCACAAGGGACTGAGGTGATGGTGCACGGGTGAAATGGTGGTGGGTACCCCCTGGGCACTACAAATGATGTCAAATATAACTAATAAAAAAAAAATCTCTTAAAAAAAAAAAAAAAAAAAAAAGAGTGATCATTGGGCCTCGCTGGTGGCGCAGTGGGTTAAGCAGCGCGCTATGAAGCAAACCGCAGCCACTGCAGCACGAGTTTGATCCCTGCTGCCGGCCAGGGAGGGGACCCACAGGGCGCCGCAGACCTCTCCTGCCTCCCCGCTGCTCCCCTCAGCAGTGTGTTTCAGTCAGTCTGCCTGTTCTGCTCCCCACTCTGTCTCTGGGGACTCCTCTCACCACCCAGGATTCCTGCCTATACCCAGCTCTTGAGTGTATAAATAAATAAATCTTAAAAAAAAAAAAGAGTGTGAACTTTTTTTATAAGAGGCAGCATGACAAAGAGAAAGGGAAGTCTGCAAAATCTTCCCTAGTCTGCCCAAGGTCATTTTTTTTTTTCAAAATCCAGACATCAAAAATGTATTTTCTTGATCCAGACTGGATCAAAACAATGTGGTACATAGACACAATGGAATACTATTCAGCAATCAAAAAAGAGAAACTAGAGCCATTTGTAAAAACATGGATGGAGCCAGAAGGACTTATGCTTAGTGAGAAAAGTCAGAAGGCAAGAGAAAAATATTGGATGGTTTCACTTTTAGAAGGAGGATAAAAGAACAAAAAAAGGGGCTCAAGTAAAAGAACAATAACAACAACAACAACAACAAAAAAACTCTACACACAACAAGAACAAAAAAACAAAGACAAATCAAAGGCACCTTATGGGGGAGGGAGGGGGATGAGGCAGAAGGAGCACAAGGGACTGAGGAGACGGTGCACGGGTGAGAGGGTGGTGGGACGTCCATGTGAACCACAACTGAAGTTGAATATATATAAATAAATTAATTCAGTGATAAAAATTTATTTTCTGAAGAAGGAATAATTAATAAGTACAGTAGAGAAAAGAATTTTATAAAAGTAAATCAAACCCTGAAAAATTAATGCCCCACTATAAAATAACTGAATATAATTTAAACATATTACTTTTATTTGAATCTTGGGGAAATAAATAATACCCATTAAAGGCGATGACTTAATTTAAATAGCTTATATTGCAACCTGAAGTAAAAAGTCAGAAAACGTCCTTACAATTCATGTTATTTTATATATGTGTCACATATGTGTAATTCATCATATATTATCTATACATATAATTACACATACTCTACACAGCATGCAGTATGCACATAATAATCATCTAGTATATGCTGAATACATAAATATATAGATCTGGTATTTCATTAAAAGCATAAAATATATTATAGGAGCATATTCCAACAGCAAAATATTAATATTAGAATTATTTTATTTGAAATAAGAAAAACTAATTTTAGTTTTTCAATATACCTAAACTAGATGCATTCTGAATGAAACCAGAAAGGTGCGGTCACTAATCTTTCCGTGAGACTAGGACTCAGAAGGCAGCGTGTAAGGATGCAAGGGTGTTGTCTCAGGTACCTAGGAAAGGACCAGTTCGGGAACTGCATTCCCCTTGCCAAAGTCCTCTCTGTAGCGTCTGGTCTCCAGAACTCTCAGGCAGCTGTGACGTGTTTTTCCAGGGATGCCAAACAAAAACCCACAGTATCAGTAGGTGTCTTGAGAAAAAAGTGTATGCGTATCAGACATTCATTCTGTACAGCAGCTGTACCCTCTAACCCTTTTAAGAATATTTTTAAATAATTAAATTTTCTGAGTCACTCTATTAAATCATGGAAATATGTTGCTCTAAAGGCAAAGAGAAGAGGAAAATAGTGCAGTGTTTTGAAACAAGGATGGAGAAAGGTGCTCATCGTGGCTGAGGTCACATCACGAAGGGTGCGGATGTTCATCCTCTAGTGTGGAGAATGGAAGTCGTGCGTCCCACATGCAGATTTTGGTTTCCATGAGTTTGGAAGACAAGCAGCCTGTGCTCGCTCATAGCTGCTTTCCTGGCGGACGGACTTGTCCTTTCCCAGTGTAAGTTCCGTCCTCATCTTTTTTGTTTTCCGTCTTATATGACAGGTTCATCTTTGTAAAATGTCCTTATTTCCTCTCCAAATAAGACTTCGATTTCCAGTTAATTTCTCCTTTTATTTCCTAATGTGGAAATTACCCAGATAAAGGACGTTCAAACTCAGGACTTTCGAACTTTATTTTTGAGCAGGTGTATCTGTAGATGATGAAAAGGTATTTTTCCAAAGTCTGATTTGCTTTGTATTTTAATTCGAACACCCCCTCCTTAGGGAAGAGCTTTGATTCACCCACGCATAGCTCAATTCAGGTAGGTTTTTTATCTTTTATTATAGAAATACATTTCTGATGTTTAGCATCAGGTATTTTTCTAGAATTTAAAATTACATAAATGCTCGTATGATTTCGCGATTACTTTCTATCTGCTCCACTGGGCTTAATTTCATGAAAACAGGGTATTTTATGCAAATAGTACAGACATATTTTTGAGTTAAAAAGTAACCTTTGGAAAACAAAGCTCTAATTCTATGTCACTTACCCTTAGAGTTTAGCTCATTTTGTTTTTATTTTTGGATTGAGATAAAATATTGGGTATTTCATTGGACCACTATCTCACACCATGTACGAAAATCAACTCAAAATGGATAAAAGACCTAAATGTAAGACCCGAAACTATAAAATACATAGAGGAAAACACAGGTAAAACACTGAAAGACATACACCTCAACAGTGCCTTCAAGGTGGCAGTCCCCAAAGCAATAAAAATGAGAGAGAAGATAAATAGGTGGGACTACAT
>JAGFMF010011614.1:11496098-11536916 GCA_019455555.1 Galemys pyrenaicus | reverse complement strand
CAATTATAACCAAAAGTAAACAACAACAACAAAAACTTAATAAGACCAAAAAGCCGGGATAAACCAAAGGGACCATGGGGGGGGAGGGGAAGGGGGGAGCAAAGACGGGGAAGAGGCCAGAGGGTGCACAAGGGACTGAGGTGATGGTGCACGGGTGAAATGGTGGTGGGTACCCCCTGGGGACTACAAATGATGTCAAATATAACTAATAATAAAAAAAAATTGGGTATTTCAAAATCACTAAGCAAAATAGGAATCAATTTTATATATTATTTATCGCAAAAATTAAATATTTATATAGAATTGTCATTTTACAAGTGAGAACAAAAATTCTGAGATGATAAACACTTTTCCACTTGGGAAATAAGAAAGACCATTTTGACCTCAGGGTTGTCTGACTCTGAAATCTATGTCCTTAGTGATGTTGCTAAGTATCTACTGTGTTTTAATTTCTCTACACTCAAGTGGCTCCTCTATCACAAATTCAGCCACATCTTCAAATTCTTTATTACACTGAATTTCTCTACACTCAAGATTTTTTATAAAAATATACAGACATGAGCTTTATACCTTAAGGAAACGTGAAAATAATTATTAGGATGAATAGCATGTTCATTAGACACTGCAGTTTCAGATTCTAGATTGAAGTTTTTTTAAAAAAATATTCATGCACATAAGAACTAGGGTACAGGGCAGAGGAGTGGAGAGTGAGAGGATTCATCTGAAACAGAGCAGGGAGCAGAACAGGCAGATCTCCTGAAACACAGTGCTGAGGGGAGCAGCGGGAGGCAGGAGAGATCTCCTGTGCCATGTGGGCCAGCTCCCTTGCCAGGGATCAAACTCGTGCTGCAGTGGCTGCAGATGTTCACAGTGTTGCACCTGAACCCCCTTGTGCCACCAGGGAGGCCCGTCGATTGAAGCTCTATGAATATGATTTTTTTTTCTGGCAACCTCAGTTTCAATCGATACACATCTTTTGAGGCTTCACAACCTGAGAAGCTGGAGCCGATCTTTTAGCTTCAGACAGAAACTACTAAAAACATTTCTCAGTATAATATTTCAAATGCATATGTTGAAAGAGTGAAAGAAAGCCTCTTTAAATCAACCCAATGTAATCCAAAGGAGAAAGGGAGATCTCATTAATCACAGTTACCATTGTTTTCTCAGTGTATACTAAGTCTAGTTAGGTTTCTGCAATGCTTTCAAAGCCCCCTATATTTCATCATGATTGTATGTGAAGCTGATGCTAGATCTCGAGAACATAGATGGTCACTAGGACCTCACACAGTGTTGGGCGGTTCTCAGGGCCAGGCTGCCCCCAAATGAGCAGAGGCATCTGAGAAGGAGCAGAGACATCATTAGATGACATAATGTAGAGCAGGGGTGGGGACACGTGATTCTATGGCTCATCCTTAGAATACATGACGCGGTGACAATGGGAGAGAGCAGTATTCAAGGCCCCATTATCATAAATTCAATCACCTCATCAACCTCTTTATTCCAACTTCATGCAAACATTTTCCCTAACTGAAGCCTGCCTTTAGTGTGAAGGCTTAGGTAACAATTTACAGAGGATCTGTGCATGTTCCTACCATTAATTTCTCTCACACACAAGAAAACAGAGTCATAATTTTATTTTTCTATTCCTCTCCTAATCTATTTTCCTAAACTTACTTAAAAATGTTTTGGTTCCAGATTCTCCCATTTTCTACACACCTTCTATCCCACTTCATTTTATCCACAGACACGTCTGGCTGTGTTTTCCCAAGTGTAATCTGAAGTTTTCCTACGTGGGCTGAGGTCTTCCTTCACGACCTCAGCACGAGCTCCATGGCCAGAGGCTCCGCTCCTCTGTGGATGGTTCACTTACGCAGAAGCTCATGATCTGTGATTCAGTTTCTAAAATCTACTTCCTTCCACTAAAGCACTCAAATTCACACTTCATTTTTCATTCTATTATCATGTACACTATTTTTCTCTTATTTCAGAATTTTAAAATCAATTTATCCAGAAAGCTCAATATTCTTTTAGAATATTAATTTATTACTATCACTAAATATGCCCTTCAAGTTCATTGAGCGAAGCTTTTACTCAGTCCCCAATTTATCACTATATGCTGACTTCCTGCACTCAATAATTTCTCAATTTTCTCTAGAATCTATAATCCATCACCTAGATTACCTTGTATTAATCCTTATACTTTGAACACTTTAGTTTTATAGTTTAGCATTTATTCCAGTTTATGCATCAGAAAGATCCATGAGAATCTGACAAGGACAACTCTGTTTAGCATTTGAGAAGTACCAAAAACATCAAGAAGACAAAAAGAACCTTCCCCATTGTTGTGGTGAAGGGAAGGAATAGCAATGTTTACACTATACTCACTTAGCTAGCACAAACACACAGCTCATTTGGTCAACAAAGCATAAAAGTAGAATCTGGCATTGCCATTATTTTCTCTCTATGCATGCTAAAATATTCATTGATAGACACTAGCTAATTTAGATAGCTAGATAGCTAGGTAAATAGGTAGATACACATAGAACACACATATTAGTGTCATTTCCTACTTCTTGCACAAAATGCAGGCAGATTTGTCACTGAATTATGATTGGCATGAATCTGAGCTGAAAATGTTGAGTAAACACATGGATGGATGGATGGATGAATGGATGGATGGATGGATGGATGGATGGATGGATGGATGGATGGATGGAATACAAACCTAAGTCATTTTCAATCTAATCTCTAGGAAGGGAAATTAGAAAACTAGCCCAATTTATCAACTAGTAATTATTAAGAGAAAGGAGAGAATATTTCAGATTAAAAAAAGTTAAGATATAGTTAAACTACTTGAGTCATGATACAACTAAATCTTCAAAAAATCTAATGATAAGAAAAAATGAGCACTCCCTAAGCATTACATAATAAAGTTGCTTTAGGTATGCTCGTGGTATTATGTGTGACCATTTTAAGATGTCTGCTCTACAGTTAACACAAAAGAAAGATTTCCTAAACAGCCCTATGAGACTTTTTCTATATATGATGTCTACAATCATCTCTAAACCATAAATCATGCATCTCTATTCTTCACATTTCTGACACAAAACATGCAGGAGATGTATATTATGCTTTTGGTATGTTAATACAATCAATCACAAGAAAGCTTATTTTTATTTGAAACAGAATACATGCAGTTATTTTTATTATTTTAAAACTATTTCCAAAAGCAGCAGATATTGACCTAAAGTCATAACTCGAGACTGAATGCCAGTTCATTTTGAAAGCTTTCAGGGTGATTTTTTAAAATAAATTCTGCTGACAGAATTTCCTTCTCCAAAGTTCAAACACATTCCAATGTCATTATTTATAATACGCGGCTGATTCTCTGTCCGCTTTAAAGAAATCAGGACTTATCTAAAAGCAAAATCCCCACAGTCAAGCAGCTTGAAAGTACAAAAGAGTAAGAGGCAATCAGAACTTCAGGGGGTTGCAAATCACACTGATTTTAAGATTAAAGATATGAAAGTGAAAGAGTCAAAATAATGCAAATTTCATGCCAAAGCCAACTGGAGCAAAGCCATTTTGCTAAGTTCACAGAATAATATTCTTTATAATTTTCCCCTATTCTTTCTTTTTCCCTACTTCAGCGCTACTGAGGTAAGGAAGAAACAAAAGTGCTGACAGACTGTGAGGCTGCATCTACTGACAGACTGTACCTACTGTCCAGAGCAAAGTGGTCAGGATGCCATTTGGAAGTTTCCATCCAAACCTCCCTACCCAGTGACTATTTATATAACTGACCTCGTTTTCCAAACGAGCCGAGCAGAACCCCTCACGGCTTCCCACCCCCTCTCCATTCTTCCAATAATAGAATAATTCCTTCTCCATCTCATTTCCTTCTGTCCTTTTTCTACTTAGCTATTGATTTGCCCCAATATTTAGGCCTATACTGCCAACTACACACTCTCTTTTCACGTTTCACCTTCTCAGTACACTTCCTCCTTTCCTCAATATGCTAAGAAAATAAAGTAAGACTCCTGAACTTCTATTCCCAGTCCTACTTTCCTGAAATCCAGCCCTAATTTTTAAGATGTATCGACAGCACTTCCACTAAGTATCTCCCCCTCATTCCTGAACAACACATCCGAAACTTGTCTTCACCTTTCCAGCACCACACCATCAGTCATTTGCTCATCAATAGCACGTCTACTGTAATGACATCACCTCTCCGGTACTTCGTCAGGCATTTTGTCAACTTCCTTCCAACCCTCCTACAACTTTAAGTCAACTCCTGACACAGCCAGTCTTGCCTCTTTTGTTCGGGGTGTGATTATCAGTATCTAGAGTACTAGACAGCTGCATTTCATTCACTGACAACACTGACAGAGCGACAGTGCTCAGGCTGGAGGCTCAGATCTAAAACTCACTGCAAATACAGATACAAGGCTCGAGCTCAGGTGCACAGTCTGCCCCCAAAGAGAAATAGGGCAGGTGCAGGGCACTGGGGACGCAGAGGGGAGAGGGCGCTCCGGATTTCCTCTTAGCCTCGTCCTCTTTAGTTCACACAGGGTATGATACAAGGAATAGGTCACTTGTTTTTCGACTGCTATAGAATAGGTACTAATGAATAAAGAAGAGGGTAAAAGCTGGAGAAAATGACAGTTAAACATTTTAACTATCCAAGAGGTGCTCATGTGTCAGTCACATTAAATAGTACTTTTTTTTTTTTAATTCAGAGTGAAACTGCAGTATCTTGGAGATAATAGAAGAAATAGCAACGTAAAGAAACACTGAAATTACACTTTTTCTCCAACTTAAAATGCCTGTCCTTTATGTAAGAAAGATTATACAAATTGAATAGTCACTGCATCATTAGATGCTACTGTCTTGAAATAACAGTATTTACATTTGATTTCTCAGTAAATTTACAACCTTTCATTTCATCTTTATCTGATGCCCCCTGAGAGGGTCACCTCTCATTCATATTTCTATATCTCAAGGTGGGAACTCGGGGTTTTGTACTAAACATCATTTCAAATATATGTTTTGCTGTTTTTCTTCTCAGATCTTTTGGCTATCACACTTCTTTCATCCAGTCTGAAATCTTAGCTCCTTTCAAAAGTTCTAAATGGGTGCCTTCCAAAGACATTACCAAAGTGAATATGTTCTTATTCATCCTTTCTAAACAATGTCATCAAAACCCTTCAAAAGTTCAATTAACTTACTTAGAAGAGGAACTGAAATTTTGAACCTTTATAGGCAGGTATGAATTGTGGGTTTTTTAAAGCACTGTAAGTAACATCTATCAGATGCTATTCAGCTTGAGGATGGATCCCAGGTCTCCTAGCTCCTGTTGTCCAATGTTTTGGTGAACACAGTTCTGAATACCACACCTGGTGTTAAAAAGTTTTAGTTAAAATGTGGACTGCTCCCAAGATAGCCTTCCTGTCTTAGGTTCTGACACCTGCAAACCATTACTTGAGTTAATTAAGATAATTGTTTTCCCAAAGACTGCTTGGCCAAGAAAACAGGAAGTCACTAGGGTAGCTTCCATTTTTGGATGTTTCTGTAAAATGCTATTATGTATCAATTACAGTTCAAATACTTTGGACTTTCTGACTATGCTGTACTAAGGAGAGAACCCCTACAGTGAAGAATTGGCCAATTAGTCCTGAATTTCACACCAAACTACTTTATTATACTTATACTTGGGGGTTTACAAGTTTCTTTTCTAAAGATAGCATTTCTTTGGCAACAGGAGATGTGTTCTTATTATTCATGAAATTCTGTTTGTGGAAAAATTTGGGAAGTTGGAAGATAAAGATAAATAGTTAATTTCAGGAGAAAATAGAGCTAAGGAATTATTAAACATCGTATAGATTAATTGTCAAAAGAAATCAAGGATAATGTTTATACCAGATAGATAGACAGACAGACAGACAGACAGACAGACAGACAGACAGACAGACAGACAGACAGATAGATAGATAGATAGATAGATAGATAGATAGATAGATAGATAGATAGATAGATCTTACATAGGACTTGGATAGTTTCATATCAGCGCTAAAATCACTGATTTTTTTCACTCCATTACCAAAAATTTCAACCAGCTTCAACAAATTCCTTCATATTATTTAATTATTCAACTATCTTTAAAATATGTAAGAAACATGTTTTCCAAATTTATTCCTTTCATAACCCCCACATTTCAGCCAAACTTTTGAAAAACTCCCATGTATGAACCATATTATAGACCTCATACTTTACAATCCTCTTCCCAGATTTCCATGTCCTCATTTTCATAATCTTTGCACACTCAAAACCGGGCTAAAAGCAGGATCCATGAAGCTTTTCCTAAAATCCTCTCCCCCGTTACGCTTCTCTATAGGATTTTTTTTTTATTTTTTAAAGATTTATTTATGCATACAAGAGCTGTGATACAGGCCAGAGTCCAAGTTGGTGAGAGGATTCACCAGAGACAGAGCGGGAGCAGAACAGGCAGATGGACTGAAACACACTGCTGAGGGGAGCAGTGGGCGAGGCAGGAGAGGTCTGCTGCGCCATGTGGGTCCCTCCCTGGCCGGCAGAGGAATCGAACTTGTGCCACAGTGGCTACAGTTAGCTTCACAGTGCGGTGCTTAACCCACTGCACCACCGGGGAGGCCCAGGATTATATTTATTTCAGTGAATCTTTAATGTCACTCATCGTGTTCTACTAACTCAAGAAGTGAATGCCCTTTAAACACCAGGCGCTTTCTGAAGAGTAGAAGCTAGATCAGTAAGGATGAGCGTGGGCATTACGCAAAGCGAATTAAATGATGCAAACCCAAACCTAAATACTTCAGGCAAGCAAGAAACTTCTCTCAGGACGCCTAAACCATAACATGGTGAAAGGACGGTCAATCCCAGTTTCAGGAGTGGTGTTCGAAGAGTTGCCTGAAGACAGAGATTTGGCTGAAACGGCTCCAGGTGTGAGCCCCTGAGGTCGCAGCACTGACAGAAAGCACGCACCACCTAAGGCGATTCAGAGTGACCGCGTGGGGCTCCACACAAATGACCCTTCGAAATTCCGAGCAACTTAACAAACTGAATGATGTGGCAAAAATTGTAATTTGGGAAATCAAGTTGTTTCTTTCAAGTTTATTAAGAAAAAGAAAGGAAAAAGAGAAGTCTGCGCAGACGCAGGCAGTCTCCAAGGACAGGTCTGCAGAAAGCTCTCTCGTGACAGTGAGAGGGTAGCGGGCAACCAGCTAGCACACTGCAAGACTGGGAATGACGATGAAGAAAAGTACAGATTCTGGACGTTTCCAAGATGCGATCGTAAAAACATTTTTGGAGACGTATAGAATTTGGCAATAGTATACATGTGAAAAGAGAGAAGAAATCGTTCAGGATATTTGCATCTCTCTGTTGAGCAAAACAGCACCATAGTCAGAGAGTATAAGTCATCACACAATACGTGGAGGGGATATTTAAAGTTAATGTGTTTGGAAGCAAACTGATTTAAAATGTTTGTGCTAGATCACAGTGAAAATGTTTAGTAGAGTATATAAATATACTCTTGTAAATATATTTATGTGTCTCTAGAGAATTATATACATAAGGTGAACCATATTGATATATAATAGTGTGCATGCATATACCTTTCTTCTCTACATATATACACATACACAGATACCCACACTATATATAACAAAAGAAACCCATACAATTCTACCTAAAAGTTAGCTTAAAAATATAGAGATAAATTTAGATATCTACAAGTGTATGTATGCAAGAATATATGCACATGATATGTACAGACATATGTATGAAGGCAGTAATTTTTAAATTTAGTTAATATGATGAACCTCAAACTAAGTGGGTAAAAAGAAATTCACATTAGAGGATTTTCCAGGCACATTATTTCTATGTTTGAAGTTAAATGCAGTACCAACTTCACAAAATCTTAAGCGACCTTTCGTGTCTTTAACATGGTTATACAAACATATGTAAAAAATTATACAACCATTTGAGTTGATATCAAAACGAGTAATTCTGATCATGGAAATACAGGTGCAACTATTCTTGGAAATTATTAGGAAGCAAAAGCCAGTAATTTGTACATAAGATAATTCTCACTAAAGAGTATTGTCCCCTTACCTCTCACAGAGAATTAGAATGACCTAGCATTCTGACAATTTATTAAAGTTTTCCTGCTGGTTGTTTGGCAGATTAAGTACTTGGGGGATAGACCTTATCTAGAAGTATTAAAATTCTGCAGTGTTTTTGGATTGTTGCCTGATTACTTTTAAAAAACAAATCCTTAAATTTGAGAATGAGAAAGAATTAGTTCATTTTATTAGCACTGATTTTTCCATGCCAAGTATGGAGTTAAAACGTAATAGAAAAGTCAGTACAGTGTTAGAAGGCAGACCGGACACCAGCAGGGTCGAAGGTCACCCTCTCTCCTAACTGTAATGCCGTATAGCCCCCAAAGGTCTGCAGGGGAAGGTACTAGAGACATTCAGCTTAATTTGGTTTACATACCTAAAAAGTCAAGCTAAAAATCTAGTTTGAAATAATATACAGTTTTCAGAGTCTACCAGTGGTCTGACGTAAACACACATATACATTACTTGCATGAATATATATTTAAAAATTAGAAGATCACTTCTTGAAAACATGAAGTAGCAGGGAGCGTGATATATTTAGACCTTAAAATGTCTAAATCCCTATGAAAATACACAAGAACGTGGTGTTCCAGATTTTGGGTGTCTGGTGTGGATGGTGGCAGTCATTGAAAGACTGCCAGGTTGCAGTGCGGGAAGATTACAGTCCTCTCACCGAGGTGATACTGAGATCCCAGATACTGAGATACTGAGACTCCTCACACTGATATGATAGGACAAAGATGGAGGCTGACAAGACCAAGAAGTCTAGAAGAAACAAAATAAAGATGCAAAAGCTACACAGAAACAAAGCTGAAGAGATAAGAAACAGATCCTCCTTACATCTTCAGGTGAGTGTCTTCAGCATATGCGTGCCAGAGAGCTACAAAAGTGTGGGGAAGAACTGAACAGATTAGGGCAACAATCCCCAGGGCACCAGATACAGTTCCTTTTACCCCCAAGCAGTGTGTAATATAATAAGTCAACATAAATCAACACTCACTATGTAGAGTTCTCGAAAGAGTTTTGACTCAGTCATTGGGAAATATAAGACCTAAATTAAACTACACTGGCCCTGCCTAACAAATCTTAAAAGCCAAAGCTGATATTCTAAATTGAAGCCAGGAAGAGGGAGAAAAGGTCGTAGTGATAACACGGTGAAATTTTAATAAGTTCTGTAGTTTAGTGAATGGTATTTTACAAATAATATTATAATAGTATTATATATATATTACTTTGATTTTGATGATTGCACTGCTACTATATGGTATGTTATTGTGACTAGATGTTGATGAAACAGGAATTTTCTATAGTTACTTTGCAACTCTTTTGTAAGTCTAAAATGCTTTCTAAATAAGACGCAAACAATAAAAAAGGCAAAACCCAAAAGAATCATAATATTCCAAATAATTTAACTGTACCCTTGAACAAAGTTCAATAATATTGCAGAAACACAAAGGTTTTCTATACCCAAAAAAGTAAAACAAATAGACATGCAAAGAAGTAAAAAAAAAAATCCAAAACAATTCATTAAAAAATGAGGAAAAATAATCATTTGAAAGACTCAGAGATTGCACAGATAATAGAATTAGTAGACAAAGATCTTAACATATGCTGTAAGTCTAGTCTAGTTGTTCAATGGTCCAAAGGAAATACTGAGTATAAGACAGTGAAGACAGAAAAATTACCCATTTCAAAAGTCTAGGGGTGTAAAACTGTTAGCCACCTTAGGCTGCAATAATAGAATATGCCACAGAGTGGGCGACTCCAATAACCAATATTTATTTGTAACAATATAGGCTTAAAAATCTAAGATCAAGGTAGTAGCAGTTTTGGTGTTTGGATAGGGCTTACTCCCTGGTTGACAGATAGCTGGATTTTCATTATTGCTCACATGGTTGACAGCAAGACAGGTCTCGGGTCACTTTCTTTCTTTTTTTTTTTTTTAAAGATTTATTTATTGATGCACACAAGAGCTGGGGTACAGGTCAGAGTCCAGGGAGGTGAGAGCACTCACCAGAGACAGAGTGGGGAGCAGAACAGGCAGATGGACTGAAACACACTGCCAAGGGCAGCAGCGGGCACAGCAGGGTCCCCTCCCTGGCCTGCGGCAGGGATCGAACTCATGCTGCAGGGCTGCGGTTTGCTTCCTAGTATGTTGCTTATTCTGCTGCGCCACCAGGGAGGCCCTCGGGTCACTTTCAAAAGGGTTCTAATTCCATTCAGGAGGGCTCAACCCTCATGACCTAATCACTTCCCAGCTCCCCCACCTCCGAATACTATCACAGTGGTGATGACACTTCAGTATTTGAATTTTATGGATACACAAACATTCTGTCCATAGCACAAATTAAAATGTCTTGGGTGAGGGCCTCCCTGGTGGCTCAAGGGGCTAAGTCTCAAAACTATGAAGCATCCACAGCTACTGCAGCGTGAGTTCGATCTCTGGCCAGGGAGGGACCCACAGGGCACCGCAGACCTCTCCTGCCTCCCGCTGCCCCCTCAGCAGTGTGTTTCAGTAGATCTGCCTCTTCTGCCCCTGCCCTGTCTCTGGTGACACCTCTCACCACCACCCCCCATACCTCTGGCCTGTACCCCGGCTCTTGTATGCATATTCTTTTTTTCAGAAGAAAGTCTCAGGTGAAAAATAAACTAAGTAGAATTAATTACTGATTAGATATTACAAAAGAAGAGATTCTGTACATGAATACAGAGCAAGTGGAATGGCGAAAAGAAAGAGAATATAAAACGAAATGGTAACAATGTCAGTAAGTAGACAGAAAAATTTCCAATACTCGATATCCGAAAGCTCAATCAGTTCAAGCCCAAGAAATAAGACACTGGGGGAATTACATCAAGACTTACCGTAGTCTCTTTGTTGTAAACTAACGTTAGAGAGTCTGAAACACAATCAGAACGGGCCAATAGTGGGTGACAAATGGTCACGTAAAGAGGACCAAAGATGAGAATTAAAACTGACTTCTTGCTCCGTGCACAACAAGCCAGTAGACAATGCAGCATGATCTTAACAGTGATGAAAGAGTCATTTTTAAAAGTTGCCAGTCTAGGTTTCTATACACACAGTTAAGATGAAATATATGAAGGGGAAATAAAGATATTTCCGGATATCTAAAATCTGAGAGAAATAATTACCAGCAGAATGACATAACAATGAGTTTTAGAAAACGGATGTCAAATGGGAACCTGAAATATGAAAACAGACATAAGTTGAAAGAGGAGAAGTAAAACGTCTACACCAGAGTAGTAATAATGAAAAGAAAATGGGAGGATCCACATTACTAGTGGACAATGTAGACATCAAAGAAATAACATTACCTGGGGGGAAACAGGCATTTAAGTATGATAAAGGAGTCATTTCATAAAGACATAATAATCATAAATATCAATGTACCTAGTGACAGAGCTTCAAAATGCATGCAGCAAAAATTAGATGTGCTAGATAAAAGACACAAATCTACTACTTAATCAAGCACCTTAACACTCCTCATTAAATAGTTCATAGGACAATTGGAGAGAAAAATCAGTTAAGTATACTGAAAATTTGAATAGCACTATTAATCAATCTGATCTAAATGAAGTGCCAAAGATTTCACTCAGCATCAATCTCTTCAACATTTGGAATATTTAATAAAATATTGACAAGTCTCAATAAATTGAAAACAATTAATGTCAAAATTTACTGAATGACCACTATGGAATTAAATTATAAAGTAGTAACAGAAAATTATGTGGGTAATTCCCAAATAATTCAAGACTAAACAGTACAAAAGAAAACGGTAATAAAAACTTGAAAATTCTTGGGATTTGACAAGGTCAGTACTTAAAGGAAAATGTATAGCAGCAAATGATTTTAATACAGGTAAGCTAGCATCCCAATAACAAATAAGCAAAAACAAAAATAAGAATACAAACATAAAAGTAAATACTTCAACTTTCCTTCCACCCCAGAAGACAGAAGATGGTTAAGATCAGCGTTGAAATTAATTTATGTGACATGTTACAAGTGGGAATATAGTATTTCCCAACTTAATCAAAGTAAATAACATATCATCAAATTACTTTGGATTAAAATATAAAGTAACCAAGGGATAGAAAGCAACTTCCTCAACTTGATATATTATATCTACAAAAGCTTTAAGAGCTACCATCACATTCAGAGGCAAAAACAACGGGCATTGTACCGCTGAAATCAAAGCGAGGCAGTCACTTCTATTCAAAGAGTCACTGGAGGTTCTCGTGAATACAATCAGCTGTGAATGCACACACACACACTAACTCACATGTTCTTTATATGTCGCTATACCCATAATCCATTTGTCATGTCACATACACATCAAAACAAAATGTTTGTGTGCAAGCACTAATTGTTTGCTAGTGTGCTATTTATATTCCATTACTTTGTTCCTGCTGAACTGACATAAAAAGCAAACCATTATTGCTATTAACAGGCAGTTTAAAATTCCTTGAAATTGTTTGTGATATCTAATTGTCATGTAAATACAAATGTAAACCTTCTGATCCTTAACTACTTATAGATACCACTGAATACCAATAGCAAATCTTGAAACAAAAATCATACAATTTCAATATATTTACATAAACAAACTGAGGAAAAGAGAAAAGGGGAAAAAATAACTGAAATAGATTTACAGCATTTATATTTTTCTTTCTGAATTTTTATACTATGTAAGGTAAACATGTTATATATAAAATTGCAGGGCCAAGAAAAAATCACACACCTTTTCCAGTTTCTTTGGAAACCAGGTCAGAAACATTATAAGTAACTTATATGCTGCCAGTATTGAAAGACCGAAATCTCACTTGCAGATTTTAACTCTTACTACTTGCTGGAAAAGACAGGTGCCTATTCCATTACTGCTCAGTCTCCAGAGAAAAAGCAATAGGAACAATGGATTTAGTCTTTGGGAAATGCCAGAGTACCCATAATTGCAAAAGGAAGATAATGTCACAATTACAGTGCTGTTTCCTCTTTGGCTACTACAACTCTTTAACTACCAGAGAAACAGCAGACTTGTGAGAGCACCCAGTATCCATGGCAACAGTTGCTTCGGCATTCACTTTGGCCACATCTGCAAAGGTCATCCTTTGTTTTCATCATTTTATGGTTCACAATAATGACTTTTAAACAGGGCATCGAATACGAATTAGTGACAAGGCAGTTCCAACTATTACGGGTCCACACAGAACCTTTCCTTTGTTCTTTATTATATAATACTCATGGTTCTTTTATATAAGTTTCAGTTTCACTTGAAACAAGTGAAGAGAATGAACATTTGCTGCCTAAGGTGTATACTTCTCAAAGGTACTGGCATTTGCTTTTCTACTTGGCTGGACTAAAACATCCGCCATACCACTCCTCGAACTATAATCCAGGACCTCAAAAGAATGGAACGTAACTGTCTAAACAGTAAGATGTGAAGTTTACTGAAAATGGGAACTACTATAAAGTTAAAGAGGCTTATGTCATTCAGGGTGAATGAGTTAAGAAATTATTGAGAAGAGAACGCATCATTAGCTTTATGGAAATTTACATTTACTTAACACTTATTTTTGACAGGGATAATTTGGAATTGCATAATATCACCCATTCAATACTGATCAATCAGCACATCCTTCAAGACACATTTGTGCACATAAGCTCCGGAGCTCCTGCAGCTATTCCTGACCACAACCAACCTTGCGAGGTAGTTCCTCTACCAGCATTTTACAGTCAATGAACATGAGGTGGAGAATTGATAAGAAAGTGGGCGAATGTGAGAAAATAAAAGCTGAATAAGGTGAATCCAGGGTGTCCAATTCCGACCCACAGAAAGTGCAGCTAACCCTCCTGTCCCTTCACTTACTTTGCTCAGTTTCTTCCTTGGTATATATAATCTTTAATTCTTCTTCCTTTGCCAGTCAAATTCCATCTCAAAATCTTAATTCAACCTTTTACACTATTTTTCACTGTGAACATTTCAGCATTCTTCTCTACTGCTAAGTTAGTCTTCATTTCCTTTCTCCTCAACTACTGAAGCCATCCAAATGATCATTGGTCCTTAACATTTTTCTAATTTATTCAAATCATTCTCTACAAATATCAAATCTTCTCGATCTCTCCTCTCCTTTTCTCCTCTGTCTCTCTCTCAAAAATATATTCCTTTTGATGTACTAAATCAGGAGAGATTATGTGAAGGGAAAACAGGACCACAACAGGTTAACAATACATACTTTCTCTGAGAAAAAGAAAACCTGTTTATCTATTGCAGGAGTATATAGATTTATACAGATACAAAAAAGTAGGCTTGACTCCTAATCCTATTTTCAAAACTCTTCCCAATACCAATCACAGTATTCAGAGAAAGAAACTCACAATTCTAATGTACTGTTTTATTATCCTTATCCTTTTCCTTTTAATTTCTTCCATCACAGCAGAGCTACACTGACCCTAACGCCCAGGTTGCCCACAGCATGAAGGACACACATGAAGGACAGCAGGAGGGAGACTGACAAGCTAATGGCATTGGACAACAACTGCATTTGACTAGGAGTAAAATCATAGCATCTTATGTGTAAAGGAAAATATTTCATAGGATTGACAATGCTTAGGTACTTCAGGAAAGAAAAGGAGGCACAAAAGGGTTACTTACAGAAATAAGGAGTCTGTCCAGTTTAATTTTTTCAATGGCAATCAAAGATCAGAATTATTAAATATTCTATTAGCAGCTTTATCATTTGTTTGGAATATGAAGTTTCTGTCTCTCCTCTGCTTAGCCCTACCAGTGGTTGCTTCTAGTAACTACCAAAGAAAAAAAATTACTAGTATTTATTTCACAATTGCATAGTTAGGGACATGAACTGACACTAATATTCCCTTTAAAAATTCATAAATAGTTAAAAAATTACATAGAGAGAAAACTTCTTCAATCAATAGGTATATACCCTACTAATGACAACTCGCATGCATTACATTGGCTATACTTATTTTGCTCTGTATTTGCAGAATGACATTTGGATGAAGCATTTGAAATGCAAATGAGTAAATGCATATAATTACATGCAATGAAAAAATGAATGAAATTTTTAATTATATTGCAGTATTTTGTAAATAAAAATGCTCTTGAAATATTTGTACTTTGGCATTTTAAAATATATGTGGCTGTATGAAGTGTCCTATCAAATACTCATACTAGGTAGCATAAATCTGAGGAAAAAAATAATAGTGACTATTCAAATATATGGCCACAAAAATAGTCTACCCATCAAGGAATGATTTCACTGACAATCTTTATTTTAGCTATTTTTCCTTTTAGTGTATTTTTTTTTTCCTTTTCCTTGCATCTCTCCCTTCCTTGATCTCTGCTTTTCATCCATGACCTTTTTACCCAGTGGGATTTTTTTTAGCTAGTTATCAGTTTCCACTTGCCTGAGTTAGCACTGATCATTTCCTTCTTTGTGTTTTTGGACCCCAAAAACTATTAGTGAAGAAGGTCACGACCTGCTGAAGGACAGAAATCAATGTAGAATTTCAGAGAGAGAAAGAATGGAAGTTATTTCTTTTTCCAACTCCTCCTGTTATTTAAAATCAATATCCCCACTATCATTTTCTTAAACATTCTATAGGTTCTGTTCCACAAGACAGCAAATTAAAGAAACTAGCTAGTCGCACAGATGAAATACCACCTCTACAAGAGACCTTGCATGTGCTATCAAAAATGGCCAGTGTGAACTGCCTTGGAATTATCCAGTGGATAATTTGTTACGTCTCTAATTGTTATGATGAAAACCATCATCTTTAGTTTACAAATTCTCATCATAGATGGGACAGTCCGGTGTTCTCAGGTGATAAAACTTAGTAGAAGCAACTAAGGCTCACAATGGTCTCATATGCGACCAGTCGTGTCCATACAAATGAATTCAGAGTTATTACTAAGAGATTAATCTTTGAGTAAAATGTGTCTTAACCTGTTAAAACAAATATTGAACACTGGTTATGGAATTCACTTCCTGCAGTGGTATATGTTTAAAAAATATAAATAATTTCTCGGTTCTCTATGCTCTAATAAGTGTGTATACTGAGGTCAAATTCATGTATCCACTGGTAGAAAGAGATAATGTAATCATGGAAAGGAGGAAGACTCAAAGGTATCTTTAGTCATCAGACCAGAATCAGAGAAGTATTGAAGTGATACTACGGTTTTTAACCAAGAGCTTTTATGCACTTCTCTCGGCATGAATCTGTCCGCATCTACCTGTTTACTTATTTACCGGAGGTGTCAGAGTCACTTGTGCCACCTGTACCACTTTCACTTGTGAAAGAAACCATTCTCAAAGAAAGCAGAACTCCTGAAGAGAAGGCTGATTTAGTGTCTGCGTCTAAGAAATGCCTAAAATGTGTATGGACCGCCATGTTCTGACACAGGAGGGGGTCAGAATGAAGGGTATACAAAGAGTGTAAAGAACCAGACTGAAGGGACCCCAAGGTTGATATCTGGAACAAGTGGAGCACCAATAGCAATGGTGGTGATGGATGAAAACCTATCGAAAAAACAAGACTTCACATATTATAGTCAATAAAAAAGTGAGGAAGAATAAAACTAATAAATATGGAATAAATGGAGTTAGACCATACTGAGTGCTGAAATGCATGTTTAAAGATTTGATGTAAAACGGGAAAGCCTTTTAATGTATTTCACTTCAAATTATAATATTTACAAGTTATTTGCTACTTTTTATGGTAAGTTCCTATTTACAAATAAAGAAAAGCAAAAGAAATATATGTGAGAATGCAAATAAAGCTAAGCCTAAATAACTGATGAGACTTGTGGGAAAAGGGTCACTAATATAAGAATAATCCTGTTTATACTTATATCAAATAAAATATTGCATTCCAGGTTCTGATAATAGCAGATTATTTCAGATAGTTATCTGTTTTTTAAAAACGAATTGCAATGTACTGCAGCATTTATTATATAGAAATAATAGTATTATAATCTTTTAACATTCTAACATTATATGTTAAATGACAGAATTAATTCAGAATTGATTATGATTGGTTAAAATAGGCAATCTGGACCTCCCTGGTGGCACAAGGGGTTAAACTGCAACAAGTCACAATACTATGAAGTATCCGCAGCCACTGCAGCACATCCCCGGCCGGGGACCTGACCCACAGGGCACTGCAAACCATTCCTGCCTCCCCACTGCTCCCCTCAGCAGTATGTTTCAGTCCATCTGCCTGTTCTGCTCCCTTCAGTAGCTCCATCCCTCTTCCCTTTTGTCTGATGAATCCTCTTACCCCCTCCTCCCCACCCCTCCACTCCCCCCCCTCCTCTGGCCTATACCCCAGTTCTTATATGCATAAAGTAATTAATCTTTTTTAAAAATGCAATCCCTAGAGTTACCACTTATAAAAGGACAAAATGGTCAACTACAAAACTAAGAGTGAACGTAGAATGGGATTTTTCTTTTACAAGTTTATCATTAAAAAGAAGAAAACAAAAGAAAGGCACAAAAAATAACAGAATAAAGTATATCGGGGGCAAAGAGCGAACAGAGAGAGGAAGCAGAGCTGCCAGGAGGGCCTGGAGCTCCAGGGTAGGGCAGGACAAGCGGAGCTCTGGGAGCATGGCAGGAGCACAGAGGGCTGCTCCACGCCCTCACGGAAGTCCCCACTGTGCGACAAGGGCATTGTAGACTGTCGCCCCTTCATTTCTCCCATTTTTCTATCCTATACCTGTCCTATCTTTATGCTTTAGAAAGCAAATATTTTTTTCTATTTTCAATGGTCTGCAGATAGAGAGACTTTTACGTCAGCATGGAGTCTCACCCACACAATGTATCTACACACACACACACACAGGTGTATATGTGTGTGTGTGTGTGTGTATACATGGGATGCTGGAACAGAGCTTGGCAGACATGCATTGAGTAGGGATTAGAGGGAGGAAAACACTGGACTGTATAGTGTTCTCCCTGTCAAATTCACCTTTCCCACACATCAGAATGTTTCTGTATTTGGAAGCAGGCTCTTTGCAGATCTAATTAGTAGGACAAAGGAGGTCCTACCTGGACCAGGGCAGGTGCTATGTGAACAAACCAGAGAACAAACATCTGGAAACTCCAAGGAAGGTGGAGGCAGTTTTCAATCACCCCAAGTATTTGAGACCTTAAGTGTTTGAACCCCTATTTGCCTATATCGATGCTAAGATTCTAAACATCTCCTAATATGGTTTCTGTGCTGGCACTGCAGGTTTCCAGCCACTGAGTGGTTTTGGCTTTGACTATGCTGATGGTCAGCTGTTCTGGAGCAGTGCAGGAGCTAAGGCTCTTCCACACTGTTAACCACAGTCTATAGATGATGAATCACTCATATTGTTTCCCTGCGTTTCTTCAGTGAATTGATAACATCCAGCAAGAGGCATCAGTTCCATGTCCTTTGCTATTACCCCTACTGCGCCTCCTAAAGGTTGAAATATTGCACCTGTGTCGACATTCACTTCTGTGAGTCTCTCATCTCAATTCAACACTGGAAGAATTTTCCACAACTGCATTGACGGAACATGCCAAAGACAATTACCACTGAAATTTGACCAGTGACAGGGTTCTTCATTCGCACATGGAATTGGCAGCGTGTCCTGCTTCCAAGTCCCACTTCAGACTCAGCTTCCTAGGATCATGCCCAACACCAGCAGGCTCAGGACATGGTCCTCAGGAAACAGAGATTGCTTACAGAAATTCTGCTCACGCTTGCCATTTGTAAAGGGGTGGAGGAGCCAGGACTGTGTACAGAGAGCAGTTGAGCTGCATTTCAGTGGCACCTGAGGCAGCCATCGATTCTCCTGAACTTTGGAGCTGAGGTCTGCAGAGGTAACCTGCCCTCACAGACGCAGGCGGCCCCACCGTTCTCTCTCATTAGTCAGTCATGGGAGGTGGGCGGCTGCCAACGTGAGGGCAGGAGGTCAGGTGAAGCAATTCCCATCAGCCCGAGACAACTGCCGGAGAAGGACTTGACTGTGATAAGTCAGCAGGCAATGCTCTGGAGCAGCTGCCGAGGAATTTAAATGGTGATGTGGGACATTCTCTAAGCAGTCACGAGAAAGGCGTTCATCCTCATGGACTTCAGGCATATAAACGGCCGTGAACATTAGGAGAGAGGACACGTTATCTAGATAGCCTAAAATCGAGATGCCGCTGCAGTCTTCCTGAGAAGGGGCAAATGTCAGGGGTGGGTGGTGGTTGCCAGAAACACTTCTCTCCTGGGGAGATGCAGATGCAGTGAAACAAATGACGATGTCATTGCCCTGATCCAGGCAATCATGGAAATACGTTACTAAAATCAGTCCAGAAACCAAATGTTGTTCCTCTCATTTTAAAAGAAAAATAAAATATCATTCTATATGAAATTAAAGTCGCCCATGGAAATAAAGCCCACTCAGCAGATTCTCAGAGGCAGCAATCTTTTCTTGACGATTAGAGTCAAGTAATTCATTAGAGATGTACATAGAAGTGCGAAAAAGAAATATATCGCTCATCTGCTGAAATTTAGCCTCTTACTGGGGGTTAGAATGCATTTGTCAGTCAGCCAATGGCGAAGAAAACATAGCTACAGTTACTAGGAGGGCGTGTTTTGACTAGACCATCTTGTTTTTTTGAAACATGAGAGAAAGTTTTCTTATATTCCACTGTTACAAATTATTCGTAGGTAGCCAAGATTATAGATTCTAATTGACTCAGACCAGTGGGGATTTGGGTGTTTATATATCTTCTTTGAGTAAGACTAATTTCAGCTTTAACACACCAAAATACATACTTCTTAATTTGTCTGTAAGTTATTAAAACGCATGAGATTGTAACTTTCTCAAATGTGGTGTGACAGTCATCTCCTTTATTACTGCTCCCCTAAAGTTCTGCACCAGCTGTGTCTCCGACTAGTTGCCTCTCATCATTCCGATAAACTTGGGAGTCAGGAGCACTTGTGAGGTCAGGGAAGGGTGTTTCGTAATTCTTACCTATGTTACTTCACAGGCTATTTCCTCAGGGGCTTGACGACACTGACAGGTGTGCCTTCATTTTGGTGTTTCTGAGTGCTGTGTGGATGTGGGTTTGTGACACATTTTTATTCGTTCAATGTTCATTTATTTTGAGGACTTATTTTGTTGATGGCGTTTATTCTCTATGAGTCATTTGCCCTGTTAAAATGTGATTAATTTGCATTTTTGGTGATGAGCCAAATTAAACACAATAAAACGCCAAACTAATAAATATATAATATACATTGCAGGAGACTTGCAAATAATCTAGCTCAAACTGCATTATTAATAGATGAAAATTAAAGTTAATTAAAGTATTGATTTGAGAATGACTGTAATTTATTATTTGTGGATCTTATAAAGAGAAACAGTTCTCAAGGTCGTGTTGTGCTTCTTTATCCTTTCTTTGAACAAGCCAAATAATCTCTAAGGATAATAGATTGCTTTAAATAACGAAGGACAGTGATGGAGGCGCACTTAGCCTCAAGGCCGCTATCTCCCTTGGATGACATCTGAGGCCTGGAAGAGGGCGAGCAAGGGGTTCTCAAACACCTCTGTCCATGAATTTTCTGAAAGTAAGATTTTCTTAGTGACTGAAAGTCTTAATAATAGCTAGGTGAGTTTGTCAGATAATCAAAGTAAGGATTTGAATCTGGGAAGCAGTCCAACAGATTCTTCTCTGAGAAATGTCCCTACCGTGACAAGTTCAGGGTATCCAGGTAGGAACAGTGAGTCACTGATGTCAAAGAATGCCATTACTCCTCTTGGGGGTGGTCAAGTGGGGAAATGGGTTGGCTTCTAGCTTTTGTCTAGAGGCACAGACCTTCCACTCCCCTAAACTAACTTGATTTAAAGATAGTTTAGGTCACCCTTGTGCAGAAAAGGGCACATGCTGGGTTCAGTCACTGCCCTGGTTACTAAGCACTTAGAGACACAAACCTCGAGAGTCTACTGTCCACATCTCCTCTATTAACCCCCTTAGGGATTAGTGGGACTAGAGCCTGGTTCACCCACAGCAGCTGACTTTCCAGCAGCTGCTTCCCAGAACAGGAAGTGAGCCAGCTCTGACCTAAGTCCATGGAGCTGGCTTTACTCTCTTGCCTGGTGGGACTTTGGGTGGGGTTCCTAGGGCACCCGCAGTATCTTTGTGCTTTAATTTGTGATTGTTTTTATGCCAACCTCTTCTCCATCCCAGGGTAGCTACCAAGAGAAATTTCATGAAAGAGAAGTAGGTTGAGGTTTAGTTAAAGTTATTTTATTTTATTTTATTTTTAGAATATTTTATTTGGCACACTGTGATAAGATGAAGATGTTATTAGCTACTTCCATATAGACTAAGGGATTCCAAGAGAACTCCTACCACACTCTGTGCTAACTCACAAAGATGTGGTGCCTACTCTAGAATGTTCCTGTTCCAGGTGACACTCAGAAGCGACAGCTTTTCACACCACCTAGGGATAGAGGATGAAGAATAGAGAAATGGGAAAGGAGGTGCCTTAAGACCAGAGACCTGACTCACACAGGGAGGTGGGGTAGAAGGGATGAGCAGCCATTAGCCCAGCCATAGAAACAAAGATCCTTAGGCACCAATGGCTGCTACAGGGAGCACCAGACCCAAAGTAAAGACAGGAGCAGAGCCCCTTGTTGTATCTTGGAGCCCACTGTAGAATCTCTAGTCCCTTTCAAATTCTACATAGTTGGCTAAAAGTCAACAACAAGCCACTCCATGAAGGTGTGAGCCCCTCCCAAAGAGAGGAAGACTGTGCCAGTGCAGACTCCGCAATGGCACGGGGCAGCCGTCCTTCTGCCCACCTGGACTAAGCAGGTGCTTCTCTTCACCAGCTCTCTCCTCTGCAGGGCAGCAGCCTCCTGCCTGTCTGTGACCGGCACCTGCTGGGGCTTCTCCTCACTGACCTCCCTCAGTGGAGGAAGCTCTCCTCAAGGCCACCGCCTGCAGCCACACAGCCTCTCTCAGCAGACCTGTCCCTTCCAGGGCAGCTCTCCCTGTCTGCTGGTGTCCATGCACATGTCCTTTACTGTCCTGTCCCTTTTCCCAATAACCTACTCTTTACTATAATGTCTCTGCCTCATGGAGAAACTTATCTGGGAAAATTGATGTGAGCCACTGAACGGCTAGCTCTGGTGAAACCTTTCCTAGAGTGAACCCAAGAACCCTGCTCTCCAAACCCACTGACTCCAAAAACGACAGCACTAGGATATCTGGGTTAGAACACTTCTTCCAGGTCTGAAATTTCTGCTTCCAGAATTGAAAGATTATCTCAGGCTGCTGTGCTTCCTTCTTTGTGATAGATAAACCAAGATGTAGTAAGTATTCTTTGAAATAATGGAAGGGGCAGTTCAGTATGCTCCTGTTCAAAGATCCAGACAAACTACGTAAAATTCAGGTTTAACGAAACATGAATTGATCTACCAACTTCTGCAAAACCACTGTATTACCAAAGAGTCCCCAGAAGTAAGCAGTGTTCGGTCATACCGTCTGATCTTCTCTACCTTTGTTGAAATACAGCATATGATCTTTTGCAAAAGTCTACTAAGTCTCGTTCTCTTCATCTTATATTATGAGACGGTAGAAGAGTTAACCTAGTGCTGGGAATACTTATGAACAAATATTTCATTTGAATGCAAATTAGTTATGCTTTTTAAAAAATTGAATACAAAACAACATCTACACCGAATCGGAGGTTGTCTATGCTTTACCTTTATTAATCTGATCGAGCAGTGATACTATGTAGAACAACTGCAGCTGGGACTGTTCCAGGGCAACCCTAATTTAAAATGGGTTTGCCTGACTAGGTCCTCACCCGCGCGCTCGAACGGCATTTACACTGCCCCAACTGCAGGCACACAACAAAGGTTAATAAAGGTTTTATTTACAAGGGAAGGGAAAATAGCGTAGTGAGTACCACAAGGGAAAGAGAGGGCTACAGATCTGTAAATGTCCTACCAGTTCCTTGGAGCTGGAACCCAACGGTGCGCTGGGAGCTGGCTCCCCAGGAAAAAGTGACCCCCCAAGGCCCATGTGTCTGCTTTTATACCCACCTGGCTGCTCAACTCCACCCTCAGGTCCCAGTGACCTGCTCTTTGATAATGACCTTATCTGGAGTGGGGGCCGAAGTCCATAACCAATTTGTGTGATCCATTCAGGAGGGTCTTTCCCCCTAACAGGACTAGTATTTCAATTGGAGGTATTTGTGGTCATTCTGGAAAATTAAATGGAGATACAAGAGCCCACACCTGTATTGTTAGGTCCAAAGTCATGACACTCGTCTCCAGGACCACAAGAAAGCAACATGGTCTGAACTGCTTCTCTGGGCTGGGGACAGGGCAATTTCAGAGGCTTGTACTTGGCCTCCCCCTCACTGACGACACTCATCCTTCAGGCTAAGGGCCCCGGGCAGGCTACTCCTACTGCCAGACAGTGAGATGACCGCTGGACAGGTGTTTAGAACCACAGGGCCACTGAAAGTTGGGAGCTAGTCAGAGACCTGTGTTATTATCTGCCGCATATAGATGATATTGGACACCTCTGAGTGTTACTGTCAACTCAGACACCGGGTCCGAGAGTCATGCAAATATCTGAGTACTTACTTTTTAAAGAGTCCATTCTACCTTATATTGCATATGAGCTACATATTTTTGGAGAGTTATGGATTCCACAATTATTTCTATATTTAGTTTTGTATTTGTTTACATACCAATATGAGTGAAAAACATCTTTCTTTCTCTACCTGGTTTATTTGACCAAGAATAATTTCTTCTAGCTCTATCCTTGCTGATATAATATACTACATTTTCTTCATCTACTTCTGAATGAGCACTTAGATTGTTGACAGTTCTCGGTAACTTTAAGTAGCGCTTCAATAAACACTGGGGGAGGGATACAGCTCTTTGAATTATTGTTTTTATACTATGGGGAAATAAATAATCAGAAGTGCGATAACTGAATCAAACTGAATTTCTACTTGTATTAAGTTTTATTGAGTGATTTAGATAAATACCAACACACCACACCCACCACCATGTCCCCAGTCCTCCATCCCTGCCCACTGTGCTCTGACCAAGCCTGTCCCCTCTGGTAGCCTCAGGGATTGCTACTGTCATTGTTTTCCATAATGGCTGCACCTGTTTACATCCCCACCAGCAGTGGCAGGGTGTCATGCACGGGTGTGAGAGTGCTATTCCTGGAGTTCTTGACCAAATAATTCCCTGCACTTGTAGATATATAGACTCGCTTAGGACTACTATGAAGAAATGAAATTATTTAAAAATGCAAAATATTCTTGAATATGATATTCAAGAATTTTGTATTTAATCATTCTCTTATGTGTAGACATTATTTCTTAACTAGGCGAACCAGTCAATTTCTAGTTCTTTCTTGGTTGTTGAGATTAACAGTAATATTCAGTAATAAAAAAAACTTTTAAAATTCAAATTTATTAATTCTGACTGCTCCCATGGAAATAATGTCAAATAAGTCAGTCTCTCTGCTTCTCCCTCTTATCGTGGGTTTTGTATGTTTTCTTTAGTATTTCACTATATTTTGTTGTCTATTATTTCATTATGCTGCTTTATTCTTTTGTGAGATTGTGAAAGGAAAACAGAACTAAACTTTGCTTCCCAATTACACATAAGGTCAGGATTCACTGTCTTAGAAATGACTCTGATACAACTTGAAGGAGTGATGCAGTGCAAGTTTGCCTCTGGGTACACACTTTGTGAGGTCTCTTAATATTTTAATTTAAAATTGAATTGACCTCTTAACCCAAAACCTTGCTTTAAATTCATTTTCTCTCAGATACCACACAAATTACAGAAACATTAAGCTAATACCTCATTGATAGACAATTGCACACAGCCCTTGAAATGTATGCAAGTACTTATTATAGTTAAGAGCAAAACAGGAAGCTGTCCATTGTAGTGCTAATTTATTATGTTTTACTTATGATAAATACAGAAGCTAATTCCCTCATATAAACATTTGCTTGGCTTACTTTTTCGCCCACCAGTTCAATAGTATTAATGTTTTTGTTGCTTTCACAGAACTAGAGAATTCCTGATTGCATAGGAAAACCTGGAGATGAGTCCACGCTAACAGATTATTACCTCTGTTATTTGGAAATACTTATAAATACATCAATAGGCTTTTGGGAGAGAAGTCTCCTACTGAAGATTTTTAAAATTTTAACAGCCATTCCATTCCAGGGAGTAGTGCTTGTGACACTCCAGCTTGACCAAGTGACAGATACAGACATGTTGACACTCAACATTTTTCAGCCTCCTTTTAAAACAACAATATTTGGAACATCTGTTGAATAATTACTATTTTCGAGTAACTAGTCCAGTAACAGGATGTGATTAATGCAGTTGTGCCAACGTCCCTTTCCAGAATTGCGCACTAACAGTTTAACTTAACAAGCTTATCTCAAGATCTGAATCAAATGATTTGTTTGAACAATGGCTTAGGACCTCTTTCTGGCCAATGAAAAGTGAGATTTCTATGGAATCTGAGATCATGAGTTTCCTTATCGTTTTCTCAGTCATCCATAATCATTCATCTCTTGGACCTGATCACTGAGAGTATAACATCTAAAAGTAAACGCGTTACTCTGACTAGTCCCACTTTGTGGGTGTCACTGTGGCCCAGAGAGGCTGCACGTTTATTCAGGGTAACACAGCCAGTGAAAGTGAGAACCGGGGTGGAGCGAGGAAGTCAACGGCAGAGCTGCTGCACCATGCAGACATAATGCCTCAGCACATCTCAGTGTTACAGGGCAGGGAGAGGAGTATTTTAGGAGAGGAGTATTTTAGAATTTTTAAGCTTGCTTTTTTTGAATGGGTTTTGCTATTTGTTGCATTAAGACAATAGATAAGGTTTTTAATGGAAAGGGACCTTAATATAATTAGGGTATAATATAGAAAGGATAAAGAACATAGTGACTAAGTTAAGTATTTAAAGTTACCCATTTCCTTGAGGGTAAAAGTTTAGTTAAATAGGATTGGCTTAAAGTAAGGCCCAAAAGCTTGTTACACGTTTAAAGGATTTTTTAGTAGAGATTTATATAAAAGGGTTAGAAAGAGTTAGATAAATTTGGACCTTGAGAGCTTGTTTGGAGGTTCTAGCAGGGGGGCGCAGCTCCTCGTATACCCTCGACCGAAGACCGGTCCGTCTCTGTTCGGGGAGGCCGTCCTCTTCGACCGCGCGCGCAGCTTCGGGAGGGACGCGCATGGAGCGGCGAGCGAGGAAGGGGACACCCGCCCAGCCAGCCAGGTCAGCCGAACCAGCCCTGGCGATCAGTGGGGTGACAGATGTCGCAGCCAGATCGCCCTCACATCCAAAAAAAGTTAGATAAACTTGGGAGGAAAAGAGTAAAATTAAAATTAAGATGAAATTGCTAGTTAATTTTTATGGGTTTTTTTACTTATATTTGTTTTAACTAGTTTAAGACTAAAAAGCAAGCGCAGCTTCTTTACATGTGTCTCTGCTTTACGTGCTTCTTTTAGGTCTCCTTGCTGCTCCCCATTTTGCTTTTTTTTTTTTCTGCAGAATTTTTTTTTTTTTTTTAGCTTTACTTAGGGCAGAATTAGGATTTTGGAACTTTTTTTTTTTTGTGGGATGACCCTGTTACATTAGTACCCCTGAGTCAGAAACCGGTTTGAGTATATTATACTGTCACATCCGCTCTGGGACCACGAATACCTATCGCCCCCAACTTTAAAGTGAGGAAAACCAGGATCGTGAGAATAGGGCAAAAGTGGCTTCCGCACTTGAACAAGAGCGCATGGGAGGCGTCCATGCTCAGTTACAGAAGAAGCACACCCAGGGAAGCCCGGATGGGCTGGCAAACAGAAGTAAACGGTACAGAAGCTCTAGAAATTGGTAAGGAGGAAATAATACTGTCATTATTTGTAGGCGTTATTATCATTTCCTGAAAAATGAACTGCCCATTAAAACTAATTACACGAGATCCCAGGGTATGAGGGCAACTTAAACCAATCAATAGCATTTATCACCGCCATCAATAATCAGCTGTAAACATAATCATAAATGATGTATTTCTCATATTAGCAATAGGGAAGTATAAATTAACAAGGCAGTGATGCCCAAGAACTGCATGGAGGACAGAATGAAAACTCCAGCATAAAATAAAAGTACCATGGAGAGCCCTGCGTGGTCATGGTTTTGACAAGCAACAACAAAACAAGCAAATTCTTGCTAAATAAATATATAAAGGCGATATAAGCCAAAGAATATTTTATTAAAAATGTAAAAACTTTGTCCAAAATTCTATTTGCAAATGAGACGCTTGTTTTTTTAAATACTAAGTGATACTGTTAGTGAACAAAATTAGGGGCTCCCAGGAGCCCCATGACAGAGACAGCTCCTAAAAGGAGGAGGTACCCTGCTCAGGGCCCCCTCAATGAGGGGTGGAGCGGAGAGGCCAGGTGAGCTATGTGTAGGTGGGCTGGGGGGGACAGGAGGAGGGTTGTACACTGGCTTCTCAGCTTTGCGCTTGCACAAGAGAATTGGGGGGCGCAGAAGGAGACACACAGAGGAGAGAGATGCAGACACCAGGAGAGAAATGTGGGTGCAAGACCCAGGGGGAGGCTGACAAGGCAGCTGTCATCCTGGTTTGCACTTTGACTTTGCTCCTTTCCTCCCAGACCCACCTGGCTCCGGTTTGCTTCTTCCCTGGGGTTTCCTGCCAGACGGTAGCTTATGCCTGTGGCAAACTTAGGGCTCCGGGGTGCTTCAGGCCAACCCCATGTGGCTGGGGTTTCACCCATTACGGGATGTGTAACCAGGTTTTACTGTTTATCCTCCCTTTTCGCCTCTCTCTCCACACTAATCTATTAAACTTTTTCCATTAAACACATCACTGGGCACATCGAGGGCTGGACCCCTTTAGAATAGACTAATTGGGGGTACCAGGGCCCCTCTGTCTGCCCACTTCCATTAGTACACAGGCATCAGAATAAATCAAAATGGGAACTGAGGAGCAAGAGCAGAGCATTAGAACAACTGCATGGAATGCAGAGTTCAGAGACATATTCACATATTTATGTCAGTCACTTGGACACGGAAGGGACAATATGAAGCTGACAAAGGAAACGTCATGAAATCGGGTGAGAAACACAGGACCAGCCACCAGTGGACATCATGTACTAAGCTGGACAAAAGATGAGTTAAAGGCTAAGGCCGGGAATAAAACGATAGCTAAAAGGAAACAACACAGGAGACTGTTTAATGCCCAGGCAGCTGGGGCAGGCACATGCTTTGAATAGAAGTGGAAGAGTTTGGCCATCAAGTAAAAACATCAACCTGTTTGATCCAGACTTTTTTTCAGTGAAAGGACTCTCAGGAAAGAAAATTAAAAATATCTTTGTAATATCCAAAATTCACTCGGGAAGGCTGTCTAAAATAGAATAGGAATTCCCAGAAAAGCCAAGAAAAAGCCAGAGGAATTGTGAAGGAAAAGAGGCCGAGTGACAGGGAAGCAGCTCAAGGCTGGTGAGGACGGTTCAGTCTGTCCCTGCAGAGGTGGGCGGGGGCGTGACAAAGTCCAGGAACCCAGACCAGAGCCCAGAGCCCAGAGCCCAGAGCCCAGAGCCCAGAGCCCAGAGCCAGCACTGGTCTTTGAAGACTGATGAACAGTCAGTGCTCTAAGGTGGGAGAGAAGCAAAACAACTGTCTTCAGAAGACAGAAGGGGGGTTAACCTCAAAGAAGGGACTGGGGAAGAGGCCCCAGCAGGGGTCTATGCAGCCCAGGCCCCCACCGGCTGGGGGTGCTTCTGGGGTGCAGAGACAGGCAGGGTTTTCCCAGGAAAGGAGACAAGCAACTGGCAGAAACAAAGCATGCCTTTGTCTCCGGCATATGCTAATTTCCAGACAGGGCACCTTACATTCCTCACTTCTGGTAATTTGCATGTGAGAAAGGCAAGAATTTGGGAATCAAAGATTCCCATAAGGGGAAATCCTGTCAGGCAGCCTTGGGGGTGGGCCGGCAGACAGGTGCTGGGGCTGCGATGATGCCCTGGCTAGAGGCTCGCACACCTGACTGCGCCTGCAGGCGTCTCAGCCCCAACGCGTCAGGTCTTCCTTTCTTCCACCTGTTGGGAGCGTTCGGGGTCCAAAAGGGCTGGCGCCGGAAACAGCTGCACAGAAATTAGGGGTGCCTAGAGGGGGCCGCAGGCTGGGGCCTCGGGCCTTCGGTGACAGCTGTCCACCCCCAGGGACGGTCGGCGTCCTGGGCAGCAGCAGACGGGGCCAGCGTCGCCAAAGAGGGAACAGACGAGAGACGCGCAGGCATGCCAGGTGCCCAGGGCCCGGGAGGGCCCAGCCGGCTCTCGGGCTGCTCGGCGGTGGCGCCCTGGCGGCCTGGCCACTGGCCTCTGCTTTGCCCTGGCCTCTCCGCACTGCCCGCTGGGCGGGGACTCCCCCAGCCAGCACACCCACCGGCCTGCGGTGCTCAGAGCGGTGACCCCACCACCCACCCGGGCTCCGCCCCCAACTGAGCGGCCGCACACACGTGAGGGTGACACCCCGTTTTCTCGCCTCGTTCTACTCAGGCAACGCTTCTCACAGTGCGGTGTGTGAGGCGGCAGGGCCTGGTCCTCAGTCCTCAGCTGCAGGGCGCCTTCCCCTATGGAGGCACCCGCAGGCCCCGGAGCCCCCACACCGCTCCCCGCTCTCCACCTGCCCCTCTGGGGGCCTGAGCTCTGCAGACAGACCCTAGGTTTGTAACTTCGCATCCCCACATTTTCGCGTTTTGGCCTTACAGAATATACTGTTCTTGATCCCCAAATGTCTCACGTTTTATTGATCTTCACAGAAAACCAAACACCACGAACTACACTGTCTTCAAATCTTAGCATATCCCTCTTCATGTAAGCCTGGACGTTTTGCTCCAGATTTCAAGAACCTCGTTTTCTCATTTAATAATTACACATCAGGACTCGTATTCTTTGTATCAGGAATGCCCACGAGAACCTCACGTCTGCTACGTTCATGATGTCCATTCTGTACTTAACCCAGTTTCCTTTGATTTATTTTGCTTTCTGCTTCTATGACTCATTTATTTAAAAAAAATTGAGGAAGTGACTCTGATTTTCAAGAATACCCCCAACATCATGCACATATATTTTACTTTATCCAGACTTATAACTACACTGGGGATCAGCTTGTTTATGTACAGTAACAAGCAACCTCATTGTATGGTCTCATTCCTAAATAGATAAGCAATGAAAGCAAATTAACTCAAACAATTAAGTCAAGAATAATTAAATACCTTGGAATAAATTTAACCAGAGAAGTGAAAGAAATATGGACAGAGAGCTTGCATTTAAGGATTAGATGAATCAACATTGTTAAAATGGCTATTTTACCTAAAGTGATAAACAGACTGATTACCAAGCCCATCAAAATCCCAACAGAAATTGAAAAGAAATCATGAAATTTATTTGGAATCACAAAAGACTCCAAATAGCAGACTCTCCTGAGAAAAAAAGAACAAAAAAGGGAGGTGTCACACTCTCTGACTTCAAACTAAACAGCGTGGTAACAGTAATCAAAACAGAATGATGTTAGAATGCAAGCACCATCCAGATCAATAGAACTGAACTGAGAACCCAGAAACAAACCCACACCTCCACGGATAGTTTCTCTATGGAGTGGAGCCAGGTGCACACACATGAAGAAAGGGACACCGTTTCTTCAATGAATAGTATTGGGGAACTGGACAGTCACATGCAAAAGAATGATGCTAAGAGCATACACAAAAGCTAATTCAACACTGACTTAAGGCTTGAATTGATAAAAACACATATAAGAAAACACAAATGATACTCTTTCTTCCTTTTAAAATTAAAGAAGGCTGGTTATTGGAACATACTATTTATACTAGAAATGACTGTCAAATTCACAGTGAGTTTTGTGAGTTTTATCTAAGTTCTTTTGTATCTTCCTGCTCTATAGAGATGAAAAAATTGCAGTTCTCAGAATACAGATTTGTTCTAAGACCCCTTGGACCAAGACCCTGCTTGCCTCACTTTCCTCTTATCAAAACCCCAGCAGAGCACCGGGGAGAAGCAGACCATCCCCCGTGCAGGCTGCTGTCCTTCCGTAATGGCGCCGAAGAAGCTGCACAGACTCAGACAGTAGAAGGCTGACCTGGAAGTCACTAGCCTTCTAAAACGTACACCCCGGATGGAGACTTAAGAAGCAACGAGAAATGCAAAGCGTGGAGCTGCACTGGCCCATCTGCAGGCACCCCAGGAGAGTCCAGCCCAAGCCATGGCATCCCTTGCTGGCAACCAAACCCATAAACCAGGACGCTCTCAGAGCACAAGCAGCCCAGGGCAGCGGCTGCCAGGTTCCTCGTGTGTGATCCACAATAAACATTCCTCATTTGAAACCTACTCTTGGTTCTTTTAGGATTGGAGGGGGAGCCGCTGGTAGACATCAGACAAAGACTGTCAGAATTTGCAACTGGCTCCTTTCAACGTGCTCTGGCAATGCACTCTATTTTGCTTGTCTGTTCTGTGTAAATCCACTGCTAGAAAGTCTCAAATTATAAGCAAGTCTTCTTGGGAATATTTTTTATGCTTCTCAGTCTTTTGCTATTGCCAAGTCCTGCTACAATGATTCTATCTTGAAACATGTAGCGGTTTTAGGGGATGTACTGACTTAGCACCCTCTCTTCTGCAGCAATGGACCTACTCATGGTTAGCTGTCAGGAGATGGCATCTTCAAGTCTTCAGAATGGGCGCCATAGAAGCATCTGATGTCAGGTATGAATTCATTCCTGCTGCTGGAAAAAAGGGTCCCTTTCATAGAGCTGAGTGGCCTGAGGTCTGTGCTACAAGCATCTTTTCTGAATGCCTCTCCCCTCTGACTTTCACTGCATGTAGCAGAGTTTCCAGCCCAAGTCTGGAGTCAGACAGACTCTTATTTTTGTGGGAAATGACAATTGTTTTTCTGGTTCTATTTCTCTTTGTTGTTTGGACGTGAGTTCTGAGCAGGAGGGAAAAATCAATTCTATTTTATCTCTGACATATTAAAACTGGAAGCTTTCCAGTTTCAAGAAACTCCTCATGAGCACGGTGAAATATGAAGGTCCGCTAACCACATACGCTCAGGTAATTAACCACTTTAATCAGAAGTGTGTTTTCCTTATTTATTTCTATTCAGTCCAAAAATTGACTAAAGTTCTATTCTACAATGGAAGAATGGTCAGGTCTTAATTTAACAATGACTAATAAGTTTGAGAAAGATTACACAAATAGGTTTTGTTCTTTTTATTTCTTTCATCTCAAGACTAATTAAACTGTGGAGTTTTGTTCTAGAAGAAAATCTCTCAAATCTCTCTCTTGCTCTCACTCTCTCTCTCTCCCACCCCCTCTTTAGAACATCTTTATTTTAGCAGTAAGCCCATGCTATATTTCCTACATTCACAATGAAACTGACTCGGATCTTGAAAAGATACAGGAAATTTCTTATTTTTATTGGACCTCCCTGGTGGCGCAAGGGGTTAAGAGCTGCACTGTGGGGCTTCTGCAGTCACTGCAGCATGCACTGGATCCCTGGCCAGGGAGCTGACCCACAGGGCACAGCAGACCTCTCCTGTCTCCCCGCTGCTCCCTTCAGCAGTGGATTCTGGTCAGTCTGCCTGTTCTGCTCCCCACTCTGTCTCTGGTGAGTCCTCTCACCCCTGGTGCCTCTGGCCTGTACCCATTAAAAAAAATGGAATGTTATGTGTTTACTCCTCGTATATAAAGGCATGGGCTAACCCCAATTCCAAACGCACTACAGAAATTAAAATTCAGTTTTGCAAGCACTTGTGAGATGTGTATGAATATCATCACCATTACACAGAGAGGATAATGTAGCACAACAAGGAACTTCCTCTAGGACATAGCTCATAACTGAATCAAACTAGGCAATGGAATTCCAGGACCCAGGTCCATGTGCTCCAACACGCTCTCTGAGCACCCAGGGAACATTCCAAGGACACAGGATGTCGGGCACGACGTGGTAGAATCCCACTTCCCTGAGAGCACTGAGCTGCAGAGAGGTCAGGCAGCATAGTTACAGGTCCACACTTTGCGACAATCATTTTATGTCCTAGCTGACTCAGTTACAGGTCCACACTTTGCGACAATCATTTTATGTCCTAGCTGACTCTCAGATTCTGTTGTTTGTACTGGCTATAAACAGACCCGTGTCCATCCTACTTTGTGACTGGGTTACTTGACTATTTACATACACTCTACCCCAAGCTAAGGGAAAAGCTGTATCTTTGATTAACTGATTCAGATATTTACATTATTAGAAACAGAGAATGGAATAGGTCACCTTGTTCAAATCTATCTACTGAGTATTAATTATAAAACTAACACTCATTCGCTATTTCAACATCTGCATTTTTATGTTTATTTTGTATTATCTGTAAACACATCTGCCTGTGAGTCTGAATATAACATAAATACTGGTGATTTTATTTATACTGTATCCTCTTGTTAGCATCTTAAGATCATCCCTTTACTTAAAAGTTCATCTTTTCAAAATACTGAACACACGCGGTCGATAGTAAAATTAAGTGTTTTCTGTTTTATAATCTGAGAATACATTTAATGGCACACACTTGAAACTTATATGTATCATGCTGTAATGTAATGGTACTCCAAAATTTTTAAAAAAATATTTATTTGAGGTTTTTTAGTAACATACAAAAAAAGAGTTACGTGAAAGCGCCTAGCCAGGTTTTGTACAAAAGAGAAAAAAAGAGACAAAATCAATGTTTTCACTTTCTGGGATAAAGTCTATAGCAATAACTTTTTCCTGACTTACTAGCCACAGAGGTAGATTTCAATGTAGTTTTGGGAAACCACATAAATATTTCTCAGCAGTATAAAAATTTCCTGATACCCCATAAACTTTCAAGCGAGGAGGGTACATGACACGATATAGCGTAGTTCTTATTTACATCCTAGCCAGCCATTTGGATGTAGTAGATGCAGATTCAAAAGAACTGAGAGATTTTCTTTATTTTCATGTAAAAAAGAATGGGTAATTGATTCTTCTTGTTTAAGAAGAGCATATCCTCTTTACTGTAGTTTTGAAATGAAGACAGACAATTATAGCTATAATTTAATATGATTATGATTAAATTGTGAATAATCAATGTGGTTTCCAGACTCTTGTTGGGAGGTAAGAACTGGAACACTCATACCTAGTGAGCACATGTTTACCTACACTTACACTTTTATTACCATGATTGTATTCTTCTGTTTTCAAAAATAATCAGATGTCAATACAGAGAATTTAATCATGGAAATAAAAATGAAAGGAGTGTTTATATCTTCATGCAATGTTTCGTAATAATTTCTCATAATTAACATAATTTTTTAAATTTAGGTATGGCATTCAGAGATGCATTAACTTTTCTAATTTATATTCAAAGGAAGTCAGATTTTTTGCTTCTAATATGAATCTCTCCTATACTTATTTGAATTATGCAGAGAGATGACTCAGTGACTAGGGGAGAAAGGATTTCCATCTATGCAAGAATCCTTTGATCTGGAAGCAACAGAACAAGGAAGAGGGAGGTCTCAGTACTGATGGGTCTGCATTTTCCTTCTCACTGATGCAAGGATGTAATAGATGCAGATGGTCTGCCAGATGACTGTTAGGATCTGTTGGTACTTGGAATCCAGCCTCTTAATGAGATGCTCCTTTCCAACTAATCACTGTCACTAAGAATGGCAATTTATCAAAAGTATGATGCGAGTTGTAGCTGGTAAAGATTAATGTATAGTGACAAAGGGACGCTAGGGGACTTCAGGGATAAAGAAGGCTAATTGGGAATGCTGGAATCAGCGTTCATTAATTTAATAAATTGAAATGCCCTTCATTGTTCAGAGTAGATTGCTTTACTTTTCTCACACCCAATAATGCCTGTTATTCAATTTGGGAGATTCGTTTCAGATATGGAAATAATGAATACGCGGAATTTAAAAACTTTAAAAGTGTGTGAAAGAGAAGTAAACTTTGAACTTCTTTCTAATTCTTGAATCAGTCACTCATCTCTGTTAAATAACATTCCTAGAGTCTGTAATTTTTATGTGAACTTTGTTATCAGAATTTAATGATTTTACAATGGTAAAGTTAAAACACTAATTAACGATTAATTGCACATTTCCAAATATGCTCAATAAAAGCTTTTCATAAAACAAGCTGCTGTGGTCAGAAAACAGTATTTTCTTCTATAGATTCCTAACACTTATAAACATTCATTTCACTATATTTAAACTGAAATATCATACCCTCACTCACTCACTGAAGATGTTTGCCAAATGACACCTATTAAGAGATGATGAAAACACAATTTGGCAAAAATTGGCATTAGAATATTCAAATTAGTCTACGGCCATACCACCCTGAACGCGCCAGATCTCCTCTGATCTCGGAAGCTAAGCAGGGTCGGGCCTGGTTAGTACTTGGAAGGGAGAATATTCAAATTAATGTAAATATTTCTTTAGATCAATCTTTTCAGAAAAAAAACAAAAACCTTTTATTTGCTTCTTTATACCTTAGTATCTTTCTTAATTTTATTTTAGCCCTTGCAGTATTGTTAGAGTCAGAGTTTGTCTAAACTTAGCTGACTGAAACTTGAAAAACGACCTACAGGCCTTATCTAGTAAGTCAGCTGGTCCCATACCTTGGGCTCTCCTGAGCAGTTAAGGCAGGGCGGATGAAACAAGAATGTTATCTTAGAATGTGCACCCAGGTACGGGGCAGAAGCCTGAGCCCGCCCAAAATGGATCTCCTGTAAGTTTAAACTTTTGAAACATGTTTCTCTTTAAAGCTATTTGCTGTGCTCATTGCGCGGGCTTTGATCTATCAGCCTATTGGCTGCAACCTATGTAATGGCGGGAAATCGGCTATAAAAGCTCACCCCTTCTTCCTCTCGGGGTCGATCGCCTCAGCCAGACCTGCGTGTCACGGTTGAATGGTCGGCCCCAGCATGCTGGCGTAACTAAAGCTCTACATGACCATTGCAGCCCTGTGTCCGCTCTTTGTTCTTTTGGGGTGCCCACGGAAACTCGGTACTTTACAGTATGAATAAATATTACTTCTACAGTAAGAATTGTTTTTAAAAATGAAGCAGAAGTTGAAACAATTGTGAACATGGGGCAGTGTCATGTAAACAGACTTTTTGGCAATTCCTATAAAAATACAACATTTAACTCACTCTGAAGTAATAGAATACATAAGAAGCTTATATTTAAAAAATGCAAATTTGCTAAAAGTTACACAATTTTAAATTTAATAAATTTTAAAAGAAGAAAAAAATCTGTACTAATCAATCCACTTATGAATATTCCGTTTGTATCTGGAGTCAAGAACAATTAAATTCTTAGTTTTGAGTTTATTGCCTGATATTTTAAAGATCAAATGCTATCTTCAGTGTCCAATACCTTTACATTTAATCTCTTAAAATTCAGTAACACTGGATAAGCATAAGACAAAAGCTATCTGTCAAGGTGAACTGAGGTACACATACTATATAGGAAGTTATATAAAATGAAAAGGTGCATATATATTGACAGGTAAGAATTTTTTATCAAAGATATTTGTCATTTTTCCTGTGTTTGATCTTTCATTCATCTAGATTACTAAATTTTGACCTACATCATGTCCATTGATTTTCTAGGCAAATAATCAAATATTAAAAATCAATTACAAATGCTTTTATTAAAAAATGCTTTTTTTTTTTCAAGATCTCATATCTTCAAATCATTTGTCCTGTGCTATTTTTGCCTACTTTATTCTTACTGATACTGATATTCAGAGATAAAATCAAGTATTCCTGTTGTGGTACAGAATCTATGGTTTAATGAGTTTAAATGAGTTTTGCTTTATATTTTGGAGTGATTTTTAGCAAGATAAGATAGTCTTCCTATTTTTTCTAAGATTTTCAATAGGAACAGAAAATAATGCCTGATCCTTTTTAAAAAATAACTTATTTAATTTTTTATTGGTTTATAACATTGTTTTGATATAATATGCATTGTTGGTGTTTATCTGCTTAATCCAAAATGTTAGTGAATTGTACAGGTACATTATCCATGTTAAGACAATTGCGTTTGACTGAAAAAAAATCCCCCTTGCTCAGAGAATTTGTGTTATCTTATAAATCTGAGTTTGAATTTTGTTAGCCTCATCAAGAAATTTGACAGTCGCTTTAATTTATGGTTATCTGAGTCTCTGCGCATAAATAAGAAATAATGACTCCCACAAATCTTAATGCAATTTAACTAAAGTAATTCCTTTTTGAAGCTAGAGCTTTAATTTCTTCTCTGCCTGTTGATATCCTCAGGTTTTCTATTTTCCCTTAAATGTATGTAGCTTTTGTGCATGTGTTTTCCTGGAATGAGATCTATTTCATCTTGATGTTAATGCACTTTGTTTTATCTTATTTATATTTGCAATGAGTAGTCCATTTTTTTAAAAGTCAGGGAAGTGTTTTGGCTCTTACTAATCAACTCTATTTTGCTTTGCCTTGTTTTACATTTATTAATTTTCCCTATTTTTTAAGTGTAAATACTGGGGCTTTTTTATATATATATATATACACGTTGTTTCTTCTTTTATAGCTTTTTAAATACTTTTAAGGCCATTAATTTTTCTCTATGTATTGCTTTAGTAAATACTATAAGATTTTTGCTTATAGACTTCCATCTTGTGCAAAATTATCTAATGACACCTAGTAGCAATACACATACAAATTCTTTTTTTGATTTTCTATTTATTCCTTACCATTCCTTGTGACCTTTGACCCCTATGCCTTTTCCTTAGCAAATTACATCTTTAATATGATGTGATTTTTTGATGTTAATAATTAGAATTATGCGTTTTAAGGATAGTCATACACCAATATTAATATTTCACCTTTAACCAATTTATAGAAACCTCAGGTTGTTCTCAACAGTTCAGTCTTATACTTGTTCCTTCATCTGTGTCTCTATTTTCTCTCTTTCTTCATTCTTTTGAGAGGAATGTGATGAAAATCTCCTGGTTTAATCTTATCCAGCTAGAATACATCTTCCCAGTTACCATCGAGAAAGATAATGCTGGGAAATTTTCTCAGTTCACACACATTTGAACATGTCTTCATAAAATAAATTTTGGTTCGATAAAGAACTCAATGTTAATAGTGATTTTCCCTCAGGATATGTGAGAATTGTTTGAGTGTTACAAGTTTATAAAGATTCACTCCATTATCTTTCAGCATATAGCTTTTTATTCCCTCAAAATATTTAGAAACTTGTACTATATGTTTTTAAGTTTTGTTTACGTTTCAATATTAAGCCTGTATGTGCTTGCAGGACACGTCCGATGCATCACGTGTCTACAGACTATTTCACTCTGCTGGTGCAACCTCTTGACCTGGCTTGTTTCTACGAAATCTCCAAACATAGCACATACCAAATGGGCAAACTGGTCGTACTAGTGATTTCTCTTCCCTTTTCCAAACCTAATCTCAGTCCGTGGCTGCAACTGGCAATGCCTCCAGGGAAAGTGGCTTGCAATGAAAAAGTCCTATCAGAACAATTATTTTTCCTTGAAATTTAGCTCAGCTGTTCTTCATTGTTTCTCTGATGCCATTAAATGCATCATTCGCCAATATGTCTGGTTTCCTCTAGAAAGCCTGCTTTCAGGAAAGAAGCCCTCTGCTACTTTTTATTTATTGTTATACGGTGGTCGTGCTCAGGCTGATCTGATTTAGCGTTCTAAGGTTTATTTATGGCCGTATCTAATATCTGACGTTATGTGCTGATGGTCCTAGGGAAAGTGAAACATGGTATATCAAGTATTTCTGCTTTGCTTGCTTTTTTGTTTATTTTGGTTAGTCTGTTTTTGTTGTTTTTTTTTAAACTCTGCAATTTAGCTATTCAGCCCATTTAAGCATTTGGATTTCACTGATTGAAATACTTTCAAGCCAATATACTCAAATCAAATGATTTGTTTTCAGAAAGAGGAGTCATAGGAACCCACCTAAGTGAGGGCCTTTGTAAGAATTAAATCATGATGTAATTTAGAAACTGAAGGATTAAAAACAAAACAGGAATGAGTATTCTCTTTCTATACCCCACATTATTATGGTTATTTAGCCACAGACCTTTGCGACTACATAGCCTTCATTGGGAAGCCAGTACCTGACCTTTACAGCTCTTAAACCTTGGGAGAAGAAGTCTCCTGCACAAGAGAAGGAGGAAGCTTACGGCAGGAGCCCTAAAAGAATGGCGAGGTCCATGCAAAGTTATATCAAGGTAAGTATAGTATACTACCTCTTGACTAGCAAGGAATTCTTCCTAGAGAAAGTGTTGTTTAAGCTACTTCCTGAAAAATATCATTGCTGAGATTTCACAATTTCTAGCACCTTGTGTATGTTAAATATTTATTGCAGCCATCAAAAGAAGTTACTCATACAAACTATGCACTGTAGGGGAGTGAATGCAGGGGAACAAGTGAACCTAGCATTTAAGACAAACAATGCACGACAAAACCTGGAAAGGAGCGGCTGGGCATGACGCACACAAGTGCAAGGAGAATGGTGGTCTGTGGCGGGCGGGCGGGGAAGGGAGCACGGCCAGTTTGAGGATGAGGCGCACACCGGTGTGTGCCCTGCATCCTTGAAGCACTGAGAGCCTGAGATTTATTCTCAGCAAAACAGAGCTATATAGAAAAATGTTAAGCATGGGATAGATTTAAGAGCATTTGTAATTGTAAAAAAAGTATTCTTGTCACAGAGTATGGGAAAGAATGGAAAAAGGGAAGAGGCTGTAAATAAACTAGTGTTATGTTGCTGGGGATAGTTGATGGGGTACTTGCCTGAGGTGGGGAACTGTGAATGGGGGAAAATGAATGGCCCCTGGAGGTTTTGCATATAACTATGGAATTAATTACCTGTGAGCCAGAAAGAAAAGGATGAGGAAATTAATGATTATATTTAGACTTCTGCAGTTTGCTAATGGGATAAATTAAAAAGGAGCAGCTAGGCAGAGGGAAGAAATGAATTTGGTTCTGGCCACACTGGGTGTCATGGGCATAAAACCGAATGTGCTCATCAGAGTGGTGCTGGGTTTCCATTTTCTGAAGTTTGGAGACATCAGGCTAGCATGTTCGAAGAGATGAAAGGGTGCTCGTAAAACGGCTACAACGATCTAGGGAAAGAGACTGCTGGAGAAGAAAAATTAATCGAGGATATCCTGGAGAAACTGAGCATTCAAGGGGCAATTAAGAAGTGTAACAGGGTGGTCCCAGGAAAAGGGGAAGTTCCAAAATCCTGGTTCCGCCCTAAGTGGGTGGAGCTGAGGAGGAGAAAAAGATTTCTGGAGAAAAAAGAAGAGAAAAGAAAGGAAGATGGAGAACAGCAAGGAGACCTGGAGGAGGCACGTGGAGCAGAGGGACATGTGAAGAAACTGTGCTTGCTTCTCGGTCTTGGACTGGTTGGAACAGATGTGGGTGAGAGACCCGTGGGGAGGTTAGCAATGGCAGCTTTCATCTTGATTTTGATTTTGCTCTT
>JAGFMF010011614.1:11479849-11496048 GCA_019455555.1 Galemys pyrenaicus | reverse complement strand
AGGTTTTGTATGTTTGTCTTAATGCAGCGGATGGCAGAACCCATTCAGAGAGGGCAGGCTTGGGGGTTCTGGGTGCTCCTCTCCCTGCCCTGTAACAGAAGCAAGTAGCAACGTGCCCAAAACACTGCAGCAGCTGAGCAACAGTCAGGAGAAAACAAGCCCAACCCTCACATCGGGAGGGAAGGAAAAGACTGGCGAAGGTGGGTGCTAGAAACTCAAGTTCCTTGACTCCGTTTTCTCTCTTAAACTGCTGTCAACAAATTCACCTGTAAATGGCTCCCTTGTGTGCGTTGATAAAGTAGCTTTACATCATCACTGTTCTCAATATGTCTCCAATCTCCCATCCAAGTACTAACCAGGCCCGACCCTGCTTAGTTTTTGAGTTTAGACGAGATCAGGTGCGTTCAGGGTGGTAATATTATTCAGCAATCAAAAATGAGAAACTAGGGACATTTATAGAAATGTGGATGGAACTAGAAGGAATTACACTCAGTGAAACAAGTCAGAAGGCAAGAGAAAAATATCGGATGGCTTCACTATTAGGAGGAATGTGAAAGAACAACAAAGAATAAGCTCAAGGAATTGGGCAATTATAACCAAAAGCAAACAAAAAACTCAACAAGACCAAAAAGCCAAGATAAACCAAAGAGACAATGGGGGGGAGGGGAAGGAGGGGAGGGCAAAGATGGGGATGAGGGCAGAAAATGCACAAGGGATGGAGGTGATGGTGCACGGGTAGAATGGTGGTGGGAACTCCCTGAGGAATACAAATGATGTCAAATATAATAAATTAATTAATTAATTAATTAACAAACAAATAAAAATCATTAAAAAATGGTCTCTAATCTCTTGTCTAGACTTTTCAGCTTCAAGTAAGAAAGACAAGTTCTACCTTTAAATTCCTAAGAGTTTTCAATTGGGCCTGAGAAGTAAATGGACATACAATAGATTAATGGGCAAAGCACCCATGTGCATACGAGATTTACACGACCTCAGATACCGTTGTGGAAGGTTAGCCCCCCAAGCCCTCCTAAGCAGATAACCCAAAGAGGGAGCAGAACCCAAACGCTGCTGCGTAAGATTGAACAATGAGAGGTAATTGTGCCACGGAACTGAAAGCGATCGGTGGGATGAAGGCAGACAAGAATCACTTTGATGAAGTATGGACAGAAATCGTCTGCCTCAACTTCCTACCCCGCATGACAAAAACATTGCTTTTCTTCTGGCAGAGGGAGGGAAGCTTTCACAGGAGAGTTTTATCCTCTGTCTACAGGAAAAAAAGAGCAAGACCGCAGTGCTTGTTTTGTACCTGCTATTTCCCCCAAGCCTTCAGCGCACAGCAATCCTCCGCAGCAGGTCACCCTGAGAGGCAACAGGCTCTGCACCCTTCACCACCGGACTAGGTGCCGCCTTCACTCTGGGCCCACCAGAGCAGGCTCTTTAAATAAGAGCAAGAGCGACATTTTCAAAATACTAGTCAAATGCCAGTCAAGCCGGTGTGTCCCACTGTAGCCATCAACGCTACCCAAGGCCACCTCTCTCTGAAGACCGCAGGCGGCTTGGCCACGCCGGTCACGGCCAGCGCGTCTCCGCGGGCGGGGGCCGTGGACGGACTGCAGACGCGGCAGTCCTCCCGTTCCTCTCGGAAACACAGGCGCTGCACAATGACTGCAGTTCATCTCATCGAGAGAAGGAGTCTGTTCTCTTCACCTATTGACCCCGGGCTGACTTCTTACTTTCTTTCTTTAAGACAACACCAGAAAACTAAGAGTTGTCCACACTTTAAAATCGAGGCTTCCAGACTCCCAGAGGGTGTCCCTCTTCGCCGCGCACCTGTGAGGAGCGTGGTCATCAGTCACGACCAAGCTGCTGAAGGATGAGAAACCTCCTGTGGAGAACGGTCCCATCCCAGTCACCACCTCCCCAGTCAAGCAGAGGCCAACCTGGAACTGAAGTGTGCTGGGTCACCCCAGAGGGCGTGCGTCAAGAGAGTCGCCCACCAAGGCCCCATTTAAGCACATCCTTGCTGTTGTAAGTCACCGGCTCTGGGGCTGAGGTCTCTTCGTGCCAGAGCCTGGGGATTTGCCGGTCTTCACTTGGTAAGAGCATCTGTGGGCTCTTCTGCCCAGCCTCTTGCCTGCATCTCTCAGGAGCATGGTCTCACCACATGAGCTAACACCTCTGTCTTCTCCCACTTCACTTTCCTTCACTGCACTCATGATGAGCAACATACTCTGTGCTTATTTTTTTTTAATTAAAAAAAAAGGTTTATTTATGTATGCACACAAAAGCTGGGGTACAGGCCAGAGGTGCAGCAGATGAGAGGCTTCACCAGAGACAGAGTGGGGAGCAGAACAGGCAGATCCACTGAGACACACTGCTGAGGGGAGCAGCAGGAGGCAGGAAAGGTCTGCTGCGCCCTGTGGGTCCCCTCCCTGGCCGGGGATCGCACTGCAGTGGCTGTGGAAGCCCCACAGTGAGGCTCTCAACCCCTTGTGGCACCAGGGAGGCCCCTAAGTACTTAATTTTAATCCTGACCTGTATTTAATGTGCAAGCACAGTACTTAGTGGAGGGTCTGGCACAGTGGAGTGGATTTAAAAGGTTTCATTTCATTTCACTGTTTTGAACTACATAATTCCATACTTTTCATCTCCTGGATGAATTACTACCTCATTTTTGATATACCAAGGACAGTATACAGGGGCCCACACCAATGTCCTCTCAGCCACATGATTAAACTAGGTGCGGTTACAGGGGTGAGTCTCTGAGTTAAAAACTGGTCAGAACTGCTTCTGTTGGTGGTGGAAGTTGTTCACACTTCAATGATATGTTCCTGATGCAGAGAATGAGCCATGCCTTGGCATCTGTCAAGGATCCTCATTTGTTTCTTAATTTTTCACGAAGTGCCTGAGGTATCTGAAATGATCAATGAAGACTAAAAGCCAATAACTGACTTCACTGTTTTGCATTTAATCGGGTAAGTGTCACATTCACACTCAAATTTCCACCTCCCATAATGAAGGACATGCCGGTTGAAGCACTTAGGACAGGCACTCATATTTTGCATGGCTGTTCCTAGGTCCAGATTTGCCACAGTGCTAACTACGAATTTTATAAACAATGTGGGCTCTAACTCCTTCCACAGATCCTGAAAGGAATGTTTTCTCTTATGTGTTTAAGTATAAATGTTCCAGCACAAATGAAACTCGAGGGCTACTAAATTGAGAATAATCTGTTTGATCTCTAGTGAAATGAGATAAACAGGCTAGATTACTAATATATGACTTTTTGGGATAACAACTAAACAAGTCCCATCTTTTAAAAATTTTTCTTAATTTTGAGTAAATGTGAGATAAGACTAAAATGAAAAAAAGGGCTATCTGAATTCAGACAAACTAATAAAACTCCCAGATGGGAAGTATAACTCTTGATGGTGGCAAACTCTACTAGTTACATGGCAAAAACTCAGCTATCTTTCTTAGTTGGTGAAAAAACTAACTGCCTCTGAAGAAAGCTATGAAGATTCCAGAATGGTGGTGTGAGGATCTTAGCTGAATCCTACCTCAAAGAAAGACATAAAAAACAAAACTATGTAAGATAGGTAAGTAAAACCTTGTACACACATTTATCTATACACTATATATCAGACATTATATATTATGTACTACATTGCATACATTATAATTATCTGTATTTGTAGACAGAGAAATATGTAAAAACTCTAGAAATGGTCACAAGAGCAAACAGGAAATTAGGAAACATGTATTCATGAAAACTGATCAACTTTACTACCAAAGGAATAGTCTATAATGTTTGAACCCAGAACACCATCCTCCCACAGCTCCTGCAACTATCCTGAGTTATGTACCCTTAGCGCTTATTTGGGAAATTAAGCTCTCTTTGTAAGTAATTGAATCATGTTATGACAGTTTATGTAATACAAGTAAGAAAAACATTTTAAGAAAAAAGTTGAAGTCTGATGTGGGAATTCCCAAAAGTCTAACAGGATAAAAACAAATTCTTTATGACACAGTAATTTTAGGAGAGAATCAAAATAAGTCTAAATATTTGGGTCTTTTTTATTCTATTTTTCCCTTTAATTTATATATACTTGACATCAATTGTCACTTATAATTCAATAAATTTCAAAAATAGTAATTCAATTTCTTTTTTAATATAAATTTTTTAAATTTACTTATATTTGACATCACTTGTAATCCCCATGTATTCCCCATCACCATATCACCAGTGCACCATCACCTCAGTCCCCTGTGCTCCCATCTGCCCTCCACCCTTCCCCTCTTCCCTCCCCAACAAGTGTCCCCAATTTGTCCTTGTCTTTTCATTTCTGGTTTTTGTGTCTTTATTGTTATTATTATTGTTGTTGTTCTTATTCCTTTCCTTGATCCTTATTTGGTTCCCTTATATTCCTCCTAGGGGAGAAACCTTCTGGTATTTTTCTTTTGTCTTCTGACTTACTTTGCTGAGCATAATCCTAATCTTCCTATACTCTCTACAATACTATCCTGAAGCAGAAATAAAAGCAAATAACAATTCTTATTTCAGCAAATGTTTTTAGAGCAAAAATAATGTTGAAGGCTACCTATATCATGATTAACTTTAAATTGTTGGTAACAAAACAGACCTCACTAACTATATCAATTTTTTTTTTTAATTTTAACAAATTTCATGTTAAGGCACATATCTCTAAGAATAGAATCCTCCATCCACATTCTCTCAAATAAATGTGTCTAATTCTGGGTCCAATTAAAGACCTAGTAATTATTGGTGCTCAACTATGTATTTCAGTAAATTGTAAGATCTAATGATTATTATAAAAATAGTTTTTCCTGTGCTTACTGCTCTTTATATTCAATAAATGTTTCAATGATTTTAAATTTTGCTACATTCATGTAAAGACATAAGGAATCCAGTATATCTTTCTGTGCTTTGGCTTACTTGAATAATCATCAGCAAAGGAAATGAAATTCGAAATAATTTTAAGAATTTGCTTTTCTCTTGGTGGAAAGAAAATTCAATACGTAACTGATAATGGGAATAAGAGACATTTGTTACTCTAATATACTCTTAAGTGTATTAGAGCTGAAATGAACCCTACAATCATTTACAGTATTTTGCTGTTCATCAAAGTGTGTTGCACATACAGATAAACCTTCTTATTTGTAATAAATTCTCTTTGAGTCCCAAAGCGAAGATGCCCATGCTTTTGAGTTATTGTAAGGAAATTGAGTAGGAATTTAATTTGCCTGATAAGTGATCCCCTCTTGCTGAAACAGCATTGTATCACCAAGGATAAAACGAATCCTATTAAATGGTGGCATAACAAAACAAGAGAAAACGTCTGGGGGGTTCCAGATTAAAGTACACACTTCATTTTGCCAGGGTATTGGCATCCATCATAAGTACATAATTTCAAGTAATCATTCCGTATAAGGTGGATGATTAAATAGGTGTCCTCAACTAAATGTAACTACCGTTTCATTGTTTGTGTCTCTACAGTATCGGGCATTATTTTCAGCTTTGCTTTGAAACATCTGCTTTTATTGTAGATTTCATTTGACTCATCTAAGTAGACTGACAAGAACAAATGTAATGGATTTATTTCTCAATATTCTATATCCATGGGGCTTATTATTGTAGAGTATTTGGTATTTGGGAAAAAAGCATGCCTCTGGCTAATACTTAGCTTAAAATTGAATTTCTCAAGAAAGTGTTCTACAAAATCTTTTTAGAAGCTATGGATAAAAAGGGGGGAGGCAATGGACCATGGTGGAGGCTTATGGGAGCTTTGCTTGTGGGTGGAGGGGTGACAATGGAAGAGAGTGAGCCCACTCCCTAAATCATATTCAGTGCTGTAAGCAATGTTATCTCAACAAAAAGTTACAGAAAAATAAAATATTAGTTGTGTGTGTGTGTATGTGTATGTGTGTGTGAGAGACAGAGTGAGTTGTGGAGTTGTACGAATGTTTGTGCTAGTGTATATTGACATATGGTCAGGGAAAATACTGAAAAGGTATTTTATGGATAATCTCTTTTATATAGTACTATTATACCTGAAACTTGGGGAAACCCGATTGATTAAAAAGCATAAAACTGATAAAAGGCAAATGCAAACATATAAGAAAACAAAAACAAATAATTTCCTTAGTGAATTTTTCTAAGAATAGTTCCAGATTATAGTTCAGCTATTTCCCCTCATTTTCCACTTTTCCTACAAAGGAACAAACTATCAGCTTTCAAAATATCAGTGAAATAATTCCATTTATGAGTGTTATTAGCGGTCTGTAGTTCCTTAAAATTGCTGCACTAATATTTATAAGCTTTTAAAGTGAAATAGGTGAGACTATATAACAACCAGGGAATTTACCTTAAAGATAACATTTGGGTCTAAATATGGTATCATAGAACACAGCTCTTCTTAATGGTAGACTTTCAGAGATTACATGCTAACTTGTGCTAAGCAGTAGGATAAAAACATTACCCAGTTCACACTGGGGTCAGGGAATATTCCTCTGAGGAATAACATTTGAACTCAGACAAGAGGCAGGGGTAGGAGACAGGTAGGGGATGAGAGGGGGGAGCAGCAACCAGAATATGCTGTTCTTGGGAATGGAAAGAAAAACCTGTGAATATAGCATATTGCAGGGACTCAACCGAGCTCACTGTTGAGGGAGTTTCTTTTTGTACTCCCGCTCTGCCCTCTCCCTGAATTATTTAACCCATTTCTTCTTACACACTAAGAATCCCAGTTGCTCTCTCTCGCTCTCTCTCTCTCTCTCTCTCACACACACACACACACACACAGATAAACAACATATTAAAATACAGCAAATACAAACCAAAAATTTGGCATTTCTGGCAAACCATGAACATATCCTTAATTCATCACGTCTAAGACTAAGCACCTGATTTCCTTTTCAAACCATGTTTTCTCCACACTTGGGGATATGCATGGCCCTACCTTCTCTGGTTTTCAAACCAGAGCTTCCAAGTTCTTTTTGAGTCTTTCCTCACTCTAAATACTGAACTCCAGACCATAAGCAACCTGTTGATTTTTATTGTAAAATTTTTCCTTTCCTCTCTACTACCACCGCCTACTCTGATGCTGCCACTCATATTCCTTCACGTGAGTTTTTAATAATAGCTTTGTTAATGTGACCTCACCTCACCATATTCCTCATAAGTGCCCACATTACCCATATCAGTGACTCTTGGGAATTTTTAAATATTTCATCTTCAAATTTTTGGGATTTTCTTAGCTAATGTTGTTTTACTGATTTTTTCTCCCAATTTTCTATGTTCAAAGAATGTTTAGTTGATTCTAGCCCTTTCAAACTTCTCAAACCTTGTTTGTTGACCAACAAATGGTCTAAGCAAATACTCCTTGTGCACAAGAAAAATATTAGATGGTTTCACTAGTAGGAGGAATATAAAGCAAGAAACAAACAAAAAATGGGGCTTAAGGAAAAGAACAACAATCAAAAAAATAACTACAACAAGGACCAAAAGACAAAGACAATTCAAAGGCACCTTGAGGGTGGGGGGGTGTTGAGGGACTGGGATGAGGCAGAAAGAGCACAAGGGACTGAGATGACTGACGGTGCACTGGTGAAACGGTGGTGGGAACTCCACGGGGACTACAATTGATGTCAAATATGTATAAATTAATTTAATGAAAAAATTTCCATTCTGTGAAATATACCAATCTTTTCCACTACAGCCAAAATCACCTCATAAAAATTGAAGACATGAATATAAGATTGGAAACCACAAAAATTCTATAGATTCACACAGGCGGTAAGCTCTACCACATGTCTAGTGATTTTTTTTGTTTGTTTCTGATACTAAAAGCAAAGGCAAAATATAGTAAAAATAAGCAAGTACAGCTATATGAAATAAATAAGCTTCTATATAGCAAAATAAACCATCAACAAATAAAAAGGCTCCCTACTGAGTGGGAGAAAAGATTTGCAAATTATATATCTGACATGGGTTAATAATGCAAAATATAAACTCAGTAGAAAAAGAAAAAAAATCATCAAACATTCCAATTGAAAATTCACAGAAGATCTGATTAGACAATATTTTCCAAAGTACATACCACAGGTCAAGGGGTCACATACAACAGGTCAACAGGTCATATATTTGAATAGATGCTCAACATCACTCATTATCAGGGAAATCAAAATCAAAACCACAGTAAGATATAACCTCACACTGCTAGAATGGTTATTATCAAAAGGACAAACCCTCAATGTTGGTGAGGATTGGAAGAAAGGAAAAACCTTGAGCACTGCTGAGGGAAAGTTGCATAGCTACAAATATGATATAAACAGTAAGGGGTTCTACCATATGGTCCAGCAATTCCACTTCTAGGTATCTATCTGAAGACTATCAAGACATTAATTCAAAAAGACATCTGCACCCCTATGTTTGCTGTAACCCTATTCACAGTAGTCAAGACACGGAAACAACCTAAGTGTGAATGATGGAAGATTGGATAGAAAAGACAAGTTATGGAATACTAGTCAGCTATAGAAAAAGAAAAGAAAAGGAACTCTTGCCATTTGCGATCACATGGATAGGCCTTGAGGGGATGAGGGAGTACACTAAGTGAAATAAATGAAGAGAAAGACAAACACAGTATGCGATCACTTACATGGGGACTAAAAAAAGACCAGCTCATGGGGCTCCCTGGGGGCGCAGGGGGTTGAGCACCACACTGTGAAGCATCCTCAGCACAGAAGCACAAATTTGAGCCCCGGCCAGGGAGGGGACCCACATTACAGCAGACCTCTCCTGCCTCACCCGCTGCTCCCCTCAGCAGTGTGCTTCAGTGGATCTGCCTGTTCTGCTCCCCGCTCTGTCTCTGGTGACTCCTCTCAGCCCCCCCACACCTCTGGCCTGCACCCCAGCTCTTGTTTGCGTAAATAAACAAATCTTTCAAAAAAACAAAAAGACAAGCTCAAAGAATAGTTAGGTGGTTGCAGAGGCAAGCGGAAGCGGTGTGAGCAAGATGGGTAAAGGCAGATAAAATCTAGAAATGTCCAATTATAAAACACACAAGCTGTGATTACAGTTGATAATACTGTACTGTAGATTTGAAAATTGCTAAGAGAGTAGATCTTAAAAGTTGTCATCAGGGCCTCCCTGGTGGCGCAGCGGGTTAAGCAGCGGACTAGGAAGCAAACCGCAGCAGCTGCAGCACGAGTTCCATCCCTGCCGCCGGGGAGGGGACCAAGTGGCAGTGCAGACCTCTCCTGCCTTGCCCACTGCTCCCCTCAGCAGTGTGTTTCAGTCAGTCTGCCTGTTCTGCTCCCCACTCTGTCTCTGGTGAATCCTCTCACCTCCCGCAACTCTGGCCTGTACCCCAGCTCTTGTATGCATAAATAAAAAAATAAAACTTTGAAAAAAAAGACTATTAAAAAAAGTTGTCATCACAAGAAAAAAATTCTAACTATGTGTGGTGAAGGGTATTAATTAGATTTTCTGTGGTGACTACTTTGCAATATATACAAATTTGGAATCATTGTGCGATATGCATAAAATTAATGTATTGTTATATGTCAACTATATGTCAGTTATATCTCACTAAAATAAAGAACGCCCATTCTGTAATTGTTATGAAGAACATTCTAGAAATATCAAATGTCAGTATGTCTGTTGTTCAATTCCTGGGTGGTTTTACTAAGTTTTGTGGCTTGTTTATCAGTTATTGAGAGAATGTGGTAAGATCTGTTACAATGTTTGTGGAATTATCCAGTTATCCCTTTACTTATATCAAATTTTCTACATGGTTCACATTTCTATTAAGCAAATCTGTTATAATTGCTATCTTTTCTTGGTGATGTGTTGTTTTTAACAATTTGGAAAGTGTATTTCTGATAACTGTCTTTGTTTTGAAGTTCATTTTAACGCATGATAAAACAACAACGCAAGTCTTTGAATGCTTATTGTTTACAAAATTATTTTCTACCCTTTTCCTTCAAACTATTTTAGTTTACTTAAATTTTATCTCTTGAAAGGAGAAAATCGGCTCTCTTTTATAAACTTTCATAAATCAAGGCGTTTTGATTACTCATTAAACTATTGATGCAATTACTAACAGGAGTGGACTCTGTTTCTCATTTTATTATTTATTTCTATTTGCCACAGCAGTGTTAAATTTTCTTTGTCATGCCTTGTCATTGTCCCAATAATGTCCATTTTGCCATGCTTAGCCATCTGCTTAGCTTTTTAGTGATATTTCTAGGGAGCACAAAATATACCTAATCTTTCCACAGACTACTAAAAATGTAAATTGAAGGGGTATGTACCACTGCATATAAAATGTAGAAAGCGTTTATTTAGCTCTTACCATCATTCATGTCATCATTGTCATAGGTACTATATTTGCACACATCAAAACTCCACTTGCTATAGTTACAATTTTTGTTTTCAATTGTCATTTTTTTTCTTTAAATCATCATGGCTATTTAGTCTTAAAACATTTTCACAGACACATATAATGTCCTGTGCTGTGCTTTATACTTTGGTCTAGGGAACTTTCTCCAGATAGTTAATATTTCTGATGTTTTTCTTTGCTCTTCCCAAGTGTTGATTCATCTCCACAATCTGTTGTTTTTCAACAGGAAGGCTTTTCAAAACTCCATGCAGCCCCTCCTCCCCGAGCCGGTGACCTGCAGGAGACACTGACTACCACTTCACAGCCACCCAACCTTCAATTCCCATGCCCAGTGTTCCGATATGTTTGCATTATTATTTAGTTCTCCATATTTTTGCTTGGATTTCTTCTGTGATCAGTGAGATTTTTCAGAACTGTATGGCCTAATTAATGAATATCTGGGGGATGTGCTAGTTATATTCTGTTGCTCTATTTTAATTCTCTTGTACTCAGAGCAACTATTCTGTAAAATTTCAGTCCTTTGTCATGCACTAGCTACATTTTATAAACAAAAACAGTCACTTTCTTTAAGTGTTCCTCAGTCATTTGAGAAAATATGAATTCTAGACTTGTTGAGTGAACTGTTCTATATATGTCAATAGGTAAAAGTGGTTAATTTTGTTGTTTAAACAGTTTTGTTCTTAATGAATGATTATCTGCTTATCCTACTTTTTGTTCAGAGGCATGCAAAAAATATGATAATAGATTGTCTACTCCTAAAATGTCATCAAATTTTTCTACAATCGAAGGGACAATGTTAGTCATATTAGAATTATAAAGAAGGGTATGACACACAAGAGTGTGACAACTTTCTGTGTATTGTACTCTTTGCCATTAGAAATGTTTTTGTCTATCTATACTGCTTGCCTTAATGTCTACCTTGGCTGACACTGGTATATATTTTTCCACCTTATCTCTCCTTAACACTTAGCATTCCTACATTTAAAATTCACCCTCTTTGTATAGCATAAAGCAATTTTATTTAGTCTGATAATCTTTGTATTTTACCTAGAAATTATGTTTGATTTAAATTTAATGTACTGAGTAATATAATTAGGTTTAAATCTTCAATCCTATTATGTTCATCTCATTTTTCACTTCTTCGATGTTAATTTTCATTATTCTCTTTTGCACTCTTTTAACAAATTTTAATTATTTAACTTTACCAGTACACTGTACACTGATTACACATCTATAGTGTTTACCTCATTGGTTATTTCCATCAAGAATCATAGTTTTCATTTTTCTATTGTGATATCCAGTATTTGAAAGTGGTTGACATATATTTTGTTGGGCTTTCTAGATGTTTATGAAAAGGATACATTCCACCCACCGGTGTGTTGAAGGGAGAAGATTCTCAAATTCACTTTGAAAAGAACAGATATGCGCAAAGACACTTATATAAAACTAAACAAGGATATGGAGTCATTCATTAATGAACAGGATAGTCCTTGATGATATCACCAATAAAAAAACAAAACCAAAAACAAGATAATGCTGACTAAATCACAAATGTGTATATTTAGCATTTCTTTGCTAATCCTAACAAAGGAGTGTTTCTAGGAAATAATTAACATTTTAAACTAAATAAAGTTTTGTCCTTTGTGTTACTTGGGCTTGTTCAATCTATCTGCTTGTCTGTCTGTTTATCTAGTTTTTGTTTACTTTTTTCGTGAGGAACTGGCCAGATGGCATTAAACTGTATGATAACTCAAAAATACTGACTCTTGATCTGCTGCTGCCTGTCCAGTGGGTGTGATGCCTCAGAGGGACACTCTTCCGTGTGAATCAAAGCTAGTGCCAGCCTGCTGCCTGCCTGCCACACCGTGCTGTGGCGTCTTGTTGAGCACCTCAGAGTGGAAATCACCTGCTGTATTATTTTCAAATTGATCTTAAAATGCTAAATCGGCTTCATTTCAACAAACATGCCTTCCTTTTTCCTGAGTTTAAGAGTAAAAGTAGTTGGATATCAGCACATATAATCTGCCAGCGAAAGCCAGGTCCTACCATTGCCTTCTTTCTTCACGCCTTCCTAGGCACACAGCCACCTTCCCATTTTCTTACAGATGAACAGAACCAAACAACTGGTTTCTGGATGCAGAATTACAGATAAAGGGAAAAACTTTACTCCCAGCTGTGACTTCCAAAATATGTGAGGTTTTGCTCTTTGCTTTTTTTCTATTTATTTCTACTGTCAAGTTAGAGATGGAAGAGCCAGTAGAGGGTCTGATGGTAAATGATGAAGATACTCTGTAGAATTAAGGGACCATTCTCTGAACTGACACAGGAAGTGAGTCCTTTGACCCCTCCCCATTTGTCTTTCACCATCTTCAGATGTTAGTTTATGAATCAAGTGAGACATAGATATTTATCTCATGAATCTAGAGATTCTGAACTGTATAAATACTGCTTATCTGACTTGAATGCACAAGCTAGTGACATTAACTTTCATACATTTGTTTATTTAACAAAATTCACTGAATAATTCATTATTCGACAGAGAGTATGAAAAGTCATACTGTGACATATGAGATATTTTTATTCTGGCAAATAGCTCACACGTTGAGAAGGCAGGTATGATGATAATGGCATGCAGAAATATAAAATCCCCACACATATGCGTACAAGCCCTGGCCAAAAAGGATGAGCTGGTTATCTCTGCTTTTTAAGGAGGGCAGGAAAAATAACGAAGAAGCAGAGAAGCAATCTGAATACAAATAATAGGGAGCCACAAAAGAATAAAGGTGTAGAAGACATTTCAGTACAGAGAGAAAAGTCTATGCAATTTCAAAGATGGACCAAGCAGCAGGAAAGTCATAAGCATTTTGCTACAACAAGAGCACAGGGGGTGAGAGCGGAGGGAGGTGAACAGGACTGTCAACGGGGAGAAGTCAGATTCATGTTCTTTTGATCATTTTTACTTAAACGTGAAGAGATACACAGCTCTTTGCTGTCTGCCCCTAAAGCTGCATGAGAAGTAACTAGCTCAGGTAAAGCCATAGGGATGTCATCATCACTACAATTTGTCTGAGTGACTTAACAGAAGCATTAGGTGCCATGAAAATGTTATTCCAAAGTAATCCATGGCTCTTACCAGGATGCATTCTTGGCCTTCAGGCTCAATGTATTCTTAAGACTGGAATTATCAAAGTGGGTATTTCCAAACTACAGAAAGAAATGTTAAAATCAGTGTGCTTCTTTGCAGTTTAGAAACAGACAAATATAGTCCCTGAAAGGATTAAAGGGGATTTGAGGAGAAAACATCTCATAGAAGGATATACCCTATTCCTTCCAGTAGCTACGCCAATGCTTCTGCAAGAGGAAATTAGGAGGATCTGTTTGTTTATATATGGCGGCTTTTTCTCCTTAGTCACTTGATCTAAATCACTCTGCTGTAGAAGAAGGAGGTACTCAGGCCTCTTTAGCTACAAAACTTATTAAAAATAATACTAAAGTCCAGATTTCCTGAATATTATAGAGACCTGGAGAATGTGCACAAGACAGTACTGATAATGAGGTCAGAAGGAAGACATGAGAATTGTCATTTCTCTATCTCTGAACTATGTTCACAGAACACCGCAGTCTGTAAGTATCATACACAAGAGGTTGACGCAGAATGATCTGATCCTTTATTCTACCCTAGTGAAGGGAAAGGAGTAAAGTCTTTGGAACAGAAGGTACTTTTTTTCTTTTAAAATTCTTTTTTTTTTTTTTTTAAATTGCAGCAACACTGGTTTACAGTTCTGGTATTACTCAGAGATATAGACTCACACCACCTCAGGTGAATCTCAGCACACCACACCCACCACTGAGGTGCCCACAGTCTTCTACAATAGCCCACTGTGTCCCCTTCCTCTCTGCTCTCTCCTGACACCTCCCCCTTGGGTTGTCTCAATTCTACAGTGAGATTTCTAGGGATTGTTATCGGTTTTGTTTTTTTTCAGATCTTTTTTGTTGTTGTTTGTTTCTCTATATTCTACACACAAGTGGCCCCATCCAGTATTTGTCTCCACTTCCAGCCTCGTTGTTTATCTTTGCTATAACTGAGTAGTATTCCATTATGCATATAATCACATCTTTCTGCTCCACTCCTCGGTCCTTCAGCACTTTGGTTGTTTACATAACTTGGCTGTTGTAAAGGGAGTTACAGTGAAATAGGCGTATCATTCCCTCCTAACATATTAACTTTGGTCGGATAATATTTTCTGATATTATTTTTTCCATATGCAAAAGATAACAAAGGCTTTTGTATCAAATGCCATCATTCCACATTTCTTAAACATATACCTAAAAAATTCTCTGTAAGCTATAGCGTGCTTTATGAATATTAGGACTAGATATGAGCGTTTCTAAAATATCTGTTAAGCTCATTGTGTGCTGGCCGAGAAGTTGGCCTCTGGGTATCTGTTTTAATACAGATACTGATTTGCATGGTGAAAAATAATTTGTTTTGCCAAGAATTTAGTGCGTTTGTTCAGAGAGGGAGATTGCATTATCTGCCCTAAATGTCAGAGCCCAGGCTTGCTTCTAGGTACCATGGCTGAGGTTCATGGAGAGAGACACTGCAGGTTGTACATCAAGGAGTTATTTTCAGAGGGTCTTGGAGAGGAACACAATGGTCAAGATGCATGTGTCAGATTTCAAGCACACCAGGAAAGAGGGACCACCTGGCCCATGGCTCTAACAACGGAAATGCTTTGAGCAGTAAAGCTGAAGACAACATGAATGACGTAAAACTTTCATCACGCCAGGCTCTCCACAGGTTTGTTAACACTGAAAGGGGTCAATCCCCAAGATACTGGCACCTAAGAAGAGGTTACAGAGAAACACTATATTTATTAGACTTTGAGAAAATTTTCCCACTGTGCGGAGTTGATCAAATAGAAATTTAACAAATCACAATGCCTCATATTTTGAGAGTTAATCCTAGGGCATAATTTAAGTATAGATTTTTACAAAACAAAAACAGGATATAAAAATAACTAAAATTTGTTAAAAGAAGGCATAAGAGAACAACAGAAACTACCAATTAGGGCCTCTGTGGTGGCACAAGGGGTTAAGTTGCAGCACCATGAAGCATTTGCAACTACTGCAGCATGAGTTCGATCCCCGGTCAGGGAGGGGATCCACATGGCACAGCAGTCCTCTCCTGTCTCTCCGCTGCTCCCCACAGCAGTAGATCAGTATATCCACCTGTTCTGCTTCCCACTCTGTGAACCCTCCTCTCCCCACACACACACACATCTTGTATGCATATATAATGTAAAATAAATCTTTAAGACAAAAAACTACCAACTAAAAATCGGTATGGAAATTGTAGGGTTGGAGATTTAAACCTAATTATATTTGTCAATACATCATACACACTTGTACAAATTTAGACAATGGGAACTAAATATAGTTACTAAATGTGTTGCTTCATGATAAAGTTGAAGGTATCTGTGTGGGTGAAACACTTCTGATCTTGACTATGGAGATGGATTCAGAGACTTTTTTACTTTCATTATGTTAAATTTTTTATTTTTATTATTTATAGGTCTTTATATGTCACTTATAATTCAATAAATTTCAAAAATAGTAATTCAATTTCTTTTTTAATATAAATTTTTAAAATTTACTTAAATTTGACATCACTTGTAATCCCCATGTATTCCCCATCACCATATCACCAGTGCACCATCACCTCAGTCCCCCGTGCTCCCGTCTGCCCTCCACCCTTCCCCTCTTCCCTCC
>JAGFMF010011614.1:11394395-11478499 GCA_019455555.1 Galemys pyrenaicus | reverse complement strand
TTTCTGTAGAGCTTTTGGGGTTCTCTATGTATATTATCATATCATCTGCAAACAGTGATAATTTTACTTCTTCTTTCCCTATTTGGATACCTTGTATATATACCAGTAATTCGATTTCTAAAGCACTGCTTGGTATTGCACTTGAGATGGCTATATCTCCCCACCCCACTCTCATCTCTTTAACTCAAATTTGGCCATGATTTTGGCGAGAGAAAGTGAGTAAAAGGCAACAGGCCACCACTGAACTCGAGTCACTACCGGATTTGACCACTCCTTCTGCTCTTTTCTCCTGGCATTCTGTCCAACTGGGCCCAAGTCTAGATTTTGTTCTCTAAATTGAAGGGTACATAGACCTAAGCCACAGAAATTATATAGAGTACAAATATTATAGCAAAAATAAAGCTTTTGTATTATAGATAATAGGTACTGTTTCACTGCACCATAACTTAGAAAATGCCCAAAATAGCATATATTGATCTTTTAGTTATTATAGTAGAAATGCAATCTATATAGACCCCAGAGTATACAAATATCAAAATATGAGAAGTCCAAAACTTTAAAGAGGTGATTTCTATGATAGAAATACAGTTTCACTGGAAAATATGAGATTCAGATTCCAATCCTCTTTATACTAAATATCTAATATGAGTATATGAATTAATCCTATCTTGATTTCAACCTCTTCCTTTACAAAATATGTTGACTGAAGGTGATAATTTCTAAAATTCCTGTAAACCTTAAATTTCAACACTAGAATATTAAAGAAAAAAGTATCTAAGAAGGATGATGCTACAATAATAAATGCAGCTTTCTTTATATATAAATCTAATTAACACATTTTATTATAAAGTCTATTTTGTCTTTTCCCTTAAAGGTCAAATAATTTTGTAAAGTATCAAAGTTCACCAAGAAATTGTATAATAAGCACTAAAATAACATTTACATCAATTAATATGTTCTAAGAAGCATGAGATTGGATTATATTTTAATTTAGCATGCATAACTAAAGTGGTTGTTATTGTTCATCATACCGTAATTATTTTCCTCTTCATAGCTATTTTGAGTAATAACTTCTTCAAAAAGTAAATTTCACAGTTAATGTTACATTGAGTGAATACTGTATCCATGTGTGTATGCTTGATCTGTATTAATTTTTCATGCCACTATTTTCATAGAGAATTCTATACAATCAAAGCAGGTTTGAAGCTTTGATGAAAAAGATTCATGAATATCAAAATCTCAAATTTCTAGTTTTTTTTTTTTTTTCTTTAAAGCATGTCCATGAAGGATTGCACATCTCTAATTACTTAAGGCTCTGGAGCATATTTCTCTAAGTGTGCCTAATCCTACTTTATATCTTGATTCGTTTCATCTAATAGCTCCAAATGCAGCACTCGTCTTCAAATTTTCTCACAGTTTCTTTGAGCACAATGAAAGCTTCAAGGTACTGGAAATATGGAAACCATTACCTGGAGTCCATTTTCATTGAGCCCAATAATGCCATATTTTTCTCTGCTCTCAAAGCTGACTAGTCAGTAAGCTAGCTAGCTAACAGGAACCTACTACGTGATACGAACGTGCAGCCAGGGAGGCAAGCCAAAGACCGGAGGTTGAAGTGTCATTTACCCCACAAGTTGTGTCTGCACTAGAGCAGGTGTCCCGGAAGCCAGCGAGCGCCCCAGGGCTCTGGAGGGCATCTCAGATGACAATGTGTGTGGACTCGTGAGCTTAGTCACTAGCTAACTAGCTGGCTCATTTTTCTAAAAGGTGGAACAGTCTTTTTCATTTATATAAAAATATAATTGCATTCCTCATATTAAAAGGCAATTAGAAACAAAGCTAAGAGTTCAGGAGACACATAAATGCAGACAAAGCAGCAACAAAATGAATTAAACCTGGCAAATAACTGAGTCAATCCTTAAGTGTCAGTACTGTTCTTTGGCAAGTAAAATAAAATCTATTAATATTAATGTCCAGCTAGCATAAACATTAAAAAAAGACTAAGACTATATATACTCACACGCAATATTTTTCTCTAATAAACATTGTTGCTGAATTGTAACATATACAAAGAAGTAAAAACACACTGAGGTGCTATAGTTTTCTTCTTGCCAATGTCTGATCTCAGCTCTTTGATGCAGAGAGAAACCTATTCTGATTTTCAACATAGCAGGTGAATTTTCTTATTATACATATTATGTTTTCATGTGTATTCTTTTTCACATAACCGTAGCCTATTGTTGCGTATTATTTCCTTGAAGAACAGGTGACAGGTTAAACTAGTCACTAGCTTTACAACCAGGGTTGGTTACCATGAAGAGGAGGACTGATGTGAGGATACTAGTTGACTACACTGTCACACCTTTTTCACACATTTCTTCTACGACTATTCCCAGTCACAACTACTCCTAGGCATCATCATTTGCTGCGTAGGATAGGCAAATACATGCTTCTCAGTTCTTCGATTTTCAGCTTAGTCTCTTTTAGTGACTGCAGAAAAAGATTGACAATTATCTCTTTAAGTATATTCTACTCCATTCTCTCTAATTTCTGGGAGAGAAATTATATGCATTAAATTGTTTGTATTACTCAACTACTCTTACAAGTCTCTTCTGAATTTGAAATTAGTTGAGAAACATGAAAGCGATGTTATAGTTGATGGAATTTGGATCTTGAGGGGTATAATAGTCTGAAGGACATGCGAACATTTCTTAGTCTTAACCACCCAGTTTAATTGTTTGAACCACATAAGCTTTCCTAACAAGAACGGAGTTTGCACGATTAAACCTTGTAATTACAAGGAAAACAAGCAAGAATGCACGATCTCTGGAAAGAGGTAGTCACTGGAACTCTCAGTTAAATGTCACCCCCTTATTCTGGGTAAGCACGAACAAGGCCTCAAGACCGACTAGGAGGGGTCCTCAGCTTGGGCTAGTCCCTGGACCACACACCTCAGAACCACTTCAGGGATCCAGAAAAGCCATGTCAGCCACACCTCACACTTTCTGCTGGGCCGGGTCTCCAGACTCCAGAGGAGAGTGCTGAGCCCTGGCTGATGCACACATTCTCAACCCGGCCTGCATAGCACAGCTTTGAAAATGAACAATTTCCACACCATCTCAGACAGATGCTGCCACAGTGACTTGGGATGGAGCCCTGGGTGGTGTGTGCGTGTGTGTGTCCAGATGTTTACAAAGAACCACAACTGTTTGATGATTCAACTACTCTCACCACTGGGAAAGGCCAAGGGGATAATGGCTACATCTAACTCAGGGGTCCAAATATGTTTTGACCAAAAAGTATTCAAAAGTTGTTGGATATAGTCTCTGCCAGTATTATGCAAGCATGCCACAGCAATGTACAAACAGTCAGAAACTATGCATAAATTAGCTGGCGCAATGGTGCTCCAGTAGAATTTTATTAACTGAACAGATGGCCAGCCGTGGGTCACAGGGTGCCAAACCTGTTAGTGTGCAATGGTCACTGCTTGACTGTCCAATCTCAAAAGCCCTGCAGAATAAGGGAAGGACAGGAGAGGAGCACGAGGTGCCGTTTTGGTTTAGGTTCAGCAATGCAAAATGAATTTGCTTGTGGGGATGTGTATGGTGTTTCCAACACGCCTCAAGAGTAGAAGCTAGACTATAAAACCAATACATCTTTGAGGAAATCCAACTACTTCTACAAGTAACCTAATTTTATATGATAGCTTCTTGCCAGATGATAGTACCCCAACACCAAGTGAATTGAATTGTTCATCCTGGGCTGGGGACTATGAACCACCAAGCCTTTACATTGGTTTACAGAATTATAATTGGAACTTCATTAGTACAATGGCTATATATGTATCCAGACATACATCATATACCCACATACGCATTATAATTTATACAAAGTGTGTTTGTGTAGGTAGGAAGACAGAGAGATGCATTGTTGTTTTTGAGAAAAGGAAAACGCACGATGCATTCACTTTGTGTTGATGCTGAGCAGATTTTAGGAACCACTGCACAGATGCAGCCCACACGGTAGTGGACACCCAGAGCAAGAGACGTAACAGACTAGATGCAACTGGACGGGTTGCTGATGGGCTCCAGAACACGCACAGGGGCGATTGTGGCAAGGCCCAAAACCCTGAGCAGGACAGTATTCCACACGGCCTGGCAGAGAACACACACTGGAGTCTCTGGGCTGAGGACAGATGCAGATGGTAGAAGAGAAGGCAGAGGAAGCTTGCCGAAGCCTCCAGACTATCAAGGAAGTGCGTGAGAGACTCTCCCTTAGCGGTGAATGCATCTGACCCCTGCAGGCAGGGCTGTCTAGACATGTCCTATCAAATTCGGAAACAAACCCTCAACAGCATCAAGGCAGACCACGTGCAAACAAGCTGCCCGACAACACACACTTTTAAAGGCAACAAATGGAACTTTGAAGGTTGGAGCGCCCAGCATGTCCTACAAGTTATCAGATAGTACATGAACTATGAAAAAGAAGAAAGAAATGAATCCATTAGCAGCAGAAGACAGATGAGGCCAAGACGATGCATATAAAGTTTTCCTTGCTGAACATGAATAAGTCCCAGAGCTCTGATGCGTAACAGCTTCCCCATAGCTCAGCTGGACAACATTATTCTCTACACCGGATAATGCACTTAAGATTTTGATAAAAGTCACATCTTGAGGTAAGGTTTTTTATATGCAATTTTAAAAAAATTGTATATTTTACATCGTTGTGTGTTCCTCGAAAATCCCCAATACCAGTTCACCCACGAATCATCACCATAGTCCCTTGTGCTCTTCTCTCCCTTGTTCTGATCCTTCCCCTCCCCCCCTTTGTGGTAAATGTTCTTAAAACAACAAAGGGACATCATTCTTCCTTTTACACAGCGCATGCTTTTACCCATTAGGTGTAGAATATATCTGTGGGCATGGTTTAACAGGTGTGTGCATATGTACATACTCAACTTACATATTTAAATACATGCAGCTTTTTAGTCACTATATCATAATAAAATGTTAAGATAAACACAAGAAAATTAGTAAAAATAGGTCCAGGCATACACACACACACACACATACATATTTATAGAGGAACTAGAAGACAATTGCTTTTAAATATTATTAAGAAGTATGCCTGAAATTCAAGGGTCTCCTGATGGATTCTCGTAGCGGTTTTATATTTAAAGTTAAATTAAGAGAAATATACATTTTATAGTCAAAGCTAAAAGAAAAAGAAACATAGGCAGAACTGCTAAGAAGTCACATCTTCATGTTGAACATGAATTAGTCCCAGAGACCTGATATAAACAGCTTTCCTACTGTTCTGATGGACAACATTATTCTCTATACTGTATACACTTCTATACAGTATAAACTTCTAATTCAACCTACCAGGTAAAAGATCCTAAGAAAGTTAGGTGCTGGTTGGGGCAAAGGAACATGAAACAATTCGTGGAAGAAAGAATATGGTATACACATGTTTTCTCCTCACAGGGTTTTACCAATTTTTTCTTCCTTTATACTTTACATATTTTTTAACTTGTATCAATATTGGTTAACCCATACAGTGGGATTAGCGCTAAATAAGACAATTAACATTATTCATCAAAATTAACCTGGTACTAAACTTTGTGCTTCTTCTTTTGGGGAAGATGTTGAGGATATTTTCATTTTTCAATTAAGCATATTTTAAAAAATACAGTCTATATACAATAAAATTTATCAGCTATGAGCACCGATAAATGAGATTTTCCAAATGCTCTCAGTTTTGTGACTGCCATCATAATCAATACATGAAATATTTTTATGACTGTAACAGCTTCCTCATAATATTCTTCAAAAATTTTATTAGATAGAAGCACAATATGGGCCAGAGTGTGGGAATAGGACTGGTTTTGTATGTTCCAAGTCATGATTTCTTACTTACTATATGTTAAAGATAACTTTATATCTAGAACTCTAACAAGAGCTAAAATCCCTTTTCCATTCCTTTAATTGTAAGTTTTACTTTTTCACTTCCAAGATATATGTTGCAAATTATATTCCTTTTAGCAACTTCTTGGCCAGTTGAGATCACACATTATCTGGCATTAAATATCGAATCATTTTCTCAACTTGAACATTTACTTTTTATCATGATTACTGACAACACTGTAGATGAAACATTTGTTTAAAATATAAACAAAAAATATCTTCAGTTCATACTGACATTAATAATTGAGATGTACACAAGCTCATTGTACCAATCATGGTATTAGGCTGCTTTTATGCACTCCTTTTACTGTTATTCCAACTCATTTTTACAACAATCTAATAAAGCAAATATTATGTTTACATTTCTATACTTCAGTAAGCAAAGACTTAGAGATACTATTTAACTTGAATGAGACTTGTTAAATGCCAGAGAGCACTCTCAACATCTGGTATTATTCTAAATACAGTTCTACTCTACTAGAGATACTTCACTGTAAAAAAGTCATTAGTTATTAATCATCACATTAACCAAAAAATGAAGTGCAATGCTTTTGTGGATTGTGTATAAGCCCATGACATCCCTGATATAAAATGAGCTTCCTCAATAGCTTGTCTTGCAAAATAATTCCAAGTCACACTCAGCACATCATTAATCTTGAAAACATCACTGAATATTTTTGGAATTGGAAAAGTGCATATAATTTCATTTCAAATCCATTATTGGCTATCTATTTTTCCTAAGTTCTTCTACTCCCTGACCCTACATCTTTCTTCTCCAAGTCTTTATCCTTTATCCTTATCCTATATCCTTAATCATTCTGCTCTCTTTATTACCTGACAGACTAGATTCCACTGCATTGTAAATTCTCAAGTCAACTCACTAACTGGGCCATGGAGACGCCCTTAAAACTTACTGAAACGTAAATATTAAAAACAAAACTCTAGAATGATTGAAACTAATATCCATCCTAGCTGCTAAGAATATAAAATAACTCACATGTAATTATATTTAGACAAATTAACCATTAACTATTATTTTGGAAATTTGAAATGGAAGTACTTAACACAACCACACTTATTCTACAAAGCTCCTTTTGCAGTAAACCACTCACAGGTTCTTGGGATTCAGGTGTAGTTATCTTTGGTAGGGCGTTTTTTTGCCTCTCATAACAAACTACAAAATGGCATTCAAGTCATGGTGAGGTGTTTTTTGCTTTGATTTGCAATAGGAAAAAAAAAAATAGAGAATACTGGGTTTTTGTTGTTTACTTTCTCTCATTTTGCTGTCGAAGAAGACAGTATAAATGGATAATCCAAATACATGGCAGAGATTTAAGAGTCTTTAAGAGCTTTTCACTGTGTAATCTCAGTTTTATCCAAGAAAGTACAACTTCTCCAGAACCGTGTTTCACTGTAACTAAGCCTGATGACAGCACTATTTTTAGAGCAGCGCAATCCAAGCTGACTAGAAGGCATTATGGCATCTCCTATACAATCTCTGAGCAGTCGCTGGATTTAGGAGACAAATGTTGAGGAGACCAACGTCTTGTCATGCAACATTATCTACTGGCTTGGAAACACAGTGACAGTCAACACTTCACAAAAGCAATGTCAAAACTGCTCCTGCAAGGAATTAAGCTCGCCTGCCCATTTTTGCTATGTTTTTTCATTTGCGTTCTTAAAGGCATGAAATAGTCCTGAGAGAAATGGAACATTTTGTATGCTTTCAATTTAGCGATCTTGGGCTCGGCATCTGGGTGTCATTTCAGGATTTGCTTCACAGAACAAAGCTAAGGACTCCCCCACCCTGAGAAGCAAGACTGTGAACACAGCAGTAATAATGGCTCATGTTATTTCAGTGTTTACACTATAAAACGCCGGGCTGAGTATTTTCAGGAGCTACCACCCTCAGCTGACTGAATAACAGGCGCTGTCCTCATCCCATTTTCAAATAAGAGAAACCCGAGACGAACACGTATCTCATGGAGCCGGGTCCCAAACTATGAATGTCTGCCATGGCATGAGGGCCTTGCATTCTCGTGTTCTCATACATGCACGCACACACCCATGCACACATGGTGGAGGTCTACCACCTGAAGTAGCACATCAGCACGCACTTGGGGGATTCAGTGTTTGTCCCCATCCCAGACCCTTGTGCTCTGAGGCTAACATCAGCAAGATCCTAGAAACGTTAACGCTAACTGGTTTTAGACATGCTGAAGCTATTTTCTTTTCTAAGACATTCATGTTCATGATTTTCATTTAACTCTGCTCTAGTTCTGAAGTGAAGGTGCGTTGCTATCTTGGCGGGACCTCTGATTATACCGATTTAGCTTAAAGCAAACCATGATTAGGATATGTCGATAAGGCAAAACACAATAAATAACAAATTAAGTTATATCGCCCTTTCTATAGATCCTGGGTGCCGTGAGGAGCATTTTGTTAAAAGAGATGTCTAATGAGTTCCTGAAGGTTTGAAATATTTGGGACAAAATACACGGGCTGAATGCCAAGATATCAGATAATTGAACTTAGCTCCTTTACTGGAAGTAATTAGCCCTAATTTGCATAGGTAAGGTCATTTGAACAACTTTCTGGTGGAAAATAAAGCTAATTGAGATTAATGACTCTTAAACACATTGCTTCTGCACTTAGCATATTAAGGCAATATTTTCAGGAGAAAGGAAAATGCTTCTGGAATCCTATTAGGAAAGGAGAGGAAGCAGACTTTATTATGACACTCTATGGGTCACATAAGATTGTTACAGGTGTCTATAATGTATGCTAAGTATTTTATTAAACAATTTTTAAAAAGAAGACTCATAAAAATTGGGGCCTTCCTGGTGGCGCAGCAAGTTGAACACCACACTCTGAAGCATCCACTCCACAGCAGTGCGAGTTTGAACCCCCACCAGGGAGGGACCCACAGGGTGCAGTAGACCTCTCCTGCCTCCCCTCTGCTCCCCTCAGCAGTGTACTTCAGTTGATCTGTCTGTTCTGCTCCCCGCTCTGTCTCTGGTGAATCCTCTCACCTCCTGAGACTTTAGCTTGTACCCCAGCTCGTGTATGCATAAAACTAAAAATAAAAAAAAATATAAAAAAAAGAAGACTCATAAAATAACTGATTTTTATATTTAAGCAGTTATCAGACCCTGTATATATTTCCCTAAACTCATTCATTTTTCCCTATGTTTAAACGGTTTTTCCCCACATAAAGCACATGAGTTTGGTATTCTGTTCTCTTCCTACTTTTGATGAAATGACGTGACTATGACATGACTCTCAACAAATAAACGGACTCAGGATGTGCAGCCAGGTCTCTTCAGTCTGCCAAACCATCCAAAATCTAAATCAAAATAAATAGGATCAGATGCATACACCTCATCTCTACACGTAAAATTGTTACAAAGAAGAATGTCTGCAGACAGTCATTTCCATAGAAAGGGGAGGTCTGAGGTCTCTACCCCATCTAACGAAGGGTGGAGCTGAGCAGGGACAGGAAACTACGAGAGACTTGGAGGCTCGAGGAGGCACAGGGAACAGAGACACACAAGGAAGAAGGCCTGGCTGCATCTCAGCTTGGGCCTTGCTCCAGGGACTCGGGGACCTGGAAGGAGATGCATGGATCGGGACAGGTGAAGATATTTGGAAGAGATGTGCGAGACCCAGGGTGGGGGAAGGCTAACTATGGCAGCCACGACCTTGATTTGAGGTTTGATTTTGCTCCTTTCTTCCAGACTCGCCTGGCCCGTTCTGCCTCTTCCCCATGGCCCCCTAGAGTGTGATAAGCCTCACGGTGTAGCAAGCTCATGGGCCTCAGGGTGGCTTTGGGCCAACCCTGTCTGACTGGATGCTACTCGCCAGGGGATTGGCAAACACTGGGTGTGTGCTGGAAAACGGTCACCCTTTCTTCTCTTCTCCTTCTGTGCACACGGTCCCGTTAAAGTACTTTCACACGAAGGGTGTCTGTCTGTATGTGGCAGGTGGCAGAACCCATTGAGAGCGCGCATATTTGGGGGTCCTGGGCTGCCCCTCATGTCCATGCTAATTTTTCTTCTTGATTTATGATCTTACTGTTTTTCTTTTTTTTTTTTTTAAAGATTTATTTATTTATGCATACAAGCACTGGGGTACAGGCCAGAGGTATGGGGGGGTGAGAGGATTCACCACAGAGAGCAGGGAGCAGAACAGGCAGATCAACGGAAGTACACTGCTGAGGGGAGCAGCGGGCACAGCAGGAGAGGTCTGCCATGCCATGTGGGTCCCCTCGCTGGCCGGCAGCAGGGATTGAACTTGTGCTGCAGTGGCTGCGTTTTGCTTCATAGTGCGTTGCTTAACCCACTGCGCCACCGGGGAGGCCCCCTTACTGTTTTTCATACTAAATAAAAATGGAATATATGTATGCGTTCGTCTTAAGCAGCTGTATGTTATGTATAAGACATAGAAATCACCACCAATTTAGAATATCTTTATAAAACGGCCTCAGCATCTCCATTTCATCAAAACACCAGTAGTCATTGTTTGGAAAGTGAGCCTAATGTATTTGCTCTAGTTACAAAGTTTAGATGAGAAGGGGCTTTGAACGAAGTTGATTCTCCACAGATGCATGTTGATTAATTGACCTGTCACTGATTCATCATACTGTAAAGATAATTGACAAGGAAGATAAATTAAGTCTGTGGGTCTAAAATAGGACTACAAACCCTGCATTTCATAGATCACAGAGAGACAAGCCACCAAAGGTGACTTAATGATCACAGACAAACAGAAATCTGAAATTTGCCTACTGTCCTGAGAGAGGGCAAACTATGTTCTCCTCCAGCTCTCTGTGTCGACCCCTAATCCCCAGTCTCAGAATGTGACTGTGTTTAGACAAAGGTACTTTAAAGAGGTGATTAGGGCCCCCCTAGTGGCTCAAGGGGTTAGTACCGCACTGTGGGGCTTCTGCAGCCACTGCAGCGCGAGTTTGATCCCCAGCCAGGGAAGGGACCCACATGGTGCAGCAGACCTCTCCTGTCACCTGCTGCTCCCCTCAGCAGTGTGTTTCAGTGGATCTGCCTGTTCTGCTCCCTGCTCTGTCGCCGGTGGATCCTCTCACCGCCACCTCACACCTCTGGCCTGTATCCCAGTTCTTGTATGCATAAATAAATAAAACCTTTAAAAATAAAGGGCAAGAACGCCATTTAGTCATCTCAAGATAAGGGTATTTTAATTATCAATTGCTATATAATATCTTACATTTAAATTTAATATCTTAAATGGCTTAAAATAGAAAAAAAATTATTTCAGAATTTCTGGGGATCAAGAATTCAGGTTAGCTGAGCTCAAGGCATCTCACGAAATGGCAGCTGAGGTGCTGGACACGTGCCATCTCAAATCCTAGTTGAGGGAGGAGCTACATGTTTGCTGGCCATACCCCAGTCCAGGAGCTAACACGCTGTTGCCATGTGAGAATCTCCAGGGTTACACAAAACTTGGCAACTAGGTCACAGTCAATAATACCCCAACACAAACTACAAAGTCGCTAAGAGAGTAGATCTTAATCGTTCTCACCACAGCACTACACACAAAACTCAGAATTTTTTTTTTTCCGCAAGGTGTTAGCTAAATCTCTGATGGTAATCACACCATAATATATAAATATATCAAATCGACACACTGCTCACCTTAAATTTATACAATTTATATGTTAATTAGGTTTCACTGGTGTGATACCTTCTTGCAGAGCAAGAGAAGAGAAAATTCAAACAGCAAAACACAAAGTCTTCATTTTGGTGTGACTCCGTCTCAGAAAAGGTAGCCATCCCTTCTAACATGTTCCTTTCATTATCATCAAGTTACTGCACATACCAGCTGCTGGAGACGAGGGGAACGTCAGAGGCTGTCTACAGAAGAGCAATACTTAGGTCAGACGGGATCTTTCCTATCTTAACCATACTCACTCAGGTTTTTTAAGTTATGAGGAGCCATTTCACTTACAAACAAAGCCTTCACTGTTCTGATTGCTAACAATGCCAATGAGTGTCTACACTCTTCAGGCTACAGTCAGTGGCTATATGAGCGTGTCAAGGTGGTGGAAGCAAGTAAGGGGTAGAGATTGCCACAGTCATACAAAGCCAACCCAATTTTGATATTTTTCATAAAAAATGCAGCAAGTAGAAGGCTTTACTCCTTTGTATTCAGGCAGAAGTTCCAAATTCCAAAGAATTCGAATAAAACAATGTCAGCATTTTCAAAATACAGAAGCAGGAAAACTTCCTGCATAGAAATTTGGGTTTTCTCCAGTCATGAGATCATCTAGAGTAGCACCAGCATTATAAAACAGCTCTTAAGTTTTCCTGACCATCAGAGTAATTCTGTGAGAATTAAACGCATGACTGTCGTTTTTCAAAAATCAGAAAGTGTCTCTACATAGATCTTAAAGATACATGCTACCCCTACTTATATATTTTATGTTCTCTTATACATTTTTATTCTATTTTTCCCTGGGGGGAAATAATGCACTCAAATAAATAAAAGGGAACACAACAGGTCAAAATCTAGTTCACAGATTTGTCTTCAATTAAAAACTAGAGAAGTGTATTTTCATTACATTTACATAACATACTTAAAATCTTGTAGTTTCAATGTTTTCATTAATTTTAACTGCCTACTATGGAATTGTTGATATAAACTTCACATACAATTTCTCTCGACTTGTGGTATGTCTGCTTATGTTAATGAATTAGTGAATGGGTTGATTTGGTCACTGTGATCCTTTCCCAGGTTTGCTGGATATTTTTCAGTGATCCAACTGCTCCATAGATTCAGCTGTCTCACTCACTTCCTTTTTTTCACAACTTAGTGAAGTGGCCAGCAGGGGATCAGAATGTAATAATTTTGGTTAAAAAAAAAATTCTTGCACTTTGAAAATATGGCACTTAAGTCTGGGCTGCTGGTACTTTAATGGGAATGACTACATTTTATTGATCCCATGCTTGATTACTTTATATACTTTGTTGCTGTGTGTTTTTAATCACAATGGAAAAGCTACACGTTTGTTCCTCAGACTGAGGAACTCCAGATGTTCAAAGCAAACAACATTCAGAAGACAGGTGGGCTACCCATCCTTTATGTAAGAATTGGGATTCACTCTTCCATCCATAAGCATCTTGTACCATAGGTGTGCTTTAATAGTTACTATCCTCTCACAACCTCCAAATGCAAGAATAGCTGACAAAACAAGTCCACTTGTTAAACTAATTAAAACACACCCTCTTTTGGATGTTTCAGTTTGAAACAACCAAGCAATAATTGATAACATAAACTAATTTCTAAAGTTTATTATACGTTTAAGCACAAAACTGTGTACTAGGCTAATGGAAATATCACAGTATTTAATAATATTTCACAAGTGATAAATTGTGAACTTTGAAGTTAGGTAGCTATGAAGTCAGATTGAACTAGGGCCTGGATCTGGCCCTGTCTCCTGCAAGTTACTCATCATTAAATTAGGTAAGATAAGAAATGACATGAAAGCTATTATGAAGATAAAATAATGAATTGCAAAATGATAATATTTTCTAACACTGATATATTAAGCTACTACTATGTGCTTATCAGTATTAAGTTTAATACAACAAAACACATAAACAGATATATACCTTGGAAGCTTATAAATATCTTATAAATAACAAAATAAACATATGTACATGATAAAATGGTTACTATGGCAAGGATTCTACAAGACAAACTGAACAAAGTTACCAAACTTATAGAGATTTAGATAAAATCTAAAAGACAGAAAGTTCTCTCTTCCTCCCTCTCTCCTCCTTTCTCTCCTTCCTCCTACCCCCCCAGTCCCGAAGCCCCATCTCATTTCTTTAAGGTTACAAACTCTACAAATTCAACTGAGACAGCTTGCTGGCTGCAAACCTCAACTTTCCCAGAGGAAGATCAAAGACAGAGACCCTACTCATTAATAAAAATAAAGGTAAAGTATATTATGAAACCAGGAAAATATAGGATGTTCTTAGGAGACTCTTTAAACATAAAAATTCAGAAGGCAGTTACACACTCAGCGAAGAACAGTCAGAAGCTAAGAAGGGACCAATCAGTGGAACAGTTTGATTCTTTTTTTTTTTAAAGTTGTTTTTAATTTTTTTTAAAGATTTTTTATTTATGCAGACAAGAGCTGGGGTGCAGGCCAGAGTGGCAGGAGGTGAGAGGATTCACCAGAGACAGAGCGGGGAGCAGAACAGGCAGACTGACTGAAACACACTGCTGAGGGGAGCAGCAGGAGACAGGAGAGGTCTCCTGCGCCATGTGGGTCCCCTCCCTGGCCGGGGATCGAACACTCGCTGCTGTGCTGTGGATGCTTCACAGAAAGGTGCTCAACCCGTTGGGCCACCAGGGAGGTCCTGGAACAAGTTTGATTCTAATCTCAATACTAAGGTGTAAAAGTCCAAGATATACATTAAGATCTCTTGAAAATCCTTTGAACAGGTCAGCAAATACAAAATAGAGCAGATAATTCTAATTAATGTTTGTGAAAAATGTCATTTCCAAGCATGTACAATTTTAAAGTAGTCTGTGTATATCCAGTAATGTAAAACGGTGTAGGTGAATCTTTATAATATCTGTCTCACACAACTACTTCAAGGTGAATATTATTCAAAAAGCCAGTTAAAAATAAGTGATTGAATTTCAATTTTCTTGTAATATTAAAATTAATCAAGAGTTCTTACAAAAAGTGCATTTTCTCTGAACTTTAAAATGAATCTTATATAGTTTAAAGTGAATATTTTAAATTATTTTATTTTTGAGTTTCCTAAGGCTGTTTGTTTAAAGATTAACCAGATATTTTATGGCCAACTATTTATAAAAAAGGAGTTTTTATTCAATGTCTGCATTTATAAATATAAAAAATATAAATTTATATTTTTACCAAAAATTTCAAACAGAAAAACAAATAAATTAGAGCTGAAACTAATTTTTAAAAATAAACTGTCCCTGATCAATCATTATCTCAATAATTTAAATGTTAGTCTTTTAGTTTTATTGACTCACTCATTAAGTAAACGTTAAGGACCTAATTTATTTAAAATTACCGATTAAAAACAACCTACTAAGTGATTGAATAATCTAAAATAAACATAGGGGCCTCCCTGGTGGCGCAGCGGGTTAAGCAATGCACTATGGAGCAAACCGCAGCCACTGCAACACGAGTTCGATCCCTGCTGCCAGCCAGGGCGGGGACCCACATGGCATGGCAGACCTCTCCTGCTGTGTCTGCTGCTCCCCTCAGCAGTGTGTTTCGGTCCATCTGCCTGTTCTGCTCCCTGCTCTCTGTGGTGAATCCTCTCACCCCCCCCCCACACCTCTGGCCTGTACCCCAGTGCTTGTGTGCATAAATAAATAAATCTTTAAAAAAAAATAAACATAGGATCCATTTTGAAGATAATTAAATCTATCATAAATTTTGTTTCTGAGTATTTCATGCTACTGACTAAAACTCATTGTTATTTATTTTTGAACAGAGTTAAAATAACTAGAAAAACACCATAAAAATAGTCAGTCTAACAAGTGAGAAACTTCTGATTTGCATAAAGCTTATTATAAACATAACATTACTGTAAACAGTGCATATTTCAATAATACATTCTCTTTTAAAATCATGCTACCATCAGGAAAAATACCAAGATGTCAAGGGCTGTGATGAGCGTTAAGTGGAGCAATGGTTCATGGGCATAGTAGAAAAGGCCAACGAAAGGGAAACAAAGTGCATTGGCTAAGTTTCCCCCCTTCTTGCTATAGTGTCCCCATAAATGTCACTCAGCTCCCACCAAGACAGGCTGTCCAAGTCCGAGGCTGGGAAAACCCAGGGCAAGGAGGGCAGCCCGAGGAATGACGTCTCGCTACTTGGCAGCAGAGCGTCGGTGCTTCTGCCACACCCATGCATGGGGCTCGCTCTTTGCTGTATGTCCACTCTGGTTCTGCTCCCCGACTCTGCATCCCCCACATCCTGAGGTGTCTACCCCAACCCTCCAGCACATGTGACATGCTAAAAATACTACTAGAAGACATGTACTCCACACCAGTTATTCAACGTCTTCAAAGACGTGGTTTGGATTAATGCCATCGCATTTTATCTACTTTGTTTTTAACTCTTGTCACCATTCGAATGATAATGCTCCCATGTCGGCTGTCATTACGGTACTGCATTATTACTGCACATTTTTGTTTATTCCACCAGACATCATCTCCCATACTCCTCTTATCTCCTAAAAGAATGACATTAAATCTTCAGAAACTTGTAAAACATTAGCTGCAAAATCGCCTGTATTTATTCTCCAAAATTTGCTTTAACTGAATCCATGCCGCCCAGAAAAGAGGGTCTACTCTACTCTGGAAATACATGTTTTCTCTCTCAGTCCACCACACACCACATGACCTGAAGATGTGTTTATTATTCGTGTCTCCCAACTTTTATTATTTTTTTTTAATGTATGCATTCAACACCTGGGGTACAGGCCAGAGGTGCGGGATTGAGAAGACCCAGCAGAGACCAAGTGGGGAACAGAACAGGCAGATGGACCCAAACACACTGCTGAAGGAAGCAGCGGGTGAGGCGGGAGAGGTCTGCTGCACCATTTGGATGACCACACACGCCCAACTCCCCGGCTGGGGATCAAACTTGTGTTGCAGTGGCTGCGGATGCCCCACAGAATAAAGCTTACCCCCCTGCACCACCAGGGAGGTCCTGTGTCCCAACTTTTTATCATCTTCTTCCATACGTTCATGTCTCCTTCCAATCCCAATATGCCCAGCTGGGTTGAAATCATTCTTCATGACTTCAACAGAAGGGAAAAGATACAACCAGCACCTTGGCACCAGGTTCCCTTATTTCTCCATTTCTGAAGTTTTCTTCTTGCCTGGGCCTCCTATATTCCCTTGGCCATTTTCTAGATACTCAAACAAATGCAAGCAGACCACCCCAGGAGACAGCACGCCAAGCATCCCACTCTCAGTAGCACCTCTTCACTTGCCAGCTACTCTTCACTACTTCTCCCCTGTCAACATTTCTTCAAATACTTGGTGACTCTCAATCATCATCGTACACCATCACCTCATGGTCTCTCTCCACTCCTTAAATGCCACGCTCTGCATGGTCTTTTACTACGGTCATTTCATCACAAAGGGCTCTCTCTGCAGTGAATTCTTCCCCTGCTTCACCACTGTTCTATTTAAAGTCTTTATTCAACAATGTGAAGTACAGCGAGCCGGCCCATGCCAGCTCAGATGCAACACACAGCTCTGCAGGGCACTCAGAGGCTCAAGTGAGCGCCTGAGAAGGCAGTATGACTATGCTCTAGGACGCTAACTTTCTCTCTGGTAAAGAAATATGAGTTTAACATCTCTCAGAATCTCACTCTTAGTCGATGACTTGCTTCCCTCATGTCTCTCAGAAAACAAAAAACCTAATCATCTATACAAATAACTTCGTTGTGGTACATTATATCCCCATATATTTTCTTTTTCATTCGGTTGCCCAAAAAATTAAACCTTGGCATATTCCCCCTTCTTATCACCATAGCTCCTATCCTCTATGGTACATGTGAAATTTAGCATAGGCACAAAATAATCCTTCATTTGTATAAAGCATTCGCTTGACCTTATATTCTAGATGGCTATAAAAACTGACCAATTGATTTTCCTGTTTATTGGCAGAATCCATAAAAGTTGTTTATATTTATTGTCTCTGCTTCTCTGTGTCCATTTCTGTGTTTGCTTCTCTCAAATCAAATTTCCATTCCTGGTGACACAGAAGCCCACAAACAGTAAGTACATGGACTCTCAAAACAAGTCCACCAACGATTCGGCTCTGTAAACACCATCTATTCAAGTCTACCAATGATTTTCCAAATTCATTTATATGTTTTAATCTTACTTGAACCTTCAGCAGCTTTGACAAAATCATCACTTTCACCTTATTGAAAGACTTTAATGTTTTGGCTAAATGACCTCATTAAACTCACAGAGCCTTAGTTTCTCACTTATAAATGAGGATAATTATCTTGCAAGATTGTTACGATGATTCAATGAGGTAATATACATGAGGCATCTACCAGTGGCTTTTAGGATGGACTCAATCAAGAGAGGCAAATGTAATGATCATTAATTCCTAGTATTCTCATCTAGATCTAATTCTAGTGTCTAGGTCTCATCTATGCTTTATGAGATGCAAATTAGCAGGAAGCATTCCTATTTATATATGCCTTAAAATCCCAAATACATGCACAAACACAGCAAAACAACTGGAACATGGTAGCAAGTAATTAAAATAATCCACGGATCCCACTGCGGTCTGAACTTAAGAAGTAAACGGACCAATCCGTGTCCTCTCCCTGCAGGACAGACGGGGATTTCCTGTGTTCCCTATCGTGCAGCATGGAGCTCCGTTCTTGTCAGTGGTTCACGACTCTCTTCACACCCACCTGATAGTGATAGTAAAGATTTAATCTCTGAGAGAAGAACAGTAACTGAGGGTTGGGAGGTAGTATTGAAACCCCAAAGTAATTTCATAAGTTTCTGCATTCAAACTGTTTACTTGAAAATCTTACTTTTTTTTATATTAAAAAAATGTATTATATTGGAGATTCCATTACAGACAAATTCTCAATCAGTTGTCCACATGAAGACACACTTCCTAAAGAAGGAAATATCCCAAATCCATAAGTATGAAGCTGCACTATGTTCTCTCATTGACATCCTCCAGCACAAATGGCTCAATATACCCCCAAATATATATTTATAACGCTTTCTATCACCCATGTAGCACCACTTCTAATCCCTGTGTGCAGAGTTATGGATACTGGAAGTCCTTCATGAACATTCATTTCAGCCTTTATTATTTCTTAATAAAGGTTGACTCCCTAGACTCAACCCATTCTAAGAAATTATGCCTATATTTCCTCTATCCCTTTCAATCAATTGGTGTGATATTCTCATCAATGCTGAAATAGGAAATTAGTTTTATAGTGGCACAGTCATTATATGATAATTGTTTCTTATGAGGCTATAACCTTGAAAAGAGAGTAATAGAAAGCATCTTTATTGCTTTAAAATCCAACATATGTATTATTTTTTTACAGTGACCAATCTATAGCTTATTTAATTTCTGACCTAGCTTATCACTCTGTTTTATAAGCTTCCTTTTTATTCACTTGACCTCAGATACAAAATACCCTTTTGAATTTCCTTTTTATTTTACTGTCAATACCGTCTCATCTTCTTTGCTGAATTTTACTCCATTATCTGAGCTTCAAGAAATGGAAAGTCTTGAGACTGGATCATGTTTCTTTATGAAGCCACAATTACTCTCTGGCAAAGCTGATTGACATATGCATTATTTTAAATAGCATTGTCATGATAGTGACTCATGAATTGCAGCCTATACCTCTGAACATCCACCTAAATTTCAGTTCCTGATATTCAGCTAAGTATTGCCATCTCCACCAGGATATCCTACAGAAACGTCCAGACTAACATGCTAAAATGTATACTGCTGATCTGTCTGCTTCTCCAAGGATACCGCCTGTGCCAGCGGGCCCTATGTCATCCGAAGGCAACATCGCCTACATAATTGTGCACGTCAAGTCATTTGAGTGCATCTTTTTTCACAACCAGTGACCTTTATCTCGATAAACAGTCCCACCATTTACTCAGTAAATTCATCACCGTTCACTATTACCTTTTTTGGTGTCCTAAATCAGTCCACCTACTTCTAAATTTGTCTGACCTCTGTAACCACAGTACTTTCCCCTCTCTTATTCTGTTCCAACCATAGCGTTTGCTTGTTTGGGGAACATACAAACACATCCCACGTTAGGACATTTGTTGTGTACTTTTCCTAAAACACTTGTCTACCAGCTTGGGGTTCCCAAGGTCACCCTGAGACATTTCAGGTCACCCTCAGTGATGGCTACCCCCAACTCTCTCATGCACCCACACGAGTTGTGAAACTGATTTCAGAAAAGGGTGGTCCTGCCCCCCACCTATCTCTCTGTCCTGTCTTTATATTTCTCGTGCATCTTTGTAGAAATGAGTGGTCTGAGTCATAGGGAAAATGGAACACAACGAAAAAGATATAAACAGATATCTCCTAGTGCTAAATGTACCACTTTGCCTTTTAGATGTTTTTCTACTTTACTTTGGATCTCAAAGGGAACTAACTGTAGGGATTAAAATGTGATGGGAAGGCACTATGAGTCTTTGTTCTTCCCTTGCTTATTTGGTTTAGACAATTTATTTAGTGTCAAGCAGAAGCACCTAAATTCTACATACAGATTCAAACCTTATAGCCTAAACCTTTTCCCAAAAGAACAGATTGTATTGGTTACATGACCCACTGACAAACAGAAATCCTTTGACTTGGAAATGTTTTGCTGGGTAAACAGAGAAGGCAAACAGTTCACTTACATTCAAGTGAATGCCCTATAGCAATCCCTGCAATTTCCTGCACCCAGCCTGAGAAACACTAGAGCAAGGAATCTCTTTACATTCCTGCTTCCTCTTTGCAACCCTAAATCACTTATCTAATTCAAAAGACTCACATAAGCCTGCAGGAGAGACGCCAGTGAAATTAATATTTCACCAGCAAGCTTCTGGGAGGTGGGGGGGAACCTCTCTAATTCATACCTTTTGCTCAATTTCATTACTTAATTTTTATTATTTGTTTAGATTATCCTTCCAGCCGGGCAAAAACTATTATGAAAATTATTTCCAATGTAGAAGAGTAATAGTCCTTCACAGAGAAGACATCATAATATGATAATCCACAGCACAGTAACAAGCATTAACATAATTAAATATCCAAATGTATTCTAAATCATGTAATAGTGATTATTTTATTCTAGCAGTTCAATTTCAATACCGAATGAACCAAGATTCCTCTCAAATGTAGAGCAATCAATGATTGTGAGTTGGGATGATTCTGTTCCTCATGGGGAAACTGCCTAGCAGCATTTTGAGTTACTACAACGTGAGAGGTGGGGCAAAGGTCTTGAACAGCGCTAACATCCTAGAATGCCTTCCACACACAAGAGGTACATGGCTGTAAATGCCAAAAGCAACAGTGTGAAGGTTCAAGCAATGTAGTGTGGACTAAAAAATATAAAATAGCATAAATGTCAGCATTAGTAGTCTCTACCACAAGTGTCCTTCTCACTGTATGCTTTTCCAAATCAAAGTACCAAAACAATCTACTTAAAAGGATTTCAAAGACATTCTATTGAAACACAACTTAGGGTTATTTTAGAAATCGCTGTAAGTAAACATTTATGTTTTATAGAAAAGCTAAGTATGAAACATCATAAAATACTTCTGACACAATAGCATTTCAAAAATTATTCTACATGGTCTGAAATAACATTAAGTAATAGAAATAAATTGTGAGCTATGTATATAACTTTTTTTTTTACACGCCATTGAAAAACACAAACAGCTGAAACTAACTTTACTATTAAAAAATAATGGTGGCAGCGGGGGTTGGGGTAGGCTTGATGAAGTACAGGAGGGAGACAGAAAGGAGAGCGAAAGTCTACTTATTATTAAATTTTATTTAACCCATATATCCAAAACTTATTTAAAAATGCAGTGTGTAGAAAATCATTAATAATATATTTTATATTCTCTTTTATATATTATTTGTTAAATATTTGGTGAGTGTATTAGACTTTGATCATATCTTCATTTTTACTTTTCAAAAGCCTTATATCCACATGCAGATGGTATTTCTACTTCTCTACAGGATAAGTCTGAAAGATACTGTGCAAAGTCTCTGGCGCAGATTTTGTATGCTTCATTTTCTCGAAGAAGTGTCCAATGAAAGGGTCTTCAAAAACTGTCAGGGTTTTGCTTTATTATTCACATGGGTCCTACATGCTTTGATGACTGAATTCTTGAGTGGTGCAATTTTCTGGTGACATCATCGGGGATAAAAATTATGATACAACAGCCGTCTGGCTGATGCTATTTTAAGATGTCATTTATTACAGAAATCTAAAGTGTAAAAAACTCTACTGCCAAAATTGATAAAATGCTGTAGTTAATTGACTCCCAAAGGAATAGAAGACTCACTTAGGAATTGTGTCGGTTAACTTCTCATTTCCTTCTTTACTCTCAATACAGGAAACATGTACATGTATGTGCATGTATGCACACATGCCTGCATGTATGTAAGAGTGTGTGGGGTAGAGAGAATAATATAATTATTTTCCTTTTGGCTTAGCACAATCAGGAAAAAGAATTTGGGGATGATTTCTCATTTAATCTTTCAAAAGGGATGGCTGTAATACAAACGTCTTCTTTTAATCACTACTACCAGTTTTCTTTCTCCCTTGGATCTCACTTAAGTACCATAAACTTTACTTTTCAGCTTAGAGATGTTTCTTGATACACTGAAAATACTTGATCTATCATCTACATGACACAACTGCATCCACAGAAGATCCTCACACAAAATTAAACACACTAATTTAGTTTTAGCAGGAGTTCTAGAATGACCGGAGGTGGTTATCAGACAGAGCGAAATGCAATTCCTTTACCAAATGGAAACTGAGTATTTTTTAATCAAATTGTGAGTTTCTGCTCCAACTGAGAGTCATATGTTTAAAAGCTGATATATATTCTAGAAACTTCTGCAGCAGAACAGACTTGAATGAGCAGAGAGATTTGAGCTGTTGAGTTTTTGTTTGTTGCCGAATTTATTACAAGGGCTAAGGGAGGAGGAGATATATTAATAGAATATTTCATGGTTTTCTGTTTAAGCAGAACAATGGGCTTCTCAAACCATTTTTTCTGCTTACATTTGGACTCTTTTCCTTGACATCCGATGCTCTTATTTCGCTTGTGATCTAGCAGCAGTCATGTACAACACACTTAAAATCATCCAGATACTTGGATAGAAAATGTACACACACATGTGTGTCTATGTATATGTTTGCATGTATGTATACACATGCATACACATATCTATTTTATATCTATATTTTAGGACTGTCTTCCAGCTTTTGTGAGCTATCATGTAGTCACATAACACATCTGATTTATCAAGAGGTTCATCGGGGGAAATCAATTACTCTTGTCTCTGTTTAGAAGTCTCTAAGTGGAGGGACGATATATTCCATGAAATATACTATGAAATAATGATTAGTAGTATTAAAAAAAAAATGAAGCTTTTTCACTGGGTAGCTTCTTCCCAGTGAAGTGTTTGTACCAAGTTCCAGAAGGTATGGCTCCCGCCACATACGTGTGGAGAATCTATCTCCTTGGCTCAGTCTCCCTAGGTAGGCTGAAGTTGGTGTTTTCAGACAACTGTGAGTAGCTGCCATTCATCCAAACTGCTTGTTGCCGGAATACATGTCTTCTTCCCCTGAGAGCTCGTTTCTTTCCTCATAGAACAGGAGGTTGATGGGAGAATAGGAGAAGATCCTCCATCTGAACACAAGTGTATCCACCTGGCTCACCCATCACTGGCATCCCATGGAATAAAGATCAGGGGTCCATTATTTCTCTTCTTGCTGGTATACGTCTATCATTTTAGACATCAGATTTCTCCCTAATCATGAAACCTGGTGGAGTCATTTCTGAGCGCCAGTGTACAGTAGGGGGTATTCTGCACAGAAGAGAGGTATTTTGCAGCATGGGTGGTTTCCCTAAAGCTATGCATGATATATTTAAAGAGAAAAATATAAAGGCATACTAAATATTTTAAATACTAAGGATATCTGTATTTTTGTTTGGCATCTCTGATTCTTCAGGCTCCTTTAAAAAACAGAAAACAGTACAACATGTTTCACGTGCTCATCAGTCAATTAAATTTTTTGCTGCTTTAATTTAGACTTAACATTATTCTGTTGATATAAGTTGAAAATTATGAATTGTAAAAATCATGCCAGCCATCTGGACTATTTTATACTTAATCCTTGTGACATCTGTCTGTTTCCTAGATGCATACAGAAGAATATGAAAGATGGAAGCCATTCATTAAGACCTTCAAGGCTACGTTCAATAATTTATGCCAGGAATCACTAAGCTGTATATAAAGTATATGTGTACATATACGTAACACCTGGTGCTTCTTGAGGTTAACTAAATGTAGTAACAAATTCAATATTGAGATTCTTATTAGAAGAACACCGTGATTGCTGTGCTAGTCTGTCTTCATCTTCCAAAAAAATATGATGAAATAATGTTTAACTCTTTGGGAATTTAGTAATAAGAAAAACCACCCCCATTTTATTCTCTTGCAAATATTTTGTGACGAAGCATTGTCGCCAGTGTCTGACAACAGCCACAGCTGGCGACGAATCCTGTGTCAGTGATGACCTTCGTGTGACTGATGTAGGCTGCGCTTGCTGAGAGTGCGGCTGTGCTCTCCCAGGAGATCAAGAAAAGGTAGCATTATTTGCAAAACACCTTTCCCCCACAACAGGTTAGAGAAAGCTTTGCGAGTTCAGTTACCCTCTCCTTTATAACACCGCTTGAGCAGACAGAGATTCCAAAGCAAGGCTCTGCCATTACTTTCAAAGCTTTCACGAGAAAATGTTAGTGAGTTTGACAATCCAGTGCTTCGTGTTCTATGCAGACCCTCAGATGAGGCAGCACCTGTGGCCACTGGGAATTACATGACATTCTAATATGGAGGGAAAAAATGATGAAAAGCATAAAGTCTGGCCTACACAGCGGAGTTTATTTAGAGTTGATTTCATTCTTGTAGTAATAACTATCATTATTGAGTTTACTATCAAAATATTTAGGTAGGTCAGGGTTTAATTCTCCGATTCAATATATTTCAGGGATAAAAAGGTTATTTCCTTGAATTGGCACTGAACAGGCAAAGCATTACAAATCACATGGAATAGCCACCAAATCCCCAAGCAAACCATATCCAATGGCTTTTCCATCTTACCTTGGACCATCTACGTGGATTGTCAACTCTTTATTAATATGACCTCTGATATCACAAAGGTAATTTACATCATTCAAAATGCATGCCATTTCTCTACTTATTTTAATATCTAGTTATTTAAACAAATTTCTGGACCTTCACTCCATAAACATGTGATGTACCACAACTCCGTTACTTTGAGAGAATTTTACTATTCTATCTAAATTTTCTCCTGACATGTAGCCCTCAAACTTCTGCACGGTTTCTCATTTAGTTTGTTCCCTCAGGCAAGAACTCCTAGTAGAACCCTAATACAGCTCCACTTCTGCTCAATGAAAAAAGTTCTAATTGCACCAGAAGCCCCCACTGGCTATGGGGAGAATTCACAGTCCTTCATTTTGAGAATTCCAAGGGAAACAAAATAATATACGAGAGTAAATATTTCCTGCCAACCACAAATAGATTCAACTTAAAGAACAAAAGATATACCTATAATTTTTGTGCAATTGTGTCTTTTGGCTGTGCATGACTAGATCACCTATGATTATGATGCTATGCCTTGATATATTTCTGTTTACTGGAACATACAATATTCTATCTAATACTTCCATACTGGCATTAAAAATTTCAGCCTCCTGTTGGTCATTTTTTCATAATTTTACCAATTTATAATGTTCATAAAATTTCATGCTATCATAAATTATACCTAACTGAAAAATAAGACTCTTAAGATGTTATTACATCCGAAAGCCCAAATTACTCTATTTTTACAAGATTTTCTAAAACCTAAAATTTAACATATAGGGTGACAGGATATTATTATGCTATAACAAATTATCTGAGAACTATATTCATCAAGCTCATTTTGACCTTTATATATTATTCACTCAGGTGGCCCACATAATTGGGCACAAGACTCTCCAATTAAGGTTTGCGGTCCTGAAGTTTAGCTTGTACAGTTGAGTCATTGTGTCATGTCACATCTGGATCGTTACCTCTTCTAATCTCTGGCATGCCTACCTTGGCAAGTTCTTAATATGAAAATATGATCTTATTTGTGGTCACCATTTCCAATTCTAATCTTTCACAGTGGGCACTGAGTTATATAGGAGAAAAAGCCTGGATATGATCAAAAGGATCTATAACCCATTTATTTTATCCAATTTTGACTAGACCTTGGGGATACTTTGACATTTAAACTAATCTTAAATTAGTTCATTAAGATAATCCTTTGGGAAAAAATGGGACAAAATATCTACACCTTTAATTTCCAACTTTAAATCTCCATAGATACTCTCGTCTGAAGTTTGTGAAAGAGATATAGGCATATAAGACTCTGCAGGTTCTAAGCCCTTTGTATCATGCCATTCAGACTCTTTTCTATTTTTTTCCTGGCTATTACTGTTAAGCATTTCCAAAACTACTCTGCACTCACAATCTATACTGATCTCCTGAGTCATAGCCCATCACACCCCAGGATTTCCTTTCATCATCAAATTTCCCTATAGAAATCCCTGAATCTAATATTTTGTTTATTTTTCCAAATCCCTTCTTCTAACTTTACAATACAGAGTTTCAGAAAACATTAGCTTAAAAGCATCAGTGCCTAAGATGCATGTTCCAGAAATACTGCAAATCAGATAGTCTAAAATGTACCTGTTATAGGACACATTAAAATGTCAGGACCGACAGTTCAGCAACTGAAATGTGAAGATGAGGTGGCAAGCAGATGACTACTCTGAAAACACATAGTTTCATAGGACCAGAGGCCAGTGGGGTCGTAATGCCCACCGATAACTCAGCTTCAGTGCTAACAGCACATCACATGCATCGGGTAGATTAAGTCTCATCTCTCGGTAATGATATCACACATCTGTACACATGTATTTAATCACACACAAACATAAAGCCACATAAAGTCTTAGGGCTTTTTGTTTCATAGTTTTAGCCACGAGACAGGTACAATAATGTGATACTCACTAATCAGGGTAAGAGTTGTGTCCAAATTGTGTTTATGTCAGGCAAGTAAGTCATGGCCATATCTCAGGTAACGAATGGTTTTATTAATATTTTTGGGAAAGACCTTTTATATTTTTCAGTCACCTAGTTTCCAGGTAGGTTTATCTTTTTATTGGTTCCTAGAAATATCAGATAAAACATGTATATCTCAAAGGCACAGAGAAAAGCAGGTTTCTCCAGGAAGGGCTTTGTTCCTTAAACCTAGGCATTTTATAATATCTGAAGGCCTTCTGAGATTAACAGAGGAGGTTTTAGAATTGGTAAAAAGGATAGGTGGGCTTTAAATCATTTCGAGAGTCACATTTCTATTCTTGCCAAGACTCTCTTTGTCGGAAAAATATAGTTGTTTTTAATCCCACAAAGAATTGGGTTGCAACCAGAAAGAGAGCAAAACACTGACACAACCATCCAACTGCATTATCTTCAATTTGCTTCTTTCTACCAAGGAGAAGGTTTTCAAAATAAGTGGGAAATCAAAAGATAATTAAGCTCTACATTTGAAACTGTGCTTTTCCAGAGTGTTTTAGAAAATTCTTCCACAGTGATTTCAGAATGTTTGCCTTTCCTTCTGGGTACATGGTTTCATTTTCGCTTAGGGGAGAAAATCCACACAATAAACTGCTATCTTTCAGGCTGAATCATCCTCCCATTTTGCCAAGTAACTAGAGTTACTTAAAAAAACAATTTTCTCAAATACCAGGGTTCAGCCAGGACATAAGGAAAATATCCCTGGAAGTCCTGAATACCACCAGAGGAGTCTCCCCAAATGGGGCAAAATCCAGTGTCCTCCCAATGTCCAGAGCCACTCCTGATAAGAGCCAAGAGACAGGCATGCCCCGAAAGCTGACCACGAGCAGGACCCCGGCATACACAGAGTGCAGCCCTCACTTCGTCCAGCTACCGCGAGTTGCACCTGGGGACAACGGACAGTCCTGTCTAGTCATGATTCGGGACTCCCCAACTTGGCCAACCAACTTCTTAGGAAACAAAATGAGACAAACCAGCAGGAAATAGCTGCGCTGGAGAGGAAGTGAGGTCAGTCACTAATAGCTGATCCTTCAGTCTAAATCTGGAAAGGAAGGGGCGACGTGGAGCCTACCCTCCGTGCCCACCGGGCACCTCAGCCGAAGGCAGAAGAGCTCACTGCCAGGACTCTTACCTTCAGCTGGTAGCCTCCGTTTCCAGGACGCTCCCTGTGGGCTTCAGCGTGAACAAGTCATCACCATGGTGTCATCTGGTCACAGACTCTGTAGAGGGACAACAGTAATTGCCCTTTTCAGTGAGTACATGATTAAGACCCCTTTTCTCCAGGGTGTCTTGTAAATGGATACATGAGCTTATCTTCGCAGGGTGGTTCAAAGTCCTCCTCTGTGGTCTCTGTAATTCAGGATGCTCTTTGATAAGTTGAACCTACTTGTTCAGCCTTAAAAGAAGATTCCTCCCCCTGAGGGCTTATCATGAGGACCACATGGTGTGGTCAGGTGCAACCCCAGGCCCCACCAAATCTCTACATTAGAACAGGTCAGGTTTTGCTTGGCTTTGAACCCAGTTCAGGCAAAGACAAGCTCAGATGACGTCTAAGAGCTCCGGACACCAGAATGTGGCCACAGAAGCCAGCCCCTAAGAGGCATGTGCCCACAGCCGCCGGCCAGCAAGGAGCGGTCAGGCCTGAGCTAAGCAGCCACCGTGAGCAGAGCATACCCCCTGGGGGGCCTGGGGGCTCCTTCCAGCCCCAACTCAGAGCTGTTAAAGACAAACTGAGGGAGAGTCGTATTTTTTAGAATTAACTTGGACAAAACTTAACTGAGACAGAGCAGCACCAAACCAGAAGTATTTGGCATGCTTTCACCATAATTTTTAATTATACCACTTTCTTAAGAGAGCAGCAGGTATGCCACTTGTTATTAGAATGTAAAAGAAAAAGCAGATTGGCAAGATTTTAGACTTTAAACAGGTTCATCTCATGCCCATCGAACAAAGGAGAACGACAGCAGATTAAAGGTCAAAAATCATGATTTACGTTTCTATCTATTGATGAAATTACTGAATATCTTACAGCACTGAATATTGGTTAATGAATACTGAAAAAACAGCTAAATAATTAAATTTATTAATATGTACCTTTCAAAGAGTTTCTGTCTAGCTAGCACGCTATAATTATTTTATGAAAATTACAGTATTTGAGAAGCACCTATTAGCATATGCAAATGAAAATAATAGGAAGTTGTCAAATGAACATATTTAAGTATGCCATTCTTCCAAACAAACAAAAAAAAGTTAAAAAAATACCTTTTTGCCTACAGCTTCCTTAAATGATTGAATCTGCATTCTGGGAAAAAGCAAGCGATGGTAAGGATCTATGAGAAGTTAGGGAGCTGAGTTCAGTGAGGACCATGTGTGAACATACATAGTGTACAGAATATTCACGTATCTATTCTAGCCACAGGCATCGACAATTATTAGATATATTCTTCTACATCTTATTATTTTCACATACAGTATGGCCCATCTGCATCAGCACATCCAACCTCTCTCCCTCCTATCTTCTTACTCCAAAGTTAATTATAGTCATTTGTACGGCTGCTTCAATTAACTAATTCTCCTCTGATAAACATTGATGATTTGCTTTCTCTTTTCTTAACCTCATCAGTCAGAAAACTATTAAATAATAATGTGATGGGGCATCCTGACTTAATGGAAGCCCATCTAAAATTTCACCATTAAATAGGATGATGGTTTTTATTTATACTCACAAAGAGTCATTCCGAAAAGGCAGTTTCTATATCTTCAGCTGTTTCTGTTTCACTAACACTTACAGTAATTGTTATTTTTTGTCACTTTGTTTCTGGTTTTGCTTGTGAATGTGAGTTTTTTCAATAATGGCTACTGGATTTTATGAAACATTTCATCTGTAACCATGGAGATGATCTTTCTTTTTTCTTCACTGACCTACCAATTATGATTTATATTTATAGACACCCTCATATTCTTTATTCTTTTAAATAATCAACCACATAAACTGTGAGATTTTATATGTTTTTCTATTTCTTAAGAATTTTGTCAAAATATACAAGTGTATATTGATTTCCAGGGTTTTTTTTAATACTGCTTTGTTACTTTTAAATTATATCTTTGCCTTCATTTATTTTTTTAAAGATATATTTATTTGTGCATACAAGAACTCGTGTACAGAACAGAGGTGTGGGGAGTGGAGAGGAGGCACCAGAGACAGAGTGGGGAGCAGAACAGGCAGATCTACTGAAGTCTACTGCTGAGGGGAGCAGCAGGAAGACAGGAGAGGTCTGCTGCGCCCTGTGGGTCCCGCCCTGGCTGGGGATCGAACTCGCACTGCAGTGGCTGTGGATGCTGCATAGTTCAGTGTTTAACCCCTTGCGCCACCAGGGAGGCCCTGGTCTGAAAGTCTTTTAAGCAGTTTCTCACTTTTTTTTTTAAAAGAAAATCTGGAGAATCTTTCTCTTTAGGTCAGACATAGTATAGTATAGTTTGTAAAATATTGGAAACTTTTAAATATATATTTTTTTATTATTCCAGTAAGAACTTTCTATTCTTCATTTTGTCAGTGCTGAATATATACATAAAAATGACATATGAGGGGCCTCCCTGGTGGCGCAAGGGGTTAAGTCTCAGCACTATGTGGCTTCCAGGTTTTCTGTAGCCCTGAGGCGTGAGTTCAATCCTGGGCCAGGGGCTGACCACAGGCGCAGCAGACCTCTCCTGTCTCCCCGCTGCTCCCCTCAGCAGTGGGTTTCAGTGGATCTGCCTGTTGTGCTCCCCACTCTGTCTCTGGGGAGTCCTCTCACCCCCACACCTCTGGCCTGCACCCCAGTTCTTCTATGTATAGAAAATAAAATCTTTATAAAATGACATTTGCTGTTAATTATATTAGGGAATACATGGAATATTTTAATTTCTATTAATTCTGTATTAGTTTTCAGTAATACTGATACTTAACAATGTGTTAACCACTAAAGGGTTATATATGTAAAGGATTAATCTTACCCTCTGAGATTTAACATTCTAATTTCTAAAGAACAGAATGGGGCCTCGCTGGTGGCGCAGTGGGTTAATCAACACACCGCAGCCACTGCAGCACAAGTTCAATCCCTGCTGCCGGCCAGGGAGGGGACCCACATGGCGCAGCAGACCTCTCCTGCTGTGCCCGCTGCTCCCCTCAGCAGTGTACTTCTGTTGATGTGCCTGTTCTGCTCCCTGCTCTCTGTGGTGAATCCTCTCACCCCCACACCTCTGGCCTGTACCCCAGTGCTTGTATGCATAAATAAATAAATAAACCTTTAAAAGGAAAAAAAAATAAAGTCAGAGTGATTTTTTAATAAAGGAATTTTTTATAATTTATATGACATCAACAGAAATACAAAATTAGTGTAACTTGGTTCTCTATCAATAAATAACAACATAGAAATCATGCAAAATTTCAGTGTGCATATGTAAATAAGTTAGTTGTGAGGAAGGATTTTGTTTTATTCCCATTACTAAATTTTCTGTACTGCAAAAACTACGTGAAAATGGATTGTTTTAATCTAATACTCCACTCTCAGTCAAATAATTTTATGTAATTTTGAGAGAATCCCCCCTGAATTGCCAGTGAAAAACAACCTGGATTCTTACTTCATGTGTGTTGGAGAAGCTCAAGTCACAGCAAAAATGAAACTGTGATTGTAAAATAAACCAATATAGGCCATCCCTTTCTTGCTAATACACCAACCCAAATGCTTTGCATCCTATAATAAATGGTTTTAGATACATATTATAGAAAACGCTTAGCATATATTTCATTTGCCATTATAAACATACCAAGAAGCCTGGGATGACAGGTAATTCAGAAATACAATATCCTATACTAATTGAACTAGGATGAAATAGAAGAACAGTAATCAGAAGTGATTTCACATTCTGCTAACTTTCTGAATTGAAAATAGTACCTACCCCCAGGGGGGACATGCTGTGGCTGTCTTAAACCAACACAATCTATATTACTCGTGTCTCCTGAGAAAGGAGGATCTAACAGCGTAGTTTTCTGTTATCAAGTAAAAGTACTCGGGAAGAAAGGGATAAAGTAGAAAAGAAACAGGGGTGAATGTCAAGGACCAGTGGGACTTCATGCCCTGTTTTAACGATGATGTGTGCTTGCCTGTTTAAACCTGTTCGTTCGTAGATTTATTTGGATCATTTTCCTCCTCCTTCCACCCTTTGCTTCCCCCTGCACAACCTTCCTTCGATAGATCTTTTGCACAGATCTAAAAGTACTCCATGTTGCTTGCTTTTTTAATGATGTTGACACTGAATCTCCTTATTTCATATTTGTACCATAATAGAGACCTTGTGACTATAAGAAGAAACTCAGAAAAGGGCATCCACATGATTGAGGGTTTATGCACTGGAGACCTTACATATTTTGCAGAGCTGAAGCATTTCTTTAAGAGGCAGGAAATGGTGATGAATAGATTCACTAATTCCATTCCCTTGTCCTCAATCAAGACTGCTTTATCATGAAGACAGCAAGTGACTCTTCTTTTGTGCTTTTCAAAAATATTACAGAATTACTCTAATTTTCTGAATAACAAGGATTTTAAAGGGACAAAATCTGTTTTGACTGATTTAATAAAAGAATAGAAGGAAATTGCACTTTGCAAATGTTTTAAAATGTAAGAAACTTGCTTTTATCCCTTAGTCATGCAATACCATTAGATTTCTAGATTTTTTTTTTATTGTGGTAATACTAGTTACTTAAATTAGCTATTTTTAATAGTGAACCTAAAGTCAATAAAAATGAAGGGCCAAGCTAGTTATTTCCAGCAGATTATTATAATATCAACCATCTCACTGTTGTCTTAGAGATAATAAATGTGAATCAAGAATTTCTTGATAATTATGACTTGCTAATTTATTTCTGGGCATTTGTGTAACCCTAGATCTATCACTTCTACACAAAGCACATGGGTGCAACAGAACTTAATAAAACAAATTTTACCATGAGAAATGTAGGAAGCAAAAGTGGGTGACTTCGCATGACATAACATACTCATCTATCAGATAGTCCCAGTTACTTTACTTTCCACTGAAAACACCACAGTGGGATGGGTCTATCCCAAACAGCAGGCCACTATGACCAAAGCGGGTCTCCTCCAAACAGTGTCGATTGGACATGGAGGGGGAAAAGAATCAGTCAAGTTCCTGTGAGATTCTAGGAATCTGGTTTCATTGCTAAAAGAATGCAGATTATTTTTAATTAAGAGCAGTGAATGTCTACAGACTAAGAGAAATGTTGACCTTATCTCAATTGTTTGCCCCTTTCCTACTCAAGGCAGTCACCTGCCACCTTCACGTGACCTGGAAGACTATAGCTGGAGGATCACATCCAAGTGAAGATCTGTCTGTAAACCATCCTTCCTGTCTGAGAACCTCATGTTTACTCTGAGGTCACCCCCTGCAGAGTTGGCACCAGAAGTCTTGTCCCCACCCTTGTCCTTAATGTCCCAGGTCCCTAAATGCAGAATAAATATGCCTGGGTGGTCCCATTTCTCTTAGAATTTACAACCATGTGAAGTCTTCATAATTACACTAGTAAATTTGGACTTTTCTCCCGCTAATCTGATATCAACTTGTTTATCCAGTCAGTCATGGGAGAACTCAGATGGAGTGCTGGAATTTCTCCCCACCCTCCACAAATGTCCATTTATTTGTAATAATATATGTAATGAGATATAAATGAGAATTATCTCATCATTGAGTGATGTGTACTGTTTGAGATGTTCCCCTTCCTGCCCCCCAAGGCAACCTTGGCCATGATCTGTGGCATATACTAAAAGTGAAAGCACATTACAACACAATTCTCAAGAGAGTCAAAGCTTTAGAGAAAATTTTGACAGATGCAAGGAGAGAAACCCATCCCGGACAAGCATTCATGTCCATGAACAGAAAACTTTCCATCTTGCAGTACTAAATGCAAAACCCGTGTAATGGAGAGCAGAAAACCGTACCTTTCCTGCCACTAAACACTTACAGACTGCATTAAAGTTATGCTTGAAGTAAGTACATACATACATGCATTTCACTAATAAAGGAAAAGTGCATGTCGATAAGGCTGTCATAACAAGGTTCAATTCAGTAAGTCAAAGACTTTCTGAAGGGGTGACATGTGATAAACAGGATTTATTTATATACAAAGGCAAGATAAATAAGATGATTTTGTAAGACGGGACAAATCTGATCCTTCTCAGAAGCTCGAAGGGGGTCATGTGCTGGGCCTCGTAAGAAAACTGGAGTGTGGGGCAAACTGAAGAGGAAGTGGGGGCGGGAGCCAGGACAGAGGCCGTGGGGTCAATTTCATGGGGATCACCCCTTGTCCTCTAAGTTAGGCGATTCTGCTGTTTTGATTTCTTTACCTGTTTTATTTTTAAAGATTTATTTATTTATGCATACAAGAACTGGGGTACAGGCTAGAGGTAGGGGGTGAGTGTATTCACCGGAGACAGAGTAGGGAGCAGAACAGGCAGATGGACTGAAGCACACTGCTGAGGGGAGCAGCGGGGAGACAGAGGAGGTCTGCTGCACCCTGTGGGTCCCCTCCCTGGCCTGGCTGGGGGTCAAAGTTATGCTGCAGTGGCTGTGGCTGCTTGTAGCGTGCTGCTTAACCCCTTGAGCCACCAAGTGGCCCTGATTTCTTTACCTCGTAAACAAAACCACGCTGAGCGCAAAAACCCTTGCTTGGCATTACAACCTTTGAACTTTTATCTAGTTAGTTTACAGAGGAACAGATGGATGCCTCCCACCTGCCCTAATAACGATGCCCACAACACAGGCATTTATGGCATACAGAGTATCGCTGGCGATAAGACCAAGTGTTTAAGGAGCAGTGTGGCTAAGGTGTCCCAGGACCAGCGTCTCCAAACTAGAAATCAAAGCTGCAGCGGCTGAGGTTGCTCCCTCTGAACAAACAGCACATGCAGCACTGTCATCTGCTAAGGCAGGGGAGAGAGCAAACGGGGTGGGTCGGAACCTTCACCGCGGGGCAAACGTGCTGCAGGAGCACAGTGTAACGCACACCCTCGCTTGACAACCTCACAGGGGCCGGCGCTAAAGCCACATGAGCCTCACGAGTGCTAACACTGCGACTCTGTATTACAGACCCTTTCAGACTCGACCTGCAGTCAGAAAATACACCAGTATCTGAAACGGCAATGCCGGGGATCACAGCTGAGCCACTCTCGGCAGAGAGTACGGTGTGCAGATTCTGGAGAGTTCCTCTCAACACGTCAGCTGGAAGGCAGACGCCTAAAAGAGTCACTGAAGGAAAAGCAACACCCCGGCAAAGAGCTGGTATCTTGATGTCACTACCGCTAATAACAAGTGTCGTGCTCTGGACAATAACTTCTCTTGATCTTGGTTACAGGGTCAGAAAACTGAAATGATTCTCATTTAACTCTTAGGCTTATTGTTATAACATGAGTCTTGATTTATTCCCGCCTCCTTGAGGACTGGATCAGAAAGCAGCGGCTGCTAGTCGTGAAGAACTCTCGTTGGCTCAGTGTTTTGAGCACGATCAAAAAATCTAAATTCCTAGTCGCACTTATTATTCCATACAAACCCATGGCCTCAGGACTAGTGAAAGGAAAGTTCCCTTGAAGGTTATTCTTAGGAACTTAGTTTGCATCGGTGAACTGAACACTAGGAAGAGACCAAGGGACACGGGGCACGAGTCCCAGTTTTATCTTTTTACTAATAGGTGGCCTCACGGGTGTCTGATTTATGAGGGTGGGGAGAGAGACAGAGATTGAATTTGATGGCAAGGGCGCTGCATTTCCTGTCAGATTTAATATTCCATTATCTCTGATTTTAGCACCATTTTGTTCTCAACTCCAACGCTGTTCTTGTGAACACTGCCCCTTTCCCTTTTCCTTAGCTTCTCTCAACAGGATACCTTCAATACTCCGCATTCGCAACCAACACAATCAAATAATTTGCAGGGTAGCCTGGATGAAACACACCATATTCTGTAGTTCTGTAAGAATAGCTATCTACCCTTAGCAGATAAGGATTTGACTTGTAGAAACTTCTACAAGTTTGTGAGAAGGTATGAGATGCCGGGACATATTTTTACTTTTCCATTCTTGAAAACAGTTAAATTCTTAGAAACGACTAACTGAACTGAATGCAAAAGTATCATTACAGGTTTCATTTTAGTTTTATAATATTAGGATACAAGATCCTTTGGTTATTTATAACAAATTATATATTTTGAAGCCTCCACCCTCCCACAAAGTTATCAAAGTGTCTCAATTTTCTGTTTGAAAACCCTAGAGGGCAGACCTTGGTCTAGACCCACCGTGCGCATCCTCGATTGGTGGCCGTCTCTAAACTCTGGGCATCTCCAAAGCTGCCCTCCCAGATCTGCTGATGGAAGCAGACTGAGCACGCCACAAAGTTTCCCTCTCCAAGCATCTCATCACAAAACACAGCACTTCCCCCTGACCTTTGCCAATGTGGAGAAAGAGAAGATCACCCTGAGACCCGGACCCTTCTGCTTTATCTGCTCACAGCAGCCCCTGCGTTTCTTCCTCATTCCATGCCACAGAATTGCAGCTCGAAAGCTAAAAGCATTTTCAGGGACAGAGTTCTGTGAAGAGTTGCAGTGGCTCAAACTCTTGCCCTAGAGAACGTTCCTTTACATAATTCACAGTGCTATACACAAAAAGAATTTTATATATTTGTTCCAGTGTTGAGGTAGGGAAGGAATAGAAATTCGGTTTCTATCGCAAAGGGTAAGCCGAAAAACAAGGGCAGCGAAACTCTTCCAGAGAGGTAAGGCAAGCTCTCCTCCTTCCATCCGCAGGACAAAGACTTCATCAGCCTGGGCAACTCATCTCACGAAGGACGGACTCACTACCTGGGCGTTAACCTCAGTGCCGACTCTGCCCTCACATACCTGCCCAGATGCTCACTGAGCTGTGTTGTTTTCCCAACTGGCAAGTTCTCCGTTTGCTTGGAAAGTAACCTATAAGTCATTATATGGTGGAATCTAGCCTAACTCCTGTTCCAATGGAATTGCTCATTAAACAGCTTCTTTCTCCACCAAATGAGTTAATTTTTAAGAGAGTTATAGAGGAAAGACGCGCCAGGAGATGCACACCTGTGTCCTGTCTCCACTCTGGCCATGCCCCTGCCCTCCCTTCATGCTTCACTCTGTGCTGGGATCCCCTTCCCTGGGCCACAGGGGGCCAGGGGGGTGGAGACGAGAAACTCCTCATTTCCTGACCAGCTGAAGAGCGTTCAAGTCTATTTCAAAAGGGAGAACTAAATTTAAGCCCTCCTTGTAAAGATGATGCGTTCCAGTAGGGGCTTCAATGCACGACGTTATTTCAGGGGGCACTCAGGAGCTGCCTTGAGATGAACCAGGATTCTCTATTATAAATTTCATTTCTCTTTTTAATAAACATGAAATTCCCCTACAGAACAGAATACAATTATATTCCGGGGCTACTTTTATTTTGCATCTGTGCAACCTTGGCTGTGGAAGACTTTGGACTAGAAATAGAAACGATCCAGCTTTCTAAGCCACGGTTACCCTGCAACGGCATGCTTGTCGGTAGCCCCGGTGCAGGCGACACGTCACGTGCCAGGAGATGGATAGAAACCAGTCAGGAGACTCAGATGGCTCGGAGCTGACAGTTTAATGTAATATTGAAGAAGAGAGAGATCATCAGATGAGATGTGCTCTGTAACAGCCCAGTTCAATATATAAAAAAAAGTAAAGGATAGTTCATCATTTAGAAGAGTATCAAGAGAGATGTCTGTAGTCAGATGGAGGTGAACCCTGGGCTAGACCAGTAGATTTCAACTTTAAAATATGAAGCAACTTTTGTGGTTTTTCCTTTAAATATAGATCTCAAACTGGTTTAAACGAGATTTCAAGTGTGGGAGGAAAAGTCACTACCTCCTGCTCACTATTTCTGGATGGATTAATATTCTCAGACATTTCATGGATGGAATGCCTCTCACAAGGCAGCAATAAAATTGGTCTAAATGTTGTGCACCAGAAGCAAGGAAGACTGCAGTACCTGATGGGGTGGCCAAATAGTACGGCGATTAAAAGTAAATTAAGTAAATCTAAAAGGATGAGAAAACGATTGCTGTCTCCCGTGTATAAATGCTGTGCGCTCAGTCTAATTGGTCACATTTGGGTTTATCACATGGAGGCAAATGAAATGCAAGACACAGCCCAGAGTGGGCACTTTTCAGCCTCCTTTGCTTCGGATAGAAATCTCACAGGGAGCACGCGCTGAGAACGGTCCACTGCCGGACGGGACCACGGAGGCCTGTCTTCACCGCCGTTTCTGCTTTTGAGCCAGCCCTTTGTTCCTCTAACTAGGAGCTGGGCCTGTGCGGTTGCTATATTTTGCTCTGCGGTAAATTCCTCTGGTTCTGGGAGTCGTGAATCACCTTGTGTAAGTGAGGGAACTGAACTGTTTCTTCCCTCATTTGGCTGAGATTACAACTGATATCTGGTGGCAATAAGTAAAATGCTATGCTCATTAAACACTGTTAAATTTCAGTATTTAAAATTTGATTTATAAGACCACGTTTTTTATCTTCTGCCCCTATTCTTTTGAACAATCATGTATTCATAAGTTCCAACATGTGCGTGCATGTGTGTGTGTGAGAGAGAGGGGGAGAGAGAGAGAGTCAGGGCACCAGTTATAACTGTTATCATTCACCTAGATTCATTCCTTGGGCTGATTTAGCAGAATCATCTGGAGTCGTTGGGTGAAGCCAACGCACATAACCCTTGATATTATAAAGCCTGGAATTGCATCAACAATGCACCCTTCCCTTTCCTAGATTCTAAACCTTTCAAGGTCCCACTATATAAGTCCATGTGCGAGTTCAAAACATGCTTGTTGACTTGGAGGTGTACATTCTGGAAACGGAATGCACAATTTCCAGAAGCATCCATATACAATTCATTTTGTTGTCTTCTTTTTCCCCCAACAGATGTGTTGATAGGTTGAATAACTAACTCTTTTCTAAAATCTGGCAGCTTAAAATGAGAAATCAGAATGTTTACTGGGGCTGGTACCATATTTTTGGAAACTACTCTCGAGCTGTTCCTAAGACTTTGTCCTCAAAGCCTCACAAAGCCTTTGTTGAAGGCAGCTGGTCTTTGAAAACTCCCCCTCAGAAGCAGGCTGGAAACACCCAGGCACCTGGAGACACACAGCTGATCCTTTTGCAGCTTGAATTACAGGCGACAGCATTCCAGTGTTTTTTAGTTCCGAGATTTACAAAGAAGCCGTGCCCTTGGAGCAGGGGCCCACAAGGTCAGGCCCCACTTTGAGTCCCGTATTGGAGGGACCATGACCCTGACTTAACAGAATTTAGGAGGGAAACACACTTCCAAGGGAACAGAGAAATCTCAGAAGCCTCGAGGCCTCAGCTTCCACGCTGTGTATTTCAGCACTATACACTCTCATCAAAAAAGCTACTGGATTACTTAAAATTGCTGTGTTTTACTCTGAGGTCAATATCTGTAGATTTTGGTCTAACATAATTCAGAGCGAGATGCTTGGGGAAATGTCTTGGGCAAATTCATAAGAATAAGAAAAACTGGCTTCTGACAGATTTACTGACAGACTATAAAAAAGGCCACTGAAGGAGCCAGCCACTCTGACAGGATTTGATGCCGGAGTAGAGGGGTCAGAATTTTGAAAGGGTCATGGAAAAACAAATTCTTACCTCCCCGTCTTCACCATGGCCTCTGAGTGCCTGTTTGTCTGGAATAATCCAAGAGACTCTACAATTTCAGGCAAATGGCGGACTCTGCAGAAACCACAAGGCTCCCTGTGGAAGAAGATACAACAAAAAACACATTAAAGCAAGTTTTAATGACACATTATGATGTAAAAGTTTTCTATAATATTTCATTAATTAAATTTTTTTCAGGGAAGAGCACGCACACAGCCCTCCATTACCACAAATGATGCAACTGAGTTTACCCACATTTGGGATCTGGCAGGGTCATCAGTCTGAGAGCAATGAGGGAGCCTTGCTCTGGGAAAACGGCCTTCTTCTCAAGGCATCTCCCTGGCAGGCAAGTATTTATTTCTTCTTTTAAAGAAAATAATGCTGATTGCTGACAACATGTAAAGCAACAGAATTTTGAGGCATAGACATCCCACCTCTCAGCGAGCTACAGAGTAAGTATTCAGTTATCTATGTCACGTTTCACACATGGTTCTTAGCACCTTTATATTTTTCAAACAATATGATGGGTAGGATTGGTGTAGGGTAAAGGTTCATCAGGTCTTTCCACCCTCCCACCACTGATGATGGACACCTGCGGTGCTGCGAGCATTCCAGGGTGGGCATGCGCAAGTGGGCGCACCTGTGTTGGACACGGGCATAAATGGGCGGCGTCATGAGGACGCCAGAACTGCGAGGATCGACCAACAGACTGAACTGCGATGACCGGACCGACCAACAGAACCGACAGGATGAGCAGCAGCAGCAGCAGCAGAGAGAGATAAGCAGCCGAGAGGGTGAGATGCGCTGGGGGCTGGGAGGCCTGCCAGCCTCCCAGCTCCTCGGCATCCCTGCCTGCCATGGACCTGGCCACCTCTACTAAATAAAGTATGAAAAGTCACTGAGGGCTCCAAGACGCTCCTTCCTTGACCCGTCTGCCCAGAACCATCCCGAACCTTGTTCCAGTGCTGCCACCTTCCTGCCGCTGCAATTGGGTATGGCATTTTCATTAGAAAACACTACTCATTAAAAAGATGCTGCATTTTTGTTCTATATTTCATCTGTGTCCCGTTCCAACCTTAACTTTTTTATTTATTTATTTAAGATTTATTTATTTATGCATACAAGAGCTGGGGTACAGGCCAGAGTCATGGGAGGTGAGAGGATTCACCAGAGACGGAATGGGAGCAGAACAGGCAGATCCACTGAAACACACTGCTGAGGGGAGCAGTGGGGAGGCAGGACAGGTCTGCTGCACCACTGGGTCAGCTCCCTGTCTGGGGACCAAATTCGCACTGCTGTGCTGTGGATGCTTCACAGTGTGGCGCTCAACCTGCTGCGCCACCAGGGAGACCCCCTTAGCATTTTTATGTTAATTGGTATTGAGGGTCTAATATCAGGGTACCCTCTACAACTTTTATACTGAACATACACTTCCCTTCATGCATATATACAAATATAATTTTATCGTCTTATGTATAATAAGAATCTTCTGTTTCCCCGTAACTTTTTCCCCACTGAAAAATACAATAGTTTAACTGTATAAATAGTTACTGAATTATTAAAGTCAGTTATTATTCTTTTTCTTATCAGTGAAAACCAGCATCTATTGCCTTCCATACTGAGGCCTTTAATTCCATATAGCATAAATGCCCATAATCTAAATTATGGTGTAACTAGATAATAACAATGAAACACTAGTCTGAAAATTCTTTATATGATTTTTTTCTTCAGAATATGTGTCAAATCACCCACACTCTTGATAGAATTAAGAGATCATGTAAAATTAAGAGTTCTCACTTTTAGAAGCACACATATATGTGCAGAGTTCTCCTTATTTGGTATCAAAAATTAGTCAGATTATGAGACAAGACTAGTTTAAGTACTCAGTGTTGATTATATTAAACTATATGTACCACTTGGTTGATAATTTGGTTGCTTTGTGTAGAAAACCTTACTGTGTGTGTGGGGTTTATTTTAAAGTAATGCATATAGGTCAGGATGAAAGATGAGAGTAGATCTTTAGCTTGACACTGACCTGAACTGCTGACACTGATTTCTTTACATATCATTTTATACCCAATGTAACATGACCATTTCTTGAAAACTGCTTTAGGAAATCATCGATGTCAGAAATAATGGCACTTTGGTACTTTCGCCCTTTTGATCATACGAAATTTCCATTAAGCCTCTCGTAAGCATCTTCATACTCTTTCAAATATTCTCACCTACAAATGCTTTCACTAAATTACCCATAGAGTAAACTATCCCTCTGTAGGGAGAGTGGGCGCTCATTTTATGGGACACGCAAAAGCAAGCTCTCATGTCCTGAGAGGGAATGTCTCACTCTTTACCTGGTTGGTGGCACAAGAAATGCGCAGCCTTCATAAAGGTCATTGTAGCGCTCGCAACAGCCATCCTTCCCCACTGTCTGGCAGGAAGCATGCTGGCTGCTCATCGAGTCTTACCTCCGTTTGGATACAGACTCTATGCCCAGATTCCCAAACGTCCCCTGTAATCAGTGCTGGGTCATGTGAAGTGATTTTGCAGTGGATGGCGGACACAATCAATGTAATAAGGCAAGCTGTGTTTGAACCCGGCCATTTGGGGACTCTGCGCTACCCCGCAGCCCTGGGCTCCAGATGGCGCAGGCTCCAGAAAGAGGACTGCGCCGCCTGTGTGGGCTGAAACACGACTGAAAAGACACCTTCACGTGTGCTGATCCACTGAGATTAGGTCTTATAAGTGACCTCGGGGAGCCTGTGTACTCTGAACAGCACACTCGGTTTGGACTACCTCCCTTGGCCTAACTCATCTTTATCTCAAGTCATCAAACATATCCGACCATGAAGAACAAAATATCCTGACTGAGTGCCTACTCTGAGTGATGACCGCTTGACACTTTCTTTCATGATTATCTGCACCACTATAATTTTTCTAACCGTTCAGTCTTGTTCTCATTCCCCCACTCTCATCACTGCCAAGCAAGAGTTTGCTCTTTCCCCTGCTCTCTGTGTTCTATCCATTTGCCTCTATCACTTTGCTTATTCTACAGTAGAGGGCGGTTGAAGGGAGTCAAAAAATAAAAACTCGATCTAGTCAAGCAAAACAAAAATAAAATACCTTTCCTGGGAATCTTACTAGAAATCTAAAACTATCTGTGGTACCCCACTTGGTGTGGGGGTGGCTGAGGATAGTCTGAAAACCTCATTGTATCATTGTACAACATACACATCATACTCTTCAAGTTTTATTTAATTCTATCTTTTTCCACAATGACAGGCATCATACCAAGCTCGTATATTACTACAGTAAATGCCTGATCAACAAATAAATAGGTTCTCAATAAAAACAAACTGATGCAAGAACTGATTTTCATTTGCAAGACAATGAGCGCCAGCAGCCACTGCTGAGTAATTTGCTTTCTGTGGGATGATTCTAGATATTTATCACTTCACAAAGTACCCCCACAAGAAAGAAATTGAGGGGTCAGAAAGTATCCTTTCCTTTTATCAACTTGCAGCATTAAGCTTCTATATATTTTTCCGCAGCAATGATACATCAAGATGCTCACAGACCATAGTCACACTTGAAGGCAGACAGAGAAATGAAAACAGGGAACACACACGGACCCTTCGTGGCTTGTGATGGGATTCAGCAGGACTCTAGCAGCTGGAGGATGAGTTCTGTGAAGAGGTGTTCAAAACCTCATGCATGCTTTTCAGACTACTCAGAGTAGACGTCCTTGGAAGAGGAGTCTATGGTAAATTAATGACTCAGGCACGTCGTCCAAGCTGGCTAACCAGTAGAGCAGGGACAAAGAGAAAAGCAGAATGTTATTTTCCAAAGTGGTCATAAGAAGTCCTTTCTGAGACTTCTGGATGCTACGGCCAACAGACTGGTGTTGACCTTAACAGAGAACATATGTCTTGTCTGCCTTGAGGCTTTCTTGGGCTGCTTAACTAAGTACAATCCCATAAAGCCTGCAGTCTGTTCTCTGGATCAAGAGCAAGTGATAGTTATCCCTAAAGTCTGCAATTGACTCTACTAGTCTTAAACCTCAGAAATTAATTTCAATCGTGGTTTTTTATAACTGACAATATTATACATGTGTGATATGCAACTGGAATCATACCTGCAGTGATGTTTTGCTTAAAAACAGAATAGTTTTTGTTAGATTTAGTGTGCTTGAGTTGTTATCAATAGCATATAAATCTTATGATATAAAGCACAGATATTTAGATGGATTTCATTACAAATAAACATATATATTACTGACAACACATTTGGGAAATTGTCCTATCATCATGGAGAATTTAGATCCCCCCAAGGAGAGATTCATAGATTGAAGATGCTCCAGTTTGACATAGCGTGAAAAACAGTGTGGTTTTATTTTATTTTTTGAACAATGTTATACAAAATTCTCAGTGAATTTAAAATCAAAAACAACTAAACTTTAGAGTTTATTACCTCATCCAAAATTATCACAACACACAAAAAAAGATAACAGATAACAACTGGAAGATGTCATCAAATGCATTATCTCTTTTTTGTTGTGTTGCTATAAATGTACTAGGTAAAAACAGATATAAAAAAAAAAGATAGTACTGGGCCTCCCTGGTGGCGCAGTGGGTTAAGCAACGCACTATGAAGCAAACCGCAGCCACTGCAGCACGAGTTCAATCCCTGCTGCCGACCAGGGAGGGGACCCACATGGCGCAGCAGACCTCTCATGCCTTGCCCGCTGCTCCCCTTGGCAGTGTGTTTCGGTCAGTCTGCCTGTTCTGCTCACCACTCTGTCTCTGGTGAATCCTCTCACCTCCCTGGACTCTGGCCTGTACCCCAGCTCTTGTATGCATAAATAAAAAAATATATCAAAAAATTGAAAGCAATATATTTTGTTCAATCCTTTAGGGAAGTGAGGTCACAGGACAAACTGAAATACCCAACACTGAAGTGCGATAGGCAAATACAGAGAATAGCAATTTACTGGAGGAGACACCTAAACTGTTACTTTTTAATTACTGGAACTTCCATGAGCAGGACCCTAAGGGTTAACACTCCAGGGTCCCTCAGTCAGGGAGAGCTGCCATCTTGGTGAGCTTAAGGCCAGGAGCCCTGCCTGATACTTGCTGTGAGTATCAAAGCAGAATCCCCTCTAGATTCTGGTGGAGGGGAGGGAAAAGGAGACACGCTGAATTATTCAGGAGTATTCTGTTCGTACTAAGATATGTCTTCAAGAGAACATGTTTAATCAGAGCCTAACCTGGTGAGGTGCTTTTTTTTTTAAGACAACATTTCAGCTACATCATTGACTCACTGGAATTTATTTAAAAGATTTATTTACTTATGCATACACAATCTGGGGTATAGGACAGGGACAAGGGAGGTAAGAGGAGTCACCAGAGACAGACTGGGGAGAACAGGCACATTGACTGAAACACACTGCTGAGGGGAGCAGCGGGTGAGGCAGGAGAGGTCTGCTGCGCCACGTGGGTCCCCTCTCTCCCTGGCTGAAGATTGAACTCATGCAGCCCTGTCTCAGTGTGGTGCTCAAACCGCTGCACCAACAGGGAGGCCCCCTGGTGAGGTTTTATTAGAACCTAATAGCCTTGAAGAAGGGAAACACCCAAGTACAGCCCGCCCTGTAGCCATCCTGTCCACCTTAAATGGGAGAAGACGTGGCAACCGGGATTTGTAAAGTTCACAGTCACTCAGCACAGGCTCACTAAAGTCTGAGGTTCAATCACAGGTTTAAAATCCTCCCCCATACACTCGCACCCCCTATGGAATCTCTGCTTATGTTTAACAGCTCCTTTCACTGGGTACACCAGCACAAAAAGGCACACACACACACACAAAGCTTAAAGACACAGAACAAGCACCAGAACTAGCTGCCAGCATCAATCATAATCCCAAAACTCAGCGTGGAACACCATAATCCTGAATGCTGAAATCTCAAAAGAGCAAGAACTCTCAAGTCAACATCACCATCCTGGAAGAGCAAAACCCTGAATGTCAAAATTCTGAAAGCTGGAAAGAAGTGAAAACACTGGGCAAAATTACAAGAGCTCTTCCTGGCCAAATTATTAAATCACGTAAGGTTTCTGCCCCTTGACACACCGTGCCTCTGCTTGGCTTCAAAAAAAATGCCCTTCTCAGAGAATGAAAAGAATTCAACAAACTCAGTGACCTTCTGAAGCAAAAACACTTGCTGACAGAGAGGTCTCTCCAGTGATACAAAACACATTAAAGGTGAACTCTTCCTGGTTAGGGATTTGCCTGTGAAGAGGACAGAGTTCTTACATTCACCACTAAATCTAACACAACACAAGCAGCACAGTCTCCCCTCTGGGGAGTGGATGGCACTTTTAAAGGTGTCTCCACTGTTTTCAGTCAAGTATCTACAATTCATGCCTTGACTGGCTCTGAAAAGTCTACAGCTCAACTGCTCATTTATGTCATAAAGTTTGGAAAAGCAAAACATATCATGAAGGCTTTTTTTTTTTTTTGAACATTTAGTGGAGGTTGCAGAAGAAAATGGTTATCAATAGTATTCTCAAACCATAATGCCACTTGAAATTAGGTGCTATCAGGCTTCTAAAACTGAAATAAAGTTTTCCTTTTCCACTTAGCATTGAGTGGGAACTTCAAATCAATGCACTGACCGTGTGTGATAGAGACAAAACATTCAGTTGGAAATCATGTAATTTGCATGGGTATTCTGTCCAGCTTCAGGAGCTTTTAATGAATTAAAGTCACATTTGTCAGACGAAGCCAGTGAAGTTACTGTTTTGAAAATAATCGTGTGCCTGATCGGAGAAGGAGACACACCAAGGAGTTGCGGTTCCATCACCACTGTCTTGCCACCGCGTCTGGGTGGAATGGACTCCTGCATACCAAACAAGATGGAGACAAGGCACAGAAGATGGAGAGAGGTAACAGGGAGTTCAGGCCGTGATAATCAATTCACAGAAGAATTTCAAAGAGAGAAGTACCATGTAAAAAATGAGTATAAACTCTCTGAGGTGAGTCAGTCCTAAAGGGAAAAAAAGGAGCTATTCTTCACGATGTGAGACTTCAAAGTACAGTTAATGATCATGAAGTTATGAGCTACCTCTGTGAAAATGACCATAATCTAGACCCGAAATATAATTTTTCATGTCAAAGTTCTTTCTTTAAAAATTTCCCATTATTTAAAGTTGTCAGCAATATTTCTATGCTAATAAAATTACTCATATTTGTTATGCTATGTACTTCAGATTATTTCCAGTACAGGAGTTATAAACTGTGTAAAGACTTTTATACAGTTTAACTTGTTTTATGAATAGTTCTGAAATTTGACTTCCTGAAAGTGCATTATCACTCCTCTGCCTTTGTGTGCAAGCATTTTGTGTGTACGTAAAAATGTTGACAATCCCTCAATGAATGAGAGATTCCCCTTTTTTGTCTTCATTTGTGACAGTTAAAATTTTTCCTGATAAGCTTTCCGTTTGTGTCAAGTGAGCCACTGGCCGTTTTCATGTGGTCCTCAAATAAATCCTCCTTTAAGAATGTAGATAAATGTCTTTTAAATGTTTCCTAATAATGTTTCGTAGAAGTATATTTTCAGGATTTGGATCTTTGTGGATTGTGATCCTGGGATTGTAGTTTTAGGGATGTTGATCTTTTGGGATTCAGGATTATAGTTATGTGGGACAGTGTCTTTCAGAACTATAATCCAAACCCACCAGATTCAGATATGGCAGGGAAGTTAAAATATTTGGAATGATATCCACTTCTCTTTTCAAGATTTTATTTTCGTGAACATTATTTCACGATTGGTTGTGATTTAGAGGTTTGGGATCGATCTCCCTCTCCAGGAACTACCACACCTGGTAAACCTCAACGCAAGCACCAAGGTCTCCACCAGGTCTGTAGCACTGCCTGCCCCTCCCCTCTATATCCTCAGTTCTAGTCAGGCTCTAGGATTTGTTATTGGGTTGCCTTTATTTGATCCTTTGTTTTGTTTTTCTCTATTTCACATGTAAGTGACACCATCCAGTATTTGTCTTTCTTCTTCAGACTCAATTCACTTAGCATAATCCTCTAGTTCTCATGTTGTGGCAAATGAAGAGCTTATCATTTTATATAGCTGAGTACAGTCCACGGTGTCTACAGACCACATTTTCTGATAACACATCTGTTTGGGGTCATGTAGGTTGTTTCCAAGCTTGGTTATTGTAAATAGCTCTTTGGGGAATGCAGGAATGGTGGTGTACAGAGTCAGCTAATTATGGACCTTCTGGTAATAGAGCCCAGATTCCGAGGATAATAGGGAAGGAATGTCAGAAAGTTGTGCATTATTATGTTACAGTTGCCAAGGTCCTTCTTCCAGTCACTTATTTATGTCCTCCCTTACATACAAAATATACCCTCTTTTTAAAAGATTTTATTTATGCACACAAGAACTGGGGTACAGGCCAGATGCATGGGAGGTGAGAGGATTCATCAAAGACAGAGTGGGGAGCAGAACAGGCAGACTGACTGAAACACATTGCTGAGGGGAGCAGCGGGCACGGCAGGAGAGGTCTGCCGCACCATGTGGGCCCCCCGCCTGGCCAGCAGCAGGGATCGAACTCGTGCTGCAGTGGCTGCAGTCTGCTTCATAGTGCGTTGCTTAACCCACTGCGCCACGAGGAAGGTCCCCAAAATATACCCTTCTCTGGAAATGCTACTCAAATGTCTCATCCCATTGCAGTACCAGACATCTCAGAGTGGACTTCAGCACTTTGTCACTTGTATTAGGTCCAGGTATAAAAGACTCCTTCAATCTGATCTCTGGTATAGCCCCTTAATATAGTTCTTTGTGACTGGGAACTTGAGACAGGTATTTGCTTCCTACACACCCATCATACAGTGACATTCAGAAAGCAGATAATGAGTGACAGGCTCATTCACAATTTTTTCTTAATGATTTTTCTAGGTTCTGCCCTCTGGGCCCCCAGTACTGCCCTCTGAATTCTCTTTATCTTTTCTTGTTTGTTTGTTTGTTTTTTAAAGATACATTTATTTATGCATACAAGAGCTGGGGTACAGGCCAGAGTAGCAGGAGATGAGAGGATCCACCAGAGACAGAGCGCGGAGCAGAACAGGCAGATCGACAGAAGCACACTGCTGAGGGGAGCAGCAAGCACAGCAGGAGAGGTCTGCTGCACCATGTGGGTCCCCTGCCTGGCTGGCAGCAGGGATCAAACTCGTGCTGCAGTGGCTGCGGTTTGCTTCATAGTGCATTGCTTAATCCACTGCGCCACCAGGGAGGCCCCCCATTTGTTTGTTTTTTAATAAAACTGGGTTTTCAAGCAAGTGGTCATTTCAGTGTGTTTTCTGTCCATAGAAGCTAAGGATCCAAAGATCTCTTTCTCACTTTATACTGTTTCTGTCACATTAGTCCAGGCTGCCCATGATTCTGCCAGGGCACTTCTCTTAAAAAAAAAAAAAATCAACTTTGTATGTTCTTTATGAATGTTCTCTACATTAGACACAAGATACAAGCACAAGCATCTTCTAGAAGACTAGTCGGAATCTCTTTGACAGTAAACTTATGAAGAAACCCTTGTGATCTTAGGAGGACATCCTCTCTTCAGGGGCCATTTTTCTCTTCTTGCCAACCCACGCATCATATTATTAATGTGTCAACTTTAACAAGGTCAGATTTTCTCTGCCTTATCCCTGGGCAAACAACACATGTCCTGGGCATTTTAGATTGAGTAGCACCAACAAGTTTAATAAATCACCACCAGCAGAATTATAAGCAATAGATCTTTCAGGAGGCTGCTCTGGACATGCCTAACGCTGTTTTACAAAATAGGTACATTCTTTGTGGCCAGGTGAGAGGTATCTAGTGCCTTCTTGACAACTTTGGCATATCTGTCATTCACTTTTCTGTGCTCTGTGATACTCTGAGGACCTGGCCCAGACCCACATCATGACACATGCATCATACAAGGCAGTATCATTATATTTTTATATCTGGCTCCCTAGCTGATAGTGAAGGGAAAGAGATAACATCATGTTTAATTTAAATCCCCAGCAGCCACAAGGCAGCATGGGTAGAGCATAAGTACAATAACTCTGTAACAATCTGATTGTATTAATGGATTTTAAAATTATGTCTCAAACATGTCTATAGCAGAAATGAAAACTATTGTTAGTATAATTGCCTGAAATTTATTTCCCTGATAGGTGGTGATGCACGTGCAATCTGAGTTGAATGACACTCTTAGAAAGATTTCTGAAAAAGGTCTGAAATACCTCAAACCGTGGCCAGGGCCTCATAGCCACATATTCTTATGGTGGACTTTCACACGGGCTATAAGGGAGTTTGCAAACAAAACTTTGCAAAGAAATTTCTTACATACAAAATATTTAAATAGACTGATTATATTAACTTGGATTTAACTATCAAGTTGACTTGTAAAGGAATTCCTTTGATAAGTTTGAAGAAATATTCATTGTATACAAGTATACATAAAGTTGTAATGATAGTGGTATTTTCCATAATAAAATAATTCAGAAAGATAATATGGCAAAAGAAGTTACACAAATATTCAGTTAGTGTTTTGGGAATTACCTTAGCTGAGTTTGTCTACAGTAAATAAACAGTTTATCATGTAATACTGCTAGATAGTTTTGCTCTCAGATTCCTAGTTTTGTGGGGTTTTTTTCTTTAAAGCCAGAAGAAAGTAGCATCCTGGAGTCTTGATTTAATATTCAAAATGTTATTTAAATTTATCTAAGACATGGAACTCTAGAACTTCAGCAGTTCTAGACTAAGTAATTTACTTTGATGGTATCGATTTTAAACCATTAATAGATATTTTGGACATCAAGCAGAAAGTATGTTTATAAATGAGAGAATAGAAGGCTATTTTTAAAAATAAATATGCTTTTATATATCATCACATCATAAATTCAAATGTTTTTAAGGACCAGATACCACTGAGTGGTAGAGTATAGCTAATTACATGAATGCAATGGACTACTCAAATATTTCAAACTTACTTATTTTTAAACATTTCAAGCAAAGAAAACATAGTTGGTAGTTGATGCTGGCCCATAGATCACCAGTTACTGATTTCTTACTTGACCTTAAATCTTTATTTTTTTTAAAGAATGCTGTACAAGTGTATATATTTCTGAGTATTCTGACATAATGCATATTTTTACTTACACATACTGTCAATTATTTTTGGTTAATCATTTAATTACCATGTGATAATCCCTGGAACTTCTAATCTCACAAATGAAATCTATTTCAACACTTTTTAAAACTTTAAAATAAGTGTTTTAATTCATGTATATATTTAAATAAATCAAATAACACATGAAAAATGAAAATTTTGCCATAGCCTGTCTTTCATATTTTAATTTTTGTTTCCCCCTTTTAAATTCTTCTTTTCTTATAAAAATTATCAGTTCATACTTCCAAACATTGTGTCTGTTATTGATTTTTCAAGTTTAGTTGTTACATTTTGCTTCCTGTTAAGGAAGATGATAATAAACCACCACCAGCCCACCTGTACACGTTTCTCCTGCTCCAGCCCTATAACGTTAATTACACATTTTCTAAATAAATATTTAACATCTACCTCATTGAGATTAGAAAGTACTGCTCATAACTTATAAAATATTTTCTCATCTTCATAATTAACAATTACATTTTTGGCCGGTTTTATGTGTACATAGCTTTACTTCCAAATTATTCAAGCATTGAAATTAACATTTCTCTCTTGTTATGGCTCTCCCCCTTTACTTTCTTTATCTTCCCCTCTCTTTGGATGACATACTACCTAAATAATCCAAATACAAACATTCACTTGAGCCTCCACTTTCAAAATAGTTTCTCACTCCTGCCTGTAGCTGTCCTTGGAAAATGTAGAAAATCTGTGTCAATCTTACAAGAATCCAGCGGTTCATTTGTATCAGGATAGAAAAGGAGTAATCACTTTCCGGAAAGGTTAGCTGGTGTTTTTTTTTTTTAAGATTTTATGTATTTATGCACACAGAACTGGGGTACAGGCCAGAGGTGTGGAGGGCTAAGAGGACCCACCAGAGACAGAGTGGGGAGCAGAACAGGCAGACTGACTGAAACACACTGCTGAGGGAGCAGCGGGAGACAGGAGAGGTCTGCTGCGCCACGTGGGTCAGCTCCCTGGTCGGGGATTGAACTCATGCTGCAGTGGCTAGGGAAGCCCCACAGTGCAATGCAATCCCTCGCACCACCAGGGAGGCCCAGTTAGCTGGTATTTTAAAATGGATGTTTAGGGCCTCCCTGGTGGTGCAGCGGGTTAAGCAACACACTGTGAAGCAAACCGCAGTTCAATCCCTGCTGCCGACCAGGGAGGGGACCCACATGGCACAGCAGACCTCTCATGCCTTGCCCGCTGCTCCCCTCAGCAGTGTGTTTCAGTCATTCTGCCTGTTCTGCTCCCTGCTCTGTCTCTGGTGAATCCTCTCACCTCCCTGGACTCTGGCCTGTACCCCAGCTCTTGTATGCATAAATAAATAAAATCTTTAAAAAATAAAATAGATTTTTAAAAGAACCTTCTTATTTAAAGTGATGCCTCAAGTCTTGTCTTCTTACTTCTTCATCCTTCAAAATTTCTATAGCACAAATTCTTTTTCTGATATGCTATCTCAGTTATCAGTATTCCGTTTGTCTTTTATCATCTACTTTTTCCTTGAAATCTCTCATTTAAATTGTTTTGTGGGTTGCTTAATTCTCTGTTCTTGTGGACTGAAGAATCATAGCATTAAGCTTAACCTTTCAAAACAGTTTAAACAGATCTGGCAAAAACTGGTAAGAAATGATGACCATTTAGTAAAATTCATTTACACAAGTCTAGTTAAAGGAGTAGCTGGCATTTACTAAAACCAAGAGAATGGGTTTCTCTATCTTAGTTAGCTGAGAAAAAAGTTACCAACTCTGTTTTCTTATTTCTAACCAAGTAAAAATTATAAAAAATGATAGAAAGCAGTGGTAAATAATGCAGTGATTACTGAGAAGAAAAAAGTATTTTGAGCTAAACCAACATAGGAATAAAATCTACATGCAAACCAGTTTTTACACAATGAACTATCTCTTAGCAAAAGGATGAGAATAACTGATCTTTAAATTTAAATGTCTTTGCATTATATCTCACATTTGCTATTTCGATACCCCAGTTTCTCATAAAGTATCATTCTGATCAAAAGGACCCCAAAAATTAAGGCAGGGGAGATGTCGTAGCTACTCCCATATCACTGAAGTATGGGAGCAAAAACACACAGAATCAGGAACATATTCAATAAAAAAAGAAATGGGAAAAACCTAATGCTCACATTGTAAATTGATACAATGCAATGTATAATTGACAAGCATTTGTTTCAGGCCCATAGAAAGGCCCTACCGAGATAGTGGTAAATAAGTTAAGACCCAAAGCAATGCGGCCCTCGTTGCTAGTCTGGCCGAGGGTAACAAAAAAAAAAAAAAAAAAAATCAAAAACTATGTCATGGGACCAAAAAGAAAACTAACCTACTTCATGGGAAAAGTCTCCCTGAAAAAGAACGTGTTCAAGCTGAGATTTTAAACATGAACATTTGTAAATTTTCCACCATTTTCTATTACCATATTGTACATCAAGCCTAGAAAAATGAACAAAAATGAGTAAGATTTATAGAGCTACAATTCTGGACGCAGGGAGAAGAGAACCGAGTGAATGATGATGCAGGATTGAGGACAGTGGTTTTTGCTCTCAGACTTTCAGATGTAGAATAACACCAAACATAAATTAAACCGGTATGTCTCACACGCGTTTTCATCAGCCACAGTCGGATCTGTGCCTCTGCCCCTCAGCCATCAATCAGGCACGCTTTCCCCTTCACTTCTAGAGCACAGCTCTTGGGACCAAGGCACCAGGAAGCGATGGAAGAAAGACCCTTTCCTGTGAGGCTGCGCACAGGAAATAACCGGAAATAACCCGCAGACTTGTGTGCTACAAAGTATGCGCTGCCATATACACTGTTTGAAATGGTCTTTATAATAACAATCAAAATTAATAAATCTATTTGATACATCCCCAGCGAGACAAAAGATACAATTTCCCCACGTAATAGAAACAGGGGCACTTTAGTTAACGGGGTTAAAATGTTAACAGAGATGGGGCCTTAGAAGATAATAAGGAAATAATTTTTAAAAATAGAAGTAAAAAGTAATTATAGAGCATAAAATAAGCTCGGTGGTATGAAAGTTTGAGAACATTTGCAAGTGAAAAGAGAAACTAAGAAAGATTGAATTTGGATTAAAAAATAGAAGAGAATACAGAAATAATATTTGTATACTGTTTATTCACAATTGAACCTGTTTTTATTTTTTTAAAGAAAATTTCCTTTCTATAAATCCAAAGATAGCAACAAGTTTCAAGTAACTTTTTGTACCTGAAGATTAAAACTGAAGTGTAGCCATCTCTCCTGATTTTCCACCAAGATTTCCCTTAGACTAAGATAAGTGGGATTAAGCTCTAACTGCCTTTGTTCTCTCTTCCCCCTACCCTTTCCTCCCGATTAACCATTAAACAATTGCATTCGGTGGACAATTGATTGCTCTATGTCCCCAGTAAAATCCTCTGTGCCCCTCTGAGGTTGGTGGTGGCTTCAAAAGCAAGCAGCTGATGACTGACTGCTGAGAAAATGCCCTGCTGGAAAATCAACTCATGTTAACTCATAATGTAACAGGGTGGTCCCCAGGAAAGGGGGAGTTCCAGAATCCCAGTTCTGCCCTAAGTGGGTGGAGCTGAGCAGGGATAAGAAGATGTTGGAGAGAGGAGAGACAGGAGGACAGAAGGAAGGAAGAAAGAAGCAGGATGGAGAGCAGCAAGGAGACCTGGAGGAGGCACGTGGAGCAGAGGGACATGTGAAGAAACTGCGCTTGCTTCTCGGTCTTGGACTGGTTGGAACAGATGTGGGTGAGAGACCCGTGGGGAGGTTAACCATGGCAGCTTTCATCTGGATTTTGATTTTGCTCTTTTCCTCCCGTACTTGTCTGACTCTTTCTGACCCTTTTCTATGGGTCTCTACTGAAAGGTCCTTTAGATGTGTGGCAGGTTTTTGGACCTTGCTTTGGGCCAATCCTATTTGGCTGGACTTTTACCCTCAAGGAGATGGGTAACTTTGTTGTTGTTTTTTAAAGGTTTATTTATTTACGCATATAAGAACTAGGGTACAGACCAGAGGTGCAGGGAGTAAAAGGATTCACTTGAGACAGAGTGTGGAACAGAACAGGCAGATCGACTGAAACACACTGCTGAGGGGAGCGGGGGGCAAGGCAGGAGAGGTCTGCTGTGCCATGTGGGTCATTTCCCTGGCCAGGGATCGAACTCATGCTGCTGCAGGGATCCCGAGATGGGTAACTTTGGACACCTGACTTAGTAACTATATTTTTTGTCCTTTCTGTATTGTCCCCTAATTGTATTAAAGTTCCTTTCCATTAAAGGCCTTGTATGTTTGTCTTGATGTGGTGGATGGCAGAACCCACTTAGAGACAGCAGGTTTGGGGGTTCTGGGGTGCCCCTCTCCCTGCCCTGTAACAATGTTATCCAGACTGCCTAGCTCCTGGACCTTAGGAATGGAGGCTCTGCACTTCCCTCAAGTTCTTCCCCACCCCCCACAGTGGGATCACAGCACTTGCAATCCTGGAGCTGGTTTGAGTGGGTGCCTACCCCAGCGAATCCCTTGATGGCCACCCCAAATAAATTTCTCCTCCTCGTAAACAATATTCTCATGGTTTAGAGTTTGGCTTCTGGGCAAGAACAGAAGACAGATCTGGTAATTTACAAAAGTCTCATAAGCGCCCAGACATAATGGAATGAAGAATAGGAGACTGAATTCAGAATCCTTACATGCCACTGCTAATAGTGTGAGAACTTACTATGTACCAGGTACTCTTCAGGCATGTCAACTCAAGGATTAGCTCATCTACCTTGTTGTGATGAAGCTGATACCCTCATCAACCTTATCTAAAAGTTGAAGGTAGATTAAGGAGACGTGGTGTGACTTGGTCCCATATGACAGGTATTTGACCAACCTGGGATTTAAACCCAGCCTTCCACGTCAAGAGCACAGCAACTAAGGAGAACGCTCTACTCAACGAGGTAAGAAGTAAAGTGAGCAAAACAGTCCTTTGTATGGTATAGAAAAGGGAAAGATGACCATAGTTCAAATATGATAGCACTTAGAAAAAAATTATTTACCCTCCTTGGGGGAAAGGAATTGAAATGCACTCTTTTAAATAGAGATAAATTAAAATTAAGAAATCAATATTATGAAAGTAATGGCATAATAATATTGGAAAGGACATTGAAAAATTGAAATTATTGCCATAAATATAGTTAAATGAATGCAAGAGCAAAATAAATTCTTGAGAAATATAATTTGCATGTTGAATCATAATAATTATTTATAAGCTGCATCTCTAACTCTCAAATAAATTAACAGGCATTGTAAGTGGAGGGGGATATTAAGGGCTATAAAAATGCACTGAATATTTTACTGAGGAAGATGGGTTCAATTCTTTTTGATTTTGGTAATTATTTTTACAGAAATATGCATTTACCTATGCATATGATGAAATTATAACTACACTTATAATTAAACACAAGATTTCAATCTTTCAAAGTTTTGCAGAAGAAACATTTCTCTCTCTGAATTGCAAGCATAGTAAGAAAGTAAAAAGCAGTCCAACCAAAAGTAAATCCAGAAATAACAAATATTAAAATAAATATAATATTAAACTCACTGAACAACAAGTAAAGAATTGAAAACCAATTTAGTAATACCACAACACTGTGTTAGATTGTTCGCAAGAAACAGACATAAATCAAATGACATCAAATGCCTAAAATTATTCTCAAATAAACACCAGGAAAATACAAAATAAAAACATGGGCGTACCAGCACACATAATTAGCTAAAGGATAATTTAAAGTAAAAAAAAAAAAAAGTCCAAACCCAGCAAGATCTTCCTGTGTGAGAGCTGTTCTGAGTGTAAGTCTGAATCTAGTATATATATATAAAAGCTTAGTAGCAATATATATTTTTATATAATATGATGTTTTAATTTATATATATTTGACATCAATTGTATTCCTGATCACCATATAATCAGTGCACTGTCATCTCAGTCCCCCATGCTCCCATCTGCCCTCAACCCTCCCCTCCCCACAAGTGTCCCCAATTTGTCCTTGTCTTTTAATTTTTGGTTTTTGTGTCTTATATGATTAATTATATAATTATATATATGTACCTTTAAAAAGATTTATTTTTGCGTAGAACTGGGGCACAGGCCAGAGGTGTGGGGGATGAGAGGACTCACCAGAGACAGAGCGGGGAGCAGAACAAGCGGATCCACTAAAACACACTCTGAGGGGAGCAGCGGGCAGACAGGAGAGGTCTGCTGCCCCTGTGGGTCCCTCCCTGGCCAGGATCGAACTCAGGGCTTTGCGGCGATAGCTCTGATAGTTCCGAGACTACATAACCCCGGGGCCACTAGGGTGGTCCCTGTATAGTTCCTTCATCCCTACAATTGTTGAAGGAAAATTAGCTGCTGCTTTTGTTCGGAGCTAGGTGGTTATTTTGTTCGGGAAGACGCTGTGGTGAGGAAAGCGCACTGCTCGGTCTCCTTTGCTGTGAGAGCGCCGAGGCGCCAGAGACACTGACTGTCCGGGGTGCGCGGGCATCTGAAGCCCACGCCCGGGACTGGCGGACTGAGAGCTGGCGTGGAGCCGCGCCGTCGGCTTCGTCACAAGCCTGGGGACTCCCGCTAACTCAGCCCCACGCGCAGCCCGGTGCGCGGAGACCATGCGGGGCCACGCGTGCCTGCTCACCTGCACCACCCGAGCCCATGCTCACCTGGCACACAGCGAGCTCGTGCTCACCTGGCACACCGCGAGCACCTGCTCACCTGGCACCACCCGAGCTCGTGCCTGGCACACCGCGAGCACCTGCTCACCTGGCACCACCCGAGCTCGTGCCTGGCACACCGTGAGCACCTGCTCACCTGGCACAGTGCGAGAAGCTGTTCACCTGGCACCACCCGACCTCGTGCTCACCTGGCACACCGCGAGCACCTGCTCACCTGGCACCACCCGACCTCGTGCTCACCTGGCACACCGCGAGCACCTGCTCACCTGGCACAGTGCGAGAAGCTGTTCACCTGGCACCACCCCGCGTGCTGCTCACCTGGCTTCTCCTGCCCCCTGGACCGCGGGTCTCGCTTTGAGACAGCATCTCCCTCAGCCCAGCCCTGAACAAGGTGTAGACTAGCAGCTGAGTCTAAGACACGGCCGGGAGACGAGAGCCCCGAGTCCCCTCCGATCAAGTGGACAGGGCCTAGTCCCAAGCCCTGGGCAGGAGGCGCCGGTCACCGAGTCGCCTCACCAGGCAGACGGGGGCGCATGCGCAGTGGGAGGCGCAGCAGGGTGTGTCTGGTGCACACGCGCAGGCTGGCCCAAGGGGCCGCCCCTTCTGGCCTCTGGCCTTCCACCCCTGGTTTGTCCTCACAGTTCCCACACCGAGCCCTATCTCTCTCTCTCTGCCTGAGGACTGGGGGTCAGCGACACCCAGCGTGGGCGAGTCCTCCCCGAGGGTGGGGGCCCGAGCCTTGGGTCCGCCCTGCAGCATGGTCTATTTCAGCATCAGCATTCTGTAACACTCCAACTGCTGTAACACTCTATGACATTCTAAAACAATGAAAACTTGGTTTGAGCAGGGACTGTTAATGGGATTTTCACTTTTCCCTCGGCGATTTAGAAATTTGTGAATTGGCTATGCCAGAGAAAAAAGAACTGAAGAGTAGTAGATAAAAATTGTGTTCACAGTTATGGAATCTAGAACATCTCTGCTTTAGGGTGTACCAGTTTTACATGGATTTAATAGTGGAATTACTAGGAATCAACTGCCTTGTAAGTTGAGGGGAAACCTCTACCTTGTTTAAGAATTTTGCTAGATTAGAGAACTTTAGAAAATTAACTCAGTACAGTCAATATAGCCTGTGATATGGTAGTAGACACAGCTGAGCTATTTGAAGCTATTTCATCCAAGGTTCCAAGGTGTTTCTTCACAAACGTGTGTCTCTGACAACTTTACAATTAGCACATACTCATTTTATTTTATTGTATAATAATTTTGTAATCTCCATTATTTTATAGCAGTGTTCAGATACACAACAGATAGACAGACAGACAGATAGATAGATAGATAGATAGATAGATAGATAGATAGATAGATAGATAGATAGATAGATAGATAGACAGACAGACAGACAGACAGACAGACAGACAGACAGACAGATACATAGATACTTCATTCTTTTTTCTATGGAACATATTGCCAGAGACCCTTTATTTACCTCCATAATGTATTCACATCTTCTATTAGTAATAGAACATCATTAAATAAAATGGAATGTTGTCTACCTGCACATAGTGCATTACTCAAAAATAGTTTACATTTTGTGTTTCACTGTAAGCTTTTGTCAATGAGATACGAGTGGAATATATTATACAGCAACACCAGGTTTCAACATTAAATGTTCCAAGTATGCATTCTTTTCCCCCCAGAACTTTGGAGGTAAGGATGGAAAGTAAGCTTTAGCTGTATGGATGAGGGCAGCAAACTGTTGGTTGGGTGTTTAGAAAGTAAGATGTGTACGTAGACCAGGTCTCTGAGTATACTCCCTTGTCACTGGAGACTTCTGTATCATGGCTACTGTGAAAAGTCAGCAAGGAACACAGGAGAGGATGTATCCCTTCAAACTGGTGCTTTCGCATACTTTGGATAGATATTTAGAGGTGGAATGGCTAGGGCATATGGTTTGCCATGGTATTTTCACTTATTAAATTCACCTGAATAACCCTCAACATCTCTTCAACCATAGGTAGCAAACTTGAGCATATTAACCATTGGATGGATACTCCTAATTTTTATGAGGTGATTAGAGATAAATAATAAATTCCTCAGGATAGTAAAAATAAAAGGACACTAAGATATGGGAAAAAAACCTCCAGGTTATAAAATACTCAAGAATTTGTTAGGAAAAAATTACTAACCCGAGTAAATTTATTTGTGCTTGCTTCCTATTCAGCATTTAATTTTGAAGGCAACCTGCTTAATCTAAGACATTAACAACACAGACTAATGCAAAAGAAATAAAATACTGTTTTACTGAAAGTTCCTATACTTTTAGAATCTCTTTGTAATCCTAGAAAAACACTTCAGGGGAATAAAGCAAGTGATTCGTATTTATTTCCTGGATGCAGAAACAAATGGACATTTACATTTTAAAAAAAAGTAGTTTATACTTTCTTGCAAGATTTGGGAGAAAGAGGGTCTCCCTGGTGGCACAAGGGGTTAAGTCGCAGCACTTTGAAGCTATTAGCAGTCACTGCAGGAGATCCATTGCTGGGGAACTGACCCACAGGGCACATACCTCTCCTGTTGCCCCACTGCTCCCCTTAGTTGTGTATTTCAATAGATCTGCCTGTTCTGCTCCCCACTCTGTCTCTGGTGAACCCTCTTTTCCCTCCTCTCCCTCTGGCCTGTAACCCAACTCTTCTATGCATAAATAAATACATCTCAAAAATGATTTGGGTGAAAAGTATTAGAATTTGGGAAGTCTATCTACAGAACTGTAAGTAATTTCAATGAAAACCCACCTCATCATTGCATACCTTAATTTTAGCATTCACGTTTTAATGACAAACACAAGTGATTTAAAAAAATTTCTTTGTGACCTGAACTGATTGTGTAACAGAAATAATGCTGCTTCCCTCTATGCACATTTAGAATCAACAAGAGGACCTAGAATGAGGCAGTCTGTGTTGCTTTGGAATTTACCTTTCAAATGCAATTCATAGGAATCTGCCAGACCTGCTGCTTTCTCTCAGGGTGGTGAGTCTCCAACCAAAGTGACTAATGAGAAGCTCTCACTAAATCATGCCATAGAGGACACAGTCAGTTTCACACTTAAGAAGAAATGCTCCCCGATGAGAGATCACTGTAAACAGAATGTATTTTTGTGCCTTAAAAATTTTGGACACTGTGAATGTGAATGTTTGGATAAGCTACTTGCTTCATTTTCACTCATACATATGTGGCAAAGACAGACCAACAGAAAGACAAGTAACTATTAATCAGATTACCCAGGATGTCTTCTTAGTTCTCACTGATGAAATCTGAAAGTTAGTAATTATTACTTAAATGTAGCTAAAGAATTTTGCAGGACTATTTATTGACTATTGCACTATTTGTAATACTCCCTGCATTATTATATTTAATAGTAATACTGGAGAAGTATTCTCATTTGCTTTCATTTCTTAGCATTCTTCACACCTTGGAATAAGGACTTCAGTTTTACACTAAAGGTGAACACGCTTTGTATTAAAGAATCAACACTAGCCATTTGCTTTAAAGCATTACAGATTGTGTTGAGGAACAGACATGATTCCAAACAGACAACGTGGTAGATAAACAAAAGATTACGGAATGAATGTACATGTGATCAGTGCCCATATTTCATTAGCTATACACACAATAGATGACAACATCACCTGAGAGGAAATCTTTAGTTGTATGACTATTAAATTTGTTCATTTGGAAGCTTTTCTTCACAACCTCATTTCTTTTTAAGCAGTTCTCCTCATATAAAGAGTGAAAAGGGGGAATAAAAACCTTTAACACCGGAACTCAAGAAAACCTTTTTGGGACTGTAGAAAACATACAAGGGATAAAATAAAGGAAAATAAAATATTGAAAGAGACCAAGAAAATCGCTTCATGCCATTCGGTAAACCTGAGGGGCAGATCTCTTCAGTCTAAGCCACATCCCGGTGAGGCAGAAGAGAGCCAAGACAAGCCCACAGCTAGAGCAGACAACGCAGGCGCTGGGGAGGCTGTGCGAGTTTCCAAAAGGCACCACTCAGAAGAGTCTTTAAATATTCAAAGAGCAACTAAATTATAAGTCAGATTTTAAAACACACAGGATGTCAAAGCCACTTCCTGGGGGTAAGTTCACCTCCTCTTCCTTACCAAAGGGAGGAACTGCAATGCAAGGTCCTTTGCTCAGGCCCACTGTCTAGTAACTGATGAGGCACATCCTCTCTTCTGGGAAGTACACTGCAGGGGTATCGCTTCCACCCTCAGTGTGGAATCCCCACCCTCAGTGCCTCCCCAGGGGCACTGTCCTGCAGCCAGAGTCCCTGCTGTCTGCTAGAACGAGGGTCACGCAGCAAGAACCAAAGTCCTGGCATGAGGAACGCACCGGGAACCAGCATCTGCTCAGACAGCAGGCAGATCTGTTTTTCATTTTTTTTAATTTATACATATTTGACATCCATTGTCATCCCCATGTATTCCCCATGGCCACATCACAGTGCACCATCACCTCGGTCCCCCGTGCTCCCGTCTGCCCTCCCCCCTCCCCCTCTTCCCTCCCCACCAAGTGTCCCCAATTTAAACTAGAGGCTGAAGGCGGTCGTTTTGGCCAGCAGGAACATGGAGCCCCCAGGCAGTCGCTGATGGTCACCCCACCCTAGCTCACATCCCTGTAACGGCTTGCCCCAGGCCGGGCACTCCTGTGCGTTCCCCCCACTTGCACCTGGTGCTCATAAACACGAGTCTGCCCCATGTGAGCCAACAGTTCAATAGCCGAGATCCTGGATACTCGGAGGATTTTAGTGACTTGTATACATTTGCAAAACTATTAAGTTCTAGGTTAGGACTTAACCCCAATGTTCCCTTTAGTAAGATTTATTCGCTTAACGTCATTCATTTGACCAGCTCTCTTATCTTGGAAATAGATAATCATGTTCTGTGAAGCTCTTTAGAATTCCCTCAGCATCCTGAAATGAATTCTATGAGCATGCAGGCCACGCTCCAGGTTAACAGTTACATGATCTCGCGTATGTTAGGGAGAGTAGAACATTTTTATTTGTATTTTCAATTTACCAATCCTGAGAATGTGTTCTTTGGGAGGAAAGGTGACTTCTGACTTTCTGCTACTGAAGTTGACAAGTTTTTGCACATGTAAATATCTACAAAGTGAACTGAAGTCATCTCTCTTGATTTCAAATTAGAAGCCAACAACTGTAACTAATAAGGACTGATGGGAGAGGCACAGTTGCTAATTGGCAAATAAAAGCATTGGTGCATTTAAAATAAGTCACCTGGCAAACCTCTGGTATGCAAAATGCTGCAATTTAATGTTTCTATTTTATTTTTATATCTATAGGAAATAAAAGTGTTTGTGTTTAAACTTACAACTATTATCATTGTTAATTGTCAATGTTACAAAGAAAAGGTAAATTAAAAGGTAGATTTTAAAGACACTGAAGTTGAAACATGGAATCAATAAGCATTTAACTTTTGCCATAATTTTTCCACACAGAAAAGTTTCAGCCTCCCTTGTGGCGTAGGGGTTACTCAGCACTGTCAATGCAAAGGCTTGAGTTTGAGGCCCAGCCAGGGGGCTCACCCCCCTGGCACAGTAACCTCCCCTGGCTCACACACTGCTCCCCCCAGGAGTGTATATCTATCTGTTCTGCTCCCCAATTTGTCTCAGGTGAATCCTCATACCCCCTGCGCTTCTGGCCTACACCTAGTTCTTCTATGCATAAATAAATATAAATCTTTTAAAACTACCATTCACTTCAGTCTCGTAACCAAAAAAATTACTGTTCCTGTCTTGTGTTTTTCTCTTGTCACTGCTACTTTTCTAACCTCAAATTTGCTTTAACACTTGAAAACAATGATGAGTAGGAGCTGCTGTGATTAACTTTGCTCCATCACTGAAAATGTCGCAGTAATTCAGCACCTTTTTCTTGAAGATCTTTTACAAGTCAGTCTATGACTATCTTATGGAGAAATGACACATTCACAATCCAGAAAGATGAATTGCTCATGTAAAGAGAATGTTACAGATCATTCTTTTTTAATTTGCATTGCGGCAACACTGCCTTACACACCGCGTCTGATTTACAGGCCACGCCCTTTGGGTGCGGGGGTCCACTTTTCACCACCACCGAGGCACCCACGGTCCTCCACCTGCCCACTGATCACCCCCCAGCTTTGCCTGCCATCCCGTCCTCTGTGCTCGTAGCTGGAGAGGTGATTACACTCAGCAAACAAGTGAGGAGAACAACAGATAGCAGATGGTTTCACGCACACGTGCAACAGAAAAACAAAGCAAAGACTCAGACAAAAGCAAACCAAAAACAAACACCACTAATTGCAGATTGTTAAGCAGACTTTCCGTTGCTCACCATTACACCGAGGCCCAAATTCCTAAGCAGATTACATAAATAAAGTAAAAAATGGTTTCTTTAATATCTGAATTGGCAGATTTTAATGTTTCGCCAAGATGAACCGCCAGATGTAACAGGAAAACTGGTAGGAAAGGAGGCAGGATACACTCAACCGAAAACGTCACACACGATCATTATACTTTGCCATCAGTCGCGTTTGATAATGAGCTGAGAGGAGCACAGTCACCTTTTGCTTTGGTGCCCTTCCTCGGGCTGCACCGTACAGACTGAAGGGAGCTAGCAGAAGACTTAGCTACTGCTCTATGCAATACACTCTGCCAGATTCTTTTTTTGCCCCGAAGATTTATTTATGCATATAAAACAGGTCAGCGGTGTGGGGCGGGGTGTGTGTGTGTGTGTGTGAGTAAGAGAGAGAGAGAGAGAGGACTCACCAGAGACAGAGTGGGGAGCAGAAGAGGCAGACCAACTGAAACACCCTGCTGAGGGGAGCAGCGGGCGAGGCAGGAGAGGTCTGCTGCGCCCTGTGGGTCCCTCCCTGGCCGGGGATCGAACTGGCGCTGCAGTGCTGCAGGTGCTTCATAGTGCTAAGATGTTAGGCCCTTGGGTCAGGGAGGCCCCGCTTTGCCAGATTCTTTTAGCACCTCAATGGAAGCACACACTGATCACTTCGTGCAAGGCACTGAGCTTGTTTATAATCCTGCTCAACTCCCTCAGAAGCCCCCTAGTTAGGTATGCTGGCTGTCAAAAACACTGAGGCCGATGCGTGCTTGAATAAGCCATCTCTAACAGAAATTCAGAAATCTGTCGGCACCACCTTACAGAGCCAAATAAACCACCACTGACACAAAACAAGGCTAATTTTGCAGACTGAATGAGTCTTACTTAGGTTTTAAAAATGATACTGACATGCAGAAGAGTGGGGTGTTTATCCCAATAATCTTGTGCTTTTTCAAATAAACATTTGCATATAAATTGCCTTGAAGAATATGTTATCAAGTCAGAAGGTAGAAGAGACTGAATTAATTTTAATCCTACTTGAGCTTTGCAAGTCTGAAGTTTACTGCTAAAACAGAATCTCTTGAAAACTTTCAATTTGGTGGATATAGTTCTTAGTTCTAAGTTTGAAAACCTTCCATAGCTAACGCTCCAGAATAACATCCTCTCTAAATCTGTTCATATGTATGCACTGCATCTCTTTCCTGGAAAATACATTGGCAGTAAAATCTAGTGCTTGCAGAGAAGGAATGCTGTGCTCATCTTTGCATGTGCTGTGAAACTAAGTGAGGGTCTGCAGTACCAGCTGTGTGAAATCTGAATCTGAGTTTTTCAGACGGGCCAGGTGAAAATGTGTCATATGACTCAAGGTAATAAAACATTTCAGTATTTGGGGGGGAACATTTAGCTAGTTTATGATTTTAAAAGCAGAAATGTTCGTTTTATGAATGCCACATGATACCTTTATTATATGCTAATAATGTGTGAGCAGGAAACAAAGTTTTTGAAAGAAATAAATTAGAACAACTTCATTATAGTCACAAAAGCTTTGTGTGCACTGTAAGTTCTTCTAACAATTTTTTGCTAATTTAATTATGTTCTGTGTATCTCTGCAAGACCAAACGTACTTTTCATCTGAAGTAACTCTTTCAGCATCCCTGCAAGGCCACTTAGTATATTTTGAAAGGGATGAAGCTGTATCCATGAGCTAGTGAAGAACAGGTTTTTATTAGCCTGTGCCCATGATGTGTCTGTGAATAACTGTGCATCAGCCTTCCCTTCCTTCTCAAGCTCTTCAGCGGCAAGCACAGCTTATTTAACAAATCAGGCAGAAAGGATTTTGATGGTGATGTTGGTGGTGACTGTGCTTGGTTTTAGTCAACATCAGGACTATAACTAGGGCAAATTTTAAAATATACATCTTGATACACAGGTCCTGAAAATTACCCACATCCTGTGGTTCTCTCTCAATTTTTTTTGTTTCTGGCAGGGGCACGGGAAGAATACAAGGCACTATGGTGATGGACTAAGATGCTTTGGTGGTGGTAGAACTACAGTGACCACAGCAGAGGGGAGAAATCATACACTGTGGGACCTCCCACAGTGCAAGGGGTTAAGCAGCTCACTATGAAGCTTCTGCAGCCACTGCAGTATCAGTTCAATCCCCTGCCCCCGGGGAACTGACCTACAGGGCACAGCAGGCCTCTCCTGCCCCCACTCCTGCTCCCCTCAGCAGTGTGTTTCAATTAATCTGCCTGTTCTGCTCCCCACTCTGTCTCTGGTGAATCCTCTCACCTCCCACAACTCTGTCCTGTACCCCAATTCTTGTATGCCTAAATAAACCTTTTTTTAAAAGAAATCATATACTGTCCAAAAATTAACAACAATGTAAGAAAAAAGTATTTCCAAATAAAGTATTAAAATTCTGCTAGACTAAAACCCTGTGATGTCAGAAGCTATTTCTAGTTTGTTTATGATGGTTATGTTTAGCATCTAGCCAAGGAAAGAACATATTTCCTTTCCCAGTATTTTTGTTTTGTTTCAAATATTTATATAACTCCTTCTGAATAAAAAAATGATTTTATATCACTATGGGAAAATTAACACCAGTTATCATAGTGATTAATATTTTAATAATAGTCTCTAAAGCATTTCATATGCATCATCTTATCTACCCTCATAACCCTGTGAGGGAAGGACTCTGTATAATCCCAATATCACAAATTTAGTTCTTAAAACTCAGAAGTCATTGAAGTATCTCAGACCTAGTGAATGACACCTTCTTTTTGTCACTTTTTCATTTCAGTTTCTTCTTTCTGATTACAGAAGTAAGAAAAGAATGTACTTTAAATCACAGGATCACTACTCTGGCTTACATATGAGGGGAACATAAGTCCCAGCTTCAGAGTCCATATTAACAACGTCGTACTTATTATGTTTAGTAACAGCATGAAGGGGAATTTCTGATGTCATTTCTCTAAATGCCAGATGTATCTCCTCTTAGTTCAGCTGGGTGTGGTTTTTAAGAAATTACCTCAGGCAAGAAAGATAGACATATCCAGTGCTTCCATTAAAGTGCCTAAGGGCTGCCACTGTATTTATATGGGTTGCTATTGTAATAACATGGAATTAATCATTATATACATGCTTATATTTCTGAGTATTGACATCGTTCTGTTAAAAAGGCAGTTTTAGAGTTTTAAACAAATGCCATTAACTATGTATAATGTATTTAATACAGTGACTATTGATGAGCATTTCCTTAAGCTTTATTATTACTTAATCAAAGATTAAAAGTTTGATGAACTTCAAAGGAACTAGACTCGAGTAAGAACAGTAAGATCTCATAGAAAAAAATTATTACAGGAAGGGGAAAAACATGCTTCCAGTGTCACAGAAATACTAGCAGCAGTACCAAACAATCTCAGGTCACCAATACAACATGCACTAGCAAATGTATTTTACACATGTTAGTACAATGCATGAGAGAGGGAATAAGTGTAAAGCATAACAATGCACACGTACAACTATATATATAATACCTATGTGGAACTCACTTTCCATATGGAGAGAGTGGTGGGGAGAGGGAGAGGGGGAGGGAAGGAGGGAGGGAGAAGGAAAATTTGTATGATTAATAATTCCATGGTATATCTCTATAATTTCACAGGTTCTGAGTGTTTTTATCAATCTTTATATTTGACCTAAATGGTTTCACATCTTACCGATCATTTGCTGTCCACAATTTCTGGAATGCCTACTAGCATCATTGTTCATTCTCCTGTGTGTCTTTCATTTCTATCCACTAGCTCTTCACAAAACAAGGTATTACCTTTTCACCTGTTGTATCTTTGATCTGTCTTTTGTTTTTATTTAACTAAGAAGGTATTATTAATTTTTTTTAAATTCTAAGGAAATATGTATTTTGACTTTATAGTTTGTAAAGTTTTAATTTTTCTGTTACTTGAACAATATTCCCAAACCAAAATCGCCCTCTTTTTCTAAATATTACTTTCAAATAAATGTTTAAATTTTAATTTATATGGAAATAACTTTGCTTACAGTAGGAGAGAGCCAAGATGAATTTTGTTTATGTCATAAAATAAAACATGATTTCTCAATATATTGAAAGATTCTTTGCACATATTAAATTCAAAGCTACATTGGCACCTATTCATTTGCTCTAAGTATTTTATTTTCCATTTTTTTTCTCCCATTGATTTTATATATATATAATCATATATTTTTCAAATTCACCACTTTGCTATGTATTTAATGGTCTAATCTAATGTAATATCTACTGCTGAAAACTGCAGCTTATATAAAAGTTTGTTAAATATATATTTATACTTATAATTTCCATTTGCCCATTGTCAGTGTTCAGTTCTCTAATAGCAGCCCAATTTTTATCCACTATATTTCTCATAAGCTCTTGAACAGCTGTTTTATGGTTGCTTCATGATTCTTTTCTGTGAATTCCTAGATGCTGGTCATATTGGGGTAGCTAGCTATTGACTGAAATTGTGATGTATTTTCCAGTTTCTTGCAAGTCTGATCTTCTTTACACGATATACTGGACATTATGAATATCATGTTGTCAAAATTCCTGTTCCTGTTAATTTTTTCCTGAACATTATTGATTTTTCTATAACTGGAAATTAACTTAGTTGGACTAAATCTGTAAGCTCTATTGCCTCTGAAGTGGAGCAGCATGGGAAATCTTTCATTCTTTCAGCATTTTCAGATGTTCTCCTTTTTGGGGAGAACTAGGCTTTTCTCTCGCATCTGCATAAAATAGCAGTCATTAATTGAGCAGAGTTAATATTCAAATTAGGATTCTCCTTTTATAGCTGCATTTATCCATGATTATATTCCTCAATTCCAACTTGCCTTTGCATCCCCGTGCTTCACTTAGTCCCAAGCAAGTAACCGTGTGACCTTATGGAGTCCATTGTCCCACCTGGTACCAAATACAGTTCTCCAGGTGGAAAGTCAGAGAGCATTAATTTTTGCCTAGCAAATTTCAATCCTTTACATGATAGAGACAACTGACCAACACTAATGAACACAAATATGCCAACAAATATCCAAATTAACATAATGATAATAGAGAATTCACCTGCTAATTCCAACTAGTGATCAAATATTTAATCCCCAAGAAAACATCAATACATTCCAAAACTAGCAGTTTTACAAGGCATTCTTCTGACAATTCAGTAAAATAGTACTAGTAATGTAATCATAAAGCAAGAGGCCCTTCTCCTTTGAAATTAAAAAAATTGCTTAGAAGAAACAAACTTGTATTAACAACTCTTTAATGGAAAGGCAAATAGAATCTAATATTACAGGATTTGTAAAAATAATGACCTGTGATAGATGCTGCCCTTTATTAATATTTCCTATCCCATCACTGTATTTTGCTTTCAAGCTAAAATGTAAATATTTGAGAGCATGTACGTTATATATTTGTTTTGAAGTTTCATTTCCTGTAGCTTACCTTCATTCTAACTTGAGCTACTGTTTATAAGCTTTAGAAAGTATGAAGTATCTATTAAATTTAAAGAACTATAACAATTTATATCTAGTCATTTTTCTTAAAGATTAATTATTAGCTAGGAACATTATTTCTCAGATAAATTGCATGTATCGTAAAGATATTTTTAATTTCCTCATTTCCTGCACTGTAAGTCTGAATACTCACACAAACTCAAAAGTTCTTATTTCTTATTTACAAATTTGAGGAAAACTGTCACCTCTAGAAGTATTAGCATATCTATTTTAGTTCAAAGTCTAGTGTGAGAGATTTGTATCCTTTGTTTTCTTGTCTATACAATTTGTAATCACTGTACTCATTAAATTCATAATATCATCTATATTTTGCCAAACAGGACAAAGATATATAATTTTTTTTTGCATGAATTCTGGATTCTAGATGTTAACCTCAGTGCTGTTTTTAACATAAAACTACATTCCTTGGGAATCTCTGATGTCACAGGGGATAAGTTTCAGCACTATGATGCTATTCTCAGCAGCCACTGCAGCACCAGTTCGATCCCCAGCCAGGGAGCTAACTCACATGGTGCAGCACACCTCTCCTGTCTCCCCGCTGCTCCCCTCAGCAGTGTATTTTAGCAGATCCACCTATTCTACTCCCCACTCTGTGTTGAATCCTCTCATCCCCACACCTGTGGCCTGCACCCCAGCTCTGGTATGCATAAATATTAAAAAAAATTAACTGGTGTACTAAACACATTTATTGGTGAATATCATGGAAAATCAAAGTCGATAATGGTGATGTACCTTACTAAAAAGTAATTCACAATGCCAAAAATTCTCAAATAACTGGTTAGAGATGAAGAGAAATTGTGATCTTAAACTGGCTAACAGATTCAAGATGATATGACCTTAAATCCTGATTTCAAAATCGGTCATTTTGAAATAACAAAGGTTATCTATTACAAACCTGTTCAAACTTTAAAATCAAAGTAGAACTCCTTTATTTACCTTCACACATGTTCCAGAACCTTTTACTAGATCTATTTTATATTTGGATCATTAATTCTAATATTCTTAATATTTTGAGTTATTTCTCCTATAAGAATGTGGTACTTCCAGGGGAATTATTTAGCATATGCTTCTGCAAGTAGCAGGTTCAGTTACGTACATATGCCCATCGGTGTTACCTTTATGCAAGGGAGGCAGTAATCACTATGCCAAACCTCTCATTTATGCTGCCACAAAAAATGAACAAGTCGATTTGCTTCTTTGTGTGTGAGATTACTCCTAATAGTGTTTCTTTTAATCACTCAAACATTACTCTGCAGTCAAGCTCAGAATGCCACCGACAGAGTTCTTTCTCCTAATGAAGAAGAAAGGTAAGCCGGGTAGAAAAACAGAGGGCCAGTTGGAGATTTATGAATGGCAAGTATTCAAATGAAATGACATACAGCTTGTCTTTGGATTTACGCTGCTTTTACTTCTTTGGGGCATCTTTGTAACGCGTGGGGCCTGGCTGACTCAGCACTGGTCACCAGCCCCACGACTAGAAGGGCCAGTCATCTGGGACTCGGGCAAGTGCTGCTACAGGTCAGTGCACACCACGGATGCTCACTTCAGAAGAAAACCATCTCCACTTGCTGAGAGCTCCCTCGTAAGAGGCTCTGCTTTTCTTTAGAATGGGCTCGTGTTTTGATTCCAGAAGAAAACCATCTCTACTTGCTGAGAGCTCCTTCATTAGAGGCTGTGCTTTTCTTTAGAATAGACTTGTGTGGGCCTCCCTGGTGGCACATTGGGTTAAGCAACGCACCGTGAAGCAAACCGCAGCCACTGCAGCATGAGTTCGATCCCTGCTGCTGGCCAGGGAGGGTACCACATGGCGCTGCAGACCTCTCCTGCCTTGCCTGCTGCTCCCTCAGCAGTGTGTTTCAATCAGTCTGCCTGTTCTGCTGCCCACTCTGTCTGGTGAATCCTCCCACCTCCCTGGACTTTGGCCTGCTCCCCAGCTCTTATCTGCATAAATAAATCAATCTTAAAAAAAAAAAAAAAAAAGAATGGGCTCGTGTTTTGACTCCCTTCATGCGAGACTAAAGAGGCACCAGAGATGGGAGAAGCCGCACTGAGACTCCCCCACCGTGTTCCTCCGTCTCTCACATTCACTGTCCTCACAAAGGCTCATCACAAGGAGGGCCCCTCTCCCCCACTGTCGGACACCTGGCACGATGGGGTAGCTAAGACGTGTAGCAGACAGACGGTCATGAGACTCCAGAGCAAATACAGGGAACAGACAAGCATGAAGTAACTAGTAGGGCAGGAAGGCAGGGCTTGAAATGGGCCAAGACCCTCAGCCAGCACAAGGAAGCTGGCATAAAATACGGAAAGAGCAAAACACCAAAGAAAGAGATAAAATGAGACGGAAAGTTCGAAAAATGGAGAAGGAGCAATGACAGAAGGCAAAGCAAAGAGAAAGACGACCACGACTGCTTCAAGGAAAACAAACAAATCCCTGAAGCAGATTCCAGTAAGTGTGTGCAGCAGGAGACAGAAGAACCACTGAGGAGCTTTAGTGAAGCATGATGGAATGGTGTTATTGTGGACTTGGCTCTTCTGAGTTGGTTTTGTAACGGAAGGACCACTGTGGTAAACTGAGATTAATGAGCGCTTCCTTAAAGTTTACGAGACATATATCAGCAGAAACCCAAATATAACTAACTTGCGTAACTGTCTTGAATGCCTTAGCATAACCCAAAAATGGGTACCTCAATGTGGGATAGTTAGTGCAAGTAATAAATGAAGTGGGGCCATCGCCCCCTAATGACAGGTCAGATACAACGGAAAAGAAACCGTTTCTTGGTCTCATGTGGGAAAACACATCTCTACATAGTGGCAACTATTTACAAATGATCCAGTCAATACCAAGTTATTTCAGAAACGGGGCACAAGCCTATAATAAAGTCTTTGGAAAGGCACTGAAATCAAATCATGTTTATGATGTAGTATTTGAAAACCTGTCATCATAAAATATATAGCTTATATTGACAAGTTAGAAAGTAAGAAAAATGATATAAAGAAGGTAGCTCAGATTAAGTGACGATCTCTTAGTAAGAATTTAGCAAGTAGTAGGGTCATTTTAAAGTTATTTACAACCAATCACTCAAATTAAAATAGCAGAAATCTAGTGATCATCTCATATTTATCATATTTAAATCTTTCTACACAAAGATTTAAAATGCCAAATAAATTATGGACCTACCTTATCAGTCAACCAAATTGGAATAGGCAAGAGTCATGCAGTGAAAATATAAATAGTCTGAATTCCCCTGCTATCAGTTTTTTGCTGTTAATTGCTAAAGGAATTATAGTTGCTTTAATTAGGAATTTGTTTTATCCCTATGAAGGTACCGGTCTTCATTTTCTATTACTATGTAATACACTTCCACCCAGTTAGTGGCTTCAAGTCAGTCATGTAGGTAAGAAAACAGGCCTGACACAACTCACTTCTCTGTTCAGGTTCCAATGGTTGAAAGGAGGCATCGGGTCTGCATTCTGCTCCTGAGGGCTGATTAGCTCAGGCTGTTGTCAAAACTCAGTTCCTTAAGGCAGCAGGACTGAGGTTTCCATCACTAGTGATTCTCTGTCATAGAAATCGCATCTCTCTACACTGAGGGGAGGTGAGCTTCTTCCAGGGCAACGAGTCTGCTGTCGCTCTGTGTCTTTAAGGACTTACTTGATTCATCACATAAACTGATTGCAGACCTGAATTAATTCTCCAGAATCCCTTGACCTTCCCAAATGTGGTCATCGTGAAAGTGAGCCCCCACTGTATTTACATGCCCCACTCACATCCAAAGAGAATGGACCCCGAAATGGTATGGACACTGGGGGGGTTACTTAGGATTCTGTCTATCATGATGGTCACAGGGCATCATTTTAACCCAACCTAGTAACAAAGCATCTCTGTCTACATTGGTACAACCAATCATCATACATGCAATGCTGAAAACAAAGTATCACCCTACAGTCTGCAGGTGAGAGCTGAAAAGTGTCTGTGGGCTAACCCGGGTGTTTGCAGGGTGCTGTTCCTTCCTGGCACACGAGGGGTACCAGTTTTCTTATCTTTCCTAGTATGTAGAAACAGCCTGTGTTTCATAGCTCAGGTCCCCACATCTTCATAGCCAGCAGTGGACATTCTTTCCCTTGACTGCTTTTCCCTGACTCTGCCTCTTCTGCTTCCCTGTTCCCCTTATCAGCACCCACATTGGGATCGCCTGAATTACAGGCTGACCTCTCTTGCTCAGTGTCAGTCTTAACAACCTTAATTCTACCCTGAACTTTAATTGTTCTTTTCATATAGCATAACCAATTTAGAATTTCTGTGGGTTGGGGTGTAGGAAAATATCAGCTCCATTATCCTGCCGACTACAAATGTGTTTTTCAATTTTGGGAGAAGTTACCACAAACATGGTAAGTGACATCATTAACTTAGGTCTTGCTGTACACTCTATTGTTAGAACTTTGTGTTTTTTTTTTTTTTAGATTTATTTATTTATACACACAAGAGCTGGGGTATAGGCCAGAGTCCAGGGCAATGAGAAGATTCACCAGAGACAGAGCAAGCAGCAGAACAGACAGATCGACTGATACACACTGCTGAGGGGAGCAGCGGGGAGACAGGAGAGGTCTGCTGCACCCTGTGGGTCCCCTCCCTGGCCGGGGATCAAACTCGTGCTGCAGTGGCTGCGGTTTGCTTCATACTGTGCTGCGTAACCTACTGCACCACCAGGGAGGCCCAGAATTTTGTGCTTTTCTTTAAACATTCAATTATTGGACATTTATTGCTGAGTTTATACCTGTTGTGCAACCGTCCCAGGCTGGGCAGGTGAAAAGACAGTTTGGGAGCCCTTAGTAGCAACTGTAGAGGCTGGCAAGAGTCCTGGATTAATTCCATTTTCCCTACAATACCCCAGGATTTCTCTTTTTTGGAGCAATTGTATTTGGCAATGAATTATTCATCATGGTTGTCACTTGTTCAACTTACTATTTAGCAATGTGATTTTGTGTGTTCATCTTTTATTCTGCTATCTTGCTGAACTCATGTATTGGTTCTAGTTTTTGATAGAACACTTGGATTTTTTTCTATTTAGCTATTATCTGGAAATAGGGAAGTGTATATTTCTCTATCATCGGTATTCTTATTTTCCTTTGCTTATTGGAATGTCTAGAAATTCAAGTGCTAAGTTGAACAGAAATGTGAGTAGGCATTCCAGCTTTGTTCTTTATCTGGGTAAATAATCATCCTGTCAGCATCATGTTTCCATGTTAGCTTTAGGGATTTCATTACCACAATTAGTTAAATTGAAGTAATTACCCTCTAATCTTACTGAGATTTTAAAAATCACAAATGAGAGCTGTGTTGGATCAAATTCTGTATCAGGGCCTTCCCTGGTGGCACAGTAGGTTAAGCAACACACTATGAAGCAAAACGCAGCAGCTGCAGCAGGAGTTCGATCCCTGCTGCCAGTTGGGGAGGGGACCCACAGGGCGCTGCAGACCTCTCCTGACTCACCCGCTGCTCCCCTCAGCAGTGTATTTCAGTCTGTCTGCCAGTTCTGTTCCCCACTCTGCTTCTGGTGGATCCTCTCACACCTCTCACACCCACATCTCTGGCCTGTACCCCAGTTCTTGTATTCATATATAAATCTTTAAAAAAAAATTCTTTATCAGAAAAGTAGGGGAAATCCAAATAGAGCCTGTAGTTTACTCATAATATTCTATCAATTTTAATTCCTCTGCTTAGATAAATGTGCCCTGACTGCATAAGATGTTGAAATAAACAGTGTTGATGTAGACTATGTGAGAACACTCTGGACTCTACTTGCAACTTTTGAATTTCTAAAACATTTCAAAATAAAACAAAAAATTCTTGGGGCCACCCTGTGGTGCAGCGGGTTAAGAAACACACTATGAAGCAAACCACAGCCACTGCAGCACGAGTTCTATCCCTGCCGCTGGCCAGGGAGGGGACCCACAGGGCATAGCAGACCTCTCCTGCCTCGCCGGCTGCTGCCCTCGAAGTGTGTTTCAGTCAGTCTGCCTGTTCCGCTCCCCAGCTCTGCCTGGTGAACCCTCTCACCTCCTGTGACTCTGGCCTGTACCCCAGCTCTTGTGTGCATAAATAAATAAATCTTTTTTTAAAAATTCTTGAAAAATATCTAGTAGGTCAGTTCACTGGGTCCCCTTTTAGATGATGGATTTTATTTTCCACTGGGAACTTAAAAAAATAGCAAAGTAATTATCATCTGAATTCTCATGTCATTTTTAAGTGCGTAAAAAGACAAGAGCTTACTGTACACATTCTCCACGTCGGCGTGCAGGCTAGAGCGGCATCTGGGATCTCAACTGAGACAGTCTGGCTAGAAGAATTTCCAAGTTGGTAGGTAAGTGTTGCGGCAGGTCCTGCTAAACCAGGGACGGGTGGACGCCCCTGTCCAAACCATTCAGGCGCGAGGCACCCCCGGGACAGGCAGGGTTAGAGTCCGCTAGTGATCATCTCCATTTCCTAGAAGCAGCAGCCAGAGGCCCACACGGGCCGCGCAACGTGACCCACCAAGGCGCATCAGGCATCGCGCGTCAGGAGAAGCCAAGGTGCTGCTCTCCTCCGCCCGCCTCACCCGCCTACCCTCTGGCCCGCTCCCCCAGCGCCCTGTTCCCTGGCGCGCAAGTGTCTGATGGAGTCCCGCTGGCGCCCATACACCTACTGCTCTCTGGTGCCCTCTTTCCCTAGAGGGTGAGCGGCCCACTCTGTTGGGCTCAGGTTAAAACACAAGCTCAATCTGCTTTACCAGCCAGTTTACCTGTCCCCCCCAGCCCCCCAAGCTTGCATAGCCTGCTGTAAAGCTGGAGGAGAGCCGGGGACCCCAGGGAGGCACTTTCAGTGGGGCTTGAGGCGCACTCAAATCTGAGGGTAGGGCTGGCCTAGCTGTAGGTGCCCCTGCACTCTGCGCGCTGCGTGGAGAGAGCAACTCAACACAGTGGTCCCCCCAACCCACCCTTCTCAGTGGAGACCTCTGCCCCCTGCCCCCTAGAGGAGCAAGAGGCGCTTTCGTCCGCATCAGAACCCGCTCTCATGGGAGGTGAGGCTCCGGCTGGGAAGGAAGACGGGACTCTGCCAGCCCAGCCCCAGGGTCCCGGCACTAGCCAAGGCCGGGCGCCCCCCCCCCCCCCCCCCCCCCCCCCCCCGNCGGCCCCCCCCCCCCCCCCCCCCCCCCGGTGCTGGCCCAGGCTATCAGGCACCAAGACCAGAGACAGAAGACGTCTGCTGGGTCGGGGACCGTGAGTCCAAGCTGTGCGGCCTCCGAAGCCCAGAAACCTGGAGTGAGGCGTTGGCACAGGGGGGAGCCCTGGGGCAGGGGGGAGGCAGGGGATCCTCCTGGCCCACTCGACCCTGGGCCGCAGCGCACCCCGACACCTGGCTGTCAGCTCAGCCCACAGGCTCTGCCTTGGGAGATGCGAGAAGGGGCGCCAGGCGCTCTCTTCCTCGACACATGCTGGCATTACCGCCAGCACCCCCAAGGTGAGGGGAAAACAGTGCACACCAGAAAAACCAGATAATAAGCGAGCGTCTCCCAAACGAACGAAAGCAGGCACACCGCAGAGGCCACATACAGCAGGAAGCTGTAGGAGTGGGAAAGTGTTTTTTTTTTTAATTCTCATTACTCTTTTTCTCTCCGCCCCACCCCACGCTCCCCGATTTATTTTGTCAGGGAGTAGACATTGGTTGTGTTCACCTTTAAATGCTACATCCAAATTCACAATGTCTTTGCCTGACTTCTCCAGCTAGGCAGATGCACTAAAATATCATTATTTTTAAATGTCCTTTGCTTGACTTAGTTCACCCGGGAAGTTCACTAAGAATCTCTTGGGAATAATATTCCGCTATTATTTACGCGATCTTTTTTTTTTTTTTTTTCTGTTGCCTTTACCTGCTTTGTAAAATCATCTTGTTTCCCCCCTGAGGGTTTAAGAGGGGTTGTTCCAGTGTTTTTCAGCTTGGACGACTGTTCTGGAGAATTCTAAATCCAGCTATAATTGATTTAAGCCTTTTAAAATAACACTGTGTCTCACAGCACAAGCTATTTTTATGTAATTTTGGTAACAAAATCAACTTTATGGAGTTAATTATACTGGATTCTGATGCATTCGACTCTCCTTTATTATGGGCAAGTCTTTTTTGGGATTATAGTTACATCTCTGCATACTTGTTCTGGTTACTTTCTGCTCTCTGAGGGTACTGGAGTTACAAAGGGTAGAGCATGGTCACCTGGTGGTCTGGGGGGCACACCTGAGAACAGGGTACACTTACCTCTAGATAATTGAATTAAAGAAATTCATTTTTATTTTAAGTAATTATTTCCCAGGTCTTTGCTGCTTCCACTCAATCCTAATGCTGACAGGTTTTACTCTTTATTCATGTAGCTTAGTGGTTAGGTCATGAGCTACTTCTTTTATTTTGTAAATATTCATCACGACTGTCAGGAATCATTTACAAGACCATCTTTCAAGGCACATCTTTCAGGAATTTGCCAAGGACGGTTTCAGGAGAGACTGAATTATTCTCACTGGAATCCGTGTATGATGAGTCTTAAATTCCAACCTGACGAGGTGGGGGAACAAAACCATGACCTTATTTTCACAAGTAAAATAACCCAATTCCCTCTACCACCAGGAATGTTTCCTGTAGGTGATGGTAGAGCAACACGGAGATGAAGCACTAGACCAATACATTGACCTTTAATCCCAGTTAAACTCTTTAACCTGTTCCTGGACCCTAAGGCAATCACCAGGGAACGTGCCTTAAAGGAATGACCTAGAAGGCCACCACAATGAAACAGGAGACCCTTCAGACACCAAGTCTCTGATCATAAGACTTCTCACTGATAAGTTCGCTTTTACTCCGTAACTGACACTCCTTCCCCGGGCCCTAGCGAGTAGCTTTCCTTGCCTATAAAGCCCCAAACTGGCATCATCCCAACAGTTTCCCCTTTCAACACTTGGGGTCCCACACCCGATTCTCCTGTGCGGTGCAACCAGCACACCAACCCCTTGGACGACCGTGATTTTGTGTAAGATTTCCTATTCAAGGACAAATTGGGGACACTTGGTGGGGGAGGGGGAGGGTTGAGGGCAGATGGGAGCACCGGGGACTGAGGTGACCGTGCACTGGTGATATGGTGATGGGGAAGACATGGGGATGACAATGGATGTCAAATATATACAAAAAACTAAAAAACATATTAAAAAATAAAAGATTTCCTGTTCAGTCCCACTTTATCTGATGAAGATCCAAATCCACAGCTGCGACCAGTGTCTGCATTTTGAAAAATGTAAATATGATTGTTGCAAACGAGGACTTTGAGATGGCACAAGCCACAGCTTCCCCCTGCTGTGAGGAGTACACGCCTCTGTGCCTCAGGCCTTGCCTAGGCTTTGGCTACCTGCTCTCCAGCCCCGGGCTATAGCTGGTCTTCCTCGTGTTTAGCTGCCCACTTTCCAAGTTTGTCTTGGGTCTAGCTCTGCCCTATCCTTTCTTTCCATTAACAATGTGACTAACTGAAAGTACAAAGATACTCCTTTTTTGTTTTTAATGATTTCTAAAAAACAATAGTGAGAACGCTGATTTTGCAGCAGTTCGAAATTGCAACACAAAAGATTGGCAGCTGTCATCTTGATTTTGATGTTGCTCTTTTCCTCCCAGGTTTGTCTGACTCTTTCTGACCCTTTTCTATGGGTCTCCACTGAAAGGTCCTTTAGACGTGTGGCAGACTTTTGGGCCTGGCTTTGGGTCCATCCTAATTGGCTGGACTTTGACCCTCAAGGAGATGGGTAACTCTGGATGGCTGACTTAGTAACTATATTCTTTGTCCTTTCTGTATTGTTCCCTAATTGTATTAAAGTTCCTTTCCATTAAAAAACAAACAAACAACAACAAAAAAACTGGTACTAGAACTGTTTTCATTTTAACTCAGGACCATCAAAACCATCCAAGTCAACTAAAGTGCTTGTTAAATTATGATTTCATGAGCGGCATTAAGATATACTTGCCAGGGGCCCTCCCCTGGTGGCGCAGTGGGTTAAGAAATACACTATGAAGCAAAACGCAGCCACTGCAGCACAAGTTCAATCCCTGCCGCCGGCCAGAAAGGTGACCCACATGGCGCAGCAGACCTCTCCTGTCTCCCTGCTGCTCCCCTCAGCAGTGTATTTCAGTGGATCTGCCCGTTTTGCTCCCCGCTCTGTCTCTGGTGGATCCTCTCACCCCCTGCACTTCTGGCCTGTACCCCAGCTCTTGTATGAATAAACCTTTAAAAAAAAAAAGGATATACTTGCCAGGGTACAATCACAAAAACTCTTTCAATGATCTGTAAACAACACAACACACACACATTATTACCTATTTCAGGTTAGCCAAAGCAATGTAGGATCTCCTTGTTAAGCTGTTTCCATAAACTCTAGATAGATACCACAAAAGCTAGGTGAACTCTAGGTCTATCTCTTAAACTATTACTACTTGTAAAGAATTCCATTCAAAGGCAAAATAATAAAATTGATGCTGGTCTTACAGCCTTTCTCTCATCTTGATTAATACATGAATGACATAAAACTTAATTTGACTGAACCCTTCTCTTTAAGGCTGAACTCATTTCTTCATATTTTTTTTTCGTATTATTCCACATCACTTAATTCTAATTCAGTCTATGCCCAAAGATCTGACAATTTTTCTCGTACAAATCTGAACTTTATTAATGATGTTTTAAGACATTTTCTCCATGACATACTCTTGACCAAGAATTTTAGAATCTCATTACCCTGAGAGACCCTCACTGTGTCAAGCCCCTATTCCAGCCTTTCTAAGATCCTCTCTTTTAAGAGAAACGTGAATGTTCTTTAATAATGAAAGGCTGTCCCAAGTATGCAGTGTCATTATGACAATTAGCACCTTCTCCAACACTGGATGTTTTATAAAAATAAACTATCACCAATTTCCCCTATAGAAATATAAACATGGAGCTATAGTCATTCAACAAGGATATGCTGATAATTTCCTACATGCAACTCAGTATTTTCAGCATTTAGGGTATACTACAGAGTAAAAACTGCTCTTGCTCATGTGATTTATCAGTTGGAGGGGAAAACTAACATTAATAAAGTCTGTATACATTTATTTATTGAGGTGACCCTGTTTTATACTGCTGCTGGTATTTTGGAAGTCTAAGACTCCCTTCTTCGTGTGTGCACCATAGGTAATACCCCCATTGTCAAAACACCCACAGCCCTCCACCATAGCCCCCTGTACCCCCTCCCTCCTCTCGATACCTCAGTTCTGCAGTCAGCTTCCAGAGTCAGTTTTTAAGTTTGTCCTTAGGGGACACTTTGATTTCCCTATATTCCACGCATATGTGACATCATCCCATAGTGGCCTTTATGCTTCCATCATTTTCACTTAACATAATCTCCTCCAGCTCCATCCATGTCACCACAACTGGTATGAGGTCATCATTTCTGATCACTAAGTAATATTCCATTGTGCATATATTATTAGTTGAGAAAATTTAAGACAGAACAACAGAAGAGCAGCGATACTTAGATTTGACTTCATGTAAGTTATAATTCAACTGGAATCATAAAGATGACTAGATATTTATTAGCTGGGATGAGAAGGTGGTAGGAAGGGAAAAGGCACATATTTTCACCTGCATGTCTATACTTGTTTAAGGTTTAGACATTGCTATAAAACAACAACATGCTCAATATTAAGTGCTTCATATATTAGCACAATAAAATTTTTAAACAATTGTGTAACTTGGAGCAAAGTTTATTAGTCTGTAGTCTTCAATAATGATAAACTTTGCAACTAATTAATGATTAATAATGGTCATTTTTATCAGAAACATGGTGCTAAAAAAGGGAGCTATTGAATCATTAATGGAAAAGGCTAGTCCTTGCATTATTTTCCAAAAGTGATTAAATGTATTTCCAGTCAACTACAATAGCTTTGGTTCTATTCTTTTTTTTTTTTAAGACTTATTTATTTATGCATACAAGCACTGGGGTACAGACCAGAGGTGTGGGGGGTGAGAGGATTCACCAAAGACAGAGCAAGGAGCAGAACAGGCAGATCAACAGAAGCACACTGCTGAGGGGAGCAGTGGGCACAGCAGGAGAGGTCTGCTGCACCATGTGGGTCCCCTCCCTGGCCGGCAGCAGGGATCGAACCTGTGCTGCAGTGGCTGCGGTTTGCTTCATAGTGTGGTGCTTAACCCACTGCGCCACCAGGGAGGCCCAGCTTTGGTTCTATTCTAACATTTCTTTGTTTATTTTCTTTCTCTGAAAGCTGACCGAGTGTCTCACTACATGGAGATGGAAGACTCCCAAGAGTGCAATTCAGTAATGACTTTTCAAACTTCTCTGTCTGGGGTCATAAAATAATAAATGAGGGAAGAATGTGGCAGATTTAATACTTTATCTCATTTTCTATTCTTAGCGTGTAGCAGTGCATCTTTTAATTTCTTAAATTTTAGTCTTTTTTTAATATCTATTCATGCATACAAGAACACCCTACATCATGGGTTACAGGCCAGAGGTGTGCAAGGTGAGAAGAGTCACCAGAGACAGAGTGGGGAGAAGAACAGGCAGATGGACTGAGATACACGGCCCAGGGGAAGACAGTGAGAGGTGAGGCAGGAGAGGGCTACTGGGCCATGTGGGTCAGCTCCCTGACTAGGGATCGAACTCAGGCCTCAGTGGCTGATGATAGCTGGATAGCCCTAAGACTTAACCCCTGTGCCACCAGGGAGTCCTGGTGATTTTTAAAAAGGAAGAATCACTTTAAACATTTACCCTGCATAATTTACACAGAAGTCTTTATCAGAGTTCCATTTTACATATTAAGTTGTATCATGTATTTCCCACGTTATTTTTAACGCTCCAGGCAAATGTCCATTGACTATCTATTTCTGTCTCCTTCCCTCCACCTTCTCTCCTTTTTCTTTTCTATCTCCCTTTCTTCTGTCTTTCCATCTATCCCGTTATCTTTTACCTATCACCTGTCCGTTGTCAACATTTCTCTTTCATTTATCTCTTTCTGTCTTCTCGCTATCCAAAAAAGCACTTCCTTCAACTTCACAACTTCCCAAATGCATTTGAAATACACAGGTGGGGTTTCTGCAAAGCCAAATGCCATAAAAAGTGCAATAAGCGAGCTGTGAGAGGGTGTAGCGGTCAGACGGAGCCGAGGCCGCTCTCCCTGCGGGCTGCACAGCCTCACCACAGTGGGGAGGGCGGCGAGAGCAGGTGAGATGAGGCGGCACCAGGGCCCGGCGAGCAACTCCTGGGCCGCACTGAGCCCCAGGCTGCTCCCCTGCACAGTGACGCCCCTTTCCCCTGTGATGCGGGGCTGACAGAGCCCTCAGCGACCACTAGATCAAACTCATTTTTTGGCTTCAGCGACGGGGGACAACGGTCCACACGGCCTCCAGGAGGAAAGGCCCCTGGACCAGCAGCCACCGTGAGAGCGCAAGAGGAAAAGCGAGGTTCTCAGCCACCGGGGAGCACCCCCACACTCACACATTCATCCAACGCGAGGGCAAGCCGCTGAGTTCATCGGAGTTCCGCCCCAGAGGCCCAGCTTCAGGGGAGCGCTCAAGGAGCGCCCCCCCCATCATCACGCACCATCGCGGAGCACAGTGTGCGGGGGTGGGGGGGGGCTCACACCAACTGCTACACGCTCAGCCTCAGGCCTGTACGGGCGACGCGAGCGCGCACGCACACACGCGCGCACACACACGAAGTCATGCAAATACATGGCAAATGCTTGACATGTATTTTATCAGAATTAAATAATTGTAACAGTGAAAAAAACCACTGTTCTCAGAAGCATAAGAGACCGGCAGGAGGCGTGGAGAGCGACGGCGTTTTATGGACACTGTAAATGTGAGCGCTGAACCAAGTTCAGGAAAAATACGACAGAAGAGGCCGGACTGAAAGGTCCTGATGAGAGACTAAAGTTGCTCGTTATTTAAAGGGAGAAAGAATACATTTGTGCCTTGTGCGCCGCCTGCCTCTACAAAAATCTGTATATCGACGGGTATTTAAAAATAAGTGTAACAGGGCTGTTTTAGGAAAAGGGGAAGTTTTAAAATTTTTGTTTTGCCCTAAGTGGGTGGAGCTGAGGAGGAAAAAAAGATATTTTGTAGAGAAGAGAGAAGGAAGAAAAGAAAGGAAGATGGAGAACAGCAAGGAGACCTGGAGGAGGCAAGTGGAGCAGAATGAAAAGGGGAAGTTCCAAAATCCTGGTTCCGCCCTAAGTGGGTGGAGCTGAGGAGGAAAAGAAGATTCCTGTAGAGAAGAGAGAAGGAAGGAAGATGGAGAGCAGCAAGGAGATCTGGAGGAGGCACGTGGAGCAGAGACATGTGAAGAAGCTGCACTTGCTTCTTGGTCTTGGACTGGTTGGAACAGATGTGGGTGAGAGACCCGTGGGGAGGTTAGCAATGGCGGCTTTCATCTTGATTTTGATTTTGCTCTTTTCCTCCC
>JAGFMF010011614.1:11383083-11394345 GCA_019455555.1 Galemys pyrenaicus | reverse complement strand
TCAAGGAGATGGGTAACTTTGGATGCTTAACTTAGTAACTATATTCTTTGTTCTTTCTTTATTGTGCCCTAGTTGTATTAAAGTTCCTTTCCATTAAAGGTTTTATGGGTTTGTCTTAATGCGGCGGATGGAAGAACCCATTCAGAGAGGTTCTAAGTGCTCCTCTCCCTGCCCTGTAACATAAGTAGCATGTATGTAATAAAACTATAATAATCAGTGCTAAAATATAAAAACTGCAAGTTGAGTTCATCACCGGTATTATTCCTGTTTCATACTTCTCCAAAGTGAAAGATTTCATTAAAATTTCTGAAAAAACTGTTAAATTTTTATAAACTCTTGAAAAGACTACAACAAAATGCACCACATTTATAGTAAGCAACTAAAGTTCTCCTATTTCATCCTATAATTTTATTTTACGATAAAAACATTTTGAGCACGCATTTACTTCAAATAGAAGAAACTATTTACAAAAATGAAAATAGATTGCTAACATTTTATGACTCACAAAAGTTAAGAAATCAGTAGTTCTAGAAAGTGGAAAAATTAACAGAAATATGGATTCTAATTTATTTTTATTTATCTATTTTAAGATGACTTATAAATTTTATTGTACAATAGCTATTACCTGACTGTCTAGAATAATTAAGATAACTTTTACGTACACAAGGAATAAGGCAAGAATGCTCACTAAAACCGATAAGTAGCAATTATTTTTTAATTGATTTGTGGTGGTGTTCACTCAGTGAAAAGGTATTGAATTGAAACATGATATTGCATCTTCCTATTGAGACCTCAATAAAATTTTAAAATCAAAAGTTCTTTTCTATAACTGTGCTTTCTATATTTTATTGATAAAACTCAATATGTACATCGTCCTTCAAGGTGAATATATTGAAACACAAGAAAAAAATTAAAGAAGATAATCTGATGCCAGTTTTAATTTCTAAATACCATCAATGTGTTTTACTGGAAAAAGCGCACATATTTTTCATAAAATGATTATACTTAAATAGCACAAATATGTCATGAGAAAATGACCACCTTAAGTGCATTTTGCATCTTATTTTATAATAAAAGATTCATCAAAGAAAAAATCCATACTGGACTCATTTCATTTTTTCCATTAATTAAATCAGTTAAATGTAAAACCTGATTTTATTTGGTGTTAATGAATGTTACCTAAATGTCTCAGTTAAATTACATCAATGGAAGAAAGGACATATAAAATGGATCTGGAAATGAGTATTGCCCACCAATTACCCCAAATTAACTGTTCCTTATACATTTGTTTGGGCTTACCATGTGTACACCCACATGACCCCATAGGTCAAAGGTCAGCTCTGTCTCCTTTGTCTGACTATTACCACCATTATCAGATTACATAGAGCAAGTAGCTGACTCTGGCTTCTATTATGGCTATTTTTGTATGGCTTATCTACTTGGTGACACTGTTAACTTCTTAGGGTCAGGGACCATGCTTTGCTCATCGTTTTTTATCTCTGCAAGAGCTGACCTGAAAGTCTCCCAGTTAAGAAGCACATTGAATGAAGCATTTTCACTTTAGATAAGAAAAAAATGAGGTCTCAGTGGGGACTTCAGAATTGCTATTTGGAGTTGCCTGCAAGTAGCACTCAACTTCAAATGGGGATTTGTTTTAAAGCTTTTTTTAATATTGCTTTTTTTCATCAGGAGTAGTTTTGGAGAGACTGATAGAAACCATTCTATACTAAATCATTCCTAATAGGGCCCTTGACATCTCTTCAATGATACCTGCACATTTTTAGAAGCTCTTATTTTTTTTAAAAAAAATGGAAACAGTGTCATAATCTAACAGTATAACCCCCATAGAAAGGGGAATTCCATGGTCTTTGCCCCACCTACTGCAGACTGTTGCTGAGCAGAGAGGGGAAGCTATAAAGGACTGAAGAAGACAAGAAGGGGGAAGGAGAAGATTTGGAGGAGGCACTTTGAGCAGAGACACATATAAAGAAGAAGCCGTGCTTGCTTCTCGACCTTGAATTTGTTCCTGGCGCTTGGGAGTCATGGACAGAGACACTTGGAAGATGCATGGATGAGAGTACGGGGAGGCCAACAGTGGCAGCCTTTATATTGACTTGTGTTTTGAATTTGCTCTTTTCCTTCTAGCTCATCTGGCACCTTTTGCCCCTTTCCTGTTGGGGGGGCAGGGTGTTAGCAGACTGGATGAGGGGTACCCCAGAACCACCACACTTACACTTTCTCCATGGGTTCTGCCACCTGCCACATAAAGACAAAACACTCTTGCTGTGAAAGACCATTAACAGAACTTTAATAGACTCAGTGTGCAAGAGAGAGAAAAGAAATAATTTAGTTAAAATAGTTTCCCAATGAAACACCCAAAGTTACGTGTCCCCTTTTGGGTAGATGCCCAGCCAAACAGGGTTGGCCCAAAGCAGGGCTACTGAGTTCTCAACTCCTGCCACAAGTCTAGGGCAAGCCGGTGGGGGCCCATAGGAATGGGGCAGAAGGGGCCAAGTGAGCTGGAAGGAAAAGAGCAAAATCAAAATGGGTCAAGATAAAGGCTGCCATTACAAGGGTCTCTCATCCATAGATCACTCACCCAAGTGTCTTCTTCCAACTGTCTCCATGTCTCCCAAGCCCAAGGCACAAGTCCAAGGTCAAGAAGCAAGCAGGTCTTCTTCACATGTGTCCCCATTCCATGTGACACCTGCAAGTCTTTTCCTTAATCCTTTCATGGTCCTTTCTACCTTCCCCTGTCAGTCCTGCTCAGCTCCGCCCTCCCTGAGGTGGGGCAAGCAACCTGAAGCCTCCCTTCCATGGAGAGTACACTAATAGCTCTAAAAATTAAAGGCATGAGGTCAGTACAGTACGAGCTTATAGTACATAGTAGGTCAGCACACAGAAGCTACAAAAACAAGTCTGTAGATTAATCATGAGATGACTTGGTGGGGGGGGGGGTAGTTTCTTCTACCAGCAAAGCGCTTGGGAGTCGTGGACAGAGACACTTGGAAGATGCATGGATGAGAGTACGGGGAGGCCAACAGTGGCAGCCTTTATATTGACTTGTGCAAAGCTGGGGGACTTTAGATATAGCCAGTGAACACAACTTGGCTTCCCAATTTTCCTTCTATGAACAACCTGGAAGTTAATGAGCATTTCTAAATGGCTGGCTGAGAAGGAACAACAGGACGATTTTCTTCCATTGACATATTGCTAGAGGCGAACTCACTCTAGGACTGAAGTTGGATGACAGTTGACATTTTAAATGAAGCATTTGCTCATACAATTTGTTAAACATGACCATATGTCCAAGGTACATGATTTAGATTCCAAAGCATCAATATTATTACAAAGACAACAGTAATCAAAACACCAGTGATTTTTAACTGGTTATAATCATAATTTTAGATCAAACACCACCGTTTTGATTGAGTCTACTGCACAGTTGCACAGAGAGATGATCTGGCTATGTCTCCGGAGCCAGCGGGGAAGACTGGTCCTTGAACTACATGAAAGTATCTTACAGCTTGACCAGACAACCCCACGGCTGTCTCTGAGGTTTCCTGGAAGGCAGCTAAAAGCTCCAGTTAATGATAAAGATGAAAAGGGCTAACAAGTAATTTCAACGTCCTCTTTAAACTTTCGAATGCCTCTGGCAGAACCCAGGACCGTTTTCGGGAATAGGTACATGAAGGCTTGATTCTGGCAACTTCATTTCCCTACATGTTCTGGACACATGACAACTAAGAAACAAACCTAAAAAGCTTTTCATGGTGCTCTCTTAAAAGAGCTTGGAGAAAAGTTTTACACTCCATACAACTGATAAGGGGCTGTTTACAAAGATTTACAAAGAGCTCACATGACTCAATGAAAACAAAGTAAACGATTCAGTCAAAAAATGAGCAGAAGAACTAAAAGGATAATTCTCCAAAGAGGAAATGCAAGTGGTCAACAGGTGTATAAACAAATGTTTAACATCACTTATAGTCAGAGAAATGCAAATTAAACCACAATGAGCTACCACCTCACACCTATGAGAAAGGCACAGACTAAAAAGAAAACAAAACAAAAAACTGGCAACAACATTGCTGGTGACAATGTGGAGAAAAAGAAATTCTCCTACACTGCTGGGGGAATGCAAACTGGTCCAACCACTATGGAATCCTGTGTGGAGGTTCCCCAAACTACTAACAATGGAGCTACCATAAGCCCCAGCAACTCCACTCCTAGGGATCTACCCAAAGAATACAGAAACATTAAATTGAAAAGACACTACACCCCTATGTTTATTGCAGCACTATTTACAACAGGTAATCTATGGAAAAAACCCAAATGCCCAAAAATAGATGACTGGGGCAATAGGTTTATATACACAATGGAATACTATTCAGCCATCAAAAATTAAACTAGTGCCATTCACAGCAACATGGATAAAGCTGGAAGGGATTATGCTCAGTGAAATAAGTTACAAGGAAAAAGAAAAACAGCAGATGGTTCCACTTATAGGAGGAATATAATGGAACAAAATTAAGGGCTCAGTAAAAAAATAATGATGAACAAAACCAGCAGGCAACTATAAGTCAGAGACATTATGCAAAAGAGGGGGATCAGAATAGGGGGAGGCAGGAGAACAGGGGACTGTGGAGAGGGTCACAGTTGACATGGCAAAAATTTTATGGTGACTACACCTCAGAGGGGAAAGTGAATACTGCACAAAAATGAACAACGATGTTATATATATATTAAACAAAAAACAAAGACTCGGGAATTTTAGGCAAATTTCCCAAAGTAACAAACAGCAATCTAAACTCAGTTATTTCATGTTTTTCATTACAAAACTCACACTCTGGATTACTTGCACTTAATAAATACTGTCATCTGTAAAAGAAAGCTTAATTAACTAAGTACAGTAATCTCATGCCCAACATCATATAATTTAATGAGCCTGCAATTTAATATCAGTTAATTTATGCACCATGGGTTCACACTGGGCCAACAGAAAAGTGTACCTCATTTTCTTTTTGGCGTATTCCCTGTCTCCTGAAAAATCTGCATGTCTATTTTTCTAAACGTCACAGTAGAATTGGCTTCATTTTATTTTTTCTAAAGTTGGAAATGAAAGCTCAGGTGCAAAATCAAACAAGACACACCATATGACAAATTAAATTGGTCTGAGTCCATTAAGGAAAACTCGGGTACAGGTATGGAAAAAAGTGCCAATATCACTACCCGAATCCTTAACGTTTAATATACTTCACAATACTGGCGGCAGTCTTTCAGGAGACAGTAGATTGACAGGTTAATTATAGAAGATGTAAAACTATATGTACTGATAGCAAATAAAATGAGTATTCATTTACTTGGCATGCCACCGGAAAAGAGCAGACAACTTTTATTTGAAACTATTTGAGGATACAAATCATATAATGCATGACATTGAAAATTCCCACAACAAATGCTCAGTGAGGCTGCCAGCAAGATTACTGATTCATATTCAAACATAAATTTATGGGGAAGAAAAAAAACACCTCAATTCACTTCAAAGTAAATGAATTCGCCTATTAGGATGAAGCTGCACAATATCCTTCAACTTGCATGAGATCACCTTCAAGTTTTACCATTAACCACATTGATGTCTTGACAGAACTTGAAAGTTACCTTCTATCCTTTGTCATTCTGCACCAAAGAGATGTATACATGGGCAAGGAATTTCTTGATTCACTGTCTTTGGCCCACAAAAATAACTTTTCTATCCACACTTATACAGAGGGGTTCACCTTGCTTTGAAGTCAGCCTGAATTTCTGAAAGCAGACAGAAGGGATTCTTGTTCGCATAAATCTATCTTGAAAGGATGAGACCTCAACATTCAGGAAGATAATTATTTCAATGTAAGATTCTCGGGATGTCGTGTAGTAATCTTGGTTGCATTGCTTATTGGCCTGGATAGATGTGACCTTGATGTTTTCTGCTCATTTGGCTATGAATGAATCTTCAAGAAGCATAGGCATTTTTCACAGGAGTTAGAACTGCTTGACTCTCCTAAGCCAAAACCTTTTCTCCCCACTGTTTCACCATATGTTCTGTGCAGATTGTCTTTTTGGCTTCTGCTATCAGCCCTGGAAATGGCCTTATTTCAGTGGATGATCCCTGTGTGGGAAGGAGCTTGCAGGGCACTGTGGGAACACACAGGACGAGCGCAACTATTTCACCCTACGCTGCTGTTATTAGTTTGAGAATGCTTTCAAGTTTTTGGCAAATCCACAAACGGTATTACTGGATACATTCTAATATGGGACCTTTGGCAGAAATACGGTGTAAATATCCTTTCCTTTATTATGATGCTTAACTCTACGACTTAGATTCGAGATAATTTTCATTGGACGAAACACATCTTCCCAATCAGTCTGTGTTTGCCAGCTTCCAAAACCATTAATGGCTAATATTCACTGAGAGCTGGCTGGTTCCAGGCTGTTCCCCAAGAATCTTACATGTATTTATTCATGTTTTCCTCTTGACATATACCTGCGACATGTCACTCTCACTTTATTATCAATATTTAGATGAAGAAACTAAGGTTCACCTAAGCTGAATTCATTCCTCCTAAAAAAATATGTGGATATGAATGCATCTAGTTTTTCCTTTTTGATTGCTGAATAGTATTCCGAAGTAAGTCAGAAGGCAAAAGAAAAATACCAGATGGTTCCTCCCCTAGGAGGAATATAAGGGAACCAAATAAGGATCAAGGAAAGGAATAAGAACAACAACAACAATAATAATAGCAATAAAGACACAAAAACCAAAAATGAAAAGACAAGGACAAATTGAGGACACTTGGTGGGGAGGGGGAAGAGGGAGGGTTGAAGGCAGATGGGAGCACAGGGGATGGAGGTGATGGTGGTGATGGTGCCCTGGCAATATGGTGATGGGGAATACATGGGGACTACAACTGATGTCAAATATATATATAAATTAAAATAATAATAAAAAAATTTTAAAAATAAATATGTGAATACCCAGAACTTGGGTTTGTTGGGAAGTTAATGAAGACCATGCCTCAGGGCGGTTGACTTGCAGGGATTCCTTCCAATGCACTGATAGGAGACCCAAGCTACTGTTCACATGGTTGGGGCTCAATATTTCCAGCCTCGTTTCCTTATTCTTAAAGAGGGTTTGCCCATTCGTAGGAACTTGCGCTGGCACAGCACTGGTTAACCGATCCTGGTAACTGCATGAGGAGCGCTAGTTATCGTCCTAGTTGTGAGAGGTCTCATTAAACCCATCAACTTGTAACAGTATGTAGAGGTGAGAGCCCACAGTGGTAACAAATGAGAAAATTATATATTATGATGTTAATAAATTCTACCAAAGAAGAATAAAACTGGGAAGTGGACTGTGGATTATGGCTGATGCGTGATTGCAATTGTGACAATGTTTGGATTGGCTAATCAAGCTGACGACTTTAAGGCAAAGACTAGAAGTCAGAGAGTTTACATGGGAATGTCTAGTGCAAGCATTTTCCAGGGAAAAGAGACATTTGCTGCAAAGGCTTAAATACCTCCCTAGGTTCATCCAGCAAGGAAATTACAGTTTTAATGCAAACACAAGTGTCCAGCTTCAGGAGTTGATTTTACACCACAGTATATCATGTTTACATAATTGATGGACTAGATCAGCAAATAATTGTTCTCAGAAAACCTACAAAGCTAAAGACAATCATGTTGCATAACACAGAAGCCCTTCTCATTTACTGGGAGGTAGTGAATGTTCATTGCTCTTAAGTTACTAAGGTTTAGGATAACATTTTAGGCATGGAACTAGGAAACACATCCATTAAATTCACATATAAATATTATGGTTCTAGAGTCAAGTAAAGCTTCCTATTCCACTGAAAATGACACCAGGTTTCATCATCTTTTTTGGGTATTAGGTGAGATTTGTTTCTTTTTCTCCATCACTGGCTCAGAGCTAGTCGGTTCTTTAAACGTACCCACAGTGTGGCCCGCAACACAGAACATCAGCACCGCCTGGGAGCTTGTGAGCAATGCAGACTCTCAGACAACAGCCCAGAAGTACTACGTCAGAATTTGGACAGTTACAAACCCCCAGATTACTCAAGGTCCTTTAAAATTCGAGTACTGTCTTAAAAGGCTAGAAAAGGAATAAAACCAGAAACCCAGCTTGACTTTGCCATCTAGTAATGGATTTTTGTAGTTCAAAATGGAAATTTAGCCAAAATGTATGACATGGTATTGCATATCAATAACTTATATGATTCATTCTAAGACCGTTTTTGTACATTTTTCAAAAATAATGAATTGAATTAATTGAATCTTTTTTTAATTTTCTTTTTGGTAACAACATTGGAGCAGCTATTTGATTTTCCTAAGCGTTGGGGTCAAATTTACTATTTTTATGGGTTGTTTTTTCACAAATGAATCTCAGCCCTCCAGAGTCTATAATGTATGTGTGTGTGTGTGTGTGTGTGTGTGTTCGCGCCTGGGTCTTCACTCTACATAATGGCATTAAAACTGGTTCTGTTGCAGAAAATAAAGGACCATTCCTCCAAGCAGCAAGCTTTAAAAATGCCAGTAAATGTCAGGAACTTGGCAATTCTAGTCTTTGAAGGGTTTTGGTAGATTGCTCTGCTGTCAAAATCTTAGAAACGTCTATCTAGTAGCAGAGTGAAATTTCCTTGTAACCAAAAATAAAAACCAAACGGCGAACAGAGGCACTACATTGAGGAACATGTCTTAAGTAAAAGGTTATTTGTGCTCCTGACAAGAGTCTTCATTACCATGTGAGCTTTTTGATCATTTCTTTTTCCCTTGCATGTCTACCAAAGCCTTGCTGGTCATCTGCGGGCTGGAGTCTCCTTCTTCTCTGACCCTCTGGTGTTTTCCTTACTCACACTGTGCCATCGTTCTGTCTTCCTGTCTGGCCCTAGCTAATTACAAGCAACAATTTCATGAGTCTCCCCCATAAAACCGAAAGCCTGACCTCCCCTCCAAGCTCCTTTTTCTTATCATCTAATTGCCTCTATAAACACTTCCACGTGGAATCTTCTAGACAGCTGATAGTGAACATGTTTACAATGTAATTGCTGACTCTTCTCACCAGCAAATGCCTGTTCTTTCCCTGGAACTTCATGTCTCAGTAAACAGTAGCAAGACCTACGCAAGTGCTCACGCAGCAAGCTAACGCCTGTCCTTTCTCTTACGCTTCCACACCCAACCGCACATGCCCAGTCCCATGCACTCTTACTTGTTCTGATTAGGAAATGCATGTATATTCAAGGAACAGTTTCTATTTTCCTAAACTGCTATAGTCACTTACCTGCCATAGCCCATAAATGCCCCCCACCCCCATCTTTGCCCATGAAGAACATCTTCCTAAAACACATGACATAACAAACTTCTCTGTGAAATTCTTACAGGCATCTCACACAGAGACTGAATACAAACCGTGACTGGCCAACCTACTTGACTTCATGTGTGCCTCTTTCCCAGGAGAGAACAGGAACGTAGCACAATCGCTACAGTCCCTATGTCCACTGACCCAGTATTTCTGAAAAACAGCTGTGCGCCCTTCAGAACAAAGTAACTCACACCCCATTAGCATATCTAACATGAGGTGCCACGAGCTTTAAAACTTCTCTTATCTAACTAAGGAGGCGAGATAACTAAGGAGGTTTGGGTCTCACAACACCCCTGAGCCCAAACATTTTTAGTTCTTTCTTCAAAAATATAGTATTATGCATACCATAACTCACTAATTAAATAAAACCCCATGCACCATATCCTCCACATAAATCATTTGTGAAAGCCAAACACAAATACATTACTGGGTTTTCTGAATTCTACTTTTGAAAGGTAAAAATAAACATAATGACTTGTACTTGTTTTGAAATGTTTAAATGATTTAATGATATTATGAATTAAAAATAACTCATGTAAAACTAAAAATATCTATCACACATCCTGAGTATCACTCAGACTCTTATTTATCTAATCAAAACCTTATTTTTAAGGGGCATGTTTAGCCCTCAATGATTTATTTTTAGGAAAAGCATTATGTCAGTAGGATCTTGGAAACTGGTATCTGCCAAATTCTGTGTCTGCTTTTACATGAAATCTGTTGCTAAATTGACAGCCTTAGTTCTGAATGGCTGTGTTATCTTCTTGGTGAGAGGATTTCAGAGCCCGTATTTCTCTCCAGTAAACGCCTTGGCTTGTGTGTAGAGAAGGTTACTGCTGCACCAGCTGGAAAAAATGCATTAAGTTGAGCACTGTCTAGGCTGCTGCCTAGAAATTACAGATGCCCTGGCCAACTCCCTTTTGCTAAATGCTTCCATCAGTCTAATAACAACCAATCTTACACACGTCTTACCTATAAGGGCGTGACTCGGGGAGAGAGAAATCGAGTGCTTTGAGAAACTTTCTTTCAGCTGGTGTCTCTGGGCAATGCTGAAGAACAAAGTTTGAGCACACGGCACAAGCAATGTTTCACGATGCCCACGGTGGGACAGACACTGCTCATGACTAAATAGAAGAGCACCCGAGGAAAATGTTTATCAGTTTATGCTATACTCATGGGTGATTGAATATTTTGACAAGAAGTCTAGAACAGACTTTTACAAAATGTTAATGATGCTAACAACACAGAACCTATAAAAAGCATCATCTAAATTTCCTGTTGCTTCCTGTGTCACATAATTACCACCTCACTTTTATAGAGAACTGCACAAAGAAAGCAATGAATTATTGCTTTTATTTGAGGCTGCCATTTTTCTTCTTCTGAGATCGTTATAGTCCCTCTCAATGCATTTTGTGTTACATCTATGGCACTTGGCTATTACAAACCAGTCCTTTGTTGTTGTTATTTTAAAGATTTATTTATTTGTGCATACAAGAGCTGGGTACAAGTCCAGGGAGGTGAGAGGCTTCACCAGAGACAGAGCAGGGAGCAGAACAGGCAGACTGACTGAAACACACTGCTGAGGGGAGTAGCAAGAGGCAGGAGAGGTCTGCTATGCCACGTGGGTCCCTCCCTGGCCAGGGATCGAACTCGTGCTGCAGTGACTGCGGTTTGCTTTATAGTGTGCTGCTTAACCCACTGCACCACCAGGGAGGCCCAAACCAGTCCTTTGTTATTTTATTTATTTATTTTTTAAAGATTTATTTATTTATGCATACAAGCACTGGGGTACAGGCCAGAGGTGTGGGGGGTGAGAGGATTCACCAAAGACAGAGCGGGGAGCAGAA
>JAGFMF010011614.1:11351113-11383033 GCA_019455555.1 Galemys pyrenaicus | reverse complement strand
CCCCTCTCTGGCCGGCAGCAGGGATCGAACTCGTGCTGCAGTGGTTGCGGTCTGCTTCATAGTGCGTTGCTTAACCCACTGCGCCACCAGGGAGGCCCTCCTTTGTTATTATTACTGTCATCGTTACCATCCTCCCACTTCTGATGTAAGCTTTTTTAAATTGTATTAAGTATAGAAATATAGAGATCATACACTATAAACAAAACTACTCTATTCATGGGATATTTGACTTCTCTAAGACTTCCAGGAACTACGATTTACAAGTAACCCACAGGTTATTGAAAGAAAAATTGTTTCTATGCCATAGTCCGTATGCCTGAGGAATATCCACGACAATTGCGAGGTTGCGTTGCCCATGTCAACGTGTGGCTCTCAGCAGCACAGGTACGCGACCATATGTCAGTGCACATGAAGAGAAAGGATCACAGACTGGCAGAACAGTGGGAAAGCTAATTCTTAGAACCAGAGTCTCCTAAAACCCAAATCTATTTCCATTAACTTCTTTTCACTACTTCTAATGCAGTACTTGAGAAGTGTCCTCAAAACATACAGGCAACTACTGCAATGCCACGCGCCTGATGCATGGCGATCGACCGTCTACACGGCTGGCTGTGTCAAGGAACACTAGCTTCGTGATGCCCTGGCTCCGACCGAGCTGTGGAGAGTGGAGAATACAGCTTTCTGCACCACACACTAAGCACTGAACAAAACTGCCTTCGCATGTATCAGTCGTCAGGTATGGGGAGAGTACTCACTTCTAATCTGGAGAGCAACAAACGTAGGCGTGAGTTGAGTGCTACAGGACATAGCTAGTAAGTTATTTTAAGAGGATTACAGCTCCAAAGAGACTCATGAATGCTCAGCATGAAGGAGTTTTGATTCACGCATCTCAGAAGGCAGTTGTGATGGGGCACCTGAGCTGCGGGTCTCCAAACCACCTTGCTTTTGCTCACACAGACAGACCTGAGTCTCTACACCGACCACAGCAAGAGGAAGCTGTCATCCGTACCTGCTCATTTTATCTTCCTGAGAACACATTCCATGTTCTGGCATACTTTCTCCACATCAGACATTGCTCTCAAGTTTAGATTCAATATTTGTACCTTGCTGTACCCCAACGAGACCCTTTCATAACAATGAATTAGGTATTAAGCTTTCCACTAACTCTATAACGGGTCGGCACCAACCCAGCTGCCTGCGAACACGTTTCAGAGGTCGATGCACATGGCAGTACCTGAGCCGCTGCAGAACTATGCTAGAGGCACTAAAACTCTTCACAGGTCTCCGAGCTCACACTTCAGATTGGGTCCACGGGCTGAGAAAAGGCGCGAACAGTGGGGACAGAGACATGTCGAAACTGTTTGTTTCCACCCTGTTGATCCTGTAGTCTGCTGTGGTTCAGGGCCCAGCCCCTGCCCAAGACAAGGCTTCTGTTGTGGCATATGGGAGACGTCGAGACAAACAGCACACTCTTCCTTGCCAGCCAAGGCCCCATCTTTATCTTCAGTGTCCTAATTGTGGAAATAACTGAGGAGCTGGTATGGAACAAAAACCAGAGCAGCCTGTAAAGGAGGATTTCTTGGAAGAGGTGACATTATCTGGGTTTTAAAAGACAGTGAAGTAAGGAATTAGAGGAACGTTTATTCCAGACCCAGAACTCCTAGGATAGGTGTGCATATTTAGTGGGACTGATTAGAAAGAAAAGTAGGGAGGCATAGTTAAGTGCTACCTTAAAGGGTGCTCTATTACTAATGCGTTTGGAAACTATTTTGACTACTACCAATACACTGTGAAGGGGACTAAGAGCACATGTTACATTCGGAGTCATAAAATTCTGCTGGGTGGTAGAGTAGAAATAATTTACAAGTGATACAAAGGTAAGAATAGCAGGAGAGAAGCCAGTTAGCAATCCTATGGAAGGGAAAGATTGGAGTTTATAAATATTAAGCACGCAGGCTCAGCGCCTTTCCAGTCTCATAGGAGAGTCTTCATGCAATGACCTCATTTCCCATCATTTTCTCCTGAGGTATCTCCTCACTGTCTCCGCTCTGCAGGACTAAAGGCAGTGAGCTGCCTTTCAGAACCGCCATCATTTTAATGTATTAAACTCACTCAACCTAGATGGACTGACCACCGACACAGGCAAGGAAAATGCAATCATAGTCTGTGATAGGCTATGACGCCTGCCTTACAATTCTTCAAGTATATGGAGTAAAAAGATGAGCCTTGGGAGCAGGAGCTGACAGGAGTATGGAAGCAGGAGTATGGAAGACTTAAGAGGGATATTCACAATGGTCTTTACCTAAATTGGCAATTAGGAATATTTCACCCTAATGTTCTGTTTGAACATCGCTTATAAAGTGGCAAGTTATCAAAATACAAAGAGAAACCAGTGTTCTAAAACAAAATGAAAGAAAGCTACTCCAAGGAAAAAGGAGTAATTGCAACAAAATGAAATGATGGAGCACAGGGTGTGCGCTAGAGAACTCTGAGAGTTACTGTAGTTCTCTGGGATGAAGAAGAATCTATGACCCACAGTCTAGTTTTGTTCAGAAAAACTTTGCAAACATTGAATGTGTTTAACAGAGACCTAAATATCATATTTTATTTTTTTTGTAGGAGTCAGGCCATACGTATGGCGTGTGAGAGGATCCACGACAGACAGTGGGGAGCAGAATAAGCAGATCCACCAAAATCCACTGCTGAGGGGGGCAGCTGGGAGACAGGAGAGGTCTGCTGCACTATGTGGGTCAGCTCCTTGGCCACGGATCGAACTCAGGTGCAGTGGTGATAGTGCTGAAACGTAACCCTTATTTAGCCCCTCTGCCACCAGGGAGATCCCTAAATACCATACTTTATAACCAAAAGCATAGTAAGAGGTAAAATTCAGGGGCCTCCCTGGTGGCACAAGGTGTTCAGCGCTGCACTGTGGGGCTTCCCCAGCCACTGCAGCATGAGTTCGATCCCCAGGTACAGCAGACCTCTCCTGTCTCACCTGCTGCTCCCCCCAGCAGTGTACTTTAGTAGATCTACCTGTTGTGCTCCCCGCTCTGTCTCTGGGTATTCCTCTCACTCCCCACGCCGCACCTTTGTCCTACACGCCAGCTCCTGTATGCATAAATAAACAAAATCTTTTAAGAAAAGAGAGATAAAATTCAGACTTCACAGAACTATACAGGAATGATCATTTATAAAAGATGCTATTGACATTTTTCTGGTCTATGAACTGCTGGTGAGAGCATTTTTTTTCTGTCCGTTCCTGGCGGACAAGAGGTGAACTATTTCACTAGGCACGGGTTGCGTGTGCTTTCAGAACTGCTGACGTCAGAAAAAGCGCAGCAGTCTAAGGTCATCCAGAAGACACTGTTTCCTTAATGTCAACTACCAAGGTTAAGGTTTAGGAGTAGAGTACAGGAAAAACAAACAACAAAAAATGGTGATTATTTTCAGTTCCCTGTCTAAGGACATCTAAGCCCAAGGGAAGAAGAAATTGGGCTCTCGCTGTGTTGTTTATATATCATTTAAATTCCACTCAGAAAAAAAAAAAAGGCATCGAGTAACCAATTTCTTTGCAGCTCATTTCATGTTTAAATACTCTGCCAACCATTTACTCCATATTTCATTTAAGGTGAAGTTGAGTATCTACAACAAAATCACTTCAGCATGGGCTAGATGCTAATTAACTTCATTATGTTTCCTTCCTTTCTTTCTTTTAGCTAAAGTGCTCTGAGGTACTAGGTGCATACCAAGTCAGTCATACACAGCAATAGTGTTTGTTTTTGAACAACAATTTACTCTAGCTTTAAAAAAGAACATATTGCTAATGGGCTTTGCCAATACTGCTTTCGGATGTCATTAGGTTTACATGGATAATGGCCACATGGATAATGGCAGAGTATATTTGGATTAAAATAGCAAATCAAGAGTGTGTCATTATTTCTCTACATCCATGTTTCTAACTTAATTTTTCCCTTTACCATAACAACAAATTGACAATGCATTAATTTAAACGTTCAATTTAAAACCAGCCTGGGAGTTAATGCATTTAAATTGGTAAAAGCAAAGATAACAGCAGGCTAAAAGCTTTGTGAAAATTGAAATGCTATCAACCCAATTTAAATAATTTTGGTTCTACCATGATTTGTCTTCCTTATATAGAATAAGACTTATCTACCTTAACTGTTGCAGATTTGCAATATGTAAAGCTTGGTTCTTTTTTTTCATGCCAAGGAAAATTCTGGGAAAATTCCCTGAGATTAGTTAAATATCTCCCAAATGGCAAAATAATATTAAATCAGAGAATCAAGTTGTGTTTTAACAGTTTCAAGTCAATTCTATTTTCAGTAACATTCCAAATATAGTAAGTTAAGCTATAAAAAGTTTTATAAAATCTAATGTAAAAGTACATATAATTTTTTTTCTAAGAACAAAGCCCATTATATAAATTTTATAATTTGAGTTGAACACAGAGTGTGAAAACATTTGAAAGTGTATTTTGGAAATTGTAACTGAATGTGAGAGAAGTTTGTTTTGGAAAATCGCTTGACCTAAAATGACTTCTCTCCCACTTAACTCAAACTCATACTGAACACTCTTAGGATGTAATTTAAACTCAAGTACTAGCCACATTGGTGGTTAGGATTTCAATGTAAGAATATGTGTGTGTGAGGGGAAACAATTCAGTCCATACCAAATAGGGGATTCAGAGGGACAAAAAATGGCAGGAAAGTGAACCCATACTGGGTTTTGTTTTTTTTTTTTTCCAATTTCCTTTATTAGCTCTTTACCAGTTTATTACAATTTATTACTAATTTATCACTTAGGGGAACTAAATGTAGACCACAACCAAAGTCCTTGAGCGACCACCAGGTGGTAAATGCATGGGACAAATTCAAGATGCACTGGAAAGTCTTGGAAAACTAAATTGGTACTGGAACTACACCCCATCAAAAGTGGTTGGAAGTGACCCTGAGACTTACCAGGGAGACTGTTTATGACAGGAGAAAAATATGGTCATTTTCAGAATGTATAGACAACATAGAGTCTTATAATAATACAATAGTCCAAAGTTCAGGCTGGAATTTTAAATTATCTTTATGTAAAGAATGACGATTTCACATCATGTGGGTAAAGAAAAGACCACACAGACGATGGAATTACATGACAAAGATTTTTCAGAAACCACTTCAGTAATATTCAACAAGCAGTCATGCATCTCTTGAAAGAAACATAAAAGTGAACTGTATAAACATGTACTAAATGAAAATTTCTAGCACCAAGAAGCGCAATAATTAAAATTTTAGAGAAAACCTAACTGGATTGACTTAGTACCACAAACTAGAGATTACAAAAGACCTGAAGGTCATCTTTTTTAAAAAGATTGACTTATACATAGAAGAACTGAGGTGCAGACCAGAGGTGTGGGTGGTGAGAAGATTTACCAGAGACAGAGCGGTGAGCAGAAAGGCAGATCTACTGAGGAGAGCAGCTGGTGAGACAGGAGAGGTCTGCTGTGCTATGTGGGTCAACTCCTTGGCTGGGGTTCGAACTCAGGCCATAGTGGGGATAGCTCTGAGACTCAACGCCTCGGCCACTAGTACGACCCTAATCTGAAGGTAACTTTATATAAAAGACTGCTTCTTGCTAACAGAAAGAATAAAAAAGGAAAAGTAATGAGCTTATTGGATGACTGGATAGTAAAGTCTGCCTTGCGATTCCTCAGTCCCAGAAGAAAATTATATTATAACCTAATGAGATCTTTAAAGCGCATAGATGTAGCAAACAGGTGTCAAATGGAAAAGGGAGAAAGGAACCCGAATGAGGGTAAGATTTCTATGTAGAATAAGAAATATTAATAACATCTCTTAATGCCAGAACAGTCAACTGAAAACAATATGCATATTTTTAGAGTTAAAAAGAAACCATAAAACTAATAAAAACACATTAAATAAATTTCACATAACCCAACAATTTTCAGGAAAAGGTGAGCTAAAGAAATGAGAAAATGAGAGAGAATGGCAAAAATAAAAACAGAAACATTAACCCCTTTACCTTGACCTTTCCCTGTTAGATTATTAAAACTTACTCCTATAGCAAAAAAAAAAAAAAAAAAAATAAGAAAGAAAATGAAGTAAGTGTTTGGTTCCAGGTGGTGACATAGGAGGTTCCTGAACTCATACCCTCCCACGGATGCACAAAAGCTGCAGCAACATATGGAGCAACAACCTCTGCAAGAAACCCAGAAATTACTGGAGACATATCTACACGTAAGATAAAGGAGAGAACACCCACATCAAGATGGGTAGGAAAGCCTGAGACCTACTCCTGCCATAATTTACATCCTCATGAAGCAAGACACAATCGAAGAGGAAATTCACAGTCCCCAGGTTCTCCCTGAAGAGCAAAGCATTTGGACTCAAAGTCTAGCTTCCTGACTTTTAAGATCTCTGCCTGTGGGATGGGCTCCTAAGGCATATGGATCTATAAAACAAAGAGGTTTGCATCCATGAGACCCATAAGACTACAGCAAAAACAGCTCTCAGCCTCAGCAGGAGACTCCAAGGGTTCAATGGAGAGCAAGCAAATAGAAGTCCCATCTCCTAGTATTCCTGAAAGAGGACTATTTACCAACTTTGATGTTGCTGTCTGAGCATCTAGCTTGAAACACCATGTTTCTCTCTCTCTCTCAATACCAGAGAGTCTTCTCTCACCTGCCCCATGTAACTACCTGTCTCTGAGTAGAGCTTCTCAACACAGCTGCTGCTTTGCCTTCTGCAGCTAACATGCAAGGAACATACCTTCGAATCACGTCTGTCTCTCAGCAGGGCTTGAGCTTCCATATCCCACTGTCCATGTCAAAAAAAAGTAGTTCTTAACTGACTACCCTTCCTAGGACTCAGTGCTGAGGAAGTAGACAGAAATGTCCATTTCAAATCTTTTCCCAAAGTGGATCTATTTGCATACTTTAAAAACAGATGCACAATAAGAACAATAATAACAATAACAGCAATAAAGACACAGAAACCAAAAATGAGGAGACAAGGACAGACTGGGGACACTTGGTGGGGAGGGGAGGGGGAGGGTTGAGGGAAGATGGGAGCATGGGGTACTGAGGTGATGGTGCACTGGTGAGATGGTGATGGGGAACACATGGGGATTACAATTGATGGCAAGTATATGTAAATTAAAAAAATATTTTATATTAATAAAAAATAAATAAAAACAGATGCAGGTGAAGCTTCCAACTAGCCTGGAGAATCAGCTACTTATTTAGCACCTAGATATTCTCTGATATCCCCACCTCCGGGGCACTGACAGGTCTTGGCACACCCTCCAACCGTTGGAAAACATGAAGGACAAAGGTGCCAACCTAGAAAATCACAAAGACTTGACCGAAAGTCAAACATTCAGACCAGGCTGACAAGTTCTATCATGACTGAGAGAGGCAGGTTCCCATCTAATAAACAGAAATAAACAGAGTCAAGGAAAATGAAGAAACAGAGGCATCGTTGCCAAAAAAGCAAAATGAAATTTTAGAAATGGATCTTACTAAAGTAGTGCAAGATGATGTTCCTGATAAAGACAATTTTTAAAAAGATCATGAAGGAGTTTCCTGAGGTTAGTAGACCATAGCATGAACAAATGTGATGTTCAACAAAGGGGGAAAATATGATTAGAAGAGATAATAGAAGACATAAAATACAAGTATTAAAGAGAGACCACAGAGCCCAAATAACAGTAACTGAACTGAAAAATTCCTTACAGGGGATTAACAGAAGAAGAGATCAAAAATAAGAAAAGAACTTAAAATCAGGGCAGTGGGGGCCTCCCTGGTGGCGCAGTGGGTTAAGCAACGCACTATGAAGCAAACCACAGCCACTACAGCACGAGTTCGAGCCCTGCTGCCAGCCAAGGAGGGGACCCACATGGCACAGCAGACCTCTCCTGCTGTGCCCGCTGCTCCCCTCAGCAGTGTACTTCCGTTGATCTGCCAATTCTGCTCCCCGCTTTCTGTGGTGAATCCTCTCACCCCCCCATATCTCTGGCCTGTACCCCAGTGCTTGTATGCATAAATAAATCTTTAAAAAAAAAATCAGGGCAGTGGGATTTATCCAATCATGCAATTAGAGGAACATAAAGAAAAAAAAATAACAACAGTGGAAATAACTTAGAGGCCTTATAGGATACTATAGAGTGACCAATACTCACATTACAGAGGTACCAGAAGTAGAAAGAGGAAAATGAACTGATATCTTATTCAAGGAATTATGAGTGAAACCCAACCTACTCTGAGGAAATAAGCAGATACAAGAAGCCTGAAGAATTTCAAACAGACCCATATTAAGAAACATTATCATTAAGTGGACAAAAATTAGAGAAAAAGAGGTAATCTTAAAAGCAGCAGGAGAAGAACAGCTTGTTACGAAGGAACCCAGAGAAGGCCATCACCACATTTATAAAGAAACTTCACAGGTTGGCACTTTTCAACAGGCCAACAACAAGAAAAAAATCTACCAACCAGGAATACCATTTCTAGCAAAGAGGTCCTTTACAGTGAAAGGGAAGATAACAACATTTTTAGGGAAACAAAAGCTGAAAGATTTTATCGCCACTTACCCAGTCATAAGAAACGTTAAAGGGTGCTTTTTAGTCTGAAACAAAAATATTTCAAATAGTATCAAAGAAAAAAATAAGCCATTTGGTAAAATTAAGTATCTATTCCTGACAAACACCTCAGTAAGCTATCAAACTAGTGAAATTCTTCATGCTAATAGTGATCACCAAAAAAACAAAGACTACAGTAATACCATATGCAATATAAAAGAGACTGAAGCTTTGTCTTTAAATTCCGAAACAAGGCAAGGTTATCTTCACACTCTAACTTCACATCACAATAAAAATCTTATTGATGAAGTAAGTACACTAAAAAAAGGGGAAAATGTATACAGTTTGCAAATGAAGAAATAAATCTGAATTTATTTGTTGAAAATAAGGTCGTTTACACAGACAATATAAGAACAAAGTTCCTAGAACTATTAATTTTAGCAACGCTAAAATTTGTGGAATGCTTGCACATATCTGGTACAATTGAAAAAATATTATATTCGCTAAAGTAAAGAGTTGTACACTTTCTAATAGTTACTTGTACATTGCCTCTGCTCCAGGGATCCCACCGCTATGTATGTACTTACTCTATAGAACTATGATCTTATATTTACACAAAAACCAATACACAAGTGTTTAGAGTAACTGTCTTTCTAATTCACAATGGAAACAACTCAAATATTTTTGGGTAGAAATGAATGGTTAAACTGCACGTTACCAATGGAATACCACTCAGCATGAACAGGAGCATTTTACTGCATGAATGAATTTTCAAGTCGTATGCATAGTGAAAGAAGCCCATCTCAGAAGATCCTGTGCCATATGGTTTCATTGATAGAACATTCTTTAAAAGACAAAAAAACTATTCTTGTAGCGCACAGATCAGTGGTTGTCAGTATCTGAGTCTAGGCAAGTGTGTGACTGTAGTGGGATTATATGAAGGGATTTGTGCCAGTGGTGAACTCTCCATTCTGACTGTCCTGATGGTTACAGGAATCTGCATAGGTGTTAAAATCCATGGATCTAAATCATCACACAATATTGTGTTTATTGTGTGATAACAAGACATTATTTCAAAAGTATAGTAAAAACATGGAGAACACATGAATGAGAGAACAGCACTCAAAATAGTAGATGGTGATTTACATTTTTAAACTCATGCAATTGGTGCTAATTAAATTTAGATTGCTCAAAAAGATTGGTGTCACATAAGAGGCTCCAAATTTTGAGTTGGATGCATATGGTAGTGATAATTATAGATTGTTAAGTTCGATATTGATGCCAGTGTCATTTGAGGAGAAAGTAGAAAGGCAAACTTACTGTCTGTCTGTGAATGCTTTCAAAAGAAATTTGTTATCAGTGGATGCTTTTATCTAGTGTACAAATATGTCATTATTAGAATATTCTCAATTTATTTCTGGTACGATTTCTAGAATGATAAATCTGGGAAATGTAATAGACAAAGTGTATCTATTTAGCCTCCATTAATAGAAGTGACCCTCAGAGAAATTCATATTCTTTTATGCACAAAAATACCCAGGTTATTAGATTCATGGCTCAACACCACATTTTCAAGAGACAAAGCCAAATGTGCCTTTAGCGTAATAGATTTCTAAAGTTAGCAACATAATTATAAAAACCAGTAATAATAACAACCCATTCATAAGATTATTGTAAGAAGTAAATTCACTAACGGATGTAGTGTATAATGTTGTATAGTAGCATTTTATATTAAAGGATTAATAAATGTTAATGTATTTCATAGAATTTTACAGTTGCCAAGTTAAACCAAAATCCCATGCACTTTCTATTAAATCTTGCTTTAATCAAATGATGATTAATAGAAACAGACATTTAAACTTGAGGGGGAGATATCATTTATAGGGAGGGGGATATATGATTTGTTGCCAAGTATTTGCAGAGACTGAACAAAAAAATTATTTAGTTACTTGACTATTGATTTATCAGAGGCTATTATGTATCTTCAGGGGGTCAGATGCTGAGGGAGATACTAACAATGAATTAACAGATATGATAGCAGACTACTGTGCAGGAACAGGAACAACGGTATTTTCTAAAATAATTTTGTGATCAATAAGAAGGCTTATAATTATAAAACTTAAAATTGCACAAAAATACTGTCCTTATCTTTTAACTTCTGCATTGCCTCTTTCTGGTAATTGATATAAAGTGGGAAATCATAAACTCTACCTGACACCTTTTGAAGATGAGGAAAATTTGTTTTTGTGATTTTTAAATTGATCCTATGTGTGAACAACAGTAATCACATAAGATGCAGTGGAGGTAGAATAAAACTGCCAGTCTTCACATTTAGTTAGGGTTTCAACAATTGTTCCAAAGGGAGCTATTATTTTAAAATTGTATGTTAAATTCTACAGATATGCTTTCAAAGGACAAAATAAAGTCAAATGTGCAGTGTATGACATCTAGTATACCTGAAAGCAAAATTAATTGAGTGCTATCATTATTATTAGAAACTGGTAAGAAATAACAAAATGTTACCACACATAGATGCTTGGGAATCCCATATTACACTTGAAATTCTGTAATACACTCAAGTAATTTAAATGTGTGATTATAAATACAAATGACTAATTATATCCTGACCACTTGGATTTCAAGTAAATTGTTTAAAATAGAAATTTGCAAACATTCACGGCCTTCCTGGTGGCACACGAGGTTAAGTCTCAGCATTTGAAACCATCAACAGCCACTGCAGCATGAGATCAATCCGCACCCAGGGAGGACCCACAGGGCGCAGCAGACCTCTCCTGTGTCCCCGCTGCTCCCCTCAGCAGTGCATTTCAGTCCATCTGTCTGTTCTACTCCCCGCTCTGTCTCTGGTGACTCCTTTCACCTCCCTCCTTACCTACTCCCGCATCCACTCCAACTCTTGTATGCATGAATGGCTCTTTTAAAAAGAAAAAATTTGCACAAACTCATAAAGCAAATAGACAGTGGGTCACTCAACGCTTTTAATCCCCAATCTAGACCTATCTAAGAAGAGGTCTATTTCAAAGACAGATTCAATTTCTACCCTTACTGGGGTCCCATGAGACATTGACGTTAACACCATCTCATAAAGTTCCCTATAATTTATGGAACCAGCCAAAACTGAATTTAACACAGTTATCCTTATGGCTCTTCCTTTGTTACAACTTGCCACGTGAAGGACACCCCCCCACACACACACACAGAGATGGAAACTCCTCTATCTTCGGACAGGAAGGGGGGATGCTGTGTGAACAAGCCCTGCTGAGCTTGCCCAAGTGCTCATCCAACCAAAACTCTCCTGAGTGTCTGCTTCTTCACAGATTTGTTGCTTGCCTAAAAACTGCAGAAACTGGCTCATTTCGTCATTTAGTAGGCCCCACAACTTGAGAACCTCACTGAGCACAAAATTAAATTTCCCTTTTCTCTTTAATCTCTCTTTTGTCACCATATTTTAGGGCCAGTAAAAGGAATTATGGGGTTGATCTCCCCAGAAAGTTCAGATAAGCTTTTCTCAATATGCCAGAGCAGTCTGTTGTACTTAAAGGTTATCTTGACTTGGAGACCTAAGGCAATCCAGCCACGAGGGTTGCTTCTCTTTGTTACTTAAAAAAAAAAATGCAGGTTATTCCGAATTAAAAGCGTCACAGTTCACCCAAGAAGCGGGATAGAGGATTATCCTTCACAGTTCAATAGAAGCAGAGGAGGTTAGTGGGTGATACCCTGAACAGTCTCCTCACAGGTCCAATTCTTTAGGGTCTTTGGGAAATTTTAAGGGTATCTCTCTTGATCTTAAGAATAATGAGAAGTTACTGAGGCATATTAATGTTGAAGTGGACACTAAACCACTTCATGACAATTGTCTCATTTGCCTTTTCCCCACAAACTAGGCAAGAGATATTGGTGGTTTATAATTAGAGGCTTTATATATAGGAAGCAGTTCTCCAGTAATACTCTGTAAAAATGCATGTGTCTATTTGTGTAAGAAATTTTAATGATAATCAAAGAAGTAATGCTGGTTCCTAAAAAAATCTGCTCCTTGAAAAATAGGGAGGCTTTTAAACCAAGAACATAGTGAATATTTGCATAATTTGAAGTGTGTTGATTTATTACATTTCTGGAACATTCCTGGAGGCTTCCCAGGAACCTAGATAATGACACCAACTGCTTCTCCTCTCCATCACGGCACACTCCATAAACTTTGTGGATAATATGTCTGCTCAAGGTCTAAATATCTGAAGAGCTGAGTTTAAAATTTGCTATTCTTCATATAGTTCTAAGCCTGCTTGAAGTTAACTGTGATAAACTAGCCATTTTAGTGAATGATCTGAACAGGAGTCTCAGCAGCATTGGGTGCAAATTTATTCAAATTGACACTAAGAAAGTCATAGATCTCTCATTTGAAACACTTTATAGTATTTTTCCATGCACCAAGAAAGTTAAAGAAGATAAAGGTTTGTCTAGCAAGCCAGCATGAGTGCAAAAATCAACAGCACAGAAGCGATTTATGAGATGTGCTTGCCTGGTGTAGGATGGGTGCATTTAAGATTTCACAAGACGGTTTCTGGTGATGGGTTTTAAGTGCTTATAAAAGGACATGAAATGGCAAGAAACATTTCAGGAGGAAAAAACGAGAAAAGCACTGCAATAACGGAATTAGGACAACTGACAGAAGTGATTTGAGAAGAAGAGCTAAGTTTTCCACAGGGTTGTATTGTTGCTTTAATTAATCATCACTACAACTTGAAGTAGGTATAACTACTTGTCTCTACACTACAGATGAAGATGTGTAACAGTAATTTGCCCAAGTGACAAATTCCAATTCCATTCAAATTCCAATTTATAGAATTTGAATCAGAAACAGTTCTAAGAATCACCATTCTAAATCATCACACCTTCCTCTGAAGGGTTCATTGGAAAGTTAACTCCAAAATATATTCTCATTCTAGAGAAAGAGATATCGCTCTACACTTACTTTTTGGTATAAAAAGATACAATTTTAAATACTGCAATTTGTTAAGAGGTGCATCTATCTATACTTAATCAACGTCCAGATTTTTTTGTTTTGTTTTGCCTTAGTAGCAGTAAGAACTGTTGGGTAGTGAGAAAGTAAGAAAAGCATCACATCATAAAGACCACTCACTGCATTCAGAAACTGGAAGTTCAGAACAAAATTTAGTAATTTTGGCATTTCAGTAAAACATCAAGTAAAAGACGGCGCTGTCCCATGCCTTGGAATAAGGCATTGTTTTGAGAGCACTTTTTCCACATCAACCACCACACAGAAAGGAAAACACGGCATCTCCTTGTAGATAAACACTCAGCCAATACGGTTGGCCCTTGGGTCCCAAGAGCTTGCCTCAAGCCCAGGGCCCCTCTGGTGGGGACCATAGCAAAGAGGTAGGGCTAAACAAGCCAGGAAGGAAAAGAGCACACTCAAACCTGGTAACGCCGCCATCGTCAGCTTCCTCAAGGCGCTCACATCTTTTCCACGTATCTCTTCCATGTCCCCCAAGTGCCTGGTGCAAGTGCAAAGCCAAGAAGTGAACAGGCATGTCCTCTCCCCTGAGCCCACCTCCCCGCCCATGCTATAGAACTTCACCTAGCTGCTCTACTCCGCCCCTCACCCAGGGGTGAAGAAGGTACCGCCCCTTTCATAGAGACCTCCTTACACAACACCCACCCGCCCACCTTGCTAGTTGATGACCTGTATTGGGTCTCTCTCCTTTCACTCAGTTTGGACGTTCATTTCTCGCCTCTACTACCCACCCCTAACTCACACTTCTCAATGTGCTTTCTCTTATCAAAAAAAGCTCTTCTGATTGTTAATTTTTGTAACGAGTCAACTACTGTATTTAGAAAAACTAGTGAGACCAAGAGATATCGTGCTTATTGTATTTTTTGCTTTCTTTACTAGGCTCTTGAACATGAGAGAACGTGCAAATCCCAGAGCTAGTTCACACACACAAACACACAAAGAGCAGACAGGCACAGTAATCTATATGAGCACTTTAGCTGGTTTTTAAGCAAAATAATTAACTGTTGCGTGTGAAGAAAGTTCTAAGTAATTTAATTACACTAAAAGTTATTGAGTACCAAAGCAGACATGGAAGATGCTATCCTCACAACTCATAACCAAAAGCCTCACTTAGCATAACCAGCAATACTCGTCTTTGATAGAAGTTAAAGTAGTCAGTACTTCTAAGGGTCAAAGAGCAAGCGTAAAATAGACTATACACATTAATATCTTTTTCTTAGTAGTTGGGTAGATTCACCTATTTTTGTACTTTATTATATAAGTTATTCAATAAACATTTTTTAAAAGGACAGATGCAAGGCTATACATAACTATCAGGTATTGATTTCCTGTGATAGCCAAGTAAACTTAACATTTCTAAGCTTTTTGACTTTCTTGAAAATTGTATCTTACTGTCCTCTATTACATGAAAGCTATTGCAGCAGAGTTATTTCATAAAGTTTCAGAGAAAGAATCTCTGATAATGAATTCTCAATAATAAAATCATAGTCAACAGTAATTTCACTACTGTTATATTAAAGGGAATTAAGTTAATCAATTTATATGTCTTCTTTCGCCCGAAGCTATACACATAAGTTGATATATGTATCAAGGTATATATATATATGTGTGTGTATGTGTAGCTATATATATCAAGTTTTTATTGAATATTTATTATAAGCAGAGGAAAATCCAAATTTGGGGACTTGCACTACATACAAATGCAAAGGTAGAGGCTGCATTTAGAAAAACAATGAAAGAAATCTGAATCTCACTTTCTACTAAAATTTTTTATAAGAATACCAATTATAATTTTTAAATATGAAAGTCAAAATCACAAGTTTAAAAGTTTTAATTATCTGATTACTCTAAAAACTAATATGGTCTAGATCTCTGTCTCTATACTCTGACAAATATACTATTCCTTTTAGGCAGAAAGGGAAGAAATTACTGCCTCTGGCATTGTTTTATTAATTTTTAATTATTTATAGCTTATAATTTTTCCTTCTGTATGTGTAATTATTGACAGGCTCAGTTTTATTTTTAGGGTTGTCAAATTGGGAAAATATTCTAATGTTTAATTTGTATACTAGCTGTGAGATTCTAAAACATTTCAAGTTTTCTTGCATATTTGCTCAGGTATTTTTGAGTTAATATTCATCACCTGTTTATTGTCCATATCAGGTACTGCACTGGCATTTTTAGGTTTTATCTTACTGCCACCAAATCACTGATTTTATTTCACATGAACAAGAAATCTAAAATGTTTCTAAGTGTTTAGGAGTCACTGTTTTTAACTGGATTATCAAACAATATAATTTATTCATTGATTCAGATTTTATCTTCTCAAAGTTTTTTACTGAATTAGTATTATTTTGCTTAAAATTCATGTCTATAGCAAAATTGTTTTTACTTATCTTTTTGCTTTTTATAATCTACTTTGTCAGTTTTCTTTTTTTATTTAAAACACTGTGTAATAACAATTTAAGTTTCCTTCATATGTGTAGGGTATCCCCATGTTCATATGTCGCTGTCAGTTATTTCTCACTTTTTTGTGTGCCCAAAACATTTTACTAATTTGCAGTTTAAATGATTTATCAAGCTTAAATGATATTTCTTGGTAGATATTCCTTAATAGGGCATTGATAACAGAAAATGCATGCACCTGGTTATACACATACATGTATATGATCAAGTATAGTTATGAGTGGGCATTTCCATTTGTAAAGTCATCAGTGATAACCAAAAGCACTAATTACTATTTTGCACATCTAATGGGAAGAATTTGCATAAGCTAACTTCTAGCTCCATGCAGTTCAAAATCTGTTCCTCCTCTCTACCCTCATACTCAGAGCATGTTAGAATAACACATCTGGCTTTGCCTCAGCCCATTTCAGTGCTGGCTGAATCAGCAAAAGGGTAGAGATCTGTATTCCTGAAAGCCATTTAATACCACCATGACTAGGAATAACTTAATTATACAGGAAACTGACTGTGAAGCAAATGAACATATTCTACAAAACGTATACTAAATATGTCAGCAAGCAGATTCCGCTAGCTAGATCATAAAAATGCCTGTGGTCACTGCAATCACCCAGCAAAAAGGGCAGTAAGACTTGTAATAACATGGAAGTTGGACTGAAAAGAGATAGCACTTAACAGCATGTGATTCAAATACCTTTTTTAATTTTATTAAAAAATACAATTCTGGGGACAGATATCTGGGTTCTTTCCTACTAGTACAAATGGTTTCCATTTTTCAAGGTTCTGAAGCTTTATTAAACTTCTTGGCTCATTTGCTTGTGACTGGAAGGACACTACGAAACTGCCTGCTTCATGTCTGTTGAAGTTTGCATTTTCATTAATTTGCATTTTGACTCCTTCAATGTACATGCCATACCAACCATTTCTCAATTTTACCTGTTTTATAATTGTTATTTTGCCCTCATTGTAACCCTTCTGACTTGAGCCTTTGGATCACCAAGTGTTCCATCACGATGTTTTTCTCTTAACTACGCCTGTTACTCCTTTTTTGTTCAATTTTGTTCAGGTGTGATTACATCAAACTTGTAAGTTCTATCATGACCTTTTAATTTAGGTGATATTTCAACCCTTATGACATCTTTTAATGTTCTCCATTGAATTTGGTACAAGATACTGAGCAGTCATCAAGGTCCCGTATTATTAACTTGACTTTATCCTATCTTCGCAAAAAAAGAAAAAAAAAAAAAAGCAGTGAATAATGAACGACAGTACTTCATACATTCCTTGAGACCAGACCTTGTTACTTACTTAACAGATTTCTAACTTGACTTAGTATCTTAGACATCTTCATTTTTTGTTTTCGAAGCAACCTTGTCCATAAATTGAAGACATTTCAGAACATCTATCTGTTTCAGAAATTGCATCACCTTTTTCAGCAAACTGGATGGAAATCGATTTTGCTGAGCAGGGAGCGAGTCCCTTCCGTCTGGAGACTGAAACTTTCAGGGATTGGACGCGACCTGGTATTGACTTATTATCGCTATTATAATCTGTGTATATGTGTGTGGGCGTGTTCTCATCTCTATTTCTAAAACTTTTACCTCACCACTGCAATCAAATTTTGTAAGTTCTATTTTTTACAGGGATTATTCATTTTGGGTAGATTTTAAGTGTCACTTGAATTGAGTTCTGTGAGTTAATCTCCTTTGTTTTTCTTTAAGGTTTAAATTTTTTCTTTAAAGTTTCTTCCCAGTTCTTTAAACATCTTTAAAGTTATTTGATGGGCTTTCCTAAACTGATGCTTATAAATATCCTTCAGAGGAAAACAATATATTCACTTGACAAACAAAGTAATTTAGTAACCAGCATGAAGCATTCATGTACTTAATTTACACAGATACTAATTGTATGGTTTGTAAGAAGAATCATTTGGTTCCAGACCCATCTGGTTAATTGTGATTTCTTAAACTTCTGCCCTTTCGAACAAGCTTCAAATGATATTTATCTAGAAGTTAATGAGTGCCTTCTAAAATAAACAGCAAAAACTCACTTTTATTTAAAATGTTGATTTTATTTTCATTTTGAAAATGAATTTTCCTCTAAAACATATATAACTCTTTCAATAATCTGTCACATTTCCTCCCAGTTGTCATCACTGAATTATAAAGTCATCTTTGAATGATAAAATAGCTTGAAGATGCTCATTAGTTTTTCATTCATTCAATTTATATTTACTGCTCAGTCATTACTTGCCAGACACTGAAGAAGGTACTTGGGGAATGAGAGATATGACTCTTACCCTTTAGAACTTTCAATCTTGCAATGATCTGAAGCAAGTTAGCATCAATTTTAATACAGTGTGATAAATGCTATGAAATCACAGAGGGGATGACCCAGAATGTGAGAATTTATAATGTAATTTTTTTGTGGGAGGCCCATGGCAACGGAGGCCTGAGAGCTGTTTCCAGACACGTACTTTGGAATTAATGGTGCTGGCCCTGCTACCTGTTTCAGCCTTAAGAGTAAAATTCTTCTCCTTCCCCTCAACTTTTAGTAGTTTTTCACTACTTTTGCATAAAATTTCCAGAAAATATTCCCGATTTTTTGGTGTTAAAATCAGTAAGGTAGCAACCGAGGAGGTACATTTCAGAAATTGAATTATTTCTTTGACAATCGTCTTATATTCATACCCTGTTGTTCTCTATCCGCTTCAAAAGTCCCATTTTCCTCTATTTCTTTCAAAGTCCTACTATAGTGACGTAGAAAACCTGGACTGACTAGCTTTGAGAACTGAAAAAGTAGCCTAGGGGTTCTTGTCATGTTCTTAACTTGATCACAAGTTCAAGGCACCACCTCCCAACAGTCACGTAAGGATCCAGCGTGACGCAAGTCCGCTCAGAGGGCCCACCCTGGCCGCTGCCTCTCTTAGGCCAGTGGTTCTGAGCTTGTTAATTCCGCATTAAGCATATTTTTTAAAGGGTTATTTAAATGTATTTATGCATACAAGAGCTGGGGTGCAGGCCACAAACGCAGGGGTGAGAGGACTCACCAGACAGAGTGGGGAGCAGAACAGGTAGATGCACTGAAACGCACTGCTGAGGGGACAGCGGGAGACAGGAGAGGTCTGCTGCGCCCTGTGGGTTCCCTCCCTGGCCGGGGATCGAACTCGTGCTACAGAGGCTGCCGTCCCACAGTGCTGCGCCCAACCACTTGCGCCTCCAGGGAGGCCCGTCAATCATATTCCATGGGACAAAGTAAACTCTCAATGAACACCTGCTAGTCAAATAAATCAATAAGACACACACGCACACAGTGGGCCATAGACGAAGATCGATCATCAGAGGCGTTCCAAACTTCAGGATCGTGGTCCTTGAGACTCAGCAGTCAGTCTCTGAGTTATTCAGAAAATGGTGGCTTGATGGATGTGGGTTTCATGAGATGATTAGCTCACGACTTAATGTTTCTTGGACTTCTATCTGTATTTAAAGGGAATGTTGGTTTAAATAAAGTAATTGATAATTCTTTGCAAAACTGATGACATTTTTGAAGTCATTTATAAACTATTCGGATTAAAGTAAAAGCCTACAGTAAAATAGTGAAGATTTTGAAAAGTATTTTTTAGTGGAAATTATAATTTCTGCAGCATTTTACTTTCACTTAATGAATAATTTTATTGCTTTAGAAATGAAGGTGGGTTTTATAATTTCACTCAAAGTTTGGTTCCAAGTTATTACTTACTAAATACTGCTGAAATATCAAAAACTCACTAGAGAATGTGATTTAATTTCATGATGTACTGGGTCAAATGCATTATAAAGATTCATCTGTATGTAAAAGATATTAGGCAACTGGATTGAAGATGCTCTTATAAATGTAACCTATATAACCTTAGTAAAATGCTGTGCTGTGGACTGAATAAGATGAAAATTGCTTAAAATAATATATTTTAACACTCTTCTGCTAATAGAATAACTGGTATCTATTAGGCAGATGTTATGATTGGAAATCAATTAGTGCATAGCTCTAAATTGAAATTTTCTCCTGGAATTAGGAACAAAAATAGTATTTTAAGTAATTTTGTTTCTACTAAATTCCAAGGAGTGCTATTGTTAATCTCTCCCTCAACTTGTTCTTTATTTTTGGAGTCAAAAATGTTCAGTGACTTTTTGCCTCCCCTTATTTTTTCTAGTTGTTTAATTAGAACCACAACTGGGACAAGATGTGTGCTATGAAAAGGGTTTTAAGGTGGACTAAGCCTAAGAATTCTACATAGAGCTACTGCTGACCCATCAGCCTGCTTTTACTCAATTGGATCCTGGTTCATCATCAACCATGGAAAAAAGGTTTGGGGTAAAGGAAAATCATCAGCTTTTGATCCATCCTATAGCTCTGAGTCCAGTTTCTCTCTAAAACATCTGCTTCTCCGAAATGAGTAATGGCATTGTATTATTCTGAGACATAAACATTTAGAGGAAATAGAAATAAAAGCAATTTTGAGATACATAATGAGGTTTTACTAAAGCATACAATAATAACTTAGATATGAAATGCAACCTTTTTTCCATTCAACAGATATTTTTTACAGGAAATCCCCAACTAGAGCATTCATTTTAAATTTTTTTTATTTTGGTGATTACCTCATTTTTCCTATTATCAATATTATAGTCATTATTATAATGACATGTAAATATTATGTAACATTGCAAATGTTACATCTATTAAGCACATGTTGAAATTTTGTAAATAATACATTTAATATTCCAATAGTCTTTTACATAAACTTTTGAGGATATGGATTTTACCATTACACAATTTGCTAAGAACAGCTCATCTCTTCTAAAAGTATAGACTATTTGACTTTAGAAGGCCCTTACTGTTATGACAGTATCAATGTGATACATTATAAATATTCATACTACAAAGCAGATTTCACAATCAAAGGTAATGATATCTATTTTTGTCCATTTTAAACAAAGAATTTGAGAAATTAATTTTGGACTTTGAAATCATAGCTCAAGTTTATAAAATACAATTTGTATTCTTGCTTATATCTATTGAAAATATTTTATGGTTCTAATTATTGCCAATCTGAAACATCTGGTAAATTATCATTTTGTTCATTAGAGAACAGTGAGGGAAGTTCTTGCTATACTTGCTTTTGGCATGTTTTAAAACAGTTCAATTCCATGCTCACTTTTCATACTCACTGAGACCATATGTTGCAATTATCCAAGTGAAGTTACAAAAAGGCAAGGAAAGTAAAATTTAGCACCAAAATATTTCATGATAACTTTTTGTGCTATGTTTGGAGCACTGTTAATAAGGTAGGAAAATCAAATACCCATAAACAGCACTGACAGTTTTAGTTGTTTCAACACTTTTCAAATAGAGAAATACGCTCTTTGTTCTGATAATAGACGAGATGTGAAAAAGAGAAAAGCCAGAGTAGATATCAGCCCTAAATTAGCGGAAGTACCTCTGCTGCTATGACCTGGGGTCCAGATAGTCATCAGTTGTGGAATATTATAGGATTATCTCACAGCAAGAAGAGGAAACATCACCCACCTTCAGGAAAGCACAAAGACTTTAAATACCTGCCTGTGTTTTATCTCAAAACTATGACACAGGTTTTATCTTAGAATTATGGAAGAGCAAAGAAATATTTTTTTCTCTCATCCATTAGTTTTCTCACTTTACACTAAACATTAGAAAGATTGAAATCTTTTGGAAATTGCTAAGTATGCTAAGGCTCTCAATAGACCACAGAAGACTCAGGAAAGGCATCTCTAACTAGTAACAACATAGACAAGTTAATAGAGCTCTGCTTAACTATTTTCTTCCATAAAGGAATCACTTGAGGATTTCAACAGCATATGTCTTGGGCTCTGTTGCATTTTAAATATTAAAAAACAAAACCACAACAAATCTTATATTGCTTACTTTAAAAAAATGTTTTCACATGAATTAGAACTGTCACTGAGTCATATTTAATGTACTTCTCCTTTCCTAATTTTGGACTTTTAAAATACTTACTGTGATATATAATTTGATTTAAATATTAATAGGAACTATGTTTAATTTTAGGAACGCAAATCACTCAGTTATTTCCTAGTTCCTTTCTTTCCTGTTCTTCCTTAAATTATATACTTCTACTCCTTCATAATATTAACACTGTGGAGACAATGCTGAAAAAGGATGGAGATTTTGAATCCAGAAGATGAAAAATAAGACATAAGCATCTCAGAGACAAGCATTCAACAGATTCCAAAGTAAATTTCATCCATATGATGTGAACACAAACATACATCAACATGATTATTAATGTCCTTTATAATCACCTTAAAAATATATTACCTTAAAAACGATTCTACAAGATACTTATGGAAAAAAAAATCCCAATATCATTCTCCATTTTGTATTCATCTGCAAAGAATGACTGTTACATAGCAAAACACTTAATTTTCTTTCTCTATTTTAATTTTGCTCGCCAAATGATACTTCAATTTTTTCCTTTATTGTTCTTAAATAGCAGTAAGATTAATAATCATAAGCAAACTGAAACTCTCGTAGCACGTTATGAAATGTTTTTATTTTTAAGAGACATAAACATTGGTTATAATCCTTAGGTTAAAGAATTAATTTGTGACACATTTCAACATGGACACTTGAAATGTGTACACTAATTTTCTGAAGTCTTCTGTCAATTAGTTTTATAGTATATTAAAGTTATATGAAGTAACTGCTATGTAATACAGACATAGGACTTCAGATGAACAAATGAGTATAGATTTTGTTCTTGGTAGTTTTATAACATAGTATGTGAATTACAAATAAAATTACATTAAACAAACAAGCAAAAACACTTGTACTAGTTGGGTCACAATGAATGATCATCAGGAGAAAGCTGTAGTGAGAAGAACATGAGTTAAGAAAAGAGCTAAGTAAAATCTCAGGATTTGGTAACAAGAATTAGAACTCAGTACTGTCCTAGCTAGAGCATACTTACTTAAAAAATAATGCTAACCAATAAAACCAGTAACAACAAAAACACCCTAAGCTTTAAGCAAGAACTACAAAAAAAGTTGTATTTTATTCAAAAAGTCAGAAAAAGATTTTATGAAGACAAAACCAAATCAGCTCAATATTATATGAAATTATGCTGTCTTCTCTTACTTAGGTACTTTATGGGAGAGAAAATAAGGCCACTTATGGAAAATATATAGTCATCTAGTATAGGAGTTAGGTTTCTTTTTAAAGAGCCAGAAAGTGGGGCCTCCCTGATGGCTCAAGGGGGTTGTCGCAGTACTATGAAGCTTCTGAAGCCAATGTGGCACAAGTTCAATCCCTGGTCAGCGAGCTGACCCACAAGGCACAGTCAACCTCTCTGGTCTCCCTGCTGCTCCCCTTAGCAGTGGGTTTCAGTCAGTCTGTCTGTCATATTTCCCCACTCTGTCTCTGGTGAATTCTCTCATGCCCTACACCTCTGGTATATAGCCCAGTTCTTATATATAAATTTTTGTTAAAAAGCCAGAAAGTGTATCTACCATGCTTCATAGACTATTATAATGATTTACCGTTGCTTTATAGCACAAATCATACATAGATATATGCAAAAATATACTAAGTTCTATTTCACCAATATATTATTTACAGAAACAGATGGTGTATTTCAGGCCACACTTTATCAACTAATGATTTAAGTTATCACTGTGGTCGTCATGGAGAATGCTCAGCATTTAATCAAAAATTTCTTTATATAAAGGGCAAACAAAAAAAAGAACACATAATAAACAGATACTAGCAAGTAAGTCTTAAGTTGCCACAATATTTTCTTTTTTTGTTTTGAGTAACATGTTCAAATAGATAATAGAAAATAAAATGGCATTAGGAAATTAAAAGCTATAAAAATGAATCAAATATAAGTTCTCTTCAATGATTGCAATTAAGAATATAGGAGATGACTTTGATAGCATGTTAGTATATGCCGAGAGGTAAATTACAAAAGACAGGATCACTAACTACTGACAGACCATAGCATTAAGAAAAAAATAAAGATAAAAAATTAGGGATGGTATAATATGTTGACCTAAAGTGGTAAAAGAGATGTTACATTGGGCAAAAGGAGTATTTGAAAAGGTAAAACACAACTCGTTCCAAACTGACAAGATATCAAGCCACAAATTCATGTAGTACAAACCACAAGTAGAATAAATGCAAAGATATCAAAGTCTAATTGCTAAATCTGAAGAAAATAGCAAATTTCAAAAAGAAGAAAAATAAATACTATTTATATGGAACAATAATATCACTGACAGTTGTCACAATTCAAGTTATGGAAGATTGAAGACAAAGCATTTAAGAGGTCAAGTTAGTGGATAAAATAGAGCATCAATACTGACATTTATACCTAGCAAAACTATCCTTCAAAACAACAACAAAAAAGCAATACATGCTGATTTCCTCTCATCTTGAACACACTCACTAATTATTTGATGACAACCAAAATATTTGATGTTCTTTGTACTCTAAACACCATTAGAATTGATGTAGGGAAATGTGTTTAAAATGACATCTTTGTTCTGGGAGACAGATGGCTAGGTATTCAAAGGATAGAAAACAAAATAAATTTTGATTTTAATAAAATTTTACAAACCTTCAAAAAATAAAATCAAGTATTTTCTACTTCTTGGTGAGACAGCATTTGACAAGTTAATGTTGCCTCATCAATAAGGAGAATTCAATGAAACCTGTTCTTGAAGGGAATAAATGGAGAGTGGAGAGTGAACATTTGGAATTAAGTTTTACAAGAAAATATTTGTAAGATGGTAAAGTGAAGGCTTTCTGTATGGCAATGCGCATGGAAAATGGATGGAATGTGGAGGATCTGTAACTCACCAATAATGCTAGAAAGAAATAAAGAAACTGAGTCATTGACTGATAGTACATAAAAACCTGAATGATTTTAGGATTCATTACAAGAAGACAGTTACCTAAAGACATAAATCACAAGCTCTGAGATCAATTTTAATAAAATTTAAAGTGATGGTTTAATTTCATGTGGTCTTACTTACTCTAATTTTTTCCTACTCTAAATGAGTTTGACTCCCGGTGGAGTTGGGTCCTTCATACTTCAGTGTGTAATGAACTGACACTTTTTAGAGAACAGAGTGGTGGACTTTGAAGAGAAAATGCATATTTAAACAATGAGATGTTTTGTAGGAGAGGTGCTACAGGGCTTTGACCCAGGTGATCAAGCAGTACTGTCTTTTACATTGCAGCTGGAAGTTAATTAGTGTGCTTCTAATCTTTTGTCTTACAGATTTATAGTTGCCTTTTATATGCTGTTCTTTGAATAGTCAAGAGCTAAATACTTGACCTTGTAGTATTTTGATCTTAGTGACCAAAGTGAGTGGTTATTATTATGGACATTCATGCTTTTATTTTTATTGGGCTGTCTCTTTTTTTTTTTTTTAGATGTTTAAGTTCATGGCCAGTTTACCATGGAGCCAAACATTGCAAATCTCAGCATACTTCAGTTCTTAAAGTCTACTGCAATTTGATCATGAGCTACACAAACACAGCTATATTAGGTGGATAGATTGAGGTAAGGATTAAATTACTTTAGGCAGTGATGGATAAAATGATATTTTGTGGGTTTAAATTGAAAGCATTATGCACCAGATATTTATAGAGCATTTATACAATTCTGTTTTTAATTATTATGTCACACCTACATAAATAGTATAGGTAAGTTTCCATAAATTATATTTTTTTAGTCTTTAATAAAGATGACTTACAAAAGACAATGAACTTTAGTGATTTGACTATGAACTGAATTGTCAACTAACTCAAAATTGTCTCAGATGGACTCCAGGCTTTATTATTTTTAAGCCATAAATCCTAACTGTTGTTTTAGACTATTCTAAGCTTATAGTTGTCCTTCACCACAGAGGCTGGTATATTTTCTGGTAAGCAAAATAAGAAGGGATAGCCACACTTTAAAGCGAGTAGACTATATTCTTGGGTTGAAAAGAAAAAAAAAATCATATTATTGCAAATATAAAGTCTATAAATATATATACAACTACATATAGTAATTATTTTTCATCTAAAGTCAACAAATTCTAAATTGCTTTGAACAATATATTATTACACTTTGAGGAAAAAATGTAATTAAAGTATTGTGGTTGCTATCAGATGAACAAAATTTGCTTAGGAGGGAGGTTGGGTTTTTAGAAGATATTCATTTGACAGACACATTATAAAAGTGAATTTTAACAGAAAAAAGAAAATAAATGATCTGAGATTATTATAAATAAAAAGGCCTTTTTAAAAGTTTATCAAAACAGAGCTCAAGACCTAATACAATATTATAAAGTAAGACAAAATGCTTTAACAGGTTGAAATAATATCAGAAGGAACTGGGGATTCAAGAAACTATTGAGAAAAATCTGAAATAAATTAAAAAAAAGAAATGCATTTTAGTAAATACCAGAGACAAAACTGGGAGCTCCTTCCCCTCAGGACAAGCAGAGTGCCAGCATTTCTCCTGCCCCTCTCCCCCCTGTTGCTGGGCCTCAGTTTCCCGCAGGTGTGCTAATGTGACGGGTTCTCCAGTGATGATTCACACATTTGTAAATCTGCTTAACTCATTGAATCAGAGATGAAATCATTTTCCTCCCCCAGATTTTATCCCTTCCTATTAAATCTGCAGATAAACACTCAGATTTAAATTTCTTCATCTGTGCATTTTTCATTTCGGCTTTACTTTGAGAAACAATCCTGCAGATCTGTCTCTTTCTAAGTTCAGGAGACAGGCAGGTAACTGCAAAAGGCCCCATAAAATCCTGCCATCCTCTGCTTACTCACGCTTTCCTTCTCCTGCAAAAACCAATCACAACTTCCCACCTTTGTCAACACCTACATCTCCACCCCTACCCCCCTGGTCCTCAGTGCGGGCTGGGTGACCGTGGAAACATACATCAGAAGGGGAGCAAGCGTGTGGCTGTGAGGCAGTCACGGTGCTGTCAATCAACGTGACCTCAAAAACGAAGGGTCACAGCAGCAAACCCCAAACCTTCATCGCTCTTCCCTGTGAAGCAGGTCCAGATATGGATGGGTGGGTGGCTAGATGGGTGGATAATGTAGCTGCATAATACAAATGGTATCTGCTTTTGGGGCAAGGACACAGCGAAAGTGCAGTCACTACATCTCAAGCACATCCTGTACAAAGTGTAGATTTAGAGCCACTGATGAGTGTATCAGTAATTGTTACAACTCAGTGATGACACATGAAACAAGCATTCATTACGCTTTTCAACAAGTTCTCCAAAATTCTGGGTGAATTTTAAAGCTAAAATCAGAATGATGCACTTTCAAATGATGGAAAATAGAGTTGGATTCTGAACGCAAACAGATTTCAGTCAGCAGGAAAGCAAATCCTAAAAAGAAATAACCAATGATTCTGAAACTACTATGCCATTTTAAATTACAAACGAGATTGGTTGTGCAACGGGATTAGGTAACATTTTAGCATCCTCAACATACAAAGGAAAAGTCATAAATCAAGGAGGAGAAAACAGGACAACCCATTAGCAAAATAAACCAAGACAACGCAAGTTCTCCTACAGACAGCCTGGGGTTGAGGAATACACGTGAGTAAATGTAGCGGATCCAAAAAGAACAGCTGTTTAAAGAGAGTAAAAATTTATTTTATGTGCACGCACACACACACACAGACACATTTAGACAATGGCAGTCCAGAATGAGCTTGCTGCTTTTTTTAAAAAAAAAGTCCTCAGTTGGGCCTCCCTGATGGTGCATGGGGTTGAGCTCCACACTGTGGGGCTGCAGCGCTAGTTCAATCCTATCCAGGGAGGGACCCACAGGGTGCAGCCCTGTGTTGATGTGGTGGCAAGGGGGACCTGCACCTCAAAAAGGCAAACAACAAAGTAAACCAAGTCCCCTAAGAAAATGAATTTTAAAAAAGAACAAGGGATTAAAAAGGAAAGTCTTGTTCTAACGAGGTGACCTTGGTGGGGACCTGGACAGCTTCAGGGCGGGGGTCTTCACCCAAGATTGGGCTGTGGTCAGAATCACGTGGTTTGCAGCCCCCTCCCATCTTCCAGCGGGACGAGAGTTGGGGCACCCAGTTAATGGTCAGGAACCCATTTAATGCACCTTCATAGTGGTCCCCAAAGGCAGAGTCCAGAGGCTTCCAGGCTGGTGAGCACCAGCTAGAACAGTGAGATAGTCAGAGTCCCCCCAACCTTCACGTACGTGCCCCTTCACCGCCTGTTCACCTGTATCCAGTAACCCACCTGCACAATAAACCTGCAAGAAAGGAAAGGCTTCCCCGAACCCTGCGAGCTGCTACAGCAAATTGCCCAGTCCGAGGCAGCGGCTATGGGATTTACAGCGGATTTACTTCAGGTCTGAAGTGAAGGGCTCAGCTGGGATTTGTCAAAATCATTACGAGTGGGGAAATGTTGTGAGGCGGAGCCCTGACACTGTGGAGTCTGCACCGACTTTAGGTACTCAGTGTCCGACCTGTGGGTACTGGGGAGTGAGAGAACCGGTTGGTGTGGGGAAAAGACCGCAGAGTTGAAGTTAAAGTTGTGACTAGAGGAAAAAGTTTTTCCTTAGCCTATGAAATAAATATTAGGTGCTTTTAAAAAAAATTAAGATTTAGGGCTCTGCTATTATTACTCTGGATGAGAGGACAAAAATATATTGTGCTTTCTGCCACAACATTTCTACACATATATATAAAAAAATCAATCCCACTATTACTCATAATTCTGAAATTTAGAACAATATTACAGTACCTCCACTACAATTTGCAAGTCTCAAAAATAAAGTTTCAAGGGCCTCCCTGGTGGGGCAAGGGGTTGAGTGCCACACTGTGGGGGTTCCACAGCCCTTGCAGCATGAGTTCGCTCTCTGGCCAGGGAGTGACCCACAGGGCACAGCAGACCTCTCCTGCCTCCCCGCTGCTCCCCTCAGCAGTGTGTTTCAGTCCATCTGCCTGTTCTGCTCCCCACTCTGTCTCTGGTAAATCTTCTCACTCTCATGCCCCTGGCCTGTACCCCAGTCTTATATGCATAAATAAAATCTTTAAAGTTTCAAGCATGAACAAATTTTTAGTGACTGGTACAATTTTATATCCTGCTTCTAGGATTAACGAATGCACAAATGAACTTTTCCCTTCAGAAGGGTATTTTGTAACATGTGTGAAGAAAATTAAGAGTATTTAAAACAAATGAACCTAGTAACTTCCAGTTTAGGTTTATGTGAAAGACATAATCATTGTACCTGCAACAAAATTAAGATTTATTAGAAAAATGAAGTTGATTATCCTAGCCACCACTGCCTTTTAGACTATTCACTAGTTGGATAACTTAAAATATTGTCGCTTCTTGGGCCTCCCTGGTGGTGCAGTGGGTTAAGCAACGCACTATGAAGCAAATCGCAGCCACTGCAGCACGAGTTCGATCCCTGCCACCGGCCAGGGAGGGGACCCACAGAGCATAGCAGACTTCTCCTGCCTCACGCACTGCTGCCCTCAGCAGTGTGTTTCAGTCCATCTGCCTGTTCTGCTCCCCACTCCGTCTCTGGTGAATCCTCCCACCTCCTGCAACTCTGGTCTGTACCACAGCTCTTGTATGCATAAGTAAATGAATTTTTAAAAAAATACTGTCGCTTCTGAAGTTATCAAAAATCTTGTTTTGGATAAATTTGTGTAAGAAAATGCTACTGCTTAAGTGTCACACACATAGCGGCATATAAAGAGCAAATATAACCCAATGTCAATTCGATTATATCTATCACATTCCCAAAAATCACTGATCAAAAATATTTATGAAGAGATATGTAAACATATAACATTTTAATAAATATACAATTCTATTCTATTTACTTTTCCTTTCTGTTTCATACAGTATGTATCATGTTAATAAACAATTTGAGTAAATCAAAATGCATGTGTAAAAATAAACAACTTGAGTGCATAAAAGCTGAAAAATATTAGAAACTGAATATTTGAGTAGATAAGTGTGCAGGGGAATGAAACAAATATGAAATGACAAAATATGTAATATTAATGAAATGCATACATATATTTAATCACTGTATTAAGATAAACAAGTTTGTATACAAATGCCAAGGAAAGACTCATTTCTCTATGAAATTTAAAAATTTCTAAGTTTTTATCTAGCTTTCTTTGTTTCTATTTAGAGTTTTCAGTATAACCCAACTTTCTGTAAGACAATTTGGAAATATGAATCTTGTAGCAATATAAAACTTTATATTTTATGTGTTTGATCGTTTAAATTATTGATGAAGCAAGTCTGCTCCTAGGAATATAAATAAAATAACATCAAGGGCATGAAGAAAAACATTTATATATAGTAAAATACTACTGTATATTTCATAATCCCCTAAATGGAACCAAATGTTCAGTATATGTCACATAAAATGAGTAATGAAAAATACTAAAAATTAAATGCCCAGAGATACTTAATGGCATTGCAAAATATATGGATATAATATTATGTGCAAAGAACATCAGAAACTTCCATGATCATGGAGTAGTCAACCCACCCCATAAAAACTAAACAATATTTTCATCTTGGCCAAGACTGAGGTTTCCTTTCCATAAATAAGAAATGCATGACTTTTCATAAGGAAAACTTCAATATTAATTTAAATTGGGAACTTTTCATTTGACTCTATTACTTATATAAAGTAGGCTAGAACTTCGGAAGAGCATGTATAAATATCTGTTTAAAAATCTTAACACATCTGAGATTGGGAGAAAAGAGACAATAGGCTCAGAAAGCTCCTGGAAGATACAGGAAAAAGGGAGAAAATACAGCAGGCCCCAGTAGGAACTGTAACACTGAGGATAAATTGGACTGTATTATCAACCTACCCAGAGAAGAAGGATGCACAGAAGAGACTAAAAAAAAGGAGAAAAGGGGCCTCCCTGGTGGCACAGTGGGTTAAGCAACGCACTATGAAGCAAACCACAGCCACTGCAATGCGAGTTCGATCCCTGCTGCCTGCCAGGGAGGGGGCCCACATGGTGAGGCAGACCTCTCCTGCTGTGCCCGCTGCTCCCCTCTGCAGTGTACTTCCATTGATCTGCCTGTTCTGCTCCCTGCTCTCTGTGGTGAATCCTCTCACCCCCACACCTCTGGCCTGTACCCCAGTGCTTGTATGCATAAATAAATAAATCTTTAAAAAAAAAAAAAGGAGAAAAGCCCTTTAAACATCCTGCCCCAGCCCCTTCCCCCTTTCCCCTCCCCCCATCTACTAACTCCACGAACCAGGAACTACAAGACAAACCCAGAAGCCCTTCACTGAAGAGAAATTAAAGCTTATACACAGCCTAGACGTGGGGAGAACTGCAGCGATACAGGCAACCGAGGAAGCGCTCCAGACCTGGTGAGTTGAGTCTCTAACTTTAGGGATTCTAGGGAAGGAGCGGGTAGTCCAGTCACGCTGAGGGAAGCCTCACAAATAGAGACCGCGGTGACAAAGAACAGTTAACCAGCTAACTGGGGAAGCCCATCTCTAAACTGAACGGGGGATGGGATGTATTTAAGCCAGAAAGGGGTGCTTGGTGCAGCAGACTAACAACCTAACTAGGGAAAACCCACAGCCTCAGCGCCCAGTGGGGAGCCCCAATCATACCCTTCGGGACTCTAGAGCACTGGGAAGTGCAGACCCTCCACCGAGCCTAGGTGCTCAAGCCCTGGAGCTACGCTCCCTCCTCCCCCCACAAAACCAACAACTTCAGC
>JAGFMF010011614.1:11326007-11345199 GCA_019455555.1 Galemys pyrenaicus | reverse complement strand
TTCACTATTAGGAGGAATATGAAAGAACAACAACAACAATAAAGAATAAGCTCAAGGAATTGAGCAATTATAACCAAAAGTAAACAACAACAACAACAATAAAAAACTTAATAAGACCAAAAAGCCGGGATAAACCAAAGGGACCATGGGGGGGGGGAGGGGAAGGGGGAGGGCAAAGACGGGGAAGATGCCAGAGGGTGCACAAGGGACTGAGGTGATGGTGCACGGGTGAAATGGTGGTGGGTACTCCCTGGGGACTACAAATGATGTCAAATATAACTAATAAAATAAAATAAAAATCTTAACACATCTAACATCCTATTGCAAGTTTTCTGCTTATAAACTCTTCTCATTTGTCATGTCACATCGATATCCCATTCTGAAGTGTCAGTAATTCTCCTTTATACATAGACTTTTCTCTCTTTATTTTCTCAACAATCATCTTGATGTGGCAGTAGAGGCCAGAAGGTCCCCTAAATAGTAAACTCCTTGCAGGTGGATAAATACAAGCTCTTTAAGTTTAGCCAATATTCTGCAATCCTGAAATTAGTTTGCTCTCATTTATTCTTTTGAGAGAAACATTCCCAAAGATACCGAATTGCTTAGAAACATAGGAAACTTAAGGTATATTTTCAAGTCCTATGTGTAGAGATGAAAGAATATTTACTGGATGATAGGACATCTTTTGTTCTAACAAATGTTTCTCGTTGGGCTCTTGGTTGGAGACAGATGACCAGAAAGACTAAGCCATGGTAGATGTTTAGAACTTTCAGCTCCCCCCCACCCCACCTGCAGAGATGGGAGAGTGGCTAGAAGAGACATTCATCATCAGTCATGACACAACCCAGTGTGAGAACTATGGCAATATGAATAGAGGAAAACTTTTTTCTATATGTTGTAAGTTAATCATATTTGACAAAATTCTTCCTTCTCTAGCTTAATCAATTTCTCTCTTATTTTGCCTTTGTTATTGATGGTAGTGGTTGCATTGCATTGCCATTCTTCTTTTTTCTTAAATCAGCTTATATCCTTGGGGTTAACTTTGTTTTCTTTCCCTCCTTTGTCTACAGGCTACCAAGTCAAGTGTTCCTGTGCTAGCAATGTCTGCTCTACCCAGAGTGCCCTCTACTCTGAGGTCCTTTCGTCAACACTGATGATTTTTGTTTTTTTAACCCGTGAGCCAGGAATTTCACTTGACATTAGTAAGCACTTGCCTCAATCCTATAACTGATTCTTCATGGACCAGCACGTCTTCTACTTAAGCTCCGATGCTGAGACATGCTCAAGAACCATGTTCAATGTACAAGAGCAGAGAGCTTCCAATTCCAGTTTGACATGGAGCAACCTCACTTGTCCTCTCAAACAATAAATTCTTTAGTTTTACCTCAGTGATGTCTAGATATCATTTGAGAGATATTTTATGGCTTGAATTTTGGGAGTAACAAGTGGGTATTGTATTTCTGGTGTACAGCCTGGGGACACTCCTTGTCAACCTCCATACTTTCTTCGTGATGTCATACAGCCTCATACTTTACAATTTCATCAACATCCTCTACCTGAGGCCAAACTCTTCCCTCTGATGTCCAGAATCATATATTCAACTCTATTTATTTAACATCTCCATCTGGATGTCTTATATGATTTCGAATATAACATGTTATTGATTTTCACTTGCTACACAAAACTCACTGTGTTATGCTTCATAGTTACCTCATATTCTGGGATGTCTGTCCTTGTATCAAGATATGTCTCCCTGAGAGCTGAACCCAGACACAGACAACTCAGTTAAGATGTATCCAGTAGAAACCTGATTGATGTTCTCTCTCATCTGAGGCTGGTTTTGTACCTGCAACACCTGGCAATTCTAACCCTTTTCTTTATGGGATGAATAAAATGAACCCATGACAGCTACCTGGTGTCCTCTTGCCGCTAATAAAATCTTTCCCAGATGGCAACCAGTGTTAAATTTTAAAACTACAATCCAGAGCATTCAGTCCTTTTTTAAAAAAATTCTCCAAGACACTTTTTTTCTGAATCCCCTGCTACTGATTTCCTATAGTTCTTTATTCAAGTTTCCCTTTAGCCATTTGACCATATTTAAGTGGTTTCAAGTATGATGGTTATGGTTCTTCAGAAACAGTTTCATCCCCTTTACTTCCTATCTTTGAGTAAGCTATATTTTACTGTGTCGGCATAACCTTGTGATTTTTTTTGAGAATTAGGAATTTGAAAAAAGCAGCCCCAGACTTGCAGACTGGCCCTGGGCTGCAGCAACCTGTCAATAACTAGTTTAACACTCTCTGAGACTGGGATCAGCCCAGGTTAAAGCTTATGGTCTTCACAGGTTACGTGAATATGCATGTTTGCCTGGTCCTTGAGTGAGTGGCCTTTTTCCATCACACCACATAAACCACTTAATGCTCCAAAGCTTTTCATATCAGCTCCTCTTGGGGTCTGAGCAGGTCCTCTATACATCTCTGCTGATAATTTCTTGCTCAAGACAACTGTGGGTCTGCAGAGTCCCTGCAGCTCTTTCTTGCTCCTGGTATCCATGTGAGGTGGGACAGAGCTCAGTCATTCAGGTAGCCGCAGAGTGGTTAGACCACTGCAAAGACAGTCTGCTATGCTTGCCCCTGCTTGAGAGAGGAGCTGGGATCTCAGCTGCTGCCAGTGCCATACCAAGGCCTCAGCACGCTGTGAGTATTGTTGGAAAAGGACAGAAAAAGCCATCACAGTACTTCTTACCATTGAACATGTGCCTACTTCTTATCTGAGACTCTCTTGCTCGCTTGTAGACCTCTGATGGTTCTCCACTGTTCCTCCTCAGTTATTTGGCTTGTTTTTGATGTCCCCATGGGCCATAAGACCCCAGAGCTCCCTGGCCAAAGATTTTGCTGACTCTCCCTTTGAATTCAGAATATATCCCTGCTATACCAGTCACTTTGGGAAACTGCATGGAGGATCCTAAAAAACAGTAAAAATGGGCCTACCTAATCACCCAGTGATTCTACTCTTAGCAATCTACCCAAAGGACACAAAAACACTGATTTGAAAGTAAATCTGCACTCCTATATTTATTTACAATAGCTAAAATATAGAAACAAGCCAAATGCCCCCAAACAGATGACTGGATCAAGATGTTGTCTATAAACACAAAGGAACACTCCTCAGTGATCAAAAAAGAAACTCATTTGCAGCAACATGGATGAAGCTGGAAGGGATTATGCTCAGTGAAATAAATCAGGAGATAAATAGCAGATAGTGTCACTTGTAGTCGGAACGAAGGAAAACAAACGAAGGATCCAGAAAAAGACAAAACTTGGAAGATGACCATAGAACTGAGGGGAAGGGTTCAAAAGAGGGGAGGGAAGAGCACATGGAACTGTGGAGTATGGTTCACAGAACTACGCAACTCCCCGAGGGGAAAAATCAAATATTGTATAATAAAGAGCAATGGTATTAAAATAAATTTCAAAAAAGACATGGGTGTGGGGATACGTCATGTCTTTATTGGTACTTTTATTATTTAGCCATCAGTATCTATTTTATCATAATGTCCTGAATTCCTCCCTAGATTACACAGTGCTTTTCTATGAAACACTTCCCCAAGTTCGTGTGACATTTCAGCAAAGTCAGAGATAGTTTTATCAAAACTTTACATCAGGTCATACTTTAAGCTGTTTATATCCATTTTTATCTAAAAATGCAACACTCCAGGTATAGTTTGGTTTCATTCAGTATTTATCCACAAACCTAACAGAGCATTATTTTCCCATTGACATATTCATGATAAGCTAGCATTTGTCAAAGCAAACTTTGGAAACATTTTAAAAAGATAGCGTCTCTGATTCATTTTTATTCATCTATACATAAAACAGAAGTGAACAATCTACTTATCTATTCCAAAGATCACTTTGTTAGAAATTTTACAAGAAAAACATCCAGAAGCTCTCATTAATCTATTCACTACTAAAGATACACTGGAATCTTCTAAGTAACAGAACTGGATATATTCTACTTTTTAATGTACCAGTGTCTTTAAAATACAGTAAACATCTTTTGTATGAAATTCTACAGGACCATAGGGACACACTGACTTGTAAAATATGTTTCATAAAATCTAAAGAAACTTAAAGCAAAATAAAAACCTATTTTTCTCAATAAAATAACTTTTCAACAAATGGAAAAAGTAACACTCATGTATTTACAAAGTAATTTTTTTTCCACAATAAGTATAAGACTTCTCAACTTAAATCTCAAGTATCAAAAACAAGTATTGAGGGGCCTCCATGGTGGCACAAGGGGTTGAGTGTTGCACTGTGGGATTTCCGTAGCCACTACAGCACGAGTTCGATTCCCAGCCAGGGGGGTGACCCACATGGTGCAGTAGACCTCTCCTGTCTCCCCGCTGCTCCCCTTAGTGTATTTCAATCAATCTGCCTACTCTGCTCCCCACTCTGTCTCTTGTGAATCCTCTCACCTCCCACACCTCTGGCCTGTACCCCAGTCCTTATATGCATAAATAATGGTTAAAAAATACCCAAATATTCAAAGTTAAAACCATTTTTTTGTACTCTTTCACATGCTGAAATTTATGTGAGAAAGTCAGTAGGCTGTGAGGCCCAACATCTAAAGTATGAACGCTTTAGTGTTTCTCAGACAATTTTTGATGAATTTACCTTTTCTGTGTATCTGTCACCTTTTGCAATTCTTTCAGTAACAAATAAATTTGACATCACATTATGGTTTCTATGCCAGAGATGCATTTCCTTTGTGGGCACTTTAGTTTGTTGTTTATGTTCTTGACACTTGTGAATAATTTTTCAAATTTATTTGTCTCCTTTCATATAAATAAAACTTGGACTCTTTCCTTCCAAATAGCACACAATGTTTGTACGGGTTTATACTGTTAATAAATTAACAGAGAAAGGATCTCTGAGCTAAATCTAACCTATTTAACAAAGCTATCAATTAGGAAAACACATTGATTTGGAAAATCAATAAAATTCCTATTTGCTGGTACAGATTCTGTGACTTCAATCTCTAAAAAAAGTATCCTACTGGTATTTTCTTCTTCCCAACAGAAAATATACATTTAGAAAATGGGAAAGTAAGCTATTTCAATAAAGTGATCCCAAGAGACATAGTAAATATATATTGTGTTTATTTGCTATTCAGTCAAACCCAGGTGATATTTCCATTCCCCAATCTGTTATTTAATATGTCCTGACCCTCACTTGCACCACCTTATATATCTCATTTCGAATTCAGTTAAATAAGTAAATCATATTCCCTTAGCCCGGGCACTTCATGGCTATTCTTTGCCACTGCTCAATCTTACCTTTTATTTTCACTTGTCAATTCAGGGCCATCAGCTGGAGCTCGGAAACATGGGCCTGCCCCTTCTCGGGACGATCAGCAATCGTTCACCCACACTTAGACTGAATTATGAAGACAGCTGTCGGTTAAGAAAGGAAAATGGTTTCAGATTTAATCCTGCAAAGGGTGAGGAGTGTTGAATTGGTTCTATAGCAAATGCAGGACTGTTTTCTCATGTGAACTCCAAACAGGATGAGAACCAGAAGACCCTCTTGATGCAAAAGGAGGAGTTGTCATTGTAACTCAGGTGAGCAGAGAAGCACAGTGCCACCCACGCCCGGCTCCTCGGTGAGGATGAAGGCCACCCCAGATCAACTCCCTTGGACTCAGAGTGCTGAGCAAGCGCCAGGAGTATTTATGACACGTCTCTGGGAAGTTTCCACAGACTCCCAGGGTCAGAGAAACACAGAAAATGCCGGGAAATCATGTCCGTTCCCCGTACAGTGCTGTGCTTCACACTGAAGCAGGAATTTGCAAACTTTCAGCCTATGACTATCAAAGAATGGACTAGCCTCTATTCATGTTTACATCTTTTAATCTGAATATATAAATTCACCATTCAATGTATGTCTGCAGATAGTTTTATCCCAAGTTTTTGTCAGGATTCATTTTTTTCTCATCTAGCTATACATTCAAATAGTTTTCACACTGTTTAATAGTCACTCAGAGGTAGTAATAGAATGCTTTTTTAAAAATTGATTCAGATATGACTAATTTTTTCTGTGCTTTCACACCTATGATACATTCACAGAAAATGTGATCATGTACAAAAATAGGAATGCTGATACCTAGGATTTAAGTCATTAACACAAAGACTGCTAATTCTTTGTTACACATTTACTTATTTTTATAGAATTCATTTCAGAGTACTTTGTGATAATTTTGTAACGACCAAAGTGGTAGCAGGATTTTGTTTTTAATAGAACGTGATTGGTAATAGATGATTAATAAACACAATGTATTTAAAGATCCAATTTTTATAAGTTAGCAGATGTTACTGTGCTTGTATAACTAGTTTCCTGTAGAGAAAAAGTAAAGACTTTTTGCATTAATTTCCTAGGTCTAACAACAAAATGTCACAGACTGAATGGCTTAACTTATAGAAATTTATTTCCTCGTGTTTCTGGAGACTGGAAGCTCAAGATCAAATGCTGATGCGTTTGGTTTTTCTAAGAGCTCTGTCCTTAACTTGCCAATGACCACCTTCTTTTGCCTCCTTGCACGACACCTGTTCTGTGCACACCTGTCCCAGCACTGTAGTCTCCTCTTCTTCACAATAACACTAGTCATCTTGAATTAGACTGAACCCATATGGCCTAATTTTACATTAACTGTACTCTAAAATTCTTGCAGGGGTGAGAAAAAGGGGTTGGATAAATTAGGTAAAGGGTCCATATTATTGTGAAACACAGAACTGGACATTTCGTGCTGAGCTTAATGTAATATATACAAATGTTGATTTATATGATGCATAGAAAACATAGGCTGTTACAATGAATATTACTTTGATAAAGCCTGTCTCCAAACACAGTGAAATTCTGAGGTCCTGGGGCTTTGAACTCTGAAATACAAATTTGGGGGGCATACAGTTCACCCCTTTAACACATGAGGAGCAATCGAATACATTTCTGTCTTTAGAAATCGTTTCTATTTCTTCTGAGTAAGGCAGCATTTCTCGAGCGAATAAGAGGCTCTGCAACCATGTGTTCTGATTCCAAAGCTTCTCTGCCATTGCTCCTTCTGTCCTTCTGTGTGAGCTACAGGACCTCTGTGGGCCTCTTTTTCCCCAATTTCTTCAGTAGAAATAACTGTAGACATAGCTCACAGATTCGGTGTGGAGGGAAGTGAATGAATTCATACATTTCATTCAGAAGAACATCTACAAATATTCAATAATTCTCAAACAATATTTGTACTTATTTTACTCATTTCCTTCTTTGGAGCAGCATATCACAAGTACACGCAATGAACACTAAATAAAAATCAAAGAGCAAAACTTTAGCAGTTTGCCCCTCTAAAGAAATATGCAATGCTGTCTATCTATCTATCTATCTGTCCATATAAAATTAATTTTCTCTCTCTCATATACTGTGCTTAATGAGTGAAGTACTAAAATATCTTCCATTATTTTTAATCTGGTTCAAGTGTATTTGATCTGATCCCTAAGAACCAAGAGAGCAGAGACTTTAAGGCCCTGTTAACTTGCCCTAGGAGAGACTTCAACTTTTTTTTGATGGTGAATCATTCAATACATCCATCTTTGAGGGATATATTTTATACAACTTGGAGAAAAATGATTATCTTCCATTACATAATAAGGAAAGGATTTTTAAAAAAGTGAATGAGTTCTTAGTATATACTAGTTAATATTCTAATGCTTTATGAGCATGTTTTCGCTTATTAGTCACCATTATCATGTGTTGTTGAAATTATTGTTATTTCCACTTCAAAGATTAAACCTACATCTCAAACCAAGTCTAAACAGTTTCAGATATGAAAGCCACAGAACCATATAAAAAAGAATCAAGATCTGTCCAAATGCATGTTTGTATCAGACACTATCATTTAAGGTTTTAACTTTAGGTAAATGTCCTTTTCTTTATTGGGACAGTAATTAACCTAAGATTTTAGTGTGGTAACTTTCTGTTCTCTTCATGGATAACCATGAGCGTAGAGCTCATCAGATATGAGGAGGAAATTTCTGCTGGAAGAATTATTCAGAACTAGGCAAAATAATTTACCATGAATACTTTTCAGTGTAGGCTTGATTTTCATTTTTCTAGGTCATTTTATAAATATTTATGAGAGAATTTAATTTGTACACTTGTGTCCAAAAGAAATGCAACCAGGTTATGTACAAAGGTATAAATAACCCTAAAGTAGACAGTTTATGATACTGTTGGCCCTTACCAATTTTATATCTAAACCAACAACTTATGTGTAATCCCCATTAACTGTGCCCTTATTTATTAATAAATTAAGCTAAATATTTGAAAAATCTTATTTTATATTTGAATGTGAATCATGGTTCTGCCTTTTTTGAAAAGCATGTTTTCAAGGGTTATTTTCTAGTAATTTCAGAAAAATAAAATTGTGATGATCGTATTATACTTGGGGCCCTCATTTTGAGCTTTACCTGGGAGCATATTGTTTCTTTCAAAAGTAATTTCATGATCTAGAAGGTTAAACATTTAAAATCTCGCAGCATGTTTATCGAGAGAAAAGTGAACATTTACTATCTGCAGAGATACAAGAGCAGTGAAGGCTGTTCCTATTTCTCCCTTTTTGGAGGCGCCAGCATGTGCAGAACCATCTAAGTTCTGCACCATATTAAAGTCTATTTCAGACACCTTTCACAAAATTTTGTGATTTTTGTAAGTTGTAGTTCATAACATGATGTATATACCCCAAACTCAAGTTTAACCATTCTAATCTCAAGAATAAGTATATAGACATGCATCACGGATTTAAATTTCCTTAAATTAATGCATATTAATATAAGAATATTTGGATATAAGAGACACACTGAAGATAATTGCCCACATTGAATTTTACAGAGGGTCTCTTAAATTGTAAAAATTGTGCAACTGAATCATAGTATTTAAAATATTGAATCAGGGCCTCCCTGGTGGCACAGTGGGTTGAGCATCACACTGTGAAGCATCCTCTGCACAGCAGTGCGAGTTCAATCCCAAGCCAGGGAAGGGACCCACAGGGTGCAGCAGACCTCTCCTGCCTCTCCAGCTGCTCCCCTCAGCAGTGTGTTTCAGTCAGTCTGCCTGTTCTGCTCCCCACTCTGTCTCTGGTGAGTCCTCTCACTTCCTGCACTCTGTCTGTACTCCAGCTCTTGTGTGCATAAATAAATTTCTAAAAAAATTGAATCATAATATTTAAACTGAATCATATTATAATTTTGATATTTAAAAGATAATTTATAGATCAATTTTCAGTATTCTTCACTAAAAGTAGAAAATAAAGAATCTGAAAGAAATTTAAGTGTTTAATAGAAGGTTCCAATCTCTTGGAAGCAGGAGAGTGTCACACCAAGTTCTGTAACATTAAATGATTTAAAAACCCCACCTACACATCATCACTTCTCATGGCTGAAGAAGAGCATCTGACAATGAAAATGATGACTGCTGTGTGTCTATCTTAGACACTGAACATATTTTCCGAACAGCCAGCCTCATCAGCTGCAGTCACACAGCATTAATTCTTCCCCCAGAATATTGGATTTTGGAACGGATGTAGCACTGCCCTCCTCACTGAATGCCTCCTCCCTATTCCTCTGTTCCTTTCTATTTCAAGGACAGTAAGTATGCCTTCCCTTTCACCTTTCTGGAAGAGGACTAGAGACAAAGAACGAGTGTGAAAAGCCAAGAGCATGTTCTAAGTATAATGGAGCACTTCTTCGTGATACATCATAAAGTTTGTTTGACTTCGACTTTGGCACATGAGAATTTACGTAGCAAATGGGTCTTTCCACACCTCGGAAGAACCACTGATCATCTAACACTGAAAGAAAAAAGTGGACATAATGGAAGACACATTCGAAAGTGATGTAAACACAGGTCCCAGCTCAGTGGGGGGCGCTTGCTCAGTGGATGGCGGGTGTAAGACTCATGACTTAAGAATTACCCAATCTCTTACTTCACCCTGACTTGTAGAGGCTATTTGAAATCACCATCATAGAGAATTTATGTTCTGCTCTTCTGTTCGTAGATCTGTGCTTAAACAAAGCTTAAAGTAAGTAAAGTAAGTAAAGCTTAAAGTAAGTAAGTAAAACAGGGGGATCTACTGAAATCCACTGCTGAGGGGAGCAGCATGGAGGCAGGAGAGGTCTGCTGCGCCCAGTGGGTCCCTCCCTGGCTGGGGATCGAACTCGTGCTGTAATAACTGCCGATACTTCATTGTGCTGCGACTTAACCCCTTGCACCACCAGGGGGGCCCTTATGCTTTCTATTCTTTTGAGAATGTTATAAAACATAAACTACAAGGTCTTTTAGCTACATGTCTACCTTGTAAGTGTAACATCACTGAAACCTGTTGGAATATGAATTTTTCTTCTAAGATACAGGCAGGAGACTCAAGGAAAAATGAGGAGAAAGAGGAACCTGAAACAATTACAAATATTTGCAAGTTGAAGGGCTTCATTCTCTTCCAAAAAGCTCCATAAATAGTTAAGAAATGATGTTTGCTCTACGTTTCATTGTTCCCTCTTATTAAACAGACGGCCCCATTTGGAGGTAACCATAAACTAGAGTATTTGACCAATTAGCAATCGAGTTCAAACTACAGTCTTCAGACTGTTGGCTCAGAATGTACCTCAGACATACATTTACAAACTTCACCGATTGTAGTTGGCTTATGTACCAAATTCCATATGGACTGGGCAGCGGGACAGAATATGATTACGCCAAACAAATCTGGCATTAAAAGCCAGCTCCAGAATTCCCCACATATATGAGAGCGAGGTCTGGTGGAGATGTTCACGATCCATTAAGCTACACCCCGACATTTTGCAGTCAGAGAAGGTGAAGGGCAAAGAGGGAAATACGATGTGTAACATTTTGCTGCAACCGGAAGGTCACACGTTCTCCCACACCTCCCGGGACTCCCTGAAGCCCCTGTTTATGGAGCCCCACAGAGGAGGAGGGAGGGGGAGTGGGAGGGAGGAGTACATTATAAACTTGATGTGTGGTAGTTAACCACAAGCATACGTTTAGAAGTCTTTACTTCTAGATTTGCTTTTCAAAGAACTATTAAAATATAAAATAGATAGGCAGGACCCTCCATATTAACGCAGGATGCCAAAGATGGGCCTCACTATCCAGAAAGGTCAACAAATAGAGGCTGAAAAACTTACCCGAAAACCTCCACAGGAGGAAAAAGCCCTCTGGGTGCCAGCCGCCCAGGACAGGCAGGGGCTGTGGGGCCGGAGGGCACGAGCAGGCTCTCCATCAGGCAGCCGGCCCAGGAGGAGGCCTGGCGCCCTCGGGGGCTTTTCCAGGCGTTTACTGCTCTTTACATCAGAGGCGACCACGCAGGCAGGCAGCGGGCTCCTCGCTCTGGGTGACTCTGCACTCATCTGGGCTCTCTAGCCTCTGCTTTCTTCTTACTCTGTCCTCCTCTCCTGCTGGCATCCTCGTGACACCGCCCTTATAAGCCCGGCTTCCGCCCAGGTGCGCCCACCTGCGCATGCCCACTCCCTCCTCGCGGTGTCCATCAGGCATGCGCGCAGGGCCTCAGGTGTCCGTGGTTACACCAGCTGCGCGAGGGCGGAAAAGCCTGATCACTTTCCATTTACCCTACAGGGCCCCAGGGGCGTGGGGGGTGGAAGGCTGGCAGTGACCTAGCCTCCCAGCCATGGCTGTCGCTGTGCCCTCTGTCCTGCAGCTCCCTGGTGCTCTTCTCTGACTCCCTCTCCTTCCAGCCTCCTGTGGTCTCCTAAGCAAGTGTTGGTATTTACATATGCACGGCCCATGCTCGCAGGCCTCTCCGCCCAGGTGCCTGCAATTACAGGTGCACAGCGTGCGGAGCTCAGCTCCCAAGCGCCCTCCACAACATGTCGGCACGTGTGGGCGGTGGAACCTAGGAGAAAAGCAAGGCCCAGGTGCTCCAGGAAGGTGGGCGAAGCCGGCTGCTCTCCACTTTCCGTCTGAGGCCATAAGAGAGTAAGGAGAGCTCGTCACAGCCTTTGGAAATTAGCAGGGGCCAGAGAGAAGAGTCCGGAGCTAGCCATGCTGATGCTCACGTATCTTCACCTCTCACCTCCCCTCTATTGTCCCAGGCGCAGCATCCACACACCTGTGTGACAGCAACTCCTTCACGCAGGTCTTGTAAACTGTTTCCCCTCGGGGTCGTGATCCAGAGATAGTCACTTAGGTATTTGCCCTCATACCTACATCAGCAGTTGTTCTGTCTCTACCAGTCAATTTGCACCACGAAAAATAAATACCTGATGATTTTTCCTACTTCAAAAAAAAGAAGAAGAAAAAAAACTAAAGCAATTCATTTCCAGCAAAAAAAAAAGAAAGAAAGAAATTCCTGGAATAAAATAGAGTAGAACTTCAGATAAACCTCAATCTCTCCCAGAAGGACAATCACAAAAAAAAAAAAGATAGTTAAAACGGGAAAAGCAAACAAGATAAACCTGTTTTTAAAAAGCATTTTTAAATTGCAGGAAAAGAAAGAAATTCTTTTGAGGCCAGAAATAATAAGAAAGCAAAAATCCCCAAAGGATGACCCAGCGTTGAAGCCAATTCTTGTGTATTCGTCTTTGGTCTTGGAGTTTCTGCCAATCATTGCTGGCCTAGAGCCGTGGTTTTAACTAGCTAAGTATTTGGACGCACTACAAAGGGTAGGACTGAGACTTGGATGTCAGCTAAGAAACCTAGAGCTGAGATTTTAGAAATTCAATCCCATTGACTAACGCTGAAAGGATAGGAAAAAGAATAAAGAAACTGCTGTTACTTGCAGATGATATGATTGTATATGCTAAAAAGTAAAAAAAGAATTTATGAGCCAGTTACTTTAATTAAAAACAGAGTTCAGCAATTTTGCAGAATAAGACCATTTCCAAATTTTAATTGAATTTCTATATCCTTGCAACAAACAATTAAGAAATACAATAATCTCCTTCTCTAAGTATATCTGTCTTCATAGATCTCTCTCTGTAACTTTCTGTCTCTCTCTCACAGATGAACATTTATACACATACATACATGTCTATAGAGACAGATTGATAGGTAGGTACATAGACACTATTTAAAATCTATAAACACGGGCCTCCGCGGTGGTGCAAGGGGTTAAGCACCTCACTGTGGGCCTTCTGTAGCCACTGCAGCGTGAGTTCAATCCCTGGCCAGGGAGCAGACCCACATGGCATAGCAGACCCCTCCTGCCTCGCTCACAGCTCCCCTCAGCAGCGTATTTTAGTCAATCTGACTGTTGTGCTCCCCACTCTGTCTTGGTGAATCCTCTCACCCTCGCAACTCTGGCCTATACCCCAGCTCTTCTATGCATAAATAAAAATATTTAAAAAATAAAATATCTAAACAAGATGAGTAGTAAATCCTTGACCTTTCCACCCAATTCATCTACCCACTTCATGGGGATGGCACAGATAAAAGTCTAGCCTTTCCTAATGTATCTCTTTTGTTAACAGCAGCAGGTACCCCACTCGGGAAAGATGAGCTCACAGACCAACATGGTAGCAGCAAAGTGTGAGCCCTTGTAATAGAGAAAACAGTGAGAAAAGCCAGAGACAATAAGGAAACCGTTTCCTTCCTAATTAATAATGACATTGGAGAACTGCTGAAGTAATGGGAGCCACGGGAATCTAGAATCAAAGAAAACAGTTGATATTCTGTACCCACTTTCTATGGGAGGCATTGCAGAATGATAACACAGGCAAGGGTCCCCTTTGCTTTTATAGTTTAAAAACATGACTTTATTGATTATCTCTTTCAGATATGCAAAGGATGTAACACAGCCGTATAAAAAGAGAGAAGTGGATCACTGCATTTGGTTATCATTCATGATGACGTAACATGAAAGCACTCCAGTGCAGCTTACACAGGGCATACATTTACAGGAGAAAAGCGTGATCGGCAGAACATGCTGTCTGTGTAATCTCAAAGCAGAAGTCTGTGCCATGGGGAAGGCCACCTGAAAAGCCACAAAATTGTACATCGGAGTTCAATTTCTTAAAAGGGGTATTGTTCAATGGATGTTTCACTAATTCCTCCTCTTTCCGGTTACTATTATGTTTGTCATTAACTCTTCAGTTAAAGTCCATAATCTGTTTTTGGAGATACATTTCACAATTGAAAAACAGAAAACAGATTAATTCTTGATCAGTGGGTAGTTTTTCCATAGCTTCATTTGTCTTCTAATAGCAGCAAAAGTTCTGGAAGTCTTTTCTTCATGCTGACTCCCATTTTCTCTCATCCCTTTCTGTTGAATCCATTTCACTTAAACTATAGATTCTTCCATTACAGAAATTGTTCTTTTCAAGGTCATAGTGACCTCCATCTTGCAGTTTCCCATCTTCATTTGTCAGTTCGTCTCATATTGGTACTCCCAGACACGTTGGATATTGTTGCCTGGAAACATATCTTGGTCCTGAAATACATTCTCATAGGACCCTTGGACAACACAACTCTTACCCCATTTTGTTTATTTTCAATATGTCTGTCTTACCCCCCTCGTCAACTTTCTCCATGATTAGTGGAGAGTTCAAACAGTCCGCACTTTATGCTCTTTTTTTGTCTTTTGATCAATGCACATTTCCTTGATGTTTTCTTTCTGCCACATGGTTTGAAGGCTACCAAGTTTAATACCTGCATAACTGACCCCTACATTCATCTCTGAAGTTTTGTATGCCAACGGGACACTGGACATCTCTCTTTTCTTGTCAATTGGCGTCTCTAAATTACTTTATCAAGTACTAACACTGCATTTACCTCCTCAAATACACACACACACAGATCTTTCACTCACTGTCTCCATCCTAGGAGTAACAAACTGTCATTTCAGCTACTGCTCAAGCCTAAATCTATCCTGACTTCTCTACCTTCACACACATACACTCACACATGCACATGCACATACATTCAAATAGTATATCAGGAAATCTCTTGTTATCCCTACAAAATATTTCCAAGATCCAACTGTTTTTCTCTGTTGCCCTCATTTACCACTTATCAGTGAGTCATCTCTAGTGGAACGTTCAATAGCTTTCTAGTAAATATTTTTGCTTCTAAGCTTATCCTACGTGAGACAGACAGAATAAAGGGCCCTCAAATATGTCCACATTCTAGTCTTCAGAATCTAGGAACATGTTAGAAGTTAGCAAGAAGGAAATAAGAGAGCAGATGACATGAGTTTGACCATGAAGACATGAGTTTGACAGATCCTGGGCTTGACCGGAGTAGAGTAATGGAATCACAGCTACCCAGAAAACAGAACGGGAAAGCAGAAGAGAGAATGAGAAATACAAAAGAAGGATTCAGTCTAGTGTTATAGTCTTTGAAGAGGGAGGAAAGGGACTATGACAAGAAGACGGGGCAGAATCTAGAAGCTGAAGAAGACAAGGAAACAAACTGGATCTTTCTGAGAGCTTCCAGAAAGGAATGTACCCTGCCATCGCCAGACCTTGGCTCAGTGAGAAGAATGTCCAACTTCTTTACTAACTGTAAAATAATACATGTGTTTCATTTAAGTCACATAGCCGGTGGTAATTTGTTATGAAATGCAAGGAAACTAACACGAAAACCTACAATTTCCTCTTGCATTGTAGTTAAGTGCCTTGGGGAACATGTTAAAAAGATCGAAGAGTGCCATTTCTCTGCTAAAGATCTTTCAATGATTTTTTTTAAATTACAAAATGAAGTTCTCAAGATGGTCTCTAAGACAGACCTAAGTAGCCCAAATCCCCAGTGTCTCTCTGAACTCACTTTCTTTGTGGGACTCTCATTTGCCTCTTACTCTTTCTGAAACAGAAGACATGATCCCACTTTGGAATACTGTAGCTACTCTCTCGCCAGTTCTCTCTCGGCAGCCAAGTCTCTCTCCTCCTTTTCTTTATTTCCCTGCTCATAGGTGCTTCGTAGGGAAATTGTCTCTGCTTAGCAAGGCACCCATCTCTCTCAACAATATGCTTTCTCCCTCTCAGCCTCATGTCACTCTTTTCACAGCATTGTTCACCACTGGACTCATTACTTGCGTATTTTTAACATATCTCTCTCCCCACTTCCTTGCCTACTGGAATGCACAGATAGGAGAGCGACTATAGCCCCAGTCCTAGGAAGATTTCTGCCACACACGTTTATAATGAATATTTCAGAAATGGATGAAAAAACACATGAAGGCAAATTTCACCCTGAGAAATACACAAGGGACGTTATACAGGACGCACGCCTAGCATGCAGGTGCCTCATACATCTTCAATGAAGGAAGCAGGCAGAATGCTACCGTTTACTTAAAATATGTGGATTCCTTATGCTTAGAGAAGTTCAGTGTCACCGTCAAAGGCAGGTTACCTCCCAAAGCATCAAACACCAGCAGAAACAAAACCACGATTCTAACAATGATTTATTAATGCTCTGAATCTCTGTGCTTCAGTCTTCTACGGTGTCTGCCTTTTCCTACAAATGTCACAGAGCCTTATGTTTGACTAGAAAAAACAAACTTAACAGTTCTAAAGAGAGCCACTGTCCCCATGTATCTCTAGAGCTTTTAAAATAAGTCTTCATACAATTTCTTAACCTCCAAAGTTGAGAACAACTTTAGGAATAAGTCAACAATAATAAGAGTGAAAAAGGAATTTTACTAGTTGTATGAAAAGACCTACTACAGACTATTAAAGATTAATTTTACTAATGAGTGCAAATACCCCCCCATTTAGTAGATTGATTAAGAAAAAGGAAAATTTTACAAACATCTCATTCATACTTGAGTAAAGGTAGTATTGAAACTAAGAAAATCCAAGCTGTGCATACATTGCTTGGTGGTTGAAAAATGATGTTGCCAATTTAGGGAGAAACAAACTTAATGTTTGTAAACAATTACATAAAATCTCTGGGTCTTTCAACATAGACACACAGATGACTTGCTTTCTTTGATTTTATGTTGATTTTAATAAAAGTGATGTAATAAAACGGTACCTCTATGGTTAGTTTGGCAACAAAAATATTATCCTCAGAATAATGGTTTGAACATAAGAGGAGAGGGAGAAGAGGAAAGGAGAGGGGAGCAGGAGGTAAGAGAGAGGCAGGGAAGGGAGGAGAGGAGAGGAGGTTAGAGAGGGGAGGAAGGAGGGAAAGCGAGCTTATTTGTGTCCATGGGAATTTTTCTTTGTGAGGCATATCTAAATTTCTAAGATAGCATAAGACACTACAACGCCTAGCTGCTGAACGGTCGTATTCATTCAAAATATTCTCTATTTTCAGAAATGGTATGTTTAAGGAGTGATAGATACTTTTCTCTAATACTGTAACAAGCAGTACTGAAAATGTAGTTGCTTGATATACTGCCATGAGTACAGAATAAGATTAGGGATATTTTAAGGCTAGAAATTAAAAGCCCAAACTCTTTAAAAATGAAATGAAATAAAAAATAAATTTTATCCAAGTCTTTTACACTGTTTACATTGTAAATATTGGAATTTGAAATACCTACTTTCATTTGCTTAACTACAGTCTACAATATTTTAATAAAACAATTAGGTGATAATAAATGGATTCAAAGATTCTACTTTTCTGAATTTTCTATTTCGAAGTAATGAATGAAGTCTCATTCTTTGAAAATGAGAGTGGCAGTAACAACCATCGGAAACCTTTGAAATATAACAAAGCAGGTGGGAAAACACTTAACAAAATTACAATGAAAAATTATGTCTCATAATATAGAATAATGGACTCTTCAGTGAATATAAGTGAAAACACCACACCAGGCAAGGAGCTAGAGCTTCATAATCTTTGATTATTCTCTGTTTGGTACAGCTTGTAACTTATTCACATACCGATCATTTTTCTCCTTTTCAAAGGACACGTTCAGTGTAACCTGCACAATTTATTATATTAGTGTCTCTGTTGTCATCTTGAAATATTGTTCATTTAAATGAGGTTTTAATGAATCATCACAAAAAAGATATAACTAAAATGTTGCTCTTGAGTATGTTTTGAGAGCATCAGCTTTGCCTTTGGTATTTTGTGTTCTCTCTGAAATATTTGGACTGACAGTATCAATGTAGATGACCAAAATCGGGGATTAAATGCATGTTGTCTTTCAGCCATTGTGCTACATTTTGCCTAATTTCATAGTCTTAGTAAGACGTTAGCATCAAGTGATGGGTCAGCGAGACTGGTCACTCCCTGATGTCAAGGGCAGTCTTTGAGGTCACACGACATGGCCCGCAGCTGTGACATTCTCACGTGCGTTGGGTGGATGGTGAATCAGGTTCCATGTAACCCTGGGATGATGACGGCAAAATGAACTACTTCTAAGTTGTGATTTAAGAAATTGAGGTTGGAGATATGTTACAGCAACAGAACATAATTTAGTAACAAAAAGAATTGACACTGAAAATCTGAAAACTTTTAGGGGATCACTAAAACAAAGGATGGTCCCTCCGTCCCTGAGGTGCCGAAGAGAAAAAGGAAAGGAACAACTGTTCCCAGGTTATCCAAATGTTCTCCCTCCTGCTGGAATATATGAAGAAAAGAGGATCGTTTACCCAAATCTATCCATCTAAGCCTATCTGTGATAAATGGAGACTTAAAAACGTGTCTCAAGTAGGCAAAACAAATTGTTTACCAGGGTTTGCAAACATCGAAAGATAGTCTCATTAATCAAAAACTAATTTGTTGAACAGAAGCAATAAAATAAATGCATCTAAAATAAGTAATTATGTGAAAAATCATACAAAGGACTTTTTACAAAAGGAGCCTGATTTATTAGCAGGTCACCAGGCCAGGAAGCAAAGGTCTACACCATCAGTCCACTCCAGCTCCACTTGCTCCCTCGTCCTTTGTAGGAGTCAGTCTCCCTCTCAAAGAGCAAGTGAGAGGGGGATTTGGTGAGTGTGAGCAGCATGAAAGAGGCAGGTATGCCCTGTGGGACCTAGGCCCGGCCAACTTCGGTCCACCTGCGTGTTCACACTTACCTTCTATATTGGTATCAAGTGTGGCTTCTTTCATAATGCCCCCTTTTTTTTTTTCTTTTTTTTTATTAAAATATTTTAAAATTTACATATACTCGCCATTAATTGTAATCCCCATGTATTCCCCATCACCATCTCACCAGTGCA
>JAGFMF010011614.1:11303871-11324557 GCA_019455555.1 Galemys pyrenaicus | reverse complement strand
GTAGGATGGCCATTTTGATGACGTTAATTCTTCCAATCCATGAGCAAGGGATATTTTTCCATTTCTTTGTATCTTCTTCTATTTCTTTTAGCAATGTTGAAACTTTCATATATTTTAATAGCTTATGTGGCCTCACGCATTCATAAAAGCAAACCAGTTATTTAAAGCAGATATATCAATGTAATGTCTTAAGTTCATGATGATCTTTACGTTCCACTCCAGTCCTGAAATCTTACAAATCTACATGCCAACTTAAGTTCTTGACAGGTTTTTTCTTAACTCCTTGACCCTGCCCTTTTTATGATTTTAATTTGTTCTGACACCAGAACATCGTCTCCTTTCATAACTTGAATCAGCAGTCACTGAATATCTTTAGGGCAATGCCAAGTCCCATTAACCTGAGTGATGAATCAGCAGAGTGAAGTTGAGCAATGTAAAATATTTAAGATGATATTTAATATTTAAGTTTCCCCTCTTCTTGCAATTTATCTAAAGGTCTTTTATGGGGATGTGTGATTTAATCTGTTGATGCTTTTAAAAGTGTGTAGCACTACCATACATTTGAGGTTACTTTGGTCTCCTTTATTTGAGGTTGGTGTAATTTCTGTATGGGGGTGGCTTTAGTATTTCAAAGGCAGAATTCTCGAAAGCTTGTTTGGGCATTCTAGCAGGGGTGCACAGCTACTTCTACATCCTTGACCAGAGAATGTCCCATCTCTATTTGGGGAAGACTCTCCTCTTCAACCAAGCATTTCTGGAGGGACTGCTGGGTTGGAGGTGGGGGCAGGAAAGAGACACCGATTCAGGCATCCAGCTAGCCCACCCATCCAAAGGCAGAGCTCTGCAGCAGATACAGAAGCACGAAGGGGTAGTCCCAAGCATACCTGGACTGGTGAAATGGTCAGTTCCCCTTTGCGCATTTGGATGTTTGGGACTCCACGACAGGAGGAGCTGCTGTTTCCCCAGAGGAATCTTAGAGCATAATTCATATCTCCTTTCGACTCTCTCGCTGAGAATGTCTAGGATTAAGCCACATAGTTTGTTCATTCTAAAACATCCCTGCTGATTCAACAGATACTTCTCTGGAAACATTGGCTTTACATAGACGGTAATAATGTGAAGTAGACACACAGGATATAATTCAGAAAACACTGGATTCCATCAATAACCCCTGAGCTCCTGCAAGCTTTGTCTTTCTATTATTTCCAAAATGCCTCTCTGACAGTGGCCTGTCTAATACAATCCAATTCAAATGAAATAATCTCAGTTTCCTTCGCTATCTCCTGTATTATTTGATTTCTGTGCCTCTCACCATCTTAGTCTAGTCCCTGGTAAAACATACACAGTCATTTGTATACATTTAGGGAATGTGTTTGTTTCTACTAAACACAGTGCAATAGATTGAGACAGATATTACTTTTATTTTTGGTAATACTCCAAAATATCTTCTGCAATACTTTTTCCATAGATAATGCAAATAAGCAGATTCATTTGTGTTAACACAATCCTGTAGAACAATGACAAGCTCATACTCTCTGATACACAACACTGATTCTAAATTTCTTCTTTCCTCGGCACAGCTGCTCTGTAGACTCAAATATACTTCCCCCCTTTTCCACTGGATGCTATCTCATTGATATAAGACCAAGCTTGAAATGATTTCCTCTGTGAACCTTTCATCACCACTCTTGGATTAATATGTTGCTATCCACTCATGTTCCCCTAATTATTTGTCATATTTTACTTTCAGAACTTGTTTTACAATGCCATCGCTCGGTCAAAGTCAATATTAGTCTTTGCTAGAACCTGGGATCTGGGACTTTAACTATGTGACTTCAGAGCTGATGTCTTGTTCGGTACATGATACACAGGAGGGAATGAACACAGCAAATTACCCACACAACAAGGAGACACACAGGTCCAAAGTTTCTAACAGTATGGATATGGGACAGGAAGCAGGAAGATAAACAGCAGCGTGATTATTGCTGACGGAGCCCCTGTAGTTCTCAGGCAGACATTCTTTGCTTTATTATAATTGATAAGAGGTAATTCAAGCAAAAGTACAGAGAGAGACATAGAAATGTTTTTGGCAGTTTTGACAGACAAAAGTGGACTGTCAGGTTCCTCTGCATCAATAAGGTCAAAAATAATAAAAAGCATATAAAACAAGGGCTGAGTTTCACCTATATTGTTGTTGTAGTTGAATATCGTGAAAACAGTGATTGCTTCACACGCAATTCAGTTTTTTCATGCTCTTCCTCTGTTTGGATATGTAATTATTAATATAAAATAACCTATCAGTAGTTTCATGTAGAATTTCTAAACCCAATCCGTATTGTAACTTTGAGAGACTTCCGTCCAGTCTGCATATTTGGGTCACATATACCCCTAATGATGACGCTGAACTAAGCCCTTTATTACAGGCTGGTGCACTTACTTGCCAGTGGTAGGTAGTGAGGGGCTCTACCACAGGGTAAGGCAGAGATGGCAAAGGGTGTGGGTGCTGTGCCCATGGAGCAGATATGGAACCCACAGGAAAAGACAGTGATGAGGTCGACTAGCACTTCTAGAAACGTTTCACTTTTAATAAAATCACGTTCTGAACTTGTAAACACCAAATTATTGAAGTTTTATTAAAGACACTGCAAAAATATTCTTAAAGAAAGCATTAAACAATCATGTTAATAAAGGTGGAACTTACTAAATCAAAGGACTTTCTTTGGTTTTGAGTCCCTCCTCTTTTTTTTTTTTTAAGATTTATTTATTTATGTATACAAGCACTGGGGTACAGGCCAGAGGTGTGGGGGGTTGAGAGGATTCACCACAGAGAGCAGGGAGCAGAACAGGCAGATCAACAGAAGTACACTGCTGAGGGGAGCAGCGGGCACAGCAGGAGAGGTCTGCTGCACCATGTGGGTCCCCTGCCTGGCTGGCAGCAGGGATCAAACTCGTGCTGCAGTGGCTGCGGTTTGCTTCATAGTGCATTGCTTAACCCACTGCGCCGCCAGGGAGGCCTTTGAGTCCCTCCTCTTAATAAGAGTGAAAATTTTTTAAAAAGGAGTATTTAATCTTTAGTAAGCAATTTACAAAGTTTACTGTAGGTTTTTCTATTTTCATTTTAATCCTACAATTAATAAGTTACTATCTATTAAAATAATATAGAAGACTAAGAAAATGCTTAATGTGTAAAAAGGAATGTTAAGTAAATTAACACGAACTGAATAACACTGGAAAAACTTATCTGAATAACAAAGGAATGCCAGTGAGTAAAAGGTCTGACACAAAGTCTTTACAATGACTTAAAGAAATTTTCTTCTTTAATTTCAATTTCGTTATGCTATTTTAAATACCATATTCACCAAGAAAATAATTCATCTGCTTAAAAAAGACTTTCCATGTTTAGTTGTTTTTATAGTTATAAAAAGTCAACACACTATAAATCTACATTTTAAGAAGGATTTAAAAAAATGAGTATAATGTTGTTTAATCCAGCATTAGATATTACTTTTTTATAGCCAGCATCAGATTGCTTCACAATAGACTCTTCAGTCTTTCTTAATCAAATTTTAGAAAAAATAAATTCTAGCACCTGTTTGCCTAATTAATGTATATTAATGAGATTAAGTGTTATATTAAGTTTTTTTGTATTCTAAACCTTTGACTACATTTAAAGGTCATAACTAAGTATCTGTGGGAAACATATATTTATTCATTTATTTTTAATCTCTTGTTGCTTTATTTTTTTAATTATTTTTTTCATATAATGTTTGCTTTCTTTTCTCAGGTATGGTCCCCAGAGAATCCCCACCACTGATTCACCTGTGCACTGTCACCACAGTCCCTTGTGCTCCTCCCGCCTCTGTTTGGATTCCAACCCCTCCCTCTCCCATGCAGAATGTCTCCGATGTACAGTCTGTTTATTTTTGTTTTGTTGTGATTTTATTGTTGTTATGTTTTCCCTTGATCTCCTATATTCCTTCTATAAGTGAAACCATCCGGTATTTTTCTTTTGACTTATTTCACTGAGCATCAGCTCTCTAAGCTTCATCCATGTTTCCACAAAAGGTATTAGTTTATATATTTATTTTTGAATTTATTTATATATTGAATAGTACTTTTTTGTGTGTATATAGAACACATCTTGATCCAGTCAACTATTTTGGGGCATTTGGGTTGATTCCAAGTCTTACTTATTACACATAGTGCTGCGGTAAACACACAGGTGCACTTATTCTTTTAAACACTGTCTCTGTGCTCTTTGTGTAGATCCCTAGGAGCGGGATTGCTGGGTCATACGGTAACTCCATTTTCCGTAGACTGAGGAATCTCCGCACAGGCTCCCATGGTGGTTGCACCAGTCTGATTTCCCACCAGAATGTAGGAGAGCCCCCTTTTCACCACTTCCTTCTGCAGGAAACATTTATCTGTCACCTGTTACCCCTTCCAGGAAGGAGGCCGACCTGAGGGAAGTGTGGCCAGCGACATGTCCCAGGGCTTGCACCTTCAGGTTCTCCCTCAGCTCAGAGTTACCCTCCTGGAATTCTTTCTGTCCTAGGTTACCCACATTCAGGGACTGAATGAGACTGAACTACCGTGATTCCGTCAAGTTACGCCCTGCCACAGAAACACCCACGATGTTTGCTCCAGTGCTCCCAGTGATTCGTGTTCAGTGAGTGCCGCAGTTCAGTTCTCTCCTGCCTCTTCCTCCCGCCCACCTTCCCTTCACAGGTGTTGATGACTACTAAATGGGTGGCACCCCAAACTGGCATGGCACCTGCTCCTGCAGAACCTAATCGGTGGCAGTTTTACCTGAGTGGTTGAGAAATGCAGGTGATGAGGTTTTATAGCCAACTCACTAGACACCTGGCTGGCAGCACACACCATGTCATGGCGTGGCTGGAGCACAGACAGCCCTGCACAAGGTGGCTGTTTGGATGCCCAAACCAGAGATGGATGTTGATGGTGCATGGTCAAGGGTAAGGCACTCACCGACAAGCATTTGGGACACATGAAAGAAACAGTAGATGCCCACAGAAATAGTATCGCATAAGCATGGGTAAGCATGCCTAATGCTCTCTAGACAGATGGTGAGTTTCGGAGGTAAAGAAATGTGAAATCCAGGTGTGAAATCCTGAGGTTTGGTGGCATGTAAAGAATGTCGAACTTCCTAAGGGGAAGGGCAGTGGAAGTTGAATACCAAGGTCAGAACTGTGGTTCAACTTCAAAGACAACCACGCACTTCACCAAAGTAAGTATATGATGGCCAGAGCAGAGTCCTGGCTGGGGGGTGACTTCCTGGCATGTGAATAAGAGCCGGCTCTTCCCAAGAGCTAAACTTGGGAGTCGACGCAGTGATGTTTGCCTTACAAAGCAACACTCTCTTGGGGTTATTGGACTTTACTAGGACAAGTGACTTGTGAAAAAGAGCTTTTTAAGGTTAAATCTGTCTTTACTATTGAAAACAAAACACTAACACTAGATCATTCTATTACTTAGAAACCAATAATAATAGATTTACTGCACTAACTTTTGAAAGCACTATTGCCACTCTTCATTTCTTTTCATGATAATATCTGAAAAGTACACACACAAAATTAAAAAAAAAAAAACTTTGAGCATTCCTACCTCAGAAATTTTCCTACCCACCACTTTGATAACTTGGTCTATAATTAGTATTAAATCACAGTATGACCCAAATGAGAATACGGTGAAGCTGAGAGGACAGAAAGAGAGTATACCATAGGTGTTTTTTTTTTCTCTCTTTACTTAATTTTACTTTATGCATACAAGATGGGGTACAGCCAGAGTGCGGGAGGTGAGAGGATTCACCAGAGACAGAGTGGGGAGCAGAACAGGCGGATCCACTGAAATCCACTGCTGAGGGGAGCAGCGGATGAGGCAGGAGAGGTCTGCTGCGCCCTGTGGGTCCCTCCCCAGCCGGGGATTGAACTCGCGCTGCTGTGCAACGGATGCTTCACAGCACAGTGCTCAACCCGCTGAGCTACCAGGGAGGCCCCTACCACAGGCATTATAATCCTTAGCTGCCCACTACCTGGCAGGAACGTAAGGGGCACATGGAATTGTCTACTTAGGATGCTTGATTAAGGGGTCTGGAACTGTTTCCAAAAAAAAATATATATATATATATATATATTGATAGGTAAGACTTAATGACTTGGGAGCACACTCCTGAATTTCAGGATTTAATACCTGTTCAAGAGAACATGAAATGGCTGACTCATCATGAGGATGGTTTATAGGGGCATGGAAAAAAGGACGACTTTCACAGATAAAATTGTAAGGAAACAATTGAGGAAAGGATCCAAAGGCTGAGGCAAGCAGGCAGCGTGGAGAGGGGCCAGAAGACGTGCTGAGACTGCTCCCTGGGGAAGTGTGCAGGGCCCGCAGTGACAAGCCTGCTGGGGTGCCCGGTGGGGACAGGAGCACCGCCACATGCTCCGTGGGGCTCCAAGCTACAGCTCAGCTGTGCCAATGGAAGAGGCTGCGGAGAACTCAGGCTGACAGCCATGGTGCTCCCAAAACTACAAAGGTGAGGTGATGCCTATTAGCCCCGAAGCCAAGGGTTACTATCACGGTGATGGGAAAGTTGTAGGGGCGGAAGAGGAAAGAATCACGTAAGGCTCTGGAGAGAGGTCACAGACCACAGTGTCATAGGGAAAATAGAGAGGAATCCAGCACTGGTCCCATCCAACTTGCATTAGCAGAGCAAATCAAGAATGCCATCGAGGAGGAGGGGAATGGGACCGTTCCACAAATGCACGCGTGCAGTTCTAGCTTAATAATGGCAGGGAGAGACTATGAATAAAACACAAAACTTATGATCTTTTGCTATATACCTGGTCCAAGTAAATTTTCAAATCAGGAGTCCACTGACAAGAGGAGGATCTCGGTCCCGCTGAAGAGAGCCCGCAAGGCCACAGCAAACACACAGGACTCCAGTTTGCCGTCAGCATGAAGGGCGTGGAAGTCGCCACTCTACCCCAACAAGCGAACACTTGAAGGCAATGAAACATCCGTAACTCTTCTTACGTCCATGAGAGAACTGAGGACGGAAGCAAAGATCCTGCTCCCCAAAATGGAGAAACAGAGGCACAGAGAATCACAGCTTGCTGGAGCAGAAAGCTCTGTGGGACCCAGCAGAAGCTCTGAGTAGGAAGACTGGAGTTGTAACTGATGACTTGCTAGTGGCTTGGTGTCATAAATGTGAGCGTTAAAAGATTCGCCAAGATCCCAGCCCCAGGGAGGGTTTTCACACTCCTGTGAATTTTATCTCCAGGAACTCCATTAGAATAACAGTCAAGATTAAAACAAAAACAGAAACAAAAACCCCATGTTTCCAGCAGAGGAAGGTAAAAAATAACCACGTTTAAATACCCCAGAGCCTCTGTTCTTCAGGGCAAAGCTTGCTCTCAGGAGAGATGCTTTCATCAGAGCATAACCTGTTAAGGTTTTATGAGCGCCTAAGCTACAGGGAGGAAAGCCATCCCCTCTTCTCTGCGTGCACACCGACTCACATAAGCCCGAGCTTCTCCTTGATACAGCAGGTGGCAGAAGCTCCAAGAGGGGCGAGTTTGCACTGCTGGGCTGCCCTCATCTACCTGCTAACACAAGGCCACGCTTCTTAAGGACCACGGCGTCTGGCAGCAAGCAGAGGCCCCTTCAACCACTTAACACATTTTTTTACATCCTGGGTGTTGACCTGCCTTGCAGTGGAAAGACACCAGTGCGAGACTCGCTCCACTGTAACCAGCTTCGGAAAATGCCTTGTCTGGTGCATGCCGGCTCCAGCCCGGGCAGCACGCTAAGGCTGTGCTAGCGTCAGGTAGCTTGACGCGGAGTCCTCTGGCTAGCAAAGGGCATCCCGGCGTTTTCCTCCAAGCCCTCTCAAGTAGGATTTTTTAGTTTCTTTTCCTTGTGCGGCTGCCAAGGGGCCTTCATCGGGCCGCAGCTGCTGACAGGCTGGGGCCTGCGGCTTAGGGTGGGCGCTGAGACTCCGCGATCCGTGCTCCAGCTATGGCCAGGCCAGAAAGCTCAGCAGTTCAAGATCGGTCTCCTTGAATTATCCGTGAGCAGTGAGGGCGGCGGGAAGCACTCCTGGTGGGGCGATAGATTTGAAGTTCCTCGGGAAAAGCAGCGGCGATAGGCAGAAGAAATAAACACCGCCCGCATGTAATTACAGCCGCTGCTCGGGGACTTGTCCAGAACACGGATTATGGCTCTTCCTCTGCAGACAAGTGGCCTAGAAGGGGCCTGGCCGGGACGGAGGTGACGGCACGTTATTCACTGCAGTAATCAGGAGCACCCACATCTCAGCCAGGCTCTCGTTTCTGTGGTATCTCCTCGGTGCTTTCATTTATTCCTCGAGTTCTTCCAGCTTACATTTTATTTCCTTCCATGATATAATAATCATCACTTTGATGGAGAAAATGATGTTTATTTTTACATCATGCCAGGCACAAGAATCAGGTCCACATGGAACAAAGATATAAAAGTGAAATGAAAATGTTCAATCCCGAATATTTATAAAAATAGGAGAAGGTAGCAGCTACCGTAGCTTTTGGACAGGAAATGATAAGTTAGGCAAGACCTTAAAATAAATATTGAAATAAGTTTTATTTCTCTAATGGCAGCATAACAAATGGTGAAACAGGAAGGGGTTTTCCTAAAACTCACTGCTGCACACAACTTGTAAAAATGCGCACAAATCAATCAATAAAACCCCAGTGGCTCAATAGACAAATGCACAAACGCATATGGATATTCCACACGAAAGAAAATGCATAAAGGACAATTGCCGACACACACAGGCCTGGAGTCACAGTTCAGCAGGCGCCGGAGCAGATGCCAGCTGAGGCACAAGCGATGCTACACTGACACTCGGTCATGTGCAGTCTCGGAAGTCGGACACCGCGGGCTCGCGCACCAGGAGCAGCTGTCACTGACTGCTACGGCGCCTGAGCTGACTCAGGCTCCGCGTAGCATTTTACTGATTCTTTTTCTTCTGGAAAAAATCATTTTTTAAAAAAAGATGTATTTATTCATGCATACAAGAACTGGGGTACGGGCCAGAGGTGTGGAAGTTGAGCAGATTCCCCAGAGACAGCGCGGGGCACAGAACAGGCGGATCCACTGAAACACACAGCTGAGGGGGCAGCGGGAGGCAGGAGAGGTCTGCTGCGCCCTGTGGGGCCCTCCCTGGCCTGGGGTCGAACTCGTGCTGCAGTGGCTGCGGATGCTTCATAGTGCGGCGCGTCACCCCTTGCGCCACCAGGGAGGCCCCATTTCAAATGTTTTACCAATAGGGTTGTACAGCAAGAGGATGTGCCATTATTACATCTGTTAGCTGACTCATATCAGCCCAGTACTGGCTGGGCCAACAGTGATAAGTCCAGAGAGAGGCCACACTAGGGATCTGATTGCAAACTCAGGTGGCCCGCAGGAGAGGACGCTGGAGGGCGGCGCTGGGAGGGGGGGGGCGGGGGAGGGCGCTCCCAGCGACTGCGGCAGACCATGGGCGCCCGGTGCTGGAGTGCGGTGGTGTCAGCCCCCGAGAAGGCGAGACCCGGTACTCCCGAGTCACGCACAGCATTAGGAACCAGAGTGACTTAAATAAAAATGATGCTAGTTCCTGCTCTTACTTTATTGAGCGAACGAGATGGCCAAGAAAAGATGAGAGCTGCAGAGCAGAAGCACGTGCGCGGTGCTGCCGTGTGCTCCATCTCTGACGCTAGTTCCCACTGCAGGAGCTCAGCTCCCAGGCTCTCCGGTGCCGCACTCCTGGGGGCACCAGATGTGCGTGCACGTGGCCGCGCTCCGCGCGTTCAGGCGTTGTGTGGCACCGCCGCGTATGCCTCTTTCCACGCCTCATTTCCCCACTCTCGGTCCCCACCGCACGGAGCAGGCAGCCGGCGGTTGTCTCTGGACGCCGCGCAGCATCCTCCTGGGGCCGCAAGACAACTCTTGCTAGCACAAGAAGCTCTGACGCATCAGCAGCCTCAAGCTGCCAAGTCTCGAACATGAAAGGTACAAAGTGGAGAGGATGTTTCTCTGCCTTTTCAGGTCCTCTTAGACTAAATAAAATGGTGTCGCGTGTGCTCCAAGCTACATCCCAGATAATTTTCAGTGAAACGAAACTCGTTTTCTTCAGTTGCAGGCCACATCGCTTCAGTGCCCTGGGATCCAACCACGTTCTAGTCAGAGGGGCCGGGGCTAAGCCTGCTCTGAAGCACGCTCACGTCCTGTGTCCAGCACCGACCGAATCCTGCAGTAAGGAGATGTGTTGGTTTGCGATGCCCGGTGCTTTCCGAGCGGGAGCGTTTGCAGGGGGTGCCTTAGATCTGCACTGCTAACCCTGAAAGGGCAACAGCACCCACGCGCCACAGTGGCCTGGGCTGCCTCACCCTACCGTAGATACAGCGCAAGTTCAAGCCAAGCCCTCCACAGCAGGGCCGTTATTTTCCTAGGTCACCGATTCTTGGGATTTCACACCATTCTTGCTGTCACCACTCCTGCAGCAGCCCAGAGGATAGCAGCGCCTTCCACCTGCTCCGCCCTCTCTCCGGCCTCCCACCTCCAGATCAGAGTTGTCTGACTTTGTAGTGCACAGAACGGCTGAGATAAAGATAACAAATGATGGGGAGACATTTAATGTGCTGGAAGGTCACAGCCTGTCCATTTATCTGACTTCTCAACTTTTGACATTTCAAATCTGGTTTCTTACGGCTCCAAGTCAAGTAAATAAAGTATAAAGAGCAGCTAACGATGTCGGGGTGGGGGGACAAGGATGAACAAGCTCTAGTCCTTGATCTCAAGGCTCTGCTAGCTGATGACAGAGGAAGGGGCAGAACAGACAGCTTGAAGGGAGAGCAGACTGAAAAGCACCATAGACATAAGCTAAATGTAACTCTGCTACACACACACACACACACACTCTTATACACACTTAGGGCTTTATATCCACGGAACAGCATCCCTCAGGCCCTCCTCCCCACAACCCCTGGTAACCGTCACTCTGCACACTGGTTCTATAAGTCTGATTATTTTATTTATTTATTTATTTATTTTAAAAGACTTATTATTCCTGCATATAATTGCTGAGATACAGTCAGAGGTGCAGGGGGTGAGAGGACTCACCAGAGACAAAGTGGGGAGCAGAACAAGCAGATCTACTGAAACACACTGCTGAGGGGAACAACGGAGAGACAGGAGAGATCCGCTGCACCATGTGGGTCTGTCCCTGGCTGGGGATCGAACTCATGCTGCAGTGGTGGTGGATGCTCCATAGCGCTGTGCCCTAACCCCTTGCACCACCAAGGAGGGCCCTGATTATTCTAAATACCATGGAAAAGCGGGATCATGCAGCATGTATCTTTCTGTGCCTGACTTACTTCATTTAGCATAATCTCCCCTAGGTTCATCTATGTTGTCACAGAAGACAGGAAGCCCCTCTTCCAGTCTTACGAGTTCTACAGAGTTAATGGCACAATTTCCTCTCAACATGTTAGACCATCTTTAGATCTGAGTCCTATAGACAGCTGTCATTAACAGCCTCACCTTCTCTCCCTCTGTTCAGGAACCACCGGGCCCGTGCACACGACACACACACAGTTGCACGTGTGTGTTAGTTCTATGGTTGCCACCTCTGGGCACATCAGCAGCAGGAGACCTAGTTCAGAATCCATACTCATTTAGGGTGTGGACCTGCTAACCCTATGCCAGAAGACAATGTGCATCCTTGAAAACTTCCATCACTGACTTCTGTGATTTTCCTAAAACCATATTAAATACAAGTTAAAAAAAAAAGATGAGAAAAGAGTACATCAAAATATTTCATGACCACGGCTAGCTTTTTAATCTTTCAAATCTCAGAACCTGTCCATACTGTGACTGTTAAGATACTGAGACCCCAAAGACTTTTTATAATGTGTTATATTTATCAATACTTGCTATATTGGAAATGAAAACAAAAGTACTTTTAAGATATCTATTTAATGTATTGAAAATAAAGATATTACATATTAACATCATATATGGGCGAGTCTATTTTCAAAGCGAAAAAAAAATGAGAAAAGTGTCGACTTCTGCATTTTTGCAAAACCCTTACATTTGCTTTAATAGAGGACAGTTGGATACTCTTATCTCCACCTCCATTCACTCTGTTCAATTACAGTATTGTGTGAACTACCAGGAAATGTTATCATGGTTTCTATTTTAAAAGAAAGGCATGTTGACAATCTTTTAAGAAACTGATGCATATTTTTCTCTGCTATTACACCAAAGTTCAGCAATGAACTTAATAGTGGTTTCTAAAAAGATAGTTTAAATGTGGATTCCAAAACCTTATAATTTTCTTTTACCCTTTTACACTAAAATACGTTGTTTTGTTTGGGAAACGTCAAATTCACAACAACAAAGATAATTCTCCAAAATGAGAATTTTCTCTCTTTTATCATTGGCCATTGATAGTGTCCACTGTTTTCCTTGAAATAACAGGTTCACTTCATTTCTTTCAAGAACATTTTAGCTAAAACTCCAGGTGTGAATATCTACGGCTTGTCAAAAGATGTCACACAAAGAATGCAGCCAGCTGAGCTCAAAGATATCGGACAAGTGCCTCCTGCATGCATGTGGCATTGCACTTTGGAGCACAGAATTGCTTTCTGCACACATTAGAAACAATTAAGAGGTTCTTCCTGCCATAACAAGGACATTCTTCAGTGAAAGTGTTCTTGCTTCTTTTTTTCTTTCTGTAATGTTTCTTATTACTTTTTTGTGAGTGGGAGGTGAGAAATACAAAGATAACTGAGCATGATTTCATGCCTTTAACTCATGTTGCTAAGGCACCATTAGTCTTATTTACCACCATTGCTTTCCACAACAGTGCAAATGCCTGCAGTATGAAAAAGATAAATGAGGCCTTAGTATCAATTATGTGTCACTGCTGTTCCCCTGGAAGGATCTCTTGGCCCACAGAGGTCTGGAGGACATGCTTTGTGGACCCCTGGTCTTGCGGTCACCGTTAAGTCACCTCCTTTGATGATATGCACAGAAGAAATCAAAGTTTGAGCAAATACTGAAATGAAGCGTGTACTACTTCAAGGGAAGAAACAGTGTAATAGAACACATATTTACAGTCAGAAAACCTAGGTCTGAATGCTAGCCATGTGACTTATTAGCTCTACAAGTTTAGACAAGTTATTAAATCTTGTAAGTTGCTTTGCCCTCATCACTAAAACAAATATTTAGGGATAGTGCAAGAATAAAACAAGACTATACACAAATGCACTCAGACAGGCATTACATCAGGCATACAGAAAATGTTTGATAAATAGAACTTTCTATTATTTCTGTTGTTGCCAACAAGGCATATGATTAATGGTGTTGCATTAGTTTTGATCCTTCTACCCCACATTTACTAAGATCAATTATAGATGAATGTAGCTTTCACTAAAAGAAGCAATTTTAACATATGAGGCATGACAGGTGATTCATTCTAAAGATAATAGCACTGGAGAATTAATGTAGATAGGATTATATTATTCAACTGTTCTGAAAATAAGAATACAATTGCATTTCATCACTGCCCATCCTCTTTGGGCATCCCTGTTTCAGGGATTGAGTATGTGTGTGAGTCACCGTGACCCAAGTACGAAGAAAATGGAGTCACCGGAGCCAGTCTAGATAATTAGCAAGTCTGTGACATCATGAAAGAACAATATAAGAAATGGGGACGTGTTTCCTATTTTAGGAAACTTCTTCCCATACAAAAATAACTCAGCTGTTGCAAGAACTCAAGGAAAATTGAATTTTTATCTTTGTCCTACATAAGAACCTGAATGTGTGAAAATGAGAATAGTACAGATGTATCAAGATTGGACTTCCATTCTGTTTAGCCCTATTTCAGTGGCTATTAGCATTAAGAGGCGATTTCAGGAGAAGATAAAGAATATTTGAAGCCATAGTGAAAAGACTATTAACTTTGGAGTCAGATAGGCAGATTCATGCTGCAGTCCTGCTGCTTGATCTACGTCTGGATATTTCTTTAACTTCCCTGGACCCTGACTTCCTCAACGGTAAAAGGATTATAGAACAATTATTCATGAGGGTTCTGAAGAATTTAATGAAATAGACATAGTGTCCTCAGGTGGAATGGGTATTCCTGAAAGTTACTTCTCCCAGGTACATTGCTACAAAATTACGAAGTGGGTGGGGTGGTCTTTCCTAAGCATGAACAAACCTCCCTGCTTACATAGCCTCTTCCATTTTGACCTTGGAGTAGAAGGTTTTCAACTCCATTTCACCAGGACCAGCTGACTTAGTCAATTCAAGAAACAGATCTCAGATTAAGGAATGCAGCAAAAGATAATGAAAGTGGTTGTTTTCTTCTCTATAGAGCTGAGCTGTTAGTAAGGTTATTTTAATTTAAGAAAAGAAGTATGAGGGATCTCCCTGGTGGTGCAGGGGTTAAGTCTCAGCGCTATCACTCTGTCACCACTGTGGCCTGAGTTCTGATCCCAGGCCAGGGGAGCTGATTTACTTACCTGAGGTAAACCTCTCCTGTCTTCCCACAGTTCCCTTTAGCAGTGCATTTCACTAAATCCCCACTTTGTCTCTGGTGAATCCTCTCACCCCTCAGCACCTCTGGCCCACACCCCAGTTCTTCTATGTAAATATAACTTAAATTAAAAATAAAATAAAATTGGGGGGCCTCCCTGGTGGTGCAAGAGGTTACGTCTCAGCACTATGAAGCTAACGGCAGCCACAGTAGCACGAGTTCCATCCTCAGTCAGGGAGGGACCCCCAGGGCACAGCAGACCTCTCCTGTCTCCCGCTGCTCCCCTCAGCAGTGTGCTTCAGTGGATCCGCCTGTTCTGCTCCCCACTCTGTCTCTGATGACTCCTCTCACCTCTCCCCACCGCATCTTGGCCTGTATGTACCCCAGTCTTCTATGCAAATATAAATCTTTAAAAAAACAAGATGAAAAAAACGTAGTCAAGGAATGATGATACCTATGAACATTGTTTTGTTAAGAAATATCCATCAAAGCAGCAAGAAAATAAAACCTTATTTGATATCACAACCTGCTCTTCCCTCAGGGAACGCTCCTATCTTACTCTAGTTTTTGTACATTTATAGTTTTCATTATGGACCTCGGGCACCATATGGCGTCCTCATATGTGATGTTTATTTTTTTAAGTTTTTTTTTTTTATTTATGCACACAATAGCTAGGGAGCAGGTCAGAGTCACAAAGGGTGAGAGGATTCAGCAGAGACAGAGCGGGGAGCAGAACAGGCAGATCCACTGAAACACACTGCTGAGGGCAGCAGGGGGGAGTAGGAGAGGTCTGCTGCGCCCTGGGGGTCCCTCCCTGGCCGGCAAAAGAACTCGCGCTGCTGTGGCTGCAGAAGCCCCACAGTGCGGCGCTCAACCCCTTGTGCCGCCAGGGAGGCCCTATATGTGATGTTTAGGGTTTATTCTCCCCCTGCTGCAGTGTAACTTGCTTAAGGAAGGAGGTCTTGCCTATTTGATTTAGAAATAACTGACACAGGGTTGAGTAAATGGTTTGTGAATGAGAATTTTAAATGAATAGGTGACAAAAATTGTGTGGAACAATATTTCTGCTTCATGCTTGTCTTAGTCAGCTCCGATCGCTGTAATGACATATCAAAAAGCAGGTGGCAGGTCGACAATGGAAATTTATATCTCATGTCTCTGAAGGCTGGAAAGTCAAAACTGGGGATGAGGCCGCCAGTCCGGGAAGGTGCTTTGCCAGCTGTGGAGGGCTGTTGGCTCTTTACCTCCTGACCTAACCTCTCAGGTCTGTCTTACAAGCCCAGTTCATAAAGGTCCACTATCACCACGGAATCACTTCCCAAGGCCCTGGCTTCTGACACTGTTGCAGCAGGAGCCAGGATTTCAGAGTGGGCATTGGGGGAGGGAGGGAGATAAAGACATTCTATCCACCATAATGCCTCCTCCATCTTGCCTTTCCAGAAATGTTCACTCGCTATTCTAAAAAAAAAATACTACAAAATCTATCAAGGATAATAAATTGTGTTATTCAAGGATAACAATTAGAATTGGAATCTGCTGAATATTAAGCCATTTAAAGTGACAAACATGACTTGATGCAGACTCTGGGCTGAGAACTATGTTCACAAGATGATGAATCATCCGACATGAAAGCTGCAAGAAGGTAGCTGGATAAATCTGTGACCTAAATTCTACTTAGACTGGCAAATACAAGTGTATCCCCACACCTCACCTTGCTGGGGGTCTCTGCTACATTTGGAGAGACCACCTGTCCTGTATATTAAACTTTCCACAGTTAGATCGTATTTGAAGCAATCCCTTTGTAACCCCAAATCACATATAGGTAAAGCAACTATTTGGGAGGTTAAGTGAAGACTTTAAAAGCTAAATTAGGCTGGTAAATTTACATCACTATAGGTATCTTTCAAGTTCAATGATGACTGCTAGGTTTTATCTTAATCCACCCTCAGGCTGACATTATATGCCTCAGGCTGACATTATGTGCCCAACTAGTGTGTTTCTCATTTATTTACAGTGTGCTGAATAGTTTCTGGCCCCATTTCATTCACTCATTCATTCTCCAAATAGAAATTGAATAGACATTTCTTTGGTAAATAGGCTTTATATAATAAACAGGTGTTAAAGGGGGACTTGTTGGGACTTTATTTCTTTTTTTTAAGATTTAGTTTATTTATTATGCATACAATAGCTGGGGTACAGGCCAGAGGTGTGGAAGCTGAGAGTACTCACCAGAGACAGAGTGGGGAGCAGAACAGGCAGATCCACTGAAACACACTGCTGAGGGCAGCAGCGGGGAGTAGGAGAGGTCTGCTGTGCCTGTGGGTCCCCTCCCTGGCCGGGGATCGAACTCGCACTGCAGTGGCTGTGGATGCTTCACAGTGCAGCGCTCAATCCACTGCACCACGAGGGAGGCCCTAGAACCTGCTTTCTAATGGGTATAAAATCATGAAGCAATAATACTGATATAAGAAAATAGCCATAGTAGAAAATCACATAGAAGGACAGAGACTTTGAACTTTATTGGGAGTCAGTGATACTTTTGAAAGATATTTATTTGGAGCAGATATTTATTTGGCGGCTGTAGAAGGTCAGAAACACTGGCAAGGAGAGAACATTTCAGATGGAGAAGTACGTGATGAGATATGCAGGCGTGCGCATGTGTACACTCTCACTCTCGCCACACAGGGGTGGTTCAGTTTTGTCCTGTGTGGAAAAGAGACAGAGCAAGCTAGACTGTGAGGTGAGGGTAAGAAGAGAGGGACGCAGTATGTCACAAGCAAGAAAATTGGATTAGAAGTATTTCAACAGACTGTCTTACTGCTGGACTAATTCCTAAGTATCAGAAACCCTGACGAGAATATATAATTAAAGTCCTTCATATGTAATGATATTTTTTTAAAAAGTGTTCCGTAGGAGTACAGTCATTTTAAGCCAAGTTTAGATTGAATTAATTTATTTGGAGATAGGAAGCTCTGCTAATTAGGTTTAGCCTGCAGGCCCATGGCAAGTTGTCAATATGGATTTTGGTGTAGATGGCCAGGGCTTTCCAAACTAGCCTATGGGAAATCTCCCTGCACATGCTGACTTGCAGAAAAGTTACCAGAAGCTTTCCCCATTGTGCTGGACAATTAGCACAAAGGGAGCTGTGATAAAACAGGCCAATTTTATAACATGCTAACAATTTACAACTTCAGGTGTTTTTCTATGAGCGAACTCTCCAAATACTCTTAAACCACAGCGAAAGCATTTTAACAAAACTGTCAGCGTGTTCACATAGTTTTAAAACATAGTGCTAAAATTTTGAAAATATTGTATTTCGAAGAAATGGATTTACTTTGAAAATGATTGATTTAAAGATGTAAGTGAAACAATCTGCCAGAACATGAGGAGATGTTAAGTGTTCTGTGTTTCTGAAAGTGGTTGATGCAATTCCAAAGTGAGCACTTGTCCACCGCAGCGCCATGCAGGTGCCTTCGCCCTCCGTCCTCTTGCTCATTCTGTCACGAGGTGTTCTTCCGATTCTCCTGCTTGACACTCCCATCAAGTCCTTCCTAGATACCAGCCATGCCCCTCCAGGGAACTGAGCTGTGAACGTCCTTGGCTTGAGTGAAGTGTTTGTTATTGTCACTAAGGCTTCCATGGCTCCCACAACTCTCAAAGACAGCTTGATGCTGGAAAGTTTACGGTTTGATCACCCAGCCAGTTTTCCTTAGTTTGTGTCTGTCTGGCTTTTGATTCACTGATTTACGTTTATGTTGGTTAAGTATTTCTCTTCCAGTTGCTCAAAGTCTCCTCAGAGGAGCTGTTTTGTAATTGTTGCCTTATATATTACAACTTCCATGTAACAACCGTGGACATGCTTTCTGAGTCCAAAGACTTTCCGGGACCTGAACTATGTATTTACATGCTCTGTTAGAGTAACAGATGTCATTATGTTCTTTACTTTTTTTTTGCACTCAGTGCAGTTTTGCAGAAAAGTAGGTTTGGCTTTGTATTCAAATCAATCTAATCGAAGGTGATTAAATAAATGATGTTAAATAAAAAACAACTGGCGACCAGCCTTGAAAATTCCCTGAGTAGCCAAAACGAGTCTAGTCACATAATTAAAGCTTAACTCAGCTTGTCTTTCAAGATGGGCTTGAGTGGGGTCATTTTATGCTTCTGAAAAATTTAAGCAAAATTTAAGTTGTGCCCTACAATGGACTAACGCTCGCTTAAGAAAATTTTAAAACTACTGATCACTTGCAAGAGGAAAGCTTCACTGCTTCCTCATCTTATAAACATGTTAGCAACAGCAGTCCCTCAAGTCTCATTTCATCATCTGTTTGAGTTCTCCCTGTTTGCACCTGCCTTTTTAGTGTGTGCATAAGTTTTTCTAGTTGCTACTTCAGTGGGTTACAGATTTTATTTTTTTCTATTCCTGAACTTGTGGCATTCACCTCCATACGTAGGAATACTGTGTATGAACTGATGAGCCAGGATTTGGGAAGGGGTTCGCTGGGCATTCTGTATCTTACCCACGTCCAGGTAGTGGACTGCAGATCTGCTTCCTGTTGGCTGTTTCATTCCTGCTGGTCCCTCTGGTCTTGCTTGGACTCTTGGCAGAGTCTCATCTTTAGGACCCCCCAAGTTTGACTTCTCATGTGGAAGTCTTAGGGTGCTCTGACCACAAATGTGGCCCCTAACTTCCCCAAAGAAGGGGTCTAAGAGATTTAGGTGGAGACTGAAAATGTTCTATAAACCAGCTCTGAGAATCTTTAAATATGTATCCAGAAATTTCTACAGGCCACTAGTATTAGCGCAGACTTAAGGGAAGGAAGAAAGAAAAGTAATTTCTAGTGGAAACATGAACACACGTTAAGAGAATTGAATTGATGTCTAATGTGGGGCCAGGAAATAAATGATTTGGGAGCAAATGTTACATAAATTGATTTGAATATTAAATAATAAAACAAGAACAAATAGTGGCAATTAAAAGCAGTTGAATGGAGAGACATTTTTCTCTTGTTATCCTCCAGCCCATACAGAGATTTCAGACACGTGGATGTAGGTTCCTACTCTATCCTAAAAACAAAGACAAACCTGAAAACACTCAAAAATCAACAACTCGTCTTGGTTACTGAAGGGTGGGGTACAGGGCAAGCTACCGTCCCCCAAATTGGGAATACAGAAAGGAGGATATAGGTAGCCACAGCACAGAGCAGAGATCCCAGGAGAAACCACAGCAGGAAGCAGTGTCCAAGGGAAAACAAAAGTGGACACAGTGTGAGACTAGACATGGACACTCTGAGTTAAAAACTCCAGGAGTTCCAAAAATAAGGAGGCCCCCACAGTCTTGTAAGAATTAGCTACAGAAGCTCTACCAGGTTCCACAGCAAATATTGAGAAAAATAATCCTGGGGTTATTGACTCAGAATGTTGTATGGAAATTGTGTTAGAGCACGTAAGGGTTGATAGAGAAATTCAGTAGCTCACAGCTAATTTTCCTATAAACCTCTAAATGCTCTAAACATGAAATGTGTTATTTATCTTTTAAAAGACTAACAAACAATTATTTATTATAAATTTTATAGTATTTTTCTGAAGAATTCATTAACAAAAGGAGAAATCAGTCTAGAAATTTGAATATAATTTGAATTAAAATAACATATATGTGAACATGTAGAAACTGTTAATACTGGAGCTATTTGGGTTTGAAAAAAATGTATAACCATAAGTTAGCATATTAAAAACTTGAAGACTGATAACCTAAGTCTCTAAATAAAGAATCTTGAGAAATTTGAGTACCAAAGAAAGTGATAATCTGATAACCACAAGATCAGAAACCAGTAAAATAGAATTTATATGTATGCAAGAAAGGAACTTATTTTAAAAAATGTTTGTTTTAGCATTTTAAAAGATAAAAGACACATCCACATTAATCAAGATATAAACAGAAGACAAAAAATAGAGGAAGAAAAATTGTTCAGATCATTTAACTCAGTTATATATTCTTTTTTTTTTTTAGTTTTATTTATTTTTTTTTTTAAGATTTATTTATTTATGCATACAAGCACTGGGGTACAGGCCAGAGGTGTGGGGGGTGAGAGGATTCACCACAGACAGAGCGGG
>JAGFMF010011614.1:11281220-11301623 GCA_019455555.1 Galemys pyrenaicus | reverse complement strand
ATGGTGCACTGGTGAGATGGTGATGGGGAATACATGGGGATTACAATTAATGGCAAGTATATGTAAATTTTAAAATATTTTAATAAAAAAAAAACAACATGTAATCAGGTAAAAAAAAATAAACTGAGGGAACATAAGGATTCCCCCATCACCTAGCAGTGCACCCATAACTATGTTATTTGTATGTACGAGCCCTTCGGGCTCCAGCATGGACTCCTGGAGAAAAATCATCTTAATCCAGTAACACTTATCTGTAGATGTCACAGACAACACGTCCTATTGCAATGATGTTAAAGCAGAAGTGTGATAGCTTTAAAAAAAAATTAAATAAATAAAGCTTAGCAGCTGTCTTTCCCTAGCATTATCTTTAAAGAAAACTAACAACAACAAAAAAAGTTATATTGGGATGCAGCTATTAGATGTAATTCTACTTTTTATATGCTGAAACACCTGCTTAAAAAGATGCAGTTTCTGAGCTGATATTCTTTTCCATCAGGATATAAACAACAGCTTGTTAATTCCTTTCTATAGAAGCTAGAAACGTGTCTAAGAAGGTTACCTTCATGTAGTACTGTTAAAATTTTAATGAAATAAAACCTATGTCACTATAGTTGTGTTGTAGCTAGAGGTTATTTTCTAAAAATGCATTTAAAGAAAAATTAAATGGGGTGTGAACTGAATATTTTAATATGCCAATTATATTTTAAAAAGAAACAAAATGCTTTGAAGATGCTATCTTGTCTTTCCAATCTTTGAGAGGACTACCCTCGGCGAGGACATCCATTCCTCGCTGAGAGCGTGGGGAGTACACTATGTGGCTCTTTCTGGGGGACACATTCCCTCTCTTGATTTGGAAATTTATTGCATGTTGTGTCATTTTCATGGTTTGACAGCTTGTTGCTACAGGCATAGCATCCTTGACTAGTTCTTAGCTCTCCTATGCAATACTACCATATAGATTGGTAAATCACACCAACATGCTGACATGTTTTGGCTCATTTCCCTGCCAAATTTCTCGATGTGTTAAATTACCTTCTATCTGCTCTTGTACTGAAGACCTTGCCCCAGCTTTATCACAATGTTACAAAGTAAATCCCAGTCACAACTTCCGCAATACAATGCAACTTGGAGGATTCTTTCTTGTAGTGACTGAGTTAAGGTGAATGAGATGAATTTGTCAATAAAAGCTTCCGTGAAGAGAAAAAATATCTAAGTACTGAAAAAAGCTAAATAATTGAATGGCAGATCTAAATCCAAATCACAAACGTTATTGCAATTTCACTTAAAATTCATCTTATAAAAGCTCAGTAGGGCAAGTACAACTTACAATCTAAAGCAATGCACCTGGAAATGACTAACATGTAGATGAGAGATAGCACTTTAAATTAATTTTCTGAAATCATGTTGCTAGTGAAAAATAAGCAATTGAGATTTTCTTTTCCTGCTGTAACTGGACCTTCACGACATTTTTAAACTTGGTGGAAGATTAACACAAGGAGTAAATCTAACTACCGAAGATCCTTGTTCTGAAAAATACCCAAATCAGCAGCTTTAGTCACTCTTAGTGAAGGAATAACCTGAACGAGTGTGATGGAGAACTTGCAGGTGTTTTTAAATAATCAGTGGAAGCAGAGATTGTGAGTAAGTCAAACCAGAATCGATACGATACCTGGAGGACATTGTGTGGAGTGAAATAAGACAGCTACAGAAAACAAACACTACAGGATCTCACTTATATTGGATCAATAATGGAACCAGAAAGTACATGGTGGTCCAGCGTCTGCGGGGAGAAGGAGATGAGGGGTTCTTCAAAACTCACAGTTTCAGCTACACAAGATGTGTCAGCGGTAGGGGTCTAACATGCAGCCATGTGACAGAAATAGCAATGCTGAGATGTATGGCTGCACGATGCTAAAATGACCAATCTTACGTGTTCTCACTATCCCCAAAAACAAGAATGAAAGAGCAAAAAGACATGCTAACTACAACTATGTGAGGTGATGAATTCGTTAGGATTGTGATCCCTTCACAACGTATTTAGGAGTATCAAGTCCCACTCTGATGTGTGTAGCACATCCAGTTATGCAGATCACAGAACCCCGACAGGGACACCAGTCAGCCACAGCCAAATCTCCGTGTTTCTCCATAAACTGCTGTGCTGAGGTCCTCCGTTTCTAGGAGCTTATCCATAATGAACAGTCCCCCAACCTTTGCAGCATGCTTCACTGAAGGCAAGAATATTTAATTCACAAAGAACTGGATCATGCTTTGTTTCTCATCTCTAATGAGAACACAGTACAATGCTTCTAAAAATTTACTAAGGACAAAGGAACTCGGGTAATCTCATGCCAGAAATATGATGTTGCTGCAAATTCTTAGAATCTCTTCCTTGTGGCCTCTCAGAATTGCCATTTTCTTGGTGACTATGAAATAGCACCACATTTAGTTTTCTGTGTGCATCTCATTGTTTTTTTAGTCCATTTTGTGAAGAAATGGAAAGGACTTATTGGAATAGCCACCTAAGAAAGGCTATTAGGATAAACTGAAATTATTGTCAACACCAATTCCAGAATGCTTCCTGGTTCTCACCAGAGCATATACATATATTTTATGCTACAGAGTTTTCAAGTTACCTTATCCAAATCCATTCCCTATTCTGCATTGGTATTGGAGAAATTTCACTTGGCAAATGGCCAGTGGCATTGTGTTGTGGCATAAATAAGTAAAGAGAAAGCATAAAATGTTAAAGAGGGAATCTGTCATTATTACATAGCATAGGGGAAGTTAAATCTTTATAGATAAATAGACTGGGGATTATAGAATGAAGGGTCCCTGATGGTGCTTGTTTTGATGAGAGGATGAATCAGTGAGGAGAGAACAGAGATGCTGGATACAAAACTCCATGTTTTGTTATACCACAAGATTGCCAGATCTCCAGATTTTATAGTAGTTTTGTTTGTCTAATTTCAAAATCAGGCCAAACTCCCTCAGGAAGCTGCTGCATCTAAAGATGTGTTTATACAAAAGCAAACTGAAAACAACCAGTTAATTTTTGCAATATCAAAATTCAGATTTGAACCTTCTCTGAAAGTTTGCATCATTTGGAGACTCAACAGACATGAACCCATGGCAAGAGACCCCCATGGTCATGATGAAGCTAGTGTTTCTCCTCCCTAGACAACAGTTTGTAGTTAGACTAACTTTGTCTTAACTTGGAGACTCGGAATGGAGCATTTGCAAATGAGCATTCCTGATGCCTGCCCAGTCGCCACTATCACAGAACCTTTCTACAAGCTGTGGAATCACAAGCAAGTGACTTAACCATTTTCTTCAACAGTGTCTTCACTGAAAAGTCTGGCAATTTTTAGGACCTGTCTTGCATGCTGATTATTAGATAGCATGGAGCGTTCTTTCAGAAGTACTGGGAAGAGAACTGGCCACAGAACACCTCAGTAAGTATTAGCTACTGCTCATGATTTTCTGAAAATACCGTCGTCATTCCTTACATAGCCCACTTCACAAACATATCACACTCTCAATATGGTATTTGTAAGCTAAAATTATATTAAGTGAAATTTAGTTGCATTTATTTATTTCAAATGTATCATATGCTTTATATTTTTACTTATTAATTTATTTATTGAGGCAACTGTATCTGATTTACTTTCAGGGGCCGTCAGCACACCACACTCACCACCAAGGCACCCACGGTCCATCTGACCCCTTCCCCACTCTGCTCTTCCGAGTGTTAAATAACTCTGCCCCAGAGCACTGCTGCCCATGTTGAAGATCTCAAAAAGAAGCAGGAAAAACAAGGACGTCCTCTGATATCACACAGCTAGTAGGTGCTGCTTCTCTGACTGAACCGGTAGTTGAGAGGAAGCAGGAGTGAGGATATTGTAATTGTTACTGGCTAAGTGACTTCAGAGATGTCATTAAATCTGTGTACTTCAGTTTAACCATAAAAAAAGAATTACTGTGAGATAGAGCATTTCAAATATATGCTACGATAATAATGAGTGCACTGCCTCTCTGCAAAAAAAAATGTATTATAACACATTATAACGCAATGCATAACATTTTATTATTCAGGAACGTAGCATTGTCTTGTACTTCCACCCAAAAAAACAAAGATTCAAATAATGAGTCCATCTTACGAACACAAATATTCCAATTTAAATATCATTTGAAATCAAGAAGCACTGTAAACTCCTCACCCCACTCCAGAACACACACACACAAACACACAGTTTCCATTTAAAGATTTTTTTTTTCCATTCAACTAACTCCATGTTTAACATATTCAAGAATTTTTGTTATGACTTTTACAGGCATCGGCTCATTGAATCCTTATGAATCCTTTAAGGTAGGTACTATTCCCTGCCCCACCCTCATTTTAGAGGGTGAAATGAGGCATAGAGAGGTTATATAATTTGCTCAGGTTCTGTGGTGAGAAAGGATTCAGATGCAGGAAATCTCACTCCTGATTCTCACTTTTGACAATTCTGCTAGAAAAAAAATCACAGAACTAACTCTCTGCCAGTGGAAGTAATGATATTTTATCAGACTTACAGCGCAGCTTAGCTGCATATGCTCCACCATGCCCTGCAGAAGCCTGACCAAAGGCACTGTGGAGGACATCCTGTCATCAGCAGCTGCTATCAGTCGTTACTGTGTCAAGATTTTATTTTCTTGCAGCCCAAGACCACTTAATGGAACTGAAGATGAAGCTCAACGAAGCAACTGTACTACTTTTTTTTTTTTAAGATTTGTTTGTTTATGCATACAAGCACTGGGGTACAGGCCAGAGTTCAGGGAGGTGAGAGAATCCACCAGACAGAGCAGGGGGCAGAACAGGCAGATCTACTGAAACACGCTGCTGAGGGGAGCAGCAGGCCAGGTGGGAGAGGTCTGCCTGCACCATGTGGGTCCCCTCCCCGGCCAGCAGCAGGGATCGAACGCGTGCTGCAGTGGCTGCGGTTTGCTTCACAGTGTGTTGCTTAACCCACCGCGCCACCAGGGAGGGCCCTGTATTACTTTTTAATTCTATAGGCTAACCAGCTGTTACATGAAAGGAAAGCCATTTTCCAAAAAGATACAGCTTTGTAAGCAGTGACTTGAATAAAATCGCTATGCATAGGCCACATGGGTTCCCCGTCCTTGTTCAGAAGCAGCGTAGGTCATCATGATCAAGTAGGAGCCAGACCTGGAAGGAGGCCAGTGGTGTTTCCATCACAGACTTGCCAAAGATACACTATCAATTCTGACCAAATGGTAAAATGACTATACTATGGAATTAGATACAAAGAGTATATGTATGTGTATGCATTATGTGATTTCCACAGATCGTCCTCCCTCTAATTTCAAATTCTTCCAGTTTCAAGAAAAACATGCAATAAAACCAGTTGGTTTTGTAACAACATCCACAATATTTTTGTTTCTGTTAAAGATTCATTTTTATTTATTTGTGCATAAAAGACCTGGGGTGTAGGCCAGAGGTGCAGGTGGCCTATGTGTGAGAGGAGTCACCAGAGACAGAGTGGGGAGCAGAATAGGTGGATCCACTGAAGCACACTGCTGAGGGGAGCAGCGGGAGACAGGAGAGGACTGCTGTGCCCTGTGAGCCAGCTCTCTGGCCCGGGAGGGAACTCATGTTGCAGTGGCTGGTGATAAGTTGATAGTGGTGAGACCTAACCCCTGTACCACCAGAGAGGCCCAAATTTATAATATTTTTTAAAATAAAGATTATGCTATTCTCAAATTGGTGCAGTGGAAAGGTGGGTATTAACATTGAGTTTTTGCTGGAAAACTTACCTGTTGTCAACAAACCCTATAAACCTGGAAAGTGCCAGATAAATGTTATTATGTCTATAAGCTATTTTAGGGAATGCACAGAAAGTGAAAAATGGCATCAAGTACAGACAGTAAATCCAGGGCAACTATGGATTCACTTTTTAGCAAATCCTTTTGGAAGTTGGAATCGATGCTCAAACATGTAAGTTTTTTCTTCTTATTTACACTGTATATATTTTATAGCATTATTATGATGAAGAATTGGAGAGACCAAAGATTCGATAACTTTTTTATTGGAGGTCTCTTCAAATACTGTTACTAACTTTGCTTTCCATTCTTGCTGAGCCATTAAACAGCACAACTTTTTCATATATTCAGAGTTCTCCACACCATGTGCTTTTTCATTACCAATATATGGAAATATAAATCTTTCTTAAAGCTTTTGCATGTCATTTACTTTTTTTATTTTAAATCTCTCAGGACCAATATGAATTTCATGTCAGCTGCCAAACATGCAGAAATCTACTGAAATTAGATGACATTTAGCAATAGTAGTAACATTTTTGAATCTCCATTCTGCTTCATTAAAAAAGAAATCAGAATAAGGGATTACATCTTGCCAACTTCCTTTAAGCTGCAACATAGAGAGAAAAGGTACCTTGTTATGAAAACTGAAATAAAGGAAGAAAGTTTCAGAGAACAGTAAAACAAATAAAATGAGATCTAGAATATGAGCGGTGTGTGAAAAAAAACGGATCTCAATGGCTGTGTTAAAGAGGCAAATATTTTCAAGTATAATTGTTATGTTGGTCAACAAATAGTTCAGTTTTACCACATGCAATGACAAAAAAAATCTCTGGATTAATTTCATAAACATTAATTGCAGGATTCTGTACTTGAAGTACATAGACCTGTAATTGGGCTGTGCAGGTGCGTTTGTACCTAACTTGTAGAACATGTCAAAAAATTGGCTGCTACCTTTGTAAAAGGTCCAAAATAATTTGCATGAAGACAGTTTTACCCAAATAGTTAGAGTCAAGTGTTTTCAGTTTATTGGGAAATTCTACTAGTCCTGTGATTTTTGTCCACTTTAAACTGAATATTTAAAATATTGTTTTATCTCTTTGCTCACTAACTCACCTTCTGCTCAAAAATAAATTAAGGACTGAGCACCCCAAAGTGGTTTACCTATTTTCAGGCAGTTCTATGTTCAGAATACAGTGTGTAGGTATAAAATTCCTATTTTTCACCAGCTGGCCCCATCAATGGATAGTTATTTCCAACTTAAAAATGTTAAGTTTTGTGATAGTGTAAATTTTCATGAAGCTAGAGTTTTAGACCAAACTGATTTACCTCATTTCTGAATAAAAAGGTCATCATCTAAGAATCGTTTTCAAACCATATTCAGTTTTTTTAAAAAATATTTATTTATTTATGCATACAAGAACTGTATTACAAGCCAGAGGTGCAGGAGGTGGTGAGAGGATTCACCAGAGACAGAGTGGGGAGCAGAACAGGCAGACCCACTGAAACACACTGCTGAGGGGAGCAGCAGGGAGGCAGGAGAGGTCTGCTGCACCACATGGGTCAGCTCCTTGACTGGGGATCAAATATATGCTACAGTGGCAGCGTATAGTTTCATAGAGCTGCAACTTAACCCCTTGCGTCACCAGGGAGGTCCCGATACTCAGTTTTAAGGGCATGCTGAACAAAGTTCAGAAGCAGGTATTTCTTTTCTGTGGTTTCCTTTACTGGTGCTGGAAGGTGCAATCATCATTTTAGATAAACTGTCTTTCAAGGTTGGTACACTGAGAGAACAGTGCTCAGGGGATAATTCAGATCTCACTGAACTCACATGACGGAAAGGCTCACTTACATTTCACTGTGAATTATTCCCAGGATAATGCACACGTGGTCATGCAATTTAAAACTAATTGGGACTTTTGTATTCTTGACTTCATCAGCTCAACTAAATTGTCAGAGGTAAACAATTATGCTATCATTTTAATGATAAGATTTCATTGGAAATACTATGCCAAGAAGTATTTTATTGTCAAGAAAATATCCACAAAATTGTCAATATATTGGGTTGTCAGAATAGCCATGGCTTATTTTTTTGATGCAAAAATGCCTCATGAGTTTTACAACAACCTGATAATTTGTTTTGAATTGCTTTTTGAATTCCTTTAAAGAAACAATTAGGTATTAATAGTAAATACTCCTTAGAGAAATGTCTAAAACCAACTACACTTTGATTTCCCGTTAGATGTTAATTAAGCATAACATGTAAGTCTTTTTCTAAAGACTTCATAGCTTCACAAATTAAAACAGCAGGTCATATGTTAACTACATAAATACTATATCAAAGGATGTGAATTCCAAGAAATAGAGGAATATATATATATTTTTTTCCATGGGCACATTTTAAACTATTAGTGTCTATTTAAATATGTATGTGGATATTACTAGGGTGGATTAATATACTAAGGTTAAACCATTTTTCCTCAGTAAATTTCAATTTTGAGGTAAAGTTTAAAAAACACCAACTTTAATCTAGACAGAGATGGTACCGTAGCTCAACACAATAGTGTCAAAATGGCAGAAACTATTGATGTGTTTATGACACTATTTGGACTGTGATTGTGATTTAAAAAGACCTACTTGGATCTTGCCTTTGTTACCTGTATCTGAGTGACTCTGGTTAAATTTTTTAAAATTCTTACCCTGATAACATCATCTGGAAACAAGATACCTTAGTTGGCTTGTGGTGGCGTAGGGGTTAAATCAGCGCTATCAAGCTATCCATAAGATAGCCATAGGATATCCAGGGAGCGGACCCACAGGGCACAGCAGACCTCTCCTGCCTCCCCGCTGTTCCCCTCAGCAGTGTATTTCAGTGGATCTGCCTGTTCTGCTCCCCACTCTGTCTCTGGTGAATCCTCTCACCCCCACAACTCTGGCCTGTGTCCCAGTCCTTGTACACATAAATAAAACAAATAAACCTTTTAAGAAGAAAGAAGAAAGGCATGTGATTGTTGCAGAGGTAAGTACTCAATAAAGATATAAAGTTTGTTTGAAAATCAAGAAACTTTTCTTAGACTTTTTCTTTTATTTTTGGATGTAGCGGTCTAAAATCTGGATTACTGAAAGGAAGCGATAATAAAATCAAACAAACCTAGTGTTTGTTTCACACAATGATACAACCAAAATGGCCAAGAGAAAAGAAATTCTACCCTAAGACTAACTCACAACTATTTTGTAAACAAAATCTAAGTTTAATACCAGATGGTTCCTCCCTTAGGAGGAATATAAGGGAACCAAATAAGGATCAAGGAAAGGAATAAGAACAACAACAACAATAATAATAGCAATAAAGACACAAAAACCAAAAATGAAAAGACAAGGACAAATTGGGGACACTGGTGGGGAGGGAAGAGGGGGAGGGTTGAGGGCAGATGGGAGCACGGAGGACTGAGGTGATGGTGCACTGGTGATATGGTGATGAGGAATACATGGGGGTTACAACTGATGTCAAATGTATATAAATTTAAAAAAGAAAATTATAGTGGCATAGAACATAAACATAGTGTACTATTAAAATATAATCAAGATACCAATAGAATTTTGAAGGTTTCAAATTTGGCATTTATAGGACTTTGAAACATTAATAGATTTGTTACTATCAAAACAGAAAATTCCATGCAGAGGAAAATGTGTGCATGAAAGTTATAGAAGTGCCTATAAATATAGAACGTGCCCATCACCTACTACATTAAAAAGGTCAGAACTCATGGTTGATATTTAGGTTTGATGGGCTAGAGTGACAGAAAACAAAAACAATAGGGCAAATAAGATGCTGATTTTGGCACATACCAATAAGGACTATAGAAACAAAAATTCAAGAAATTATGCAAGAGTTCAGTCAGCGAGTCACACTGTTGTTTTATAACCAAGTAAACCACAGTATCTTTACCTTCATACTTGATCATTTAATGCATTCACTGAATTAACATCCATTGTTAGCAATCTCTGGAAGGATAAAAACAAATTGGCATGTGACAAATGGCAGTGTTTCCAATAAGTGGAGTTTGAGACATTTGGGCTTCAGTCTGATTCCTCATGTTACAGGGCAGGGAGAGGTGCATCCCAGGACTCCTAAGCCTGCCCTCTCTGAATGGGTTTTGCTATTTGCCGCATTAAGACAAACACATAAAATTTTTAATGGAAAGGAACTTTAATACAACTAGGATACAATAAAGAAAGAATAAAGAATATAGTTACTGAGTTAAGCATTTAAAGTTACTTATTTCCTTGAGGGTAAAAGTTTAGCCAAATAGGATTGGCCCAAAGCAAGGCCCAAAAGCCTGCCACACGTTTAAAGGATTTTTTAGTAGAGACCCATAGAAAAGGGTCAGAAAGAGTCAGACAAATTTGGGAGGAAAAGAGCAAAATTAAAATTAAAATGACAGTTTCCATTGTTAACCTCCCTACGGGTCTCTCACCCACATCTGTTTTAACTAGTCCAAGACTAAAAAGCAAGCGCAGCTTCTTCACATGTTTTTTTGCTCCACGTGCCTCCTCCAGGTTTCCTTGCTGTTCTTAATCTTCCTTTTTTCCCTCTCTCCTCTCTGCAGAAATCTTCTTTTTCCTATTTAGCTCCACCCACTTAAAGCAAAACCAAAATTTTAAAACTTTCCCTTTTCCTGGGACCACCCAGTTACACTCATTGTATCTGAATTAACAGTCTGCAAATTCAACAAGTGAATGCCAGTGTAGATACTGAAAGATATCCAATTTTTCATTGCCAGATAGTGATAAATAGACACTTAAGGAAATTATTGGATGATTACAGGCTTTGTAATTAGACTTAGACAACAGTGCTGAGTCAGACAGAATATAAAGTTAAACCATTTTGTTCGTGGGGTTCATTGTAGCTCAGTTAAAGGCCAAAGTATCTTTGTGCTAACTTTTCTCAAAGGAAATGACAGTTCCAAAATATTCTGGAAGGAGGGAACATTGAATTAAAAGAAAGCAAACTAATTCTAACAAAGTTCATGTTTATTTTTAGTGGCATGTAAACAAAATGCATGCCTTACAGGGCAAACCTTGGTAAAAACAGAGGTCACACACACTGAAAAAATATATTAAAAAATCAAGATAATGAGCAGATGTATCATTCTCAGACATTTCCATATGCCCCTTGGTAATCATTTTCTTCTGTTACCCTGTCCACTCTTCATCATCCCCAAACAAAACTTGACCCTCTCTCAAATTTTATATGTTAATTTTCAATTTTAAGAATTTTTATAAGTGGAATCAGAGAGGGTGTGCCCTTTCCTTGTTTTGTTTTTATTTTTACTTAGGACAGTTTTGAGATTAACTGTGTTATATTCTACACTGCAGTTCATTCCTTTACACAGCTCAACACTATTCCACTGCACAGGCAAATCCATATATGTCAGTCCATTCAATATTGTTGTGTTGTCTAGTATATGATCTATCTGGATAGAATATTTGTGTGCATTAAAAATAAAAGTATATTCCTCTGTTTTGGTGCGAATTAATATATGATATCAATTAGTTCAAACTAGTTGATTATGCATTTTAACTCTCTTACGGCATCATAAACATCACTATGCAAAATGAAGCGTCTGAAATAATGAAACTATCTTTCCTTGGCAATACAATGTTCTTTGGTTTTCTTATAAGCACCATTTTATTTCAATGTGGCAACTAATTTCAACATTTGCATCTGAATGTTATCCAAACTGATAAAGTGACATTTGAATGGACAGTGAATTGAAGTTTATCAGGAATTATTCATGTATTGAAGACCAAGTGCTAACTATAGTAGATTTTCTTATAACTGATTGCACTGGAAATTGTCTACCTATTTAATAAACTTCCATTCCTTTCTCAAGCTTAGTTCATATCTCAAGGTGAGGTGCTCTGTTGTGAACAATTGACTTAAATGGGTTGACACTTACTCTTACATGTCTTCGAATGTTAAGATTTCCTGCAATGTGTAAATGCTTTTATTCGTGTGTAATCCCACTGCTTTGTATCTCCTGGCATGTATTCTATTGAATCTGGAACTTACTGACTCCCCAGATTTCTTAACATCTATTCTTCTGTTAAGCTTTATCAACCTAAATTGCTTCACACTTGAAAGACTGGCTTTTAATATTTCTATTAGAAAAAATCTAAAGTGTTAAAGAGAACACTAGCTGTTTTCTAGTTTAAATAGAAGCACAAAATAAGTGCCTGACTCAGTCGATGAAAAGTGATACTGAAGTCAGTCTAAATATTTAAAAAGGAGATTTTTGAAAGCATATATGTAACTTCAAAATTTCTAACTTCTCAATATCTGAGTGTAACTTCTTGTTGAAATAGGTGTTTACTTTTCTCCTGAATGTACAGAATAGATTGTAGCCACATTATGGAATCACTTCTTTTACCTGTCAGTTTTTAACATGAGGCTTCATAAAATGCAGTTATACTTCAAAACAGGTGAGAGAAATTACTAAATATTCAAATTAGAAATCATCAGAAATGCAAAAGTTTTAGAATGTAATGTAAAATCATCAAGATGTAAGCTTTCTTGATGAATATATTGTTTTTTGTACAGAAGCAGCAGATAAGAGAAAAAAAATGGTTTATATTTTTTCCTGTTTGATCTCTACAGAAACTTGCCAACAATAAAATGTAAAGAAACAATTAAAGCATTACTATGTAAGAAGTTTACTGGGTTTATATTTTTTTCCTGTTTGATCTCTACATAAACTTGCCAACAAAAAAAATGAACAATTAAAGCATTACTAGCAAAATAATTATTTTCAAACTAAATTAGTGCTAAATAATTTTACAATAGTTGGCAGGAAGATGAAAGGAGGTCTTCTTAAAAGCACAAAACATGTTTTTTAATTCATTTAATATTATTGCTACTCTTAATGTACATTCATTACTTCTAATACTATGCAAGGAAAATCAAATTAGAAGGTCAAAGTAACACTTACAGAGGTAGAAAGAAATAATATCCTCCCAAATAAATATCTAACATTATTTATATTGTTAACTCACAACGAGGTATAACCAGGAATCCCAGGTTTTGCATCTGAAGCAGATTCAACCATCCATGAGCACAAAGGCAGGAAAAGCTACTCTTGGTATGGTCGATTTTTGACAAAATTAGTGTGCCCCTAGAGATCAAAGAGAAGAAGGGATATTCCTGATGAAACTCAGAAAATTACCCTTTCAACATCTGGGCAAATGCCCAGCCAAACAGACCTGGCCTGAAGTGGTGCCACTGATGCCTAAAAGCTTGCCCCAAGTCTAAGGTACCCTTTGCCAGAGAACTATAAGAAAGGGGTTAGGCAGGTCTCAGAGAGCTAAGACAGAAGGAGAGACGCAAAAGTCAAAATCAAAGTGCAAAACAAGATAACAGCTGCCATTCTGTCCTCCAAAGGCAGGATCCCTTGTGTCTCTCACCCACAGAGCATGTCCAAGTGTCTCTTTCAAATGTCTCCTTTCCAGCAGTGCTAAGGTGCAAATAGGACTACAGAAGCAAGAGAGGCAGGACTTCCTGTCTTCCATGTTCTGTATGTCCACCTGGCTACCGACCTCTGTCCCTGCAACCCAGTAGCTCCCCTCCTTAAGAAGCCCAGTTCATGGCATACTGGGAATTGTTATCCAAGATGGCTGCATGGGGGGGGGGGCAGGGAAAATGGTGCCACCGTTTCATGGAGGTGTATCCATACCAATACTCCTGTGGTCATCATTGTTATGAGTTAGATAATTTAATATAGTCATGATGATATTGATGATGGTAATTGCACAATAAGGATGATATAAACTCATGACATTATTTTCCATTTTAAAATCTGTTTTTATAGGTAAAAGTTCATACAGTTGACTGACTGTGTTTGTACTCATCACTGAACTGACAAGATAAAATTGTCCCTGAGTATTCAAAATAAAAGATTATTTTGAAAATATCAGCTTACTCTATCAGAGAGAGTATCATCTGCTGTGAAACTTTAGCGTGATAGTGTTATAGGACCTCTTGAACTTAGACCTTGCTTGCCTAACCTTTCTGTTACTGAGCCCCCAGGATAACAGGAATTCACTTAAATAGGAAGAAGCAGACCCTCCATCTTGCAGGGGCCTCCTACTTTTGGGCAGTGACTCCAGAAGCAGCCGGAACTTGCTGGCCTCTCAGAATCATATGGAAGAAAACTGACAAGGTTGTTGGAGCAACAGTATGTCCTGAACAGACTCTATTCACTGACATTTTAAGCATTCTACCCCCACATCCGCGACAAAGAGCCCTCAGGGTCAAGGGTTACCACTCCCATCGTGCCAGGGGTCTGCCACTTGACTTCCTAAGGGGAGGTTTGGGTGGAGTTGAGCAGCCATGCTTGGTATAAAGCCAAACACACGTGGGCTTGTGAGCTCTTGGCTTTGCCTGGTTTCAGTGTGTACCCAGGGTTCCCGCTAAGACAGCATTGCAGGTGGAAGGCACTGACCAATTCACCTCTCTCTGTATATGTTCTCCCTCTTCTTGTTCCCTTGTAAATAAGCCTTTCATTAACTTTTATTTTTTCTGCATGCCTGATCTTAAGTCTTGTTCTGAGTCCTCTGGTCCAACTCTTGCATTTCTGGTCAAGCTAGACTCCAATTCTAAAAATGCCTCTTATGTTTTAAGTACAGTCTGGCTCCCTAATAACTGCATCACATCCAACGGAATAATACAAAGGTCATTATTCTTATTGAACTAGGCACCTGCTGTCTCAAAAGTCTAGATTATAATGTTGTGCTTGCCTGGGAGAATAAGCACAGGAAGTGTAAATTCTGTGTGATATGTGTTTTTACACTAACTCAGACCAAGCTTCTTCTGAATGGTCACTAACTAGCTGCAGTATGGAAACTTCCATTTCAATTTTTTATTCTCTATAATCTCCTGATTTGTCCTTGGGAATACAAACTCTAAATTTTCTTTGCCTCCATTATTTTTCTCCAAGCAGACTTTCTTTGATCAGAATGTCAAGAAATGATAAATCTCAGCTCTCTATCAGCGTTCAGATACCTGCAATCTGAGTTAACAAAATATAAGGCTGATGGAGTCTATTCTGATTAATTTACTTTTTAAGTCAAGTGTGGGGATAGAGTGGCATTCTCGCTGATGAGCTACTTGTAGCTTAAAGGCTTGTGGATTTTCATGTCTGGTAAGATATGGTGTATACATTGAATTTCAATAGCTATCTTCTTCATTGTAAGATTGCTTAGAAATGTGAAATTTAAAGGAAACACCCAGTTTAAAATTTAAAGACTCTGAGGGAGCAAAAATCTCCCACCCCAAAATATCTCTCTTGAGGGAGGGTTCTAACGGCTTTTGCTTCTGTATTTATTTGTAAGCTTCTCTCTGTAAGGAAAGCTCCTTGGACGACTTAGTTTTTCTCTTTTTCTTGGTGAGGACGAAACTAAATTTTCAGTTTGCTTCGGTTTGCTTTTTCTGCCCCATTGCCTCCTTCTGCTCCCCCCAAATTCCTCTGTCTTAGTTGAGATAATTAAGATGTCATCTGAAGCCACGGGCAAGTTACTCAATCACTTTAGGTCTTGCCTATGTAACAATAGGTAAACATGCTTTACTTAAATTTATTTTTTGATATTTTCCTTGGAAATTTGGCTTTTAACCAGCTCATCTAATTTTTGGTTGATTTTTGTCACCATAGAATAATCCAGATTGGCATGTAATGATTTCCTCTATACCCCAACAACACCCAAAAAATAAGTTACCTGAGATCTCTGTATTTCTAGATACAAAACAAATACAATTCACGTCACATATATAGTTGTGTATTTTGTCGGAATCACATTATAAGTAACATTAAGGAGGTCAAGTTTATTTTTAAAATCATTGTTTCTAACACAAGACATACAAAATTGTGTTATGTCACGGACTTATATTTTAAAGGCCATTGAGATATTTTACCTTCTTTTTTTACTACATATTTCAGTCTTTGAAATATGGTGTGTTTTTACATTTATATCACATCTCTCTGTTAATATATTGAAATTTTCGGTGATTTAAATGAAATATCTTATGAAAGAATAAAATTGCACATAAGAGAACATTTTATACTTTGTTGCTTTTTAAATTTAAATTAAATAAATTCACACTGTTGCTCTGGCCTCTGTTCAGGAGGCCCATGACTTGTTACATGTGTGGTTAGCGGCTTATATATTCTAGATGTTTCAGTTACATTGCTATGGTTAGACCGAAGTTTCTGTCAGAGGAGGTAGGTGGGGTCTGGGCCGGCACACTGGGTCAGCACATCGGTACCACACTCCCTGACATCTTCCTGCACCTCCATCTCAGCACATCTAGCACTCTGACTCACAGATCGTCATGAACTAGGCTTCTTGAACAGGAAACTGCTGGGAATATAGTTCAGTGCTGAGCGGCCATGTTGGAATTAAAAGACTGAACATATATGTGCTGGTTCCTTTTTTTTCTGGTCTGAATACTTTAGCAGGTTGGTGACCTGTCTGGAGACAATGGCAGATGCTATCTTAATTCTCTCGTGGATTCAGCATATGTGGTTCTTTTCTTCATTGCTAGCTCACTATGTCCTACCCAATCTCCTGCTATGTCCCCTGCCAGGAGATGCCTTGGATTTGTTTTTCTGGTGGCTTTGCTTTGGGCTTTGCCCAAACTCGATGCTATGCCTATGTGATCATGCATTTGTCCATGAGAGAATAGATTATTTAAGCATTTGATAAAATACATATTTTAAAATCTCCCCCCACTTTTTTCTTCATTCCTGCTGCCTCTCATCAATTAAAAATCTTTGAGTACACTAGATTTTGACTTCCCTTTGATGGTTGACACATGGCATGAACCCTTAGAGGTAACAAGGCTTTTCTTAAGAGTTTGGGGTTCATGGGCATGCCACAGTTTTGCTCAGTGCCATCTCCTGTCAGGAATTTACTTCATGAATGTGCTTCATTAATGTCCTTCCAAAGAGAGAACCCACTTTGGATGTAAGTGTCAGCTGTCAGGATGTAAGTGTCAGAAATTCATAATCTGATTCTGGTCCCCTGAATTTTCATTTTGCATTAACACTATAATTTACCTAATTTTATCCCCAACATGTGTTTGATGTCCTTGCACTTCAATCAGCAATTAGTCCTAACAATCTACTATTGATACATAAAGATGACATGAAATTTTTATGTGAAACAAGGACTCAGTTCAGGCTTCTGGCTTAATGGAACTGAGAAGTCTGAATACTAGAGTGGTTGAGCTATAAAGGAGTTGGGTTCTGGAGTAATTTAAAATACAAAGGAAGAAAAATTCTTTGAGAAGGAATTCTGTTTAGGAAAAGAAAAATTTAAGACACTCCAGTGAGAATCTACTACCTCTCTATCACCACTCTTTTAAATCTGTAATGACTGGCTAGAAATAATTTATGGTTACTATATTTTTTGTCTTCTTGAATTACTTTTCTCCTTTCTGTGACTACTTGAATAATCTTCTGGCCCTTTATCTAAAATAGTCTGAAATATTTGTCTTGTCAACTGATCTCTGATTATTATCACATTATCACCAATTTTTTTCTAGTTCTTTATAATGTCACTCTTGGAAAATCCTAAGGTGGAGTTAAACATTCCCAGGGGCAGATGGTTGGTAAATATTCAGCCTTTTGACGCCTCTATTAAGGTTTTGATTCATATGTTAATACAAGAATTTTCCTTCTAAGGGCTTTTTCTCTTATGGCATCTCCTACTCATCAAAATTTCTCAATGTGCTCAGCTACCACAGGAAGTTTGTTACAAAACCACATCATACATTGATATAATAAAAGTTTTAAAAGAGTATATATTAATTCACACATATCTTTTACATGATATATCTTCTTTTAAAATTTTATCAGTCATACCAAACTAGTTTTTTATTTTTAATTACCTTCTAATAATATCATTCATCTGTTTATATAACCAAGAATATGAAACAATATAACAGGTAAATGTGTCCTAAAAATTGAATATGATGAGAAATCTATTAAAATTAACAGTAAGAAATTAATTAAATGATATAACAATTACATAATTATTTAATTTTTACCTCTTTATTACTTGACCAATTATGAACTGACTTTTTGAGTGTTTTTTTAAATATATATTCATTACATCATCCTTCATATTTGTACAATGTGTGGTTTCCCCCTTAAATTCCCACCACCAATTCACCATGCACCACCCATTGTGCTTAGTATTTTTCAGTAACTCTTGTGCGCTTTCCATCCCTGTCCTGATCCTTCTCCACCCTCCTCCCTTACAGAATGTCTGTGATCTACAGTTAAAAAAAAAAAAAATACTAGCAACAACAAATGTTGGTGAGGATGTGAACAAAGAGGAATTCTCCTATACTACTGGTGAGAATGCAAACTGGCCCAACTGCTATGGAAAGCTGTGTGGAGGTTCTTTAATCTACTAAAAATGGAGTTTCCATATGATTCAGCAATTCTACTCTTAGGTATCTACTCAAAAGGCACAAAAATATTAATTCGAAAGGACACCTGCACCCCTAGGTTACTTGCAAAACAATTTAGAACAAGTAAGCTATGGAAACAACTGAAATGCATAAAAATAGATGACTGGATCAAGAAGATATATATTTATACAATGGAATATTACTCAGCAATCTAAAATGATAAATTCATGCCATTTGCAGCAACATGGTGGAGCTGGAAGGGATTATGCTCAGCGGAATAAGCCAGAAAGAAAAAGGAAAATATCAAATGGTTTTATAGGAGGGGTGTGGAGGACCTAAATAAGGGGGAGAGGGGAGAAAGTAACTATAATATAGTAAAAATCAAAATTATCAGGCAGCTATAGATTTTAACTGATTATTTTGAATTTGTGAAGCTTCACTTTGGGAAGGAGCTATGATTTATACTGGTCATCTGTAAGCATAACTACATATATTTGGACATAATGTAGTCATAAAAGTGTGGAAACATCATGAATAGAGAAAAAATAATCATAAAGTGTTTGGCATCTTAAAGAGGAGTTTGAAGGAAAAAATATCATGACTAATAATGAAAATGTGATTTAAACATTTTATACACTATAAATTAGTTTATATACAGTATTTCTTTTTCCTCACAACAATCCTCTGAGACAAGAATCAATGTTTTTCTAATTTTATAGGTGGTTAGCTTTAATAATGTCAAAATTTAGTGACTTAGTCAAATTTTCACTGTCAGAAAAAGGAAGAACTGGCTCTTTGAAAGAATAAAAGTTAATGTGGATCATTACTATATTATAGACTATTGGGTCCAAATGTTTCAGATTTCTCAATTTTAGTTTAGTTTTTTTTTTTTTAAAGAAATACTGTGCATATGCCATATGTTGTTAACATGGGTGGAATATAAGAAAATACATTATAACAAAACACATTATTGGTTCTATAACAAAATGTGGATACTACTACTCAGTTAAAAAATACAGAATACAAATTATTTTCACTATTAGGTTTTATCATAAAATGAGCAGTGGAAGCAAATAAAATGAATTTTTTGTTTTGTTCAGAAATTGTTTTGTATTAAAAATGCAAATAGGTGAATGCAAACTCTGCCCGCTGTATGATAACAAAACATAAATTTCAGTGACATAGCAGGTCACGTTATGAAAGTGTGTTGGGGCAGATGCCACATATAGGATGCCAAAAATATATCCTCTTTACTCATAACACATATTTTATAACTATAAAATAAATTGTCAACACTTCTATCTAATCAGTAGACATAGAATGATAATATTAAATTCAGAATTTGGGGCATAAAGGAAGATTGAGCAAACTGATTAAGATTTCTTGCATAAAAGACTAACAGCAGGAGCTAATGAGATAGTCCTTTGAATCAGAGTGGTTCCTCAGAGCCTGACAGCCTGAATCCAAGGATGATAGCACTCTGGCAATGGAAATTGGCAGTAGAAACAGCTCTGAGAGGAAGAACATTCAATATGCTGTGCAGACTTAGCACAAGTGAATGCCTCCAAATACGTGCCTGTAATAGAGTAGGTCAAGTCTGTGCTGGTGATGGTGCATTTTTAAGTATTTGTTTCTCCCTTATTTGGTAATAATTTTTTATCATGAATTATATACTTGAAACAGTGTAAGATCGCTTAATATTTGTGAACATATTTTACTCCATTTCTAAATCCAACTTTAATATTTTTTGTTGCCAATTAGCTCCAGTAAAAAAAAAAAAAAAAAAGATAATATTCAGAAAATAGGCGATTTTAAGTGCTAATTGAATATTTCTTGGGGGCATTTTAATATCAAAATTTAAAATGTCAAATGTATTGATAATATAATTATTTAATTATTTATCCGAAAATACATGAATACAAATTACAATCAGCAAATACTACTTTTAGAAGGCAAAAAGAATGTAAAACCATATACACCTTTGAAAATAAGATACAGGTAAAAATATTGTACATAACTGTTACAGGGCAGGGAGAGGAGCACCCAGAACCCCCAAGCCTGCCCTCTCTGAATGGGTTCTGCCATCTGCCGCATTAAGACAAACATACAAAACC
>JAGFMF010011614.1:11256122-11281169 GCA_019455555.1 Galemys pyrenaicus | reverse complement strand
CCAACCAGTCCAAGACCAAAAAGCAAGCACAGTTTCTTCACATGTCCCTCTGCTCCATGTGCCCCATCCAGGTCTCCTTGCTGTTCTCCATCTTCCTTTCTTCTTTCTCTTCTTTTCTCTCCAGAAATCTCCTTCTCCTCAGCTCCACCCACTTAGGGTGGAACCAGGATTTTGGAACTTCCCCTTTTCCTGGGACCACCCTGTTACATAACCATGCCACTGAATATTAGAATATCATCAATTTTTTTTTTTAGATTTCTTTTGTTGTTGTTTTTGGGTTTTTTTTCTTTCCTCTTTTTCTTTCCTTATATATATTTGACATCAATTGTGGTCCCCATGGGGTTCCCACCACCATTTCACCAGCACACTGTCACCTCGGTCCCTTGTGCTCTTTCTGCCACATCCCATCCCCTCCTCCCTCTCCACAAAGTGTTTCTGATTTGTCTTTTTGTTTTGTTGTGTTTTTTTTAATTGTTATTCTTTTTTATTGTTATTATTCTTTTTATTGTTATTATTCTATTTGGTTCCCTTATATTCCTGCTAGGAGTGAAACCATGCGGTATTTTTCTTTTGCCTTCTGACTTATTTCACTGAGCATAATTCCTTCTGGCTCTATCCATATTTCTACAAATTACTCTAGTTTATCTTTTTTGATTGCTGAAAAGTATTCCATCATGTATACGTACCACATCATCTTGATCAAATCATCTGTTTTGGGGCATTTAGATTGTTTTCAGGTCTCACCTATTGTAAATAATGTTGCAATAAACAGGGGTGAATTCTTAAGGTACTCATTGTAGAAGCACTAGTTATCACGATGTTTTTGTTTGCTATTTGTTAAAATATGATGGATCATAAAGAATTCATTTGACAATTACAAGGACATCAGAGACGTTTCTCTTCATAGATTGGTCAGTTAGCATCTGCAAAATATTATTTAATGTAATAAAAAATGAACTATTATTTGTGCTATAAAGCATGTCTTCTTCCATTTCAGGAGGTACCACGTTTAATCCAAAAGACAACTAGCTGGACAATCCCTTTTTAAAGCAAAGTTATCCTCAGTGATTAAAATACTCAGATATTTAAACAGCACAACTGAAGGTTTTATAGTAATGCAACAATTTAAACACATCTGCAACAATATGAGCTTCAGAGTGTTTTAGAAATTGATTGTAATATTTCATTTAAGAAAATGCTGATCGCCACAGGTTAATATTTTGAGATATTTAGTGGGTTGCCCTCATTTTTTGTACACACATATTAGTATTCACTAGGAAATTTAAAGTTAAAACTTTGTCATGTGACATAAATCCAGATAAACTCCGACTGTCATCACTTATTAGCATAGAGCCTCCATGGTACTGGCACCCTTAAATACTCTTAGAATCACTGACTTTCCTTTCTGAAACTTCTTTTCAGAAAATTCTTCTATAAAACACAAAAAAATCTCTAAGTCTAGAGTTTCATGAACTTAAATATTACTCATTAATATTTCTTCTATAAATCCAAAGATTTTCAGGCTGCATGGATTTTTATAGTTATAACTAGAAATACGTAGTTTACATACATAAACTTACAATGAAATTACTGAAAAGCCATCTGTCTAGGAATAATTTCATATATATGTCATGAATGATATTTCTCATTTATTACTGATTTATAACTTGCTATTTCTTTCTATTCAGTTGCTTTCTCCCTGATGAAATTCAAATGACCGTACAGTTAAAATACCTAAAACTCCAGTTTTGCTAAGGAATTGAAAAATGCTAGGTAACTTTATTCAACCTCATTGTGTGTTAGTTTCCTCACATATAAAATAGGCACATTAATAATTATTGGTCAGCTTTTCCATTAATATACATACATATATATACACACATAATTAACACAAAGTCTGAGTTAAGAAAATGTTGGTTATAAAAATCAATTGTATCTCATTTTTAACATTACCTATAATTCTAATAAAAATTAGTGAAACAAGTATATATTTAAATGTATATTATTCTTTAAGTACATTAAATAATGTATGATATTAAATAATGTACAATATAAATACATTAAATAATGTATAATGCAATATTCTTAAAGAATATTATGGGTATATACATTTCATCAGTTTTACTAAGGTGTTTCTCAATAGAAGTTTTAGTTTGTCATATGGTAACTATCTTTTTTCAGGAATTGTAGGGTCTTGAATTATTTTCCAAACAAGCTGTAAAAAATATTCTTTTATTTGTGTTCTGAAAACATTAGAAAAACATCAAAGGTTGCAGCCTACAGCTATACTGTGAGTGAGAAGGAGGTGCACACAGACATTAGAAATCAATTGACAAAGCTGTGGGACATCTACCGATTTGCATTCCTTTGTGGGTGGAGTCACTGTGGCCTGGGGGATCATGCCCTGCTTTTCTGTTTTCTTTTTCATTGGTGAAAACTGATAAAAAATCAGTCATTTTCTATTTTTCTCGCAAGTTCTGTTTCCTTGAGGTCTCTTTCTGCACCTCACATTTATGTGATACTCCTTTTTATTATTGCCTATTTATTCAATTTGCAGGCATATCATCACTTCACAACATATATATATATGTATGTGTGTATGTATATATTTATCCAACAAAAATCTTGAAATGTTATGCTTGCAACAAACAATGGCTTTTATTTACTTTCATAGCATAATGTCTTAAGGGCATCTGCATAGAAAGTATTGCTGATATTATACCAAGATGTGAGAGAAATACTACTTTCCTACTAAAATCTGGAGCAAGAAATGGATGTCTCCTCTCCTACTTTTTCTTTCCAGTTTCTGATTTTTGACACTTTGGGCTGACCGGATTAGTCCATGCCATGAAGCAGGGAAGCATGCTATGTAGATTAGACAGGAAAAGCAATAACACTAACAAATCTATAAAAATAACCAAGTTTTTTAAAGGCTAAAAGGTCTATATACCATGAAAGTTGAATTCTCTAGAGAATAAAAATGGAAAATCAAGATTTAAATACTATCTAAAATATTATCAAGTAAATATTTAGAATAAATGTAATGAACAAAGTGAAAGACAAATCATAAAATTCTGTTGCCTGACATTTAAAGCCCAAATGAGGACAAACTCATTTATGTTCATCAATAGGAGAGTAAATTAAAACTTATGATATGCTCATACAATAAAATACCATACAGCAATCAAAAATATGATCCTCCTGGATCATAAAACAACAGTGACAGCAAAATCATTTTGCTGAGACAAAGCAGTCACAAAAACAAAACTCTATCTGCTGTATGATTTCATGTATGTAAAATGCTGGAACTGGCAAAGGAATCTGTAGTAACAGAAAGTAGATGAAGATCGATGGCTTCCTGAGGTGTGTGGAATTGGAAAGATAAATGGAACACTTTATGAAGACATAAATATTGTATATTTTGAACATTGTACATATCAGGCAACAGCTTTATTGAGTGTTGATATAAGAGTATATATTTGTCAATAATTGTGTGAGTTCTGTTGTTTCAACAAAATTAAAATTGGTTAAGAAGAATATTTGAGTTATTTATTTTAAGTTCATATTGTCCATTCTGTGGTTGAATGTCCTCACTAGGGAAGGGCATGTTAAAACAAGGAGGTATCATTTAACATCAAGACAATGGCTATCATACAAAAGGTAAACAAGTATTGGAGGCAGTGTAGAGGGAAGGAATCCTTAAACAAGTGCTGCTGAGAATGTACATTAGTTTAGCTATTAAGGGAAGAAGTATAATGATTCCTTAAATATTAAAAATTGAAATTCCATACTGTCTGAATATGTGCCTTAAAAGTACAAAATAAGGGCCTCCCTGGTGGCACAGGTATTACGTCTCACTACTATCAACCTATCACCTGCCCCTGGAACATGAGTTCGATGCCCAACCAGGGAGCAGACCCACAAGGCTCAGCAGACCTCTCCTGTCTTCCCGCTGCTCCCTCAGCAGTGGGTTTCAGTGGATCTGCCTGTTCTGCGCCCTACTCTGTCTCTGGGGAATCCTCTCACCTCTCTCACTTCTTGCCTATACCCCAAAGCGTGTATGGTTGAATAATAAATCTTTTTTTAAAAGAACAAAAACACTAATTTAAAGAAATGTATGCACCCCTGTTTCTTGCACCATTATTTACACTAGCCAAAACCTGAAAACTATCGAAGAGCTTATCTATTGATAAAGAAGCAGTTTATCTACTCAATGAGACAACACTCAACTACAGCAACAATGAAATTTGTTATTTGCAACATGAACATGGGTGAAACTAGAGGGTATTACACTTAGAGAAATAAATGAGATGGAGGGTGACAAACACCATGTAGCTGCTCTCATGAGGTGCTTAGAGAAAACAAGCAAATAGATAAAACAAAACTAGGCAACTCTTCTGCCAGTTAACGACTATGCAGGTGGTGCTCTTTCTCGCTTTTGCCTAATAAGCCTGTTCTTTTTTAAGATGTAAGAAAAAAATAAACTTAAAAATTATAAGATCAATATTGGAGGTTGGGTTTGGGTACACTGGATAAAAAAGGTAGATTTTTATGATGAAGGATAGAATTCAACTTTTTTTTTTTAATGCAGTAAGGAAGAAAAAAAAAAAAGGAATTTTTTCCTGAGGGAAACGGGAGATGCACATAGTGTTAGAATGCAATGTTACTTCAGTAAATAAATAGCAGTTTAGAAAGGTACTGATGATAACATTTAAATCTTAAATCGAAAGTATGCAACATCATTAAAAATCTTATTTCTAATATCATTACCATTAAGTTATATGTGTGTGTGAATGATTTACTCAGCTCTCTATGTGCTACTTCGATTTTCTTCTTTCATCTCTGATAATCACTTCTATAAATCTCTATTTTTATTGCCAGTGTTCTTGCCCAATACATCCAGTTTCCTTTCTTGTTTCAATCCTATTTTCCATCCTCTAATCTTAATAGACAATGATATAATACTCGTATTATATATATTATTTCACAGTATGTTGATTGAATCTAGAAAAATAGTACAGACTTGACTTTTTAACACTTATTTCTAATTCTCCCTTCTAAAAAATAAACACTTTAACATTTATTATGCTAGATTTCCACTGGTGTTTTATTGCTTGTATACTTGTTACAATTTAGAAAGTCTATGGAAAGATCCTAAAATTCACATTCTTTCCTTTTCTAACAGAGAAACATGAAACACTAACAGAGCTTCCCTGATAAACCTAAACAGTTACAACTTCCACTTTTTAAAATATACCTCTTTTCCTTATGGGAAGTAAAACTGCAAGCACATTATACAGCTTAATAAAAATAAGGCTCTAAATTTCAGAAAATATTGCACGGAGTCAGTGTTAAGTAGTATTTTCTACCTCGCAATCAGTGCATAAAAAGGAAGGAGATCTTCGTTAGTCTTGTGTAGGAGAAAATGGCAGGAAAGTCAATAATCTTGTGGAAAAGAAAAGCAGAGAAATCCAGCACATGTCAAAATTTATTGGCTTTATTTAAATAAATTTCTACAAGGAAAATTAGTTCTATCAGGAAAAATCATTCTGGCTAGTGTCTCACACATACAACGACTTTAGAAGAACAGATTAATAGAAAGAGAAGTACCTCTGAGTATTTATTTCTTGAATGTATTTGCTTTGGCATTTAGCTTCAGAGATTATGTAAGGAGTGAGTTTCTTAGATTACAACCAGTTTTTGAGAAGAATCAGCTTATGTGATAGATATCAGAAAAACAATTTAGCACCTATCTGTTTATTGCTAGCATGCTTTTTCTGATAGCACATATGTTGGAGACACCTGGAAATCTCTTAAAGGTCTCCAGGGTATCTGTATTCATTGTCCTTTTGCAGGGTATAATGGATATGTTAGTAGTGTACAAGAGTCTTAAAGAAATTATAAGCGCAGTTGAGATGTCACGATATTTGAAAATTTTTTTAAAAGATGGATAAATACACCAATTTTTGAAGACTAAATTCATGACAACGACAACAACAAAGTTAACAGAATCGCATTAAAGATTTTCTTGGACTTTAAAGCTTGCATGCATTTTTTTTTTTTTTTTGAAATGAGAGCATCTTTCTGGAAATTGATCTATTCATGCCACGACTTTAATGAGAAGTGAGTTACAGGATACAAAATATCAGACGTGGAAAATATCACAGCCACTCCAGTGCCCTAAACTCTTCCCAGATACAGGCTTTTCCAGTATTTTTATGGTTCTCCCTCTGAAAGCAGTTGTACCTCTGTCTGAGGATTGTCTCTCATCTCTTAAATCTGTGGAAGCATCGATTCTGCCTCATGGTATTGGCTATACTAAGTGAGAAGACGCTCTAGACCTAGGTCTGAGGGAGGTGGACTACACTTGTTGATGGGAGAGACTGGAAAGCCACATCACGATAGGCATAGACACAGAGGGGTGGGAGGATGTGCTAGGTTAGTTTGTGCAGCTGGATAGTAAGTTCAAATCCTCCTGGTTACATGTATTCACACACATCTTACAATAAATGAGCTCATCTCATCCCTAGATTTCCAAAAGTCACTTCCAATACTGAAAGTAGTCTCTGTGACCCAATGTTTATAACCAAAGTTGGGGAGATGATATGAAGTCCCAATATAGAACCTCCCTGGTGGCACAGCGGATTGAGCTCTGCACTGTGGGGCTTCCGCAGTACAGAAGCCTGAGTTCGATCCCCGGCCAGGGAGGGGTCCCACAAGGCGAGGCAGACCTATGCTGCCTCCCCGCTGCTCCCCTCAGCAGTGTATTTCAGTTCATTTGTCTGTTCTGCTCCCCATTCCTCTGGTGAATCCTCTTACTCTCTGCCTCTGACCTGTACCCCAGCTCTTATTAAGCATAAATAAATAAAATCTTTAAAAAAAAAAGAAATCCTGATATAATTTGTTCTTCCTCTGGTATATAGGTAAAGATAGCTACCTGGTGGTGAATTATACCGGGGTCTACTGTATCCACTTAGAAGGCAATTTACTCCTGATAACAGCAATCACTATCTTACACACTTAAAAAAAGTATGAATCATGTATACTACAGTCAGCCAAATACTAAGGTTATTACTGAAAACACAGTCGTCAATATCAAAAATTCAAACAACACCATGCTCACGAGTTGTCTTGAGGGATACACTAGAGAATGTGCTCCCTTCAACTAAAAGCAGGTGGGGAAGCTTCAGCAAAGTAAGCATAGTGACATTTAGTTAGAATTGTAACTTAAAAGTTCAACACAAAAGAGGAGAAAGAGATAAAAGAAAACATCCTAAAGTTATACATTCTGAGAAAGTGGAGATCTCTAAAAAATAAAAGGCTTGGGTCTCCCTGGTGGCGCAGTGGGTTAAGCAGCGCACTATGAAGCAAACCGCAGCCACTGCAGCGCGAGTTCGATCCCTGCTGCTGGCCAGGGAGGGGACCCACATGGCATCACCCGCTGCTCCCCTCAGCAGTGTGTTTCAGTCAGTCTGCCTGTTCTGCTCCCCACTCTGTCTCTGGTGGATCCTCTCAAAGCCCACACCTCTGACCTGTATCCCAGCTCTTATGTGCATAAATAAATAAAATCTTTTTTAAAAAAAGAGGTAAACAAAGGGGCCTCCCTGGTGGCACAAGGGGTTAAATCACAGCACTATGAAGCTATTGGCAGCCACTGCAGCATGAGTTGATCCCCGGCCAGGCTGACCCACATGGCGCAGCAGACCTCTCCAGCCTGTATGTTCTTGTATGCATAAATAAATAAGTCTTTAAAAAAAGAGGTAAATAAAGCTGGGAAAATGGAAGAAAAATATGCACAGTGATTTTCATACAGATAGAAGGTATACGAAGACAAAGTGGACAATGAAAAATCTAAGTAGTAAAGCTGAGAGTCACTGATTATATGGATTACACACACACACACACAAATAAAATACCCCATATATTATGTGTGTGTGTGTATCTATAAACAGGATTCTGTAATGTCACAATAACAGTACACAGGGCACTTTTTTTATCAGGTAAAGGGGAGTACTCACATCGTGCAGAAGAAGCTTGTTGGAGAACAGTCTGAGATAACACATTAACACGTAAACCACCGTGTTGTCCCTCCCTCCATTTTAGAAAAGGTATCGTAAAAGCCAGGTAAGAACTGGAATCTTGGCCAATGTCCACTCTTGAAGTGATGCCATTTTCTGGTTATTTCCTCAGTCACTATGTGGATAATGAGTTGGGAAATACTTAGGAGCTCATAAAAGCCCAATACTTGTTCTCTGATCTGTGAAGGCAGCGTCAAAAGAATCAATAGAAGACCCTGAGATTCCTCTCTTCAAAAGCTCTGCCACGACTGTACATCAGAAGCAAAGCTGCACCCCAAGGGGATGTTCAGAGGTTAACAACACCTTCCAAGACTGAGGGAGCCAAAGTGGGTGGCCCCATCATGTCCACATTCAGCTCTCTCTTTCTTCCCTTTATAATCTGGGTGGATGAAGGAGGGTGGGCGCTGTGCTCAAGGTCCCCTCCTTACAGAAATAGACCAACAGGGCTTCTGGTCCTAAACATCAGAGGACGCAAATCATTTTATGAGGAGACGGCTCATTCGCCCAAATCACCTGTCTCTGTTGTGGCATTGTCTTCCCTTCAATTTACATCTACTGCCTTACAAGAGGTCCTCTATGATCTGTTTCTGGAGGCTAATTCACAAGTAAGCCTCATCTATGATGGTCTTAAACCATCGGTGTGGCTTCCTGACTTCCCCACTTGGGGCCCTGCTTTGCCACTCAGAAGAACACTAAAGGAAAGGACTGGGAAGAAACCCTTTAACAGAACTTTAGGCGTTTCATTTAGTCATTTACTCTATATTGAGGTTAAGGTACACACGTACACAAAACTCTGATGAGGCTAAATCACTCAACTGATTAGCTAGTGGACTGGAGGGAGGAAGACTCTGGAAGAGGAAAATCAAGGGACTACAGAAAAAAATCAAGTGAATGAACCATTGCAACAGGTGCAAAGCGGGGACAGAGGTATAGCTCAGATTTAGCACCCGAAAAGAGATATTCAACAATCAGGGGCACAGCGGCTATGAAACATCTTCTCTGCTCCGCCATTTCAGAGTTGCCCTCATGGGCCCTTACGTGGCACAAGATGGTGGTGGTGCTCGTGGGTAGATGCAGACACCACAGCATCACAGCATAGGTTTCTCTGTCCCAGTCCTGTGGGGATAGGCACATGGTTCAGCTGTCATCCTGCCAGCAGCCGGCCCCTTTCTGCAGCATCATCTCAAAAAGAGTTGCTAGGCATCTGATGCACGTGATTCCATCACTCCATTTCTAAACGGGAGGGGGCCACTTGTCTTTATCAGAATTTACAGCTACCCATACATCAATTTACCTATTGAGGACCTCAGCATTTCTGTCAGCACCCCATGAAAGGGTTCTTAGATTATCTCATTTACCGTATTAGCTAATTTACTGACAAAGTATTCTGTATAACACCCATAGACACATTTTATGGCAAATAAGTTTCAATAATGGATTTCATTTCTTTTCTTGGAAGCAGGAACTCAAATGTGCAGAGCCCAGAGTTATGTAGATGGGAAGGAAACTCCCTGGATGGTAAGTGTGACTAATTGTATGGAGTCAGCTGATCTAGCCTGCCTCTTGGTTTCTGGGCTCAAGTATTTGGGAGTAGGGATATATAACATGTACTGATTTAGCATGTATGCTGTGTCTTGGAGGTTGACACTGTGAGTGTAGCTTGTTATCTCCAATCTGACAGCTCAGCTAGGTCTTCAGTAAGTTCCTTTTTAGTCAGCAGATCCTATGTGTGATGCCACAAGTGAAAAGCCACCCATCATGTACACATGCATCACACTTAAGTCACATAAAGAAATAACCCATGGCCTCCACTTGTTTACATGTGTTTCCTTCAATCTTTCCCTCCCCAGTGTAAGAATATAGTATCAAAGGAGCCATATATATAGATCTTCTGTTTCTCTGATGACCCTGATTTATGCAGTTCTTGAGACTGGTACTTCTAGGGGAAAGGAAGGAGAAGTTGAGGTGCACTGTGGCCAAACAAAGTTTCAGCATATTCCATGGAGTGCGATACAGCTGAGATTGCCTTTAGAGTTGTCATGCTTTGGTATAGGGAGGCTGAACATTTATGCCCCTGGAAGGGGCAAAGTAGACTTTCCATAAAAGGAAGCCTAACCTTTCACAAGGTGGTTAACTTTTAACACCAGGGCAGGTTCCCAAAGCATCAGCTGTGTACTCGTAACACTTCAAAAAGCATCCTTTAGTCTTGATGGAATGTGGGTAGCAAAGTAGAACACACAGGCTGGGCTACCTGCAGTTGAAAGTTAAGCAAGCATCTAGTTACTTTGTGTTTGCTGGCCAGTGGACTAGAGACAGCACGATTATTCTACTGGCAGAGGATCCAAACTTTGGTCATCAAGGGATCCAAACTTTGGTCATCAAGGAAGCAGCATGCTAGTACACAATCGATGTATATATGAACCGGAGGTGCAATGAGATTTCTTGGTGCTCCTCTTCCCAGAGCAAGTGGTCAATAGGCAGCTGCAGGAAAAATGGAGTAAGAAGGATAAGAAAGGAGTCAGAAACACAGACATGAAGGTTTAAATCACCTAACCAGTCAAATACATATTTCCAGCTGCAGGCTTTGCTGAGAACTATGAGAAACCAGAAGAAACAGTGGAGACAATGATTATTAACTGCTGTTGCAGCAATGGGGTCTTCAGTGTGTCTCTGTACTTTTTGTCCTTTAAGTCTTTTGTAGAGGTGGTGCTTCCTTCAAGATGACCAGCACAGAAGTATTTATACATGGCATGAACAGATCAGCATGGGACAAGTTGTGGGCCCCTTCAGGTACCTGTGATAGCTAGAATTGCATCCTCTCCACCTCGCTTCTGATTTCAGGCTTCTAGGATAGCTCTTCAAGGCTTGAATGCACTTTTCCTTGATAGCAGCTTGTCTCCTGAGTGTGCACTGCATGTCTGCCTCTTACTCTAAGTCTCCTGGACATTACAGATAGTGCACAACTTGCACACGCAGCTCCCAGAGGCATTACCATTGCAAGGGCTGAGATTCTACCAATGGGAGATAACAAGTAGTGGACAAATGCCTCCATCTCACACTGTTTACTCTCAAATTCTCAGAAACATCTTTATACATTCAAGATCCCAGAGCAACTGAGCCTTGCTACCTAAAGACCCACTTAAATAATGTTTTTTGATATCAAGGTCTATATTATGAATACTCGGGTGAAATTGCCATGGGTTTGTCAACCCTACTGACACTCTGAAAGCTGTGTTTTCATGAGTTCTGAGACTGAATCTTATTGCCTTGATACACTGGAAAAGTATGAGATTTGAGCTGCTTAAAACTTTTCCCCCTTCCATTTCTAATGTGAGAATTTCATTTGCTCAATTACTTCCTTATTCTTTTCTTCAGTATTCTGCCCTTTGGCCTTAAGTCTGCCATTGGAAGGAGAAACCCCTTTGAAGACAGACTTCTTTGAAGACAAAACATTTCTAGTTTCCATTCCATGTATTGAACTCCCACCACTTCTGTACTCTCCCATATCACTGCAGTGCAAAGAACACTCATTGAGTTCAAAGGAAGCTTTACCACACGGCTGAAGACAAGCAGAATGCATCAGGGAATGAGAATCAAGCAGACATGCATGCTGCTCTGATTTTCCTATTCTCTCTCTTCCTGCACTATCAGTGGGATAGTTGCTATTTCATCCAATGATCTGCACACATTAAAAAAAAAAAACAAAAAAGAGCGCCTGAACCCACATCAAAAAAGTCTCTGGAAATGTTAAGTCCATTTAAACAATTAAGAGATAGATTATATCATTTAGAATCTCATTTAACCAAAAATAGAAATCACATATTCATTAATTGGCACCTTTCAGATCTTTAAGCATCATAAGGTAAATATTCTTTGGTGGGTATGTGAAGAAAATATAGTTGATCAAACTTGAAAGACAGTATAAAGTGAATATTGTGATTCTTTTTATTTAAGGATAATTTATTCAATTACAAGGTTACTTTTTTATTGGGGTAATATCAGCTTATGACACTGTCAATGATTAGGAGAATAGGCTCTCACACTTCAGTATGTCACCACCACACCCAATATCAAAGCACCTGTAACCCTTCAACCACTTCATTTCCCATCCAGAAGCTTCAATTCTGCAGTCATCTTTCTAGAAGTTGCTTCTGTTCAGTTTTCTCTGTTCCTTTGTTTTGTTTCTTTTAGTCCCTCATATGAGTGAAATGATATGGTATTTGTCGTTCATCTTTAGACGTATTTCATTGAGCATAATCCCCTCCAGTTCCAGTTATGTTGTAAACAGCAAGTGTTCACATATATATAAATATAGTTATTTATAAATATACTATTTATATATAAATAAATTTATATATATAAATAAAAGTATTTATTTATATATATATAGTTGAGTACTATTCCATTGCACATTTATACCACACCTCTTTTATCAGCTCTTCAGTTGCTGGGCACTTAGGTGGTTTCCATAAATTAGCTATTGTAAATAGTGTTCCAGTGGGCATCAGAGTGCATATATCTCTTTGAATTAGTCCTTTCGCATTTTGGGGGTAAGTAGTAAAGTGTGGGTTTGCTGGGTCATATGGTAGACTTATTTTTAATTTTTTGAGGAACCTCCATATTGTTTCCCAAACAACTGGTCTTGTCTACATTCCTACCAACAGTAAGTTATAGGGGTTCCTTTTACTCCAGCCCTCACCGACAGCTGTTGTTTCTGGGTTTTGTTTTGTTTTTGATGCGGGCTGGTCTAACAGGAGTGAGATGGTATCTCATTGTCATTCTGATTGGCATTTCTTTGATGATAAGTAATGTTGAATACTTTTTTATGTGGGTGTTGGTTATCTCTACGTCTTCTTGAAGAAGTGTCTAGTTCGCTCTCCTGTCCATTTCTAGTTTTAGATTTTTGCCAATCTTCTGTTAAGTCAGATGATTTCTTTGCAGATCTTGGATTTCAGTCCCTTGTCAGATGTATGAAGTGTACAAATATTTTCTCCCATTTGGTAGGATGTCTTTTCATTTTACTGATGGTTTCTTTTGCTGAACAGAAGCTTTTTAGTTTGATGCAGTCACATTTGTTTATTTTTTATTTTTTTCCCCTTGCCATTGGCGTTGAGTTTCCAAAGACATAAGTAAAAACTGGAAATCATAAAATACATTTTAAAAAAAGCAAACACTCCACATCATTGGCAATACTCAGGATATGTCTCCCATTCAAGTACTAACCAGGCCTGACCCTGATTAGCTTCTGAGAGGAGACACGATCAGGTGTGACTATAGATCCACTCTGGTTATTTCTATAGTATCTTCCAATTGTGATTATTTTAATTCTAAAATCAGTATTTAATTTAACTCCATTATGTGAACTCAGGGTACTTGAATAACTTAAATAATCTCATTTGAAAAGGTCATTTCCAGTTTAAATGCTGAGTCTTCTATAATTTGTCCTCCATCCCTCTTCTTAGAAACTATGGACACAGAGAGAAGGTAACCATCTACAAAAACAGAAAAGCCCTCGAGAAAAGCAAACCTCCTGACAACTGTATCTTGGACTTTCAGCCTTCCAGCCTTTCAGAGCCATGAGAGAATAAATTACTGTGGTTTAAGTGACCCAGACTGTGGTATTTTGTAATGTCAGCCCTAGCAAACCAATACATCTGGCCTTAGTGACACACATATCCATTGAGGGCCCCAAACCCATGAACACCTTTCTCAAACTGCAGGAGCTGTAACTGTCTGTCAGTACAAGTTCTGGAGACAAAGGACTACTCAGAGCTCATACTCAATACTGATGAAAATATAAACTTCAGCAATATCTGGAAAATTCCAGAATACTCTTTCTTTTCTATTTAGAAATTCTACTTGTAGACATCGACTCCAGTGAAGTATTTACAACTGAACAAAAGGAGACATGCTCAAGGAGACTGTATCACAGCAGAAGTTCTTTAGTCAGAATTGCACCATGGATTAAATTGAAAAGTAATATGTGCAATAACATAGATACATCTAAATCACAATTATGACAGGAGGGTGAGGAGATAATAAAATCAGGTATAGTAGGAGATGCTAATTCAATAAATTTAAGTCAGATGATATGACAATTTAAATTGTTTGTGGACTCATATATTTAGTGTAGAAGTACAAAAACATGTACTCAAATGCTGCACACATACTTTGGGTTAATGGTTGCTCCCACAGTATGATGGGGAAGGGAGATACAGGATGACAGTACAGTGATATACTCAAAACATATGTCTTCAAGGTAAAAGAGAGCCTCTGAACAAAGTTTAGCAGGAGAATTTCACATGTGTTTGAACTCAATGAATATCATCAGCTATTCTTTATAATTATTTCTATAATTTTAGTGTAACTTCAACATGGTTCATTAAATGAAATAATTATCTTGAAGGGAAACCCAGTCATTATCCAGCTGAGATACAAGAACACTTGATGTTGGGGTACTGGCTTTTAGAAGACACTGGTCTCCTCCAAACTCTACAATGACATTTCTAGAGCACTAGCTCATCATCTTTTAATGAATAAGACTTCAAGAAATTCACTCATATACTTTCCCTTCTTATCACTATGAACATGAACCTCCCTCGAAGAAAATTAAAGATGAGATAAAATGATAGTAGGAAATTCACAATTTGAATAAAACCATGTTACAGAATATGTGATGACTTAGGACTTCTTTGCTGGATCCTGAATTAAGACCACAGTAACTTACCACTTCATATCTACATGCAACAACTTGACATGGTTGAGTCTCCCGCTAGTTGGAGAACTAGTGATTTTGTCTGCTGTTGCATTATCTTGTTTGCTTTTGTTTTATTGGGGAATAATTGATATATGAGGAAATACACACTTGATGAGGTTGGACAGAGGCAAATACCCAAATACCCATGGCGCCTCTATCAAGGTAATAAATGTATCTAACACCTCCAAAAGTTTCCTGTGGGTGATTGGGTTTGGTTTATTTTATTTTGCTTTGGCTTTTTTGTAGTAAGAACACTTGACATAGACCCTTTTAAGAAAGCATGAAGTGTACAAGACAGTACTGTTAACAAAATGTTTACATTGTACACAGATCATATCCAAATCCCACTTCTGGATATACCCAAAGGAAGTGAAATCAGGACCTTGAATTGTTACCTGCACTTGTATATTTGCTGAAGCGTTGTTCACAATAGTCAAGCTATGGAAACAACCCAAATGGCCAGTGACAGGCGAACAGATAAGGAAAATACAGTATATACTAAAATGGAATATTGTTCAGCCTATAAAAAAAGGAAATCCTGCTCTTTGTGACTAGGATTAACCTATTCTAAGTGAAATAAGTCAGTCACAGAAGGAAAAATAACACATGATTCCACTTGTAAGAGGTTTCTGAAATGTACAGCTTCATAGAAGCAGAGACACAGCAGTTTTAATAGGAACAGGATGGTGCAATTGGAATTGATGTTCAGTAGTTATAAAATTTCAGTTCTGATAGATGAATAAATTCTGGACACTTGCTATTACATTTAGATAGATAGATTCTCTCAGGCAGGAACATCAGCGGCTATGCAGAAGGGTATGTGTATCCCTCTGTGCCAGACAGTCAAGGAGGAAAATACATGAAGTAAGAATTAGGTTGTCTTTCAAGTCTACGTGGCTCGCAGCTACTTGATTCTAATTTAGAACACCTAACTAAAGCTAGGCTTACCAATTGTCTTTCAGAGGAGTTAAAAAATAAAATGAGCTAAACAGAGATTCAATACTGTTGGGTCCTGTCCTTGCTAATATTTTCAAGTCACTGAGTCTGTCCTTTCTTGTGTGTCCCACTATTATAGGCTTACGAGAACAGAAAAATATGTGTCTTTAAGTTTCTACATCTACTCACTTAATGCAGTACATGCCACATTAGTCATGTAAGGAATACATTTTGAATGAATTAATAAACATATTTATACAAATACCCACTAGGTATATCATTGTAATTTAACCATGACTGTGCTGAAATAACATACCTGCACTTATGAAACTTACTTTGCAGAAATAGGCAACAATAAACCTAGAAGCAATATGAGCCATCAGCCAGGTCTAGAAAGAAGAGAAAGCATGCCAGGGGTTAGTGAGTGATGAGGAATGGGTGTCTATCCCGTGCTTGGTGGGGCAGAGAAGGCTTCTCTAGGGGTTGATAACTTGGGATGGTATCTAAATAATGAAAAAGATCCAGCCCTCTGAAGACCTATGAGAAACTATTCCAGAAACATAAAAGAAAAATCTGTAAAGAGCTGGCATAGGACCAAGAAAAGAATTTTTCCAGGAAGCAAGACAATGCTAGTGTTTATGGATATCGTAAGTGTAAAGAGGATGCAGGGTGGGATCAGCTACGTAAGAACTTTGGATTTTATTCCAATTTGAACATCAGTGTCAAGAATCTTTTAAGCAGGAGAGAAAATAATAAAGACAAGCTGTGAAAAATATCAGTTATGTAGTTATTGCTATGTGGTGGTAGGATAGTTATGGTCTGGGACAATATTGGGTATTTCTTCCTTTATTATTTTATCTTAGGAATTACCTCTGTATTTCCTTTACACATTAGGTAGAAGTTGTCTGTTGCTGTCAAGTAAAAACATCTGAACTTAATATCTTTGTTTAGATATGACAAAGTTATGTAGAGTCTTAATAATTATGTAAAGATATATACATTTTATATAATTATTAAATGTTGAGATGAATTCTTTCTAACATATTTTTCTTATCTAATTTTATAATCTTTTTGAACATGAACACACACTAATAAATTCACACCTGTGTATATTCACTGATATAGTACAGTGTAATGTAGTCTAATGTAACATAATCTAACACCATAGAATAGAAAAAAATGCAGATGTGGTTTACCTGTTCTGTGGCTGTGTACTTGAACTGTGCATGCATTTCATTTCTGGACCAACACACTGCATCAGTCAATTGTATAGACTTTGCTATAAGTCTCGCTTTTGTAGATAACAGTAGCTGTCATTGGGAAGTTTGAATCACGGTTGCTGTTCAGAGGACAAGCTAGGCTGAACCTTGCTTTTCTCCATTTCTTGGTTTGGCAAACTTATTTCTCAGCTGTTATTTTTTTTTCTTTGCCTAATGTAGAGGCTGCTAGCAAGGCGAGTTTGTAGGAAGTTAAAAATTTTATAGTCTCCTCTCTCATGTTAACATTGTGCAAATCAAATTGTGCCTCGCCAAGCTATTTCAATACCAAAAGGTATATTTTGTAAGAAAATTAAATGTCTAAAATATTTGGCAAAGAAATATAAGATGGCCACAAGCATTTTCCCCCACAATACTACCTCGTCATAGAGTGGACCCAATTTACGATCTTACAAATTTAATAATATATGCAAATATTTTAAGTATTCAGTATGATTAGACAAGAAAAAAAAACACTGGCAATGCACTTGCATAGACAATCGCGCTCACAAGGGTAACATGGTTATCTAAAATTGCTTCATATAAAAATATTCTTGTGTTTAAAGCAAAGGAGAATTTATTACATGGTTAAATCAATGTTAAAATGTATTTGTAAAGCCATATATCAGATGAACATAATGCAGCTAATGAAATTCCATAGCAGCAACACTTTCTGCCTCGTAGCAATATATTATTTAAGGTCTGTGGAAACTAAGTGCTTTAATGCACATAGTGCTGCTGATCATTACGGGCTTTTGACATCTTAAAAACAGGTTGTGTTTACATCATGGGGATATGGAGATAAACAAACGCATTGAAACCTAAAGTCTCCTCTGAAATACACGCTTCAGTTTATAGGTGTTTATTATGAACAGCAAGCTTTTTACAAATGATTAGACGCAGGCTGAAATGGTATTGAATGACTTTTGCTTGAGTTTACAGGGCCGTTAAAAATGTTGACAGCTTTTCCACTAAAAGTACAGTGGCATTCAAGGAGATGACAGGAGGCATTGTCTCTTTTTATAGCCACAACTTCTCTTACAAACTGTGCATGTGTAAGGACAAGGGCAACCTGAGAAATGTCACACCTTACTGCAAATTCTACGCTCTTAATGCTTTCCATAGAATTGGCTGCTTTTTTTCCATTACTCTTCCTCCATCCTTAAGACAAGAGCAATGTATTTTGTTATCTCTCAGTTCCGCTCATTCAGTTCAACATGTACTGATCCAGGACTTACATCCGAGACAAGATACCAGGTGTTGGTCCAAACATGATGAATTCACAGTATCTCTACGTTTCTATATAACCATTTGAATATACATTGATACTCACAGATAATTTATTTATTTATTTTTTAAGATTTATTTATTTATACACACAAGAGTTGGGGTACAGGTCAGAGTCGTGGGAGGTAAGAGGATTCACCAGAGACAGAGCAGGGAGCAGAACAGGCGGATCCACTGAAACACACTGCTGAGGGGGCAGCGGGCGAGGCAGGAGAGGTCTGCTGCGCCCTGTGGGTCCCCTCCCTGTCCTGGGATTGAACGCGTGCTGCTGTGCCACAGATGCTTCACAGAGCGGCACTCAATCCACTATGCCACCAGGGAGAGGGCCCAGATAATTTCTTTTAAAAAGGTGAATAGAAAGAGGGACTCATGCATAAAGCATATAATGCTGCTTTTTGGAATGAGTAATCAGCTTTTTTTAAAGATTTATTGTTATTTATTTATGCATACAACAACTAGGGTGTAGGCCAGAGGTGCAGGGAGGGAGAGGACCCACCAGAGACAGAGTGGGGAGCAGAACAGTTGTATCTACTGAAACACACAGCTGTGTGGCGACCAGCAGGTAAGACGGGAGGGCTGGACCCATGTGTCAGCTCCCTGGTGAGGATCAAACTTATGCTCCAGAAGCTGGAAATAGCTTGATAGCTGAGACTTAACCCCTACACACCCAGGGAGGCCCAGAATAATCTGACTTTTAAAATAAAGTATTCATAACTGATTATGAATTAATTACTCTTAACCACATGCAAAACAGAGCCGAGTATTAAGTTTTTTCTACAAAGAGTGAATAATTTAAACACTTTCACATGGAAACTAATGTAAGGAACTTCATGGAAAACTAATGTAATGTTGTAAATATAAGTTAAAGAGACATGCTTTATGTCTATCATATTACCACACAGACCACTTTTATGTGCTTGTAGGAGCTAGTTACTTTAAATAAAGGCATTCATTTAATTTTATGCTTGATAGAAACGGTTTCAGGAACAATAAAACACAGACATTCTAGCATAGAGGGCCACAGGGGCCACACTCCCACATTAGGTTATCACATCATTACAGAAGAGAAATCAATTCGCAGCAACATGGATGGAGCTAGAAGGGATGATGCTCAGTGAAATAAGCCAAAGAGAAAAGGAAAAAGAACAGATGGTTTCACTTATAGGAGGGAAGTAGAGGAAACAAGGGACTAAGAGGAAAAAAATACAATAAATTAAAAGTCAAAATCAACAGACAACTACAAATCTGAGCCATCCCCTAGGGGAGGAGGAGGGAGAAAGAACAAAATGGGTGAGAAGAGCACAAGGGACTATGGTGTTGGTGCATGGGGGAATCAGTGATGGGAGTTTCACAGGGATGAGAAATACACACTGTATAAATTTTTTAAAAAATGTAAACTATATATGAAATTAAAAATAATTGAAAAACAAAAGATAAATCAATGTAAGGAACAACAGATGATAATGCACATAACTGAACAGAAGCGCGATTCAAATATACTCAAGTTCCAAATGTTCCTTTAAATACGAGATTACTAAGGTTTGTAGACGGGCTCAGTAAAGAGCGTTTCTGAAAACGCCCTCCCCATCCCCTGCTTTACCCGAGTACACACAGACTCCCCCACTGCTGACTACACGCTGTACAGTTATGCAGATAAGCAGATAACTCTACCCCATAAAGACTGCATCGCGGCAGCCCATTCCAGTATTCCAGGAATACTCCAGGAAACAGTGCAAGTAACTTTTTAGGTGCTCAGCAGTCCCTATGAGGACTTTCACTTTAGGAGGGTTTCAGGGAGATGCAGATCTATGAAAAATGTAGCTAGAACAATGCATAGATGCTGATATTTCTTCGTCTGTCTCAAGGGAGTTTCCCCTGCAGGTACTTTGACTACAGTAAAAGCAAGAGGAGCAGCAGACGCAGACATAATGCTCTCACTTAATCTTGTGGTAATCCTTTGACATTATATGATGTGTCCGAAATCTCAGAACTAGCAAGCAGCCGAATGAGAACTGAATCTAAAAGTCTCACGAGTTCTAGGGTGTATAGAAAGATTAAGAGAATACAAAACAGAAAACAGAGCCTTTCACTGAAGAAATCAGAGGACAAAACAAAAACAGATACAGGTAGTAAGCTGTGGAATTAGACAAGAACCCTTTTAAATGAGGAAAGATTTCATCACAAGACAGTAAACCTAGCTTTTCAAAATAAGCAAGCAGCTGTCATTAAGGGACGTGCACTGGTGTCTGCAAATTACTTCAAGATTCATCAGAATGAAATGGACTCACACATTCGCAGAGGAATAAACAGATGTATACAATAAACAAATAATAGTAAAATTTAAAAGGTGGAAACTCTACAGTGGGGGGCTGAAAATTCATGTTTACTGTCTTTATATTGTGCTGCAAGATTGACATTTTTCATATATATATATATATATGGGGTATGCATGGGGAAGAAAAACTAGCCATTAGACTGCTGCTGTCTACAGCACCCTATGACTTTGGGGGTTTCTTTCAACATGCAGCAGCTTCTATACCTCACCCCCTCAGCCTCTCTTAACCCCCATCCTTACTTGGTCTATGGCTTCAACGATCCCAGCGTTGTCTCCATGCAGCCACGGCTGTCTCATCTGTGGGACTCATTGTTTCTCTGCCACTCAACGGCTGCAGGCAGCTATACACCTTCTCCCCAACCTGCTCCAACAGACACGTCCCCAGCAACTGGGTGAGCAACGTTAGAGCTGTACAGCCCCATGGGAAAACCTATGAAACAAAGACAAAATCAGGCAGATATTTGTCACTTGATAAAGACTTGATTTTGAAATTAATATGTACATGTTTTAGAAAACTCTATTGATGCATTGAAACAAAGCATCTTAATAACTATTTACTAGGTAGTGGTCTTTCAAGAATTCCCATATTTGGCCACACCCTTGCACAGTTATTTTTCATATGGGTGCCTATTAGTTTTAATTTTAGGGTAGACAAGCCTAATAGTAAGTGGTAGATTACTTTAATTACCACTATGTGTTGTTCCATTGTTGCACTTCTTACTGTGATTCGACATTTATTAAGAATCTGCCATATGGAAGGTTACCTACTCCAAATAATCAGATGTTTTGATGTATGTTAGTGACAGATTTTAATTTCCTTCTGTGTTTGATGTTACTTCTCTTTTTTCTATTAAACAAAACCCTATATTTGCTACTCTTAGTTTTCTGTTTGTTTTCTGAAACTACAATCAGTGGCATGTGATGGGAAGAACTCTATTCCCGGAGCCAGAGAAAAGAATTTCTAGGAACTACAGCCGTGTGATTATAGATATTTTTAAAGCTTTACAAATGTATAATTTAAATTCTCTATTTTAATTTCAATTTATAAATTGAGGAAGCTACACATGATTTCTAGTGGCATTTCCAATTTCATCATTTGTCTCTTCTGTCATCACTAAAACCCTTCATTTTGTGAATTAAGCTAGCATCTAGACAAACACAAGATCCAAAGTCAAATTCTATTTACACAGCAATCTGTTTGCCTTCTTCTTCATTTCGATAATTATTCAGTCAGCTTTTTGGTAGTTTCATTTTTTTTTTAGTGTCACAGCTAAAATAAAGTTTGGGGGAGGTCATTACTTTCCAAGACTGATATTTTCATAGTCATGCATTTGAACATATTTTGGTTTTTTTGGCCAGTGTGCTAGAGGAGGGCATACAAAAGGAGATATGCAAATATCTCCAAATATCATTCTGGAGTCCCACTGAAATAATACAAGGTTCTGATTTTCCCCATTCCATATTGCAAAGGAAAGAAAAACACAGCATGCCATAGAAAGAGGACCGTTTACCTCCCAGCCCCATGGGAGACTCGATGCTGTGTACATTAGAGTCACTTCCCTGACCTCTGTTATAATAATGGCATAGACATCTCATATCTCAAGTACTGAAAATATTCTATTTATGAAATGTGTGACACAGTGTCACTCCATGAGAAAAACATTAAGATCAGCTCAAAATGTGGAAAATAGTCTCAAAATTCTGTAGGAACAACTACCTCAAAGCAAAAGAACATCCATCAAAGGAAGCAACAACAGAAGCTAAGACTTGCTTAGAAGGACAATTCCGGGGTCACCAGTCAGGGTACAGCAAATGTCAGGCTCTTGAAATAATTTTTCCCTGTAAAATATGATGTAAGAATATTCACAATAAGGGCTTCCGAATTCCTTTGTTACAGTAAGTATTCTTGTGTTTCACACTGGATGTGAGTAATGAAAATGACTTGTCAGTAGAGTAAGTCAAGGAGAGGGTGGCCTTTACCTTCATCTACTCCTTTTCTTCCCAACAGCTCATACATGCTATATTTGAAACTCCTTACTTTTCCCCCAAATACATTATACTTCCCTGCATTTGACAGTCATTGCCAACCCCTCCCAGTTCCAGAACACACAGCACTCAGAGCCAGAGCACTCTCCGTAGTCCTTTTCCCTTACCTCCTAGTAGAGCACATCACTCAGAAGTCTCCCCTAGGTGCCTCCCACCCACCAATTACCTGCTGTTCATTAAGATGAGACTGTCTGTCAAGCCCCTATGAGTGTCCCTGCAATCATTATTTTAAGAAACACTAAGTGCATGATCCTTTCCATACCATGTGGTTAAGAGAACAAATTTATTTGTTTATTTGCTTATTTCATACAACACACTAGCAATATATTACTACTGATGACAATGAGAAGCTTTAGTATTATAAAAATATGTTAATATTGGGGAAAAAGTAGAACCTTGGTAGCCTAGTTTTCTTACTTCACACTGATGACCTAGAAATCCTGTGTGATTTAGGAAAATAACTCCTAATGTATCTGTTTGGCAGCACTGCCATAAAACCATACTCTGACTGGGTGACTTCAACAACAGAAGCTATTTTTTCACAATTATGTAGTCTAGAAGTCTGAAATCAAGGTAATTCACAAGTGTGTGTTTTTCTGAAGCCTACGTTCTCCCGTGTCTTCACATGACGAGTCTATTTCTTAATCTCTCCTTCTTATAAGGGCACCATTATGGGTAGATAGACCTTTTGATCCTCTTTCAACCCAGATGCCCAAAAATAGATAACTGGATGAAGAAAATGTGATCTGATACATAATGGAATATTATTCAGCAATCAAAAAAGATAATCCAAAGCCATTCACAGAAACATGGATGGAACTCGAAGGGATTACACTCAGTGAAATGAGTCAGAAGGAAAAAGAAAAAATACTGGATGCCTCACTTATAGGAGGAACATAGGGGGTCAAGCAAAAAAAAATAATAACATCAACAACAAAAACAAAAATAAACAGACAACTACATATCAGAGACATTCTGCAGGAAAGAGGGAGGGACTGGGATCAAGGCAGGGAAGGGAAGAGCACAGGGACTGTGGTAATGGTGCACGGGTGGTGGAAATCCTACGGGGACTACACCTAGAAAAGAAAGCAAACATTGTGAGAAAAAAATAAATTAAAAAAATTTTAAATATTTTGCTTTTTATTGAGGGTATATTGGTTCACAACACTGTATGTGAGTCGGGGGTATAACTTCACACCTCTTTTGATGAATGTTACACACCACACCCAACACCAACACACCTGCATACTCACCATAGTCTGCAGAGCCCTCCCTTCTTAGCTTCTCTGCCTCAGTTCTATAGTCAAATTCCTAAGATTTGTTTTGGTTCAGTTCTTCCTGTTTCTTTGTTTTGTATACACATAATCTTAGGAAGCTAGTGTTGGAACTCCAACATATGGATTTTACATGGACACAGTTGGTCTATAATACCTAAATAGTTAAAAGACCATTTTTATTGGATTAAAATTCAATTTCTAGGAATCATATAATAAGTAGATAGCTTTAAAAAATTTTAGACCAGGGCCTCCCTGGTGGCGCAGTGGGTTAAGCAACGTACTATGAAGCAAACCACAGCCACTGCAGCACAAGTTCGATCCCTGCTGCCAGTCAGGGAGGGGACCCACATGGTGCAACAGACCTCTCCTGCCTCGCCCGCTGCTGCCCTCGGCAGTGTGTTTCAGTTAGTCTGCCTGTTCTGCTGCCCACTCTGTCTCTGGTGAATCCTCTCACCTCCCTGAACTCTGGCCTGTACCCCAGCTCTTGTGTGCATAAATAAATAAATCTTTTAAAAAAATTTTAGACCAAATTTTGTAAAACTTATTTCCAGAGACTCAGAGTAGAATACAAGCAATACTCTGTGGATAAGTGTGATCTCTAATATCAAGTTTAGATGATTCATGGAACAGAGGTCTGTAAGATACAGTACAGACGAGAACATTTTGAAATAAATGTAAAAAAGAGCAGTTGAAAGTTTCAGATGTTAAAAAATATGAGGATACCATAATTAAAAGAGTTTGGCATCACAGAAATAAAATACTGATCAATGGAAAAGAGTAAAGAATCCCAAAATAGATAACCGGCAATATGATGGTCTTAAGTTTATATTTCAGCCATGTGAGAAAATATAGACACTTCAACAAACATTGGTGCAAGTGGTATGCCTTTAACAAGTACAAATCAGGCTACTCTGCTTCAAAGTCTTAACAAAATTTAACGCATTTACAAATTAAGACCACAATGAGGTACCATCTTACACCGCTAAGAATGGCACACATTGAAAAAACCAACCATGTCAAATGCTGGCGAGGATGTGGAGAAAAAGGAACCCTGGTACACTGCTGGTGGGAATGC
>JAGFMF010011614.1:11228347-11256072 GCA_019455555.1 Galemys pyrenaicus | reverse complement strand
CGCAGCACTATTTGTAATTGGTAAGACCTGGAAACAACCCAAAAGCCCAAAAGTAGAGGACTGGATCAAGAAGATGTGGTACATAGACACAATGGAATACTATTCAGCAATCAAAAATGAAAACCTAGGGACATTTATAGAAACATGGATGGAGCTAGAAGGAATTATACTCAATGAAACAAGTCAGAAGGCAAGAGAAAAATATCAGATGGTTTCACTACTAGGAGGAATGTGAAAGAGCAACAGCTACAACAACAAAAGAAGAAGAAGAAGAAGAAAAAGAATGAGATCAAGGAAAAGGGCAATTACAACCAAAAGCAATAAAAAAACAAAAACAAAAACTCAACAAGACCAAAAGGCCAAAGATAAACCAAAGGGACCATGGAGTGGGGGAGGGGAAGGAAGGGAGGGCAAAGACAGGGAGGAGGGCAGAAGAGCACAAGAGACTGAGGTGATGGCGCACGGATGGAATGGTGGTGGGAACTCCCGGGGGAATACAAATGATGTCACATATACTTAAATAAATTTAATTTTTAAAAAAGAGTAAAATCTAAAAAAAATAATGCATTTATTTTGCATTAAATAAATGTTTCCCATCAAATCTACTTATTACTGAAAAATAAGGGAAAGTCTGCAGCTGACTATGGTTTTCTGTCTCTTAGGCGGTTTCCTGGGGTTTGATCTGACGCAGGCTCCCTCGCGCTGCTGGCAGAACCCTCCCCTGCTGCACCGCTGGTGTGCACAGGTCTGAGGCATCGGTTTCTTTCTGCCTGTCTGAGGTGCATCACCTCTGACAAGATAGAGCCCTCATTGCCTTGTTACGCGACCTCCTGTAAATGCCCTCCCAGAACCTGACAACTTATTTCTTCAAAGCCAGCCATGGAGAGAGGGGATCTCCAGAGTGTGAGTGATCTTATAAATTCAGAACCACACTGCAATCAGGGAGTGGCTTTCACTCATCATTGCCAACTACCGGTGAGAAGCATGTGACAGATCCTGTCCACACCTGGGGGGTGGGGGCCTTACATGGGACTTAACTATGGACGCCGCCATGGTGTGTGTCCACTGTGGCTTCTCCGGCTTCCGCGGGTAACATGCTCTCCGCAGGTAACAGCAAAACTGGCCTCTAACTATTTCATCAGTTGCAAAGAGAGAGGCTGCTTTAGAATCTTCTTGCTCAGCCTTCTCTGGTGAAAAACTCTCACTGAGGAATGGAATTCACATGACCGAGGCACTTCATTTACATGTGTCCACATGTAAGCTTATCGGGAATGACATTCCTGGGACCCTATAAAATGCAGCCACCTCCAGCCTCCTCACTCTGTATCTCTGCAATATATATTTCTTTTATTTATACCATGGAAGGTCACTTCTTGACACTATTTACTTTTAATATGGTGATTGTTTATCTCTCCCATATTACCATGCAATCAAAAAATTTTGTCTGCCATTGAATTCCTAGCACTGAAGTTAACGCTAGGAAGACCTCAATAAATATACATGCAATTGAGAACTGCGTTTTCCCTGTGCTTTCAGAAGAGGCCGAATTGTAGCAAAATAAGGAGATCATTACTGAGATAGAACAGTGCATCAGTGAATAGTCCAAATACAGAAAACATGACTTGATTATTTGATTTTTATCCTCCTTGGATGTGAATTTCCCCTCTGATTTGATTGATGCTTCTGAAGTTTATCGTCTACAGTAGACCTATTTATTGTATATACACTTGGGGGCAAGAGCCTCCTGAAGACAGGGAAGTTATGGGTCCTGATGGAGACTGATTCACAAAACTTTACAGAGGGCTTAGCACAAGATAGGTACGCAATAAATCTTCACTGAAATGTATAGCACCTACGATTTGCAGTCCTGTAATACCCAGTCTCAGAAATGGCACACAGCGATCGCCAAAGTTGCAAAGTGCTCCTACATTTTATCACTTTGATTATTGTACAATAGTTACCCACGTAGACCACTGCTGCAGAAGTATTGCTAGTTAGATTACACTCCATTAACCTGAATATAATTCAAGTGCAGTGTAAGTTTGGAAACGTGAATTCATAGTTGAGTATGCTTTATTGTTATGATAATCCCATAGATCCTCCCCCAAAATGTCATCAAGTCACATAGGTGCAAAGGTGCATTCACAGTAAAAAAAAAAAAATCATGATTCCAAAGGGAAATCACATTATGCAATGAAAATAACAATGCAACACGTGCCTGGACAAAAATAAAGAAATATGAATGAAATAAATGGTATCAAACTTGCCAATACAGAGGAGATCAGAGTATTAAATGCATGATAGGTCAAGATATTAAAATATGCTGCTGAAATATATTTCTTGGTGAAAATTAATCTGCAGCCATATTGAAATTATCCATATAAAAGGATATACTAAAACTAGAAAGGAGACATGATTATGAATTTGATTTAATTATAGGTTATATCGGTGCTAACTTGCCATGTGAAGAAAGGGGATGAGGGCTACACTTTTCTTAAGATAATCAAGAAAGGGAGAAAAACAATTAATGTTACAATAATTACAGCACAATCTGTTGATAATAGGGTCATGGTAAGTAATCAACAGCAACCCTGATGTTCCATGTAATTTAGTGTATTTCTCAAGAATTGTTTTTTATGGAATCCTAATAAACTATTTAAATATGCTCCATGTCAAAAAATAATATAAACACTATTTATAAGGTCTTCATCTGAGGAAGAGACACTGAAAGCCTTGGTGGCGTCTGTCCAAAACTTTATGCGCATGTCCTTAACGCAGCAATGTAACCATTATTAATATTTCCTACACTTGATAAAGAGTTAAAATACCACAATTTGTTCACTGGAGCACAGATTTTAAGAGTGGAAAAAGCTAACATGAACCTAGATGGCCATCGATTTAGAAAAGCCTTAGCTAAACTACAATAAACTCTGAAGTAAATGCATTATAATTAGAAATACAGTAAAACTCAATGTGTTGGTGTAGAAATATCATTACTTTGTGATAACAGAAAAGCAAGATAGAAAATTACTCTGTACAATATAATCACAGTTGATTATATCCAAAAAGTATGTGCACACATTCTGTAAAATTTATATTCATTAGTTCATTTGCATATAATATGCATGTATGTTATATACATGACATTCATGTTCATATGTGCAAGATAATCATATATTTGTATTTGCAAGATGTCACATATTTGCATGTGATATAAGCTAGAAGAGATGCTATGTTGTCTGTGAAATACCGACATCTTCATTTCAAATAACCCTTTATGATTTTGGGGAAGTCTCTTAGATGTTTTATGCCTCAGTTCGCCATGCAAAATACAAATATTTAAATTTAATATAATGTAAAAATAAGAATAATTATTTTAGGGTTATTCGAAGATAAAATGTTACTTCATATGTTCATTTAGAATGCTACCTAGACATTATAAACAGTTAAACAGTTAATAAAACTGTCATAAGACTCTCACCATCATTATCATTGTTACAATTTTGGCAGACTTTCTCCAGCAGGTTATAAATAGTAGTGCCCCTTTCCTCCTGGTTTCCCTTTCTGCAGTTTCAGTTATGTGCAGTCAGCTGAAGTCTGGAGATTTAACATACAACCAAATATTCTGAGAGACCACATTCACATAATTTCATTGTGGTGTATTGTTAAAATTATTTTATTTTGTCATTGCTTAATATGGTTAAGCTCTTACTGTGCTTATAAAGTAAATTTTATCAGAGGCACCTATGTATAGGGAGAAAAATATGTATATGTTGGTATCTTTAGTTTTAGTTATCTATTGGGGTTTTGGAAAGTATCCTTCACCGAGAAGAGGATTTCTTTGTGCAAATAGGAAAAAAAAAAGGCAATACTCTAGTTTTCATATTAATTTTTCCAAATATTTTGGGACAATCAGGAGTGTGTATGTTAGTTACAGTTGACTTTTAACATTTAAAATGATAAATAGTAAGCTCACTTCGTAATAGAATGTAAAGCGGTAAGTTAAACTACCCAAAAACGCACTCTGTGTATGTGTTAGATTGCTGTGACTGCTGTAACGAGGCCACACAGACTGGATAACTAAAACAACAGAAATTTATTTCCTCACAACAGGCAGCTGGAACTCTGAGATCAAGGTTTGGGAAGGTTGGTTCCTTTCAATATGCCTAGGTGTAGTTTTTTGCTTTTAAGGGTTTTTTTTTTTTTTTAAAGATTTATTTATTTATGCATACAAGCACTGGGGTACAGGCCAGAGGTGTGGGGGGTGAGAGGATTCACCACAGAGAGCGGGGAGCAGAACAGGCAGATCAACGGAAGTACACTGCAGAGGGGAGCAGCGGGCACAGCAGGAGAGGTCTGCCATGCCATGTGGGTCCCTCCCTGGCCGGCTGCAGGGATCGAACTCGTGCTGCAGTGGCTGTGGTTTGCTTCACAGTGTGTTGCTTAACCCACTGCGCCACCAGGGAGGCCCTGTTTTTAAGGGTTTTTAAAAAATATTTACACCCCTGGTGTTTCATGAGCTTCCTGAATCTGTGGTTTGGTGTCTGATAGTAAGTCATGAAAATTCTTCATGGATAATTCAGACTGCTTCCCTTCCTACTCTCTCGCCCTGCCCTGCCCTACTGCAACTAGCCCACAGATCCTGGATCGCCTGCTATGGTTATCATTTTCTTCTCTCTTTACTTTTCCATTTTGGAAGCTCCTATTGTTATATCCTCAAGCTCTGAGATTCTTTATTCAGCCATATTCAGAAGAATGGCATCAAAGACGTTCTTTAGCTGTTGACTCTTTTTACTCTCTAGAAATTTCCTTTTGATTTTTTTCTTAGAACTTCTATCTCAATGCTTGCATTATTCATCCTTTTCGTAGGTTGCCTATTTTTTTAAAATCAACACCTATAGCATACTAAAACACACACACAAACAAAAGCAAAGCCCCCCCCCCAAAAAAAAAACCCCAGCCTGGTCTGATAATTCCAATACCCCTGCCATATCTGTTTGTGATGCTTGTTCATTCTCCTCAAAATCCTTTTCTGCTATTTAGTGCTTTACAGTGAAAAGGTGAATATACTGTCTCAGTTGAACAATTAATGGAACAAACAGGCCTAGAGTAACACCGTGTTGAGAACTGGGGGGAGGAGAACATTCCACAGTCCTGTAATGAGGCTTCCCGGTAAAATAGGACTTAACGGCTAGAGAGAGGCTGGAATCGGGGACCCCTCCAACTGGGTGTGGCCGGGGTACGCAGTTTCTCCCGAGGGTATGCTGCGGTAAGAACACATATTCTAAAACAGTTACTCTTCCACTGGAAGCATACAGAGGTTTTTCTCCCGTGTTCTCTGTGAAGCTGTAGAACTCCAGGAGCAAAACCGACAAAGGGCAGGGTACCTGTGTGACTGTGCCCTCCTGGAATTTTAACCTCTCGGACCCGTCGACGTGGAGTCGCCAGCGATTCACCAATTAGAGATGAGGTTTGCCCACTCGTGTGCAGGTTCCCGCAGAGATTATGTGACATTAAAGAGAGAGCAGAATGCAGCTAGAGCCTGCTGAGATAGAAACCCACAGCTTTAACGCTTATTTTGGGGAATATGAACCTCTGGAAATGTATGATCTAACTATCCATATCAAAGGTTAAAAATAGGAACAAACTTTTACTCAAACGAGATATAAAGTTGAAGCCACTAATGAAAATAATAGAAGATATTCATATATTTTTGAATGGATTAGCTGTTCCATGAAAAAAGAAAAGAAAAACTAGTTGGTTGAACAAATGGAACAAATTCATAAAGAAGAAACCAAGTTTTAAATTATTAAAATGTTCTATCTATTAAATCATTCCACTATACAGGCTGTTAAAAAATAAACAACAACAACAAAAATAAGGCCCAGATGTCCTCAACTCTATATTCCAACATATATTTAAAGAATAGCAATGGATATAGAATATAAATAGGGAATATTCTCTAAATTATTTTGTTAGGGAAGATTTTATCTTGCTAGCAATACTTTACAACAATGGCAGACAGAAAAATTACAGGTAAAAAAAACCTTAACACTGATGCATAAATTTCAGACAAATTATTCATAACAGATGCCACTCTGGAGACCTGGGTGGTGGGTATGGTGGCACACCTGTGACAGGTGTGAACCTCTGCCTCTGAATCATCCACAGTGGTGTAAACCAAAACAAACCAAGAAACATCCAATAAAAAAGGGTTCCAGACATATATCTAAAGTATATTGTAAACAAGTTAAATTGACTGTACTACTAAAGGGGTTTTAAGCATTTAGAAATAATAGATATAGCCGATTCTGTTAGGGTGCAGGAGACAAAAAGTGGCTGTAAATCCAAAGGTAATACTGTTTTTCTTTTTTAGTTAATCTTTATTTATTTATGCATACAAGAGCTGGGGTACAGGCCAGAGCCATTGGAGGTGAGAGGATTCACCAGAGACAGAGCGGGGAGCAGAACAGGCGCATGCACTGAAACACACTGCTGAGGGGAGCAGCGGGAGGCAGGAGAGGTCTGCTGCGCCATGTGGGTCCCCTCCCTGGCCGGGGATCAAACTCTTGCTGCTGTGCAGCTGACGCTTCACAGGGCGGTGCTCAGCCTGCTGCGCCACCAGGGAGGCCCTGGAAATATTGTTTTTCAACCGAATAGAGAAACATGCTGATTCCATGTGACTGTACAAATGTCATCAAACTTTTCTCATATAAATGTATGTGCTGTGTGCACCTATGCGTGTGTATGTGTGTTTCCTTAGGTAGAGGTACCGTGAACAAGTTAGATAAATTAGCAAATACTTCCTGCGATACCAGGTAGAAAACACTTTAGATATTGCATTTGAAAGATACTTTAATTAATTTTCACACTTTCAAGTCTTTATTATAATTAAATCTCTGGTCAACAGGCTTTTACAATGATTGCTATTCTCCTTTGTTTCATTTTCACATTAAGTGTGAAGAGTTGATTTTCTACTATTAATTATTCAAATAAAATCACATGGTGATTTTACATTTTCTATTTCATTCTTTGAATAGAATTAGCTTAAGTTATCCAAGTGGACTTTTTACTAATAGTTTTTTCATTGTCAAACTTTTTATAAAGACCACAAATTACATGAAATCTATAGCTTGGCTTATGTAAAAATAAATTAAAATCTTACCACAATGAACTGGCAAAAATTTCCATAAAAGAAGTTTATAGGAACCGTTCAACGTACTGTGGATGGGAAATATTAAGGAGACGTCCCATGCCATGGTGTTGACAGCGATGAGACTATACAGGTGCTGATGAATAGACAAAAACTTCAACAATTAGAGCTAAAGAGACCACAAACCCTCATTAATGATTGTGCAGGTGTGACATGGAAGGCACATGTACATGACCATATGACTTGGTGTGTGTTAGGCACTATGTTCAGAATTTTCATACTGTATCCTGATTAATACTCACAACGATATAGTAAGGCATATAGGTTATTTCTATTTCATAGATAGTTTCTGGGAGTTTGAGCTATTTGACCCAGGTGACATAATTAATAAACTGCAAGTTGAAATTTAAACTCATGCCTAATTGTGTATGATTTCAAAGATATTTCCCTTTATAGAATGCTGTTAAATCCATAATGTATTTGACAAACCCCTGATGATTAAAATAGGTTATAAAAAATGAGAGGAAGAGGAAACAGAATGGTGAGAATAAAAAACAATATATCAGGAGCTGCAGATCGGAAGCCCAGGAGAGACCTTCAAAACTGTACATGACATATATGTATGACATATGAGCATCTACTCTCAGCCAGAAGCTTTGGAATTAAATGAATCACAAATGCAACTGTCATATCAAATCCAAACAAAGAAAAGGGGCAGAACAAATGACAGCACAGGTTTAGTTATTTTAAGAGTCTGCAATCACAAAATATACCTAAACATTTCATTTGTATCCAGTCTACTGAACCTCAAAATATTACTGTCTGAATTTTCATAAAATTATTTTTTTTTTACTGTAGAAATGACTGGCTAGAAAAAAGAAAAAGCAAAACAAAACAATATTAGAAAGAAATGCCCCGAAATGTTAACCTTACTTGGGTGTGCTCTTACACTTTTTGAAAACACCCTAAATCACTTCAAATAACAACTTTAATGACCATAATTTACTTGTAGTAAAATATAGTTAAAAGTGAATTTGATTCAAGATAACCTTTTCAAATTTATGAATATATTAAAGAGTTTAAGAAAGAGGCAACATGAGAGATATAGAAATTTATCAGGCAACACCTGTGGAAAACTTGACTGCATTCATAATTCTACAAAAATTATGGGATGGTTTGTACAGAATGAAGGCAGACAAAGTCAAATGTTATTTCAATTATCTTGCGGTCCTAAAGTAGCAGCCAAATGCAGACTTGTGGACATATGTGGTTTAAAAGATGTGAGGCAGTTGGTCTATTCATTCACTTGGCAAACAATTATTGAGAGCCTCATAAGAAGCATGTTTTACAGTAATGATAGATTAAGGAATTAAAGATTTCTATATAAGCATGCCTATAAGTACATTCACTTTAGCAAAGAATAGGGACATTCTGTTACTTAGAGAAAGAAGGAGAGGGAGGAGGTAGAGAAAATTTGAAGTGACACTCTAGCAGTCTGTGTTCAGCCATCAGTATTCTAGCTTATTCTAATATATGCTTGTCCCGAACCAGCAGGATCATCAACGGCGGACCTGAGGGAAGAGCAGGGGCTGGGGGGACAGGGGTACGGGAAGAATGGAGACAAGACAGGAATCTGATCAAGTCTCATTTATTCTGTGGCAGTTACTTATATAGATAGTGCAGAAGTTAAGCGGAGACAGGGAGGCACGTGACGTATGGCAGTTAATCACAGCATTCCAGTTCATGGGGTGGGCAACTGGCAACGTCACACTGGGGCTCAGCAGTAAGAGCCAAAACATAGCCTTATCTAGGAATAGCTAAGCCAGGCGTCGAGCGCCGAATCTTGCCATGACAGGGCGAAACCCAAGGACAACAATGTCCGGATGGCTCCCAACATATGCTAAAGTTTGAAAACTAGTGAGTGAAATTAAAGAGAAAACCAATAACTAAATAATCAAATTCAGAAGATTTTCCCAACTGTAATAAGGAAGTTGTACTATGATTGTCTAATGGAAGAAGAAACTTGGAAAAGAACAGAAATGATGCGCTTTAGATTATTTTTATGTTAAGATAGCCTTGACTTATTCAATGCGAAAGGAATAACATATAACTTAAATATATATTTATTAAAGCAAAAAGACAGTGACAATAAATGATCTCAAAAGGAAAGGTAAAGGGATAAAAGAGGAATAAGCACAAATTAATTATGTACCATAGATGCATCATCATTAAATCTCACAATTCTCTAGTCAGGAAGGACAGTGATAATTCCACACCCAATCTTATGGTGACTGCAAATATTAATATACGAAATCATTCAATGAGAAATATTTTTTTAATTTATTCATTTATGCATACAAGAGCTGGGGTACAGGCCAGAGTAGCGGGAGGTGAGAGGATTCACCATAGACAGAGCGGGGAGCAGAACAGGTAGACTGACTGAAACACACTGCTGAGGGCAGCAGTGGGCGAAGCAGGAGAGGTCTGCCTTGCCATGTGGGTGCCCTCCCTGGCAGGGGTAGGGATCGAACTCGTGCTGCAGTGGCTGTGGTTTGCTTCATAGTGCGTTGCTTAACCCGCTGCGCCACCAGGGAGGCCCTCAGTGAGAAATATTAAATATATTTAAGATCATAATGAATTTGGACGTGTTTAAGATCATATGATTGTTGATTTCCAGAAGTGAAATATGCCAGAATGCCTTTTCTAATATTGTGGGAGAGTGTATTTAATATTAATATTCAAGTGAAAACCCATAGAGCCCAGTTTAAATAGCCCAGATTTGACTATCCGTGTTTCATCATAACGCCAGCCCCCTGCAGCCGGTGACACACACCATTTCATTGTTAAAACAATTCAGCCTCCACACTGGACATACTTGGCTGTTTTACACCCACTTCCAGTCGTCTAATGCAGTTTGCTGAACTTCCAGCTTCCTTTGAAGCAAATGATGCAAACTGAGCATAAACTTAAGTGAAAAGGGAATCTACCGAAAGACCATCAACAAAGTCAGAGCAGATGAAGAAGCTAGATCGTTAAATAACCTTCTCCAAGAGGCAGAACCGGAGCGAGGGGTTTGGGTGCAGAGAACTTTATGAAGATACACTTCCAGGAGAACTCAACGAGGAAGTAAGGAAAAGAAGACAGGAAATTCTTCAAAGGTGTCATTTCAGGCTGCAACCAGAACCAGACTGGCCCCACAGGGAACTATGCGGTCTACTTCTACCATCTCAGAATGTTTCTCATCTCCACAAGGGAGCAGGAGTTTGTGTCCTCACATCTACCAAGCATCAACCACAGAAGTGTTATTTGTTCTAATTGTATTTTCTTCAAGCAGTCCTAGAGGGAGGCTCCAGAAGCCAAAGACAATTTTCTGAAGAAGACAGCAGGTTTGAGCAATTGGCAGGAAGACACAGAAGCTTAAGGGTGAGCAAAAAAGGATCCAAGGGGAACCTGGTGAGAACCCACAGTGACTCCCCAAGAGAAGGAAGCACCTGAGTCCTAGGAACACCAGGGGCCTGCCGATGCAATGTTTTGAGTGTGTGTCCATTTCCACTCTGGGTGACAGAAGAATGGCTGATGCTGGGCAAAAGCACCATGGGTCTCAACTGCACCGCTATGGATTTGATATGCTGCAGGGAATTACCCCACCAGAGTTCCTCGTTGATACAATTTTAACCTGAAATCCAAGAGTGTTCCTTCTTAGCATGGTTTGGATTTTTGGGAACATTAAACTTCTTTTTCACATCAATTAATAGTTATAATGATTCTAGGGCTAATTTGCAAATAATACCAGATAGGAACATTAGACTGTCCCATAGCAGGGAACACCTGTACCTAAATTGAAAGAGAAAACACAAATGCAACAATGAAGACAATTTTTTTAAAGTAATAACACTGGACGTATACATGGGGGTGGGGGGAGTAGCAAAGAAAAATCTGAATCTAATGTTCCAGGATAAGGAGGATAATTAAAATTACCATCTCATAATAATATACACATGTATATACATGCCCTGTAGATATTAATATTTTAAAAAAAATTCCCCTCACTTAGCTTTGAAATATTCTACTTTCTGGCACATGAAATAGCTTGTTAAATAATTATGCATGCCTGTTTGCATGCTTAATTATCAAGATGGATATTTAAAAAGCTCATTTTTGTTCACTCTCTCAGTGGAAAGCAATAGTTCAAATTGCTTTTACTATAAGAAAGTAATGAAATGTTATTTCCATGCCAATGTAAATAACCAGTGTCTTTCAAAAGTCTTTAAATTGCATGTGTGTAATTGAAAGACTGCTGTCACATTTTCCTGTGATGACTTAAATTCCTCTTGCAGTCCTAGTATTTGTAAAACTTGGAGGAGAGCTCTCCTTTGAAACTATACTTGTTTAGTCCATACTATTTTAAGAAAATTGCATCCGTTAAACTATGTCCAGACAGTGACTGACAATTCCAATTGCCTTCCATATCTTAGATTGGTTGCAAAATAGGAGCAAAATCAGAAATACATTTTGCAAAATGAAGAATGTTTTCATTATAATGTTCTTCCCCATGGCACTTCAGAAAAGAAAACCTAGCATCTCAGCACTTTAATATGAGGCACCACAAATAATAAATGACATACAATAGCCAGTAGACGTTATCCTATATGAATATTATATGCAACAAATTAATAATATATTACCTATATTCTACCATGAATTAAACAGGAGGTAATTCTCCATGGATAAAAGTGTAAGAGTGTGTTTTACTCGTTTCAGAAGTTTGAGAAAGTGACCAAGTCTGTTTATGATTGTGCTTGCTATAATTCAATTTATGAAATAAGTTTCTTCTCTTACATCTCAATGTTTACAAGATGTAACTTGAAATATTTCTTAATAAAAATGACCTCAAAACCACAAACATGTCATCTTCAATGTAACTAGTGCATAGAAAAACCAATGATTTGAATCTTGATTTCTTTAAAAATACCCAATGGATAAGCAGGAAGTTGTATTTTTAACACACTTTGTTTTAGGACAGATTTAGATTTATGAAATTTGCAAAGGTAGTAAAGAGAGCCCTGCTTCTCCTATTATTAATACCTGACATTTTTATATCTGTTACCATTCATGAACCAATTCATGAACTCAGGTCCGCACTGTATTTAGATTCCCTTAGTTTTTTGTTAATGTGATTGTCCTGTCCAGGAGTCCTTGCAGGTATCCCAAAACTCTTAGCTGGGCCAGCTTTCCATGCTGTTCTAGGTGTTGGCAATGCTCACATCATCAAGGACCAGTGGTCGATCTGTAGGATGTATCTAATGTTTTTCTCTTGATTAGGGAGGCATTATGTGTTTTGAAAACCCAACAAATTAATGTGTGACTTTCACCACATTTTATCAATGAAACATACTATCAACATGACTTATTAATGTTGATGTCAACTTTGATCTCAGGTAGTATATGTCAGGTCTCTACACTGTGAAGTCATTCTCTCTCCTGTCTTTCCAAGCTGTCCTCACTGGAAGAAAGTTACTATGTGCAGTCTGAACTTATGGAGTAGATTCACACTCCCCGCCTTCCTTAAAGGGAGATTAGAGCAATTGCAACTCTTCTGCATGTGAAATATGTGTCTTCCCCATTTATTTATGCATGCAATGATTTATTATTTATATTTATTATATACTTGAGGGTATTTATTTTATACTTCAGATTATAATTCAACATGGTGTAATTTTGTTGTTGAGGTTCTTCCAGTTGTCCACTGGGAACTCTTCCAGTGGATTCCTGTGTCTCTCGGACATACCTCCACACTGCTCTTTTTCCCTAGTGCTGCCTTGCTTTCTGACACTCTAAGATGTTCCAGACTCATAGTCTTTTTTTTTTAAAGATTTATTTATTTATGCATACAAGCACTGGGGTACAGGCCAGAGGTGTGGGGGGTGAGAGGATTCACCACAGAGAGCGGGGAGCAGAACAGGCAGATCAACGGAAGTACACTGCAGAGGGGAGCAGCAGGCACAGCAGGAGAGGTCTGCTGTGCCATGTGGGTCCCCTCCCTGGCCAGCGGCAGGGATCAAACTCATGCTGCAGTGGCTGTGGTTTGCTTCATAATGCGTTGCTTAACCCACTGCACCACCAGGGAGGCCCCAGACTCATATTCTATATTTCTAGTCCTACTTACTGCTCATTGCTTTTTTAATCTTGTTTTTAAATGAACATGACTAATTTAAGTGTATCTTTCTGTTGAAAGGGTTTTTCCTCTTTCTTGGGTCTACAGAAGAAAGAATGAAAGAAATGAAACACTGAATAAAATTTAACACTGTGGATTTAAATAGATGTTTTATGAAAATCATATAAGGTCATGGAATCAACTACTATTCCCCTAAGAGAAAATATATGAACTGAAAAGCTTCAACTAGGTATCTCTCTTTGGACTATTTAATCCTTTTGTAAAAACAACTGAAGAATGTTTCATAAATTATATTAGGCACAGTAGGGACAACCTGTGCCACTAAAATCATCACCAAGCATTCGGGAGGCAGGATTTCCTGACACTTAACCTTGGCTTTCCCCATCCCTGCTGCTAAAGCTTTCTTCCAAACCTGCTTCTGGAGTTTCCCAAATTTCCAGTACCTGTCTGAAGTGCTGGAGGACGAGCAGTAATAATGGTAGTGACGATAACAAAAGCAACAGTTTACATTCCCTAAGAACTTTCCATTTAATAATTCTACGCTAAACAGTGTATGCACACCATCTGACTTAATTCTTCTAATTACAGAACGTGATAAGTATATTTTAGAGTATCGGCTTAAGCATTATACTTAGAGGAACAAAATGAGGATGTGGCAGAGCAAATCCACTTCTTTAAATAATTATAATCTGTTTCAAGGAGATCCCATGAGGATCTTGATCGGTTTTGAAATAGTTGGCAGGAGTGATAAGGGGGAAAAACTTGGTCATATCATCACTACATTGAGAGATTAGCGGCTATATTTGGAGTAGACTATAATTATTTTTGTCTGTCTTCTTTGTGTTACATAAGACTAAAGTGTGTGTAGACATGACATTATTTCTGCATTTTAAATAACCAAATGTTTGTTTTCTGAAACAGAATCTTTGAGCAATAACAAAGCAGATGACTCACAGGTTTTAAATGACTAATACCTGGATTCAAATTCTAATTGTGTCACTTATTAATTCTGAAATATTATTGAACACCTGAATTTTTTCAGTCATAATTTCTCATCCTAGAAATGGAAGATGTCGTCAATGCCAAAGAATTATGATAAAAACAAAATGACTTGATAATACCCAACTTCTTATGGTCTTCTTGCTTGAACTGTAGCCAATGCGATTATAGAAGGTCCTCACTACACACCCTCAGAAATATCCAAATTAATATGAACTGACCTCTTTTATCTAGTAATAGTTCATGCTCTGCCATCTTAGTCACAACATAAATAATTTCATGTTGTGCAATTTTCCCAAGAGAGAGTCTTCCCTCAGAGAAACAGCTGCCTTACCACCTTGGAGGCTACGGGTTAGGTTTATCCTGGTTTCCTCCTTAAATGCCCATATGGTAGTTATGTAAGTGGTCCTGTGTTAACTCAGCATGTCAGAGCTGTCTGTCAACGGCTGGAGCTGATCCCTTCTCTCAAGTTCCTCTGTGGTCATTCCTGTATCTCATAGATGCTCTATGGACTTCTCTCCAGCTTCTTCACTTAGGGCAACCTGCTCTCCTGTCATGGTTTCATGGGCTGAGGAGACAGTCCATACCCAAACCTGTTCTACTTACCTTATTTTGAAACATTTCTCTAAGTCCAGGTTTAATTCCCTTACCTGACACCTTCACTCTCGCTGTTTTCCTCATATGTCACCTTCACATTGTCATTTTTTAAAACATTTTACTGCCTTTTAAAAAGTATTTTTATCTTTTGTCTTACTCTGGCTACTGTCCTTTCTCTTTTACTCCCTTTAGTGCCCAAATTCCTTCAAATGTTTGTACAGACCACCACTAAGTTTGCATACATTTGTCACTGCATAACCTCTGCTATCAGCGTTATTCATCAAGGTCCTTTTTGTGACTATGTAAGAAAGAACTATATTGCCCATCCTTTTGTTTGTCAATAGTTAGCAGCATTGACCATGTATGTCTCCCTGGAGAAACTTCCTTGTTTGCTCACTATTCTATCTCTTGCTGGTTCTACTTTTACCTTTCTGGGGGGCGGGGGGGGGTTAGTTCTTAGCCTGCTCTGTGAGCTGTGTCCTCTCTGCCTGCCATTTGATGTAATGTTCCCTTAAGGACCTCAGTGATTTGTGCAGGTTACAGAAAACTATATACCTCATTTGTCAGAAGAGATGCTATTTTTATTTGAAGTAATACTATAAATTCCTTCTTTAAGAATACCTCCTTCATTTTGACCAGGAGATCTCACTTCCTTCAAAAGCACATACATTTACTCTGGGTTTGTCTCTAGAATTACTGCCATAGGATTTAATTATATTACAGTTTCAGTATAGAAAGTTTGTCAGTAAAATTAAACTATAAAATATAATTGTATATTAAACTACAAAATTAAACTAAAAATATAAATAGGAATTTCTTATTTTGCTCCCATTACACTGCAGTCTTTTTAAAAACTTTCTCTTTTTTGTTTAACAACTATATTACCTGGCAGGCAGACAGTGTTTGTACATCTGGAACAAAAGTTCAGAAAATTTCAATAAAACCAAACTGAAGAACCTTTAGATTCCGACAGCAGAACTTGGTGCTCAAAGGAGGAAGAGAAAGGCAGAAATGGGTGGAGGGGTTTAGTAGGCTCTGGTGGAGGGTTATTGGTCCTTTGGTGTTGGCCATAGTGTTGTAACATACATTTGAACCGGTGTGAACCTGTAATCCTGAATCATATGCAGCGTTGTAAATCTATGTTATTATTGCAGTAAAAAATAAATAAATAAAATTTTGATAGAGGAAGTATGAAGTATATCCCAGGGCTGTCAGCTAGGATGGAATGCAGAAGGAAGTAAATGAAGTCTTAGACAATACATGAAGAGTAACAAAGCAGAAAAGAATACCAAAATTTGAGGGAGGTTTTAAGAAGGTTGGAATTCTGCCAATTGGAGAAGTAGCAAAAGTGTGTATATGCATGTGAAAAATGTGCTCCTTTATCTAAAGATATGTTCTGATTTAAATAAAAATAAATAACAAAAACAGAGCTCTGACTATATATAACATACTTATTAAGTGTAATTAAACCAAGTGCAACGCCCCGTACCAATATAATTCATTATTCCAAGAGTAATTTATATTCCAGGTATAACTTTCAATCCAGTTTCTCAAGAAGACACTCAAGTTTTATGAGGTAGCGTGGCTGACACAATGAGAAACGCAAGGAAGAACAAATCTAGAGAGTGTTCTTTCCTTCTCCATAATTGCCTACCCTATTGAACATGGTATACTTTCAAGAGGGAGGAATAAATCAGGAGTACTTGTCCCCTGGTCTTGTTTTCTCTGAGATTTTAAATTATATCATCTTCTCACAAGTTTTCCTCATTTTTGTTTCATCAGCTTTACCTGAGCACATGCTTGTACTGACTGATTTTGCCCCATAATCTTGCTATTTGTAAATCTCAAGATGGGATTTATCAAGAACTGGACTTCTCTTTGTTTTAATCTGGCACTCTTTGTCTTTTTTTCTTTTGACAAGTAAGAAATGTGCCTGCAAAGTCAAAATCTGGCTTGTTATTTCACATATTTTGGGAGATCAATTTGATGTTAATGTACCTGCTTATAACATAAATCATGCTATAAACCAGGAAAACAAACACTTATTGAGATTCATTACCCCTTATCTGCCACAATTAACTATGAATCAAAAATCCCATTTGAAAAATCAGAGATCTGAGGTTCAATATAAACTTTATAAGTGCACATGTAAGAATTTCTTTTTAATTTCAAACGTATGTTCTTTCCATCAGCATGACCCTCCTGGTATTTTTGTGTATGCTTTTTATTTTTTACAATTTAACTATCGCTATAATAAAGAAGTGCAATGTAACAAAGTGAAACTAATGTGCACTTTAGAGACAGTGCCTGCATTCTAGTGCAAATCTCCAACCTTACTTAATAAAATGTGGCCAGTTATTTAACCTCCTCAATGTAATGTATTCATTCCCTCTTACTTTAACACCTGATCCTTTAAATAGGGGATAGAAAGTCTTTTCTTAAATGCCAGATATTGGACCTGGTTGGTTTCAGGGGAAGATGTTCTCTGTTATAACCACTTGACTCTTTCATAGAAGCACAAGATTAACCACAGGAAACATGAAATTCTGTGGGTTTGGCTTTTTGTCTCCCTAATGCCATTTCTGTAGAAATGGGTGATGGACCAGATTTGGCTCATAGGCTCTAATCTGCCTACCCCTGTTTTAATGGAGTTCATTGACATTAATAATAACTCCATTTTATAGTCTATGCTCTTTTCTCCAAAGGAAATATGAATGATGGGTACCATTTTAAATAAATCAATCTGATATATTGCAGCACAGAAGCGATAAGAAGACCATCTTAATAACTGTCGGAAACGTGTCTTTGAGGCTTCAGAGAGGAGCAGTGAGGGGCAAGGTCTCTGGAGTCAGAGCTACCTGGGTTTAAATCTTATACTCTCTATTTACAATTTGTGTCATCATTAGAAAATACTTTACCTTTCTCTGGGGAATTGTGGTCATTTTAAAAATAAGTCTGTAAATTCTTTGACACTTCTCCCATTGAGAAGTGTGGTTTATGTCTCATACTCTTGACTCTGAAGTGAGTGTTGCATTTAGCTTGTAACTAACAGAATGTTCTCTATCAGCCAAAGCTAAGTCAGAAAATCATAGACTTCTAAGATCTCTGCACAAGTCAGTCCACATTTACAAACTTCAGCTACCCTGGGATCCACCTACATCCACTCCAGTCAACAGTCCCAATTTATTTCCCTGTCCAGAGCCTGGATCCATTATCGGCCAGGTAAAAAGGGCCATTGTGGAAATCTGGTTGGTTTAGGCAATAAAAGTCTGGAATCCTAAGTGCATCTGACTATGCACTGAAAGACTTGGCGTGAAAGACTCCAAGACTCAACTATGCAGGTGAGCCCTTACCAACTTCCTAACACACAACATCGTCAACCAAACAAAATGATTGCTGTTGTATAAGGTTACATTCTGTAGAAAATTTTTATGTGGCATTAATGACTGAGCCATATTATGAAAGTAATACATCCTCTTATATTCTTTATAAAAATTCAGTCACCTCATATATTTGCAAATATGAACTATATTTGGACCATTGGATATTCAATCTGCAATTCACATGAAGGTATTTCATTGATATTGTGTGCCGTGCAGCATTTGGAGGATGCCTTCAGTATTGAAGTAGGAGCTATGATTACTTTAGCAAAATGAAGTATTGTTAATCATTTGTCTATTCTTCTGTGTTGATTTTAAATCATTTCTAAAAACAATAATTAGCAATCCTGAATACACTCAGCACATTGATGCATTAAGCATGGGCAATGATGAAGGAATAACCAGAAAATATTATTTCTAAATTAAACCATTCCAACTATGTGATGTAAATTGACCAAAGTAACAGTTATCTGACAAGTCTAGGAAAGAATCCTGATTTGATTCGTTCCAAACATAGCTATGGTTTGCTTTTGCTAACTCTCCTTGATTACTATTATTTTTAAAATCTTCACACCAGGCATTTGCATACTATTGCTTTGAGAAAATACTAGAAACAGACCTTACTGCTGTAAGACTTATAAATTATTTGCCAAAGACAGAACCTGAATGTGTTATGGTACTTCTTGACTGAAAATCCAATTCCATAACTTAATAATTAAAGAATTGTTACCAAATATCTTATCTCCCTGAGCTTCACTTTCTTCTCTGCTAAACTGAAATAATTAAGCCTGCCCCATCTGCTGCAACATGTGTTTATGAGGATGGGGGGGGGTATTACACATGAAACATTGAGTGATAATATAACCGAGCAGTCTTGGTAATTGCAGCAATAATAGCAGTAGTGTTAATAGCAAGAAAAAAGGCATAAACATCAGGTCTGACGGCATGTTACAGAAAGTTGGGATTTATAAAGACATCCTCACAGGTATGAGTTTATATTCAAAACCAACATTAAACGAGCATGTGCTGGAAACAGAGCATACTGGCCCCAGGAATGCGAAAATTAATAGGAAATGAATTTAATATTTAAAGAATCTTTAGAAAAGAACCCTTATTTACATAAGGGCCAATAAGAACTTCCATGTAGGACATTGATTTCCAGTTATTACATTTCATAGCTTAAAAATATCTTTTAAATCAAGGAATGTGTAGTATTTAGATTTGTTTAAGAACATTTACATTTTTCATGATTATATACAAAAAAGGGAATATCAACATCTCAATGTGAGGAACATTATTATTGCAGACAAAGGATGATTTTTGCCATGATAAATACTTTCATTTTAGCAACATGTATGCTCAGTCACTGATTTTAGTCATTCTTATTTTGTCACAGGATTTCAAAATCCGGTGCATAACAAGACAAGCTTAAATGTCTTAAATCAAAATTTCAAAGCACAGTGACTATAAAAAGAGATATGGATAATTTATTTCATCAAGGTAGTATAGGGATCTTTCAGGAAAGTCTTCAAAAAAGAGGCTACCACATCCTGAATCCTGAGATCTAGCTATGATTGATAATAGAGGATGGAGCAGAGGCAGAAAAATACAAACCATACAGCAGTGTCATTAAGGATTGGGTTTTATGTCAGGAATTCAGTTAAATGCTGACTGTGCTCTGAAACTTTCTGCAAGTCACTGAGTACAAATTTGCTTAAAACAAAAATTTGAATGTGGATCTCAGATCTTTTATTTTTTAATTTTTAAATAAAACATAGCACATCTAGGGGCCTCCCTGGCGGCACAAGGGGTTGGGCACTGCACTGTGAAGCATCCACAGCCACTGTAGTGCGAGTTCGATCCCCGGCCAGGGAGCTGACCCACAGGGTGCAGCAGACCTCTCCTGCCTCCCTGCTGCTCCTCTCAGCAGTGTACTTCAGTAGATTCGCCTGTTCTATTCTTACTCTGTCTCTGGGGAATCCTCTCACCCCCACACCTCTGACCTGTACCCCAGTTCTTATATAAATAGATAGATAGATAGATAGATAGATAGATAGATAGATAGATAGATAGATAGATAGATAGATAGATAGATGATCTTTTAGAAAGTAGCACATCTAGCACACACTATTATAGTCATACTTAATGTGAATGTCTTGTCATTCTATTACTTGTCATTACTACTACCATGATTTTAGAGGAAGCAACTTAAAAGGTGGATTGCTACCAGATTCTGGGTTCTCAAGCTCTCCCCAAAACATCCCAGCAGGCATCAAGCAAGATTTGATTAGAGATTATGTAAAGATTATGCAGTTCAGGGTAAGGGCGTCCACACCAGGGCAGGGACTGTGTGCCGCTCCTGAGGAAAGGGTGGAGGTTGTATTTCAGCACTTTGACCTCACAGGCATTGGAGGGCTGGGTCCTTTCCTTGTCCTTTCCATGAGGGAGGTCATTCCATCTCTTCGAATTTGTCATCTCCTCCTGCCTGTGACCTCTTGCACTGTCTCGACGGCATCTATATCAATCCCTGGAAGAGCTGCTAACCTAGAGCATTGAGTGCGGCAGGGGTTCCTTCCTAGAGCTGGGGACAGTCACGATCAGCGTGTGGGAACATGATCTCCTTGCAGCTCAGTGGACAGACGTTTTGCTTTACAGTGACTTGGTTGGCCTCTGCCTGAGCTAATGTCCAGTATCGTCAAGCTTCCTGAGACTCACTGGACCCTGTCTCCCGCCTAACACAGAGTAACTGATTAGTATGCTGCAGAGCAAACTGGGTATTCCTGGGCCCATGAGAGAAACGTTGCATTTTGTTTAGAGAGCAGATTGCATGAGGCAAGAATCGCAGGGTGAGTACTAGGTGGAGGCTGTTCCAATAGTCCAAGTGACACAGGCGGAAGTGTGCTGTGGAGAGGGTGGCTGGGAGATGGATTTAGAATTCTTTAAGAAAGGGTGAAGGTGGTAAATCCAATGTGTTGGGATGTCTGCAAAGGAGACAAAAGGATCTATGCTTTAATTATTCTATTTACCAGGATGTAAACATTTATATATGTTCAAAGTGACCTATTTGGAGCATGCAGAGATGGCTTATTTTAAGACTAATTAAACTTTGATCTCTGATATTCAAAGCAACAAACTGTAGTGACCAAAATAGTCCATAAAAAGTTGTAGGAATCAGGTCTAAAATGTGTATGGCACTTAGTGTAAAGGAAATTCAAACTTTGGATGGCAAAATCATTCAGTACCTGTATTGTTCTCCAAAGTTTTTAAGGTGAAGGTGTTGGCTTCGTTGACAATTGTTATGTGAAGTTTATTGATCCAAAAGGATGGTTTTGTAAAAAGGTCAATGTCTGTCAAAAACAAAGGCAAACACTGCTCAAAGTAAAATACAAGAAGCACTGGCTGACAGGGGAAAAATATGCTAAAAGGTGAATTTAGTTAGGGAGATGAATGGAAGCTTCAAGTTCTGGTCTGGAAATAAGTTTTTAGCTTTGCAAATAGCAGTGTTAACTATTAAAAAGAAAATATCTTTGCATAAAAATTGACTTTTATAGAATACCTCCTGTTTGTCAGTTCATACAATGAATTATAACTTTAGTAGTGGTCTAAAAAAGGCTGAGATAAAGAGGCACTAGCTATTTGTTGTATTGTTTACACAAGTTGGATTGTTTAAGATTTATTTATCTATGCATACAAGAGCTGGGGTGCAGGACAGAGTCGTGGGTGGTGAGAGGATTCACCAGACAGAGTGGGGAGCAGAATAGGCAGACTGACTGAAACACACTGTTGATGGGAGTGGGCGAGGCAGGAGACGTCTGCTGCGCCATGTGGGTCCCCTCCCTGGCAGGCAGCAGGGATCGAACTCGTGCTGCAGTGACTGCGGTTTGCTTCATAGTGTGTTGCTTAACCCACTGTGCCACCAGGGAGGCCCTGTCTACAAATATTACTGCCACACAGGTCAGGGATAATTTTGACATGTAATAGACAATCTATACATGAGTAGGAGAGTAAGATTATGCTAAGATAATTCTCTATTTCTAAAATTCCAAAATTTTCTCCATACTTAAAGATTTCTAAAAATTTCTTAAGATAATTTGTGATCCACATGTATCATAAATATGTTCATTGAATGAACAGATTATTGATATCAGGGAAGAAATGACTGTACTGGCACTAGCAGCTCTATAGTCTTGTTAGGGTACCATTAGATCATAAAGGATTCTAATCTCCCTGGCCAATTAATTCTCAGAAGAGATCTGGGTGTAACAAAACATGTTACAACATTTCAACCAGAGTTTCAGTAAAGAACAAATGGATACTTTGGATATACCTGCATCAAGGTATGGTGTATGCTGAAATGTCTCTTGGTAAGTAACTTGGAAGATTATTTAACTTATGTTTTAAATAATTCTACCAATTATCAGAAGTACCCTGAAAAATTATAAAATTATACTTTCCAAACCCTCCCCCTAGTAAATATGAGTTTTTTAGTAAGATACAAGAATCTCCCCAAAATATTAAATCTATTTTACTGAAATTTTGTGACATGGATTAGAATCAGGTAATAATTTCACTTTTTAACAGTTCATAAAATGCCACTATGTTATATTAAATGAAATAACCTATTCAAAGCAGGGTCCAGGCACACAACTGGGGGTACTACAGGATCAAAAGAGCCTTGCATGTCCCACCACCCCACCCATCCCACTCACCATCCAGCCCCTCTACACATCTTCTGCCTACACCCAGAATAAAGCGTCTGCATTAGATACTCTCCCAGTAAAGTAACAAATGCCTATTGAAAAAAGCTTGGAGACCTTATAAAGTTATAGATGCCCATCCGCTATACTACAGTAGAGACGAACACGCTGCTTAGTTACCAGTATCCTCACTAGCCTGTAGAGTTAGCATCACCTCTTGTGTGTTACCACTTTACTTTCAGTTGCTGTAACTGCAACATTCCATTTACAGCAGGAATACTCCATGATACCATCTGAGAGTCACGTGAAAATCACAGATGTCTTGCCTATGGAGAAATTTCGATTTAGGAAGTCTGATATCAGAGACACAAATACATATTTAGAAGATCTTCCAATTCATTGGTGCAGATTCCTTGAACGAGTCTTTGAGAAACGCTAGCTAATCCCTTGCCCCAAACACTGCATCGCATACCACGGAGGCCTCCTGGGAGCTAGATTTAAGTGCGGCAATGGACTTGCCACTGTCCTAGACCAGCCTCGCTTTTTTTTTTCCATGTCCTAGTTGTGTCTCGTGATTAAAACTAGATGGATTAGTATAAGATGAATGCTTCTCCACTGTGATCTACTTTCTGAAATTCAGTGAAAAAGAATGTAATCTTCCAATAATTTACCGTCTTCTCATGAGTACTTTTTTCTAACATTTATTGAAACACGATTTAAAGTAGGAAGAGGAACTCTACCTACCCTTTCCTTGTCTCTGTGGGACAGCTCCCAGGTCCCTTTATGTGTTATGCTTCAGGCGATCAAGGAGAGATTCCCTAGCCCCTGCTTTCCAGCAGTACAAGTCAATTTCACACATAATGAATGTTTACTTCCTTCTGTCTCTGTAAGTAAGCATTTTCTCTGTCTCACCTGACTGAGGCTGACAGCTGTTAGATTTTAAAAGGATGAAAACTGCTTTTGGACAATTTCAAGTATTTATCACTTAACTTTTAAATGATTTTGCAAAACTCTGTAATTTCTCACACATACCTTAAATGATATTAATGGCTGTTACAGACACCAAATTTCTACATATGCAAAAGGCATTATTGCAAATAAAGCGATACCACTGGAAATCAACATCATGACTTAAAACAGGAAGAGCAGTACAATGGAAAGGCACTAATATTTATGTCTAGATACCTGTCTTTTCAGGGGCTTTTCATTTAGTTCTTTCATTTAGAATCTTGTTGGCTCAAACTGAAGTAGAATATTATAGGAAGCAAAAAAAGCACTGCTACTAAAAGTGTATTTATTCTTTTATTTTAAAGATGTTACATGCATGTCCCCACATGTTAACAAAATTGCCATAATATAGATCAGTGAGAAAATTATCTCTATCTCCATTCCAGGCCCTACTGGAGATAGAGTTAAAGATCCAAATTCCAAAGTCTTTGCCAGATCTGTGCTGAACAATCAGACCCAGAATAGATGCATACTTGTTGCAGTACACTAATTAATCATTTTCTATAGAAGGTTGTGAGCCAAGAAGGAAAAAAATCTTAAAATTTTTTAAGAACATGAAACTGAATTCCCAAAGGTATTATCTTAAGGAGGAGGAGATAAATGAGTGGAAACACAGTGAAAAGGAGAAAGTAAGAGTTAGGCACCAGAGAACAAGGGGAAAAAGATAACTTCACAGTGAAGGAAGAGGATTGGCCAAGGACTTTTTAAAGCAAGGTTATCTAATATTCAATTTTAAGTTTCTGCTGTATGATACTGTCTTGTAATTACTGTCCTCAAACTTTCAATAAGTCAGCCAAAGACAAGAAGACTGTACTTCTTTAGTAATAAAGAATAAAATCTGAGCTATGATCAGCTCAAGAATTCAGAAGGCGCTGGTAATCTGAGAGAGCAGTAACTGGGAAACACAAAGATTTCTGCAAATTCTGGAAGATTCTGGGGCTGAGAGGCTCTGGGGTTTTCCAGATGTGCTGTGTGAATTTTAATAATTTTCACTTAAACAAAATTGAACACATAAACTCTGAGGAACTGAGGATTTCCAGGCAACTTGGCTATGTGGGTTTAACAATACTCATGCCCAAGTTCACAGGGCTTGTTTTGAGGCTCAAATAATACATTATTTATGAATCTCTGCTGTACTTTATAAGGCCACACACATGTACTTATAAAACTATCCAAGTAGAATAAAGTCTCATGATTATAGTGAATGTAGAAAAGGCCCAGTATATTTTATCACAAAATACATCTGATCAATTATATTCACACATTAGTTGTCTCTTCTGCTTTGTGATGTGAATCATTTACTACATTAATTTAGAAAACACATAATAAGAGTACACAGAAAGTATATAGACTTGTTCCCAAAATGCTAGCATAAGGTCAAGGAAGCATCAATAACCGTTGTTTTATCTTTAAAGACCAAACTTTCACTGCGTCTAACACCACAGTCATAGCAGACCTGAAGTTAATTAATTTTCAGAGACTTTACAACGCATCCACCTGCCAAGCTGAGCTGACAGAATACATGCCAGACTGCAAGCTGGTCCTGCTCTCCCACCTGAAGTCAGTGCTCTTGACAGGTCAGCCATATTTCAAAGTGGCTAGCTACGCCTTTCAAATGAACCAAAGAAAATTCTTAGAATACGAGTTTGTTAAGCCAAACTTTTAGACTGGGCTGCCTTTTGATGGTGTCTCCATAACCATGATTTTCAAAAATGACACTAAGCCTTCAGGAAGAAAGCTGAATACCACACAGGTACTAAAGTCAAAGTAGAGATATTTTTAAATAAAAACTTTGAGTTTTCTGTACCTTCACTGGGGAACAAGAGTATATGTAAGACTTATACAGAAAAGGAAAATATCTAACAAGTATGATTAAATATGATGAAGCTTATATGCTTATTATAGCTAAGAATTTTTAAAAGTTAAAAAAGACTGAAATTATTATAAAATTGATATGAATTATTTCAGAACAGACAAGCTAAAAATTAAAATCATAGTACTACAGAAGAGAAAGCTTTATTTTAATTTACAGTTATATATTTAAACACTTTTGTCACTTCTTGGCATGCTATAAATGTCACATTTTCTTGTTTATTCTTTAAAATTGTAGTGATTTTTCTCCATTATGCATACATATAGACAGATGCATGTATATATACATATTCATAATTTAAAGAGGAAAAATATTTCACCTCCTCATCTTGTCACCTCAGACTAATTAGCAAGACTAATTCATATAACTTGTAGATAGATAGATATACACACATATAAAATATTGTCAAGCTTGATGAGAAAAAGCTTAAAATTTACTGTTTCTGGAATACTTTTTAAAGTTTTTAAACCTAAAATCATGTTTTAAATGTTTGACAATTGTTTGAAATATAAATCACTATTTAATGTATATTCAGCTCATGAGGGACAACGTTAAATATCAAACTCTCCTGTTGATCTCTGTAACAGAGAAGCTCAGTTCTAAGAACAAAGACTATAAAGGAAAGGATCATAGCATTTAAAGCAATACAATGTCCTGTGGAAAAGCCAGCTAGAGCCTCCTCTCAGTCACTGTCTTGTTCTCCCTCAAAGATGCTTCAGATCTGGCTGTCATGGAGCTTCTTTTCAACTCTGCTGAATCTGCGTGTGGCCAAGAGGTGGGAGGCGCCGTGGCTCTGTGGCCTCTTCCTGGGAATCCTGACTCAACTTCTAATTGAATTAAGGAACAAACTGGAATTGTCTGTGTTTGACTCACTATCTCAGATTTAATAATGACTTAACTTTCAGTGTCTGTATCTTCAGAACTAGATTTTCATATTGAGAATCACCCACATTTTATTCATTTTTATACCTCTGCCTTTTGCACAATGTCTGCTATTTTTAGTGATGGGGAAAGGAAGAGGAAGAAGAGACAGAAAGAGGTGAGTAAGAGGGAATGTCAAGTTAAGGCTATATTGATTAAATATTGCTGAAGAGTTGCATAAAATTTGGGTGAGGAGAGACTTGTGAGCAGGCCAGCACTACACTGAACCGTGAGTGCTCAGACAGTGACACTCCACATCCTCTGCATTGTAGTGACCTGTTGCCTCAGCCAGGAAGCAGATAAAAAAGGGTCTTCATTTATAAAGGGGCCACACGCTATGATTCAAGCTTGCAGTTACAAAACAATCCTTCCAGAATTAGCTTGGGAGATAAAACGGATGTCAAAATTATAGAACTGTCAATACAACAGGAAGAGTTTTCATAGGGAAAAAACATCCAGAAAAAAAAATTTTTTTTTTTTTTGGTCAAGTAGTCTAGAGTAAACCAGCTTGGATTAATTTCGAGAATATCTTGGGACCCATGGGAAATAGTAGTCTAGATTTCTGAAAGGTGACAGGTTGGACTATGTATCATTTTAGGATGGAAATTGTCAAATTCGATCCAAAGGCTCATTTTTTACAAGGAAAAATGTGATTTTTAAAAGAATTATAGTTTTTTGGAAGTGTAATGTTCTATATATGTTTATTAAGCCCATAAGGTCTAGATCCTTGTTTAGTGCTCTGGTACCTAAATGCCCAAAAACAGAAGAGTGGATCAGGAAGCTATGGCACATATACATGATGGAATACTACTCAAGAATCAGAAATGAAAAACTAGATGCATTCATAGGAACATGGATGGAACTGGAAGGGATTATGCTCAGCGAAGTAAGTCAGAAGGCAAAAGAAAAATACCAGATGGTT
>JAGFMF010011614.1:11203150-11219761 GCA_019455555.1 Galemys pyrenaicus | reverse complement strand
CTGAGGTGATGGTGCACTTGTGAGATGGTGATGGGGAATACATGGGGATTACAATTAATGGCAAGTATATGTAAATTTTAAAATATTTTAATAAAAAAAATGAAAAAAAAACAAATATATCTCTTTGTCTTTAAACTAGAACAATTATTTTGGATCATCTCGGGATACTGGTTTACAAAATATGGACTTGCCTGTATTATACAGTTAACTTTCAATAAAATCACCATAAAGCAATAATTTTAGCAGATTTTCCTGATAATTATCAAGTTCAGTGTTTAAATATGATATTTGTATATGTCAGTTAACATAAAAACAACACTTCATTCATGCAGTCATGTATAGTTACTTTAAAAACATTCTTTGAAGAATTATTTTTTTCAGTTTTAGCAAACTATTATATAAATTATTTTAAAAGCCTCTAGTACCACATACAGACTGTAATAAAAGATTCTTAAATCTAATCCCTGATGATAAGTGCCACTTTTGTTTTTATTTCTTTACATCATCTATTTTAATTTACATACTTCTATCAGTTACATGCTTATATATACTTATATCAGTATATACTTATATCCAATTTATTATCAAGATATTATCTACTCACTCATCTAGAATATATAGATCCAGTGTCCTTGCTTTAACTCCACATCCCATTTTTTGTCTCTAGTTGGGGATTATAGTTAACTTCATTCTTTCCATGCTCAAATCTGCATTTTTAGACAACAAACGTTTGGTGTATTTGCAACACAGTCCAGCCCCAAATCCCATTCCCCACAGGGGAGGAACTGTCACACAGCAAGCATCATTTAGTCAAGGCGGAACTTCCTGTCTCCCCAAACAGCAGGCCTGTCATCTCCCCAGTGACCGATGTTGACACAAGTGCAATTCACAAGGCGGCATTTGAGAGGACGTCAGCCCAGCCTCAGAAGTGTGACGGTTTCCTACGTAGAAAGAGACACTCCGAACAGAATGAGTAGGCAGACAATATTCTAAAGTCAGTCTGGAAATAGACACATATTATTTTGCCATCTTTAGCAGGAATGTCTCTTCTACTTGGTCAGAACTAGAAGTCCTTCAAGTTCCTAACACAGCCTTCTACCCATCCCTGCATACCAGCCAGGCCAACCCCATGTGCTTTCACCATTTTGTTTATTTTCTTAGTTCATTATTTTCTTAATTCATCTATTCTGAGCTACTCTTAGGAGAATAGGATAGAACTACATCCCTCTAATTGTCCATAACACTCCAGAAATGTTCTTTTTAAAATTTTGAGCAATATAATTCCTCAGCTGTTAGCTACTTTGGTTACAAAGACCAATACCTAACAACACAGTACTATAATCAAAGGCATTCTCATGTAGAAAATAGAAATTTCTACAGTATACCCATTCTCCCTGAATTTTCCTCATGACATTTTTAAGTAAAATGCACATTTTAACATAGAAATAAAAAGTCTAAATTCTGCATGCATAATCTCAGTAGGAGGATACAACCAACACCTTTATCGATTTACTCAAGAAGCACTTAATAGTGCTTAAATATGGATAATTTATAGGAACATGGGTATATAAAGATGAATAAGATATAATTACTAATTTGCATCATAAACCATATGATTTTTATAAGTATTTATGCTGATTAAATATATACCAGCATTTTATGTATTAAGTATAAGTATAAACAATGTGAGAGTATTTAATTTGACATGGTCATTGTCATTGATTAAAGGAGGAATCCAGTGAATTCTGGAGCTTATATCAAAATAAAAGGTTTGATAGCTAGACTACCAGCAGCATAAACTTAAAATATTATACTGCATTATTTGAATAACCATTCAAAATGTTATATTCATTAGAATTCATCATCCAAGGTTAGGAAAGTGTTCAGAGAGCCAGCCATTTAAATTCCATTACTTTAGACAACATTTGGAATTGAAGATCCAGTCCTATGTCTTCTTTATGGTTAAAATTTATAGGCAAATAAAAGTTGAACATAGGAAAAACCCTCTGTGTATAAATACATTGTCTTGTAAATTGATGCCACACACAGTAGGTTCTCTACAAATAGCCAATGAATCATCAAATTCGTTCGGAAGTTAGATAGGAAAGCTAATGAGTTCCTTAGAAAAAAACGTCTAGGGAATTAAAAGTAACTGCTAAGCATAAAAATTCACATTGTTTTTTGAATTCAAAATTTCAACAACAAATAAAACTTTCTTGTCACAAAAAAAACTTAGTCTGTGTGTGTGTTGGCATAATACCCAAATAGGTATTTAGATAAATATCAGAGAGTTAAAATAATCTTGTAATTTGGGCTATATCCTAGTACTTTGAATTCTTTAATAAGCATTAAAGAATTAAAGAACTCACCTATATAATCACTTGCAGTGGTATTCATAAGAGAAAAATAATCGATCCAGAGAATTTATTTCTAATGTGCTAATTACTGGGCATCTCAACTACGATATATTGGATTGCAACTGAGGTTTACTTTAATAAATGTATGAAAAAATATTATTTTACACTAGTGATACTTATTACACATTGCTTCTTGAAAGGCATGAAAACCATACCATTATGCTTTTCTTTCTGAAAACCAATATTAAGAAGGAACTGATCGCATTTATGATGGTTGGATTTCAGTTATGAAAGATGAAGAATAACAACACTCTTACCAAAATCAAGTTTCCCAGTGTGGAGGCTAAGACATCAAGAAGATAATCTCAAAAAAAAAAAAAAAAGACAAAATAATAGTTAAGTTTGTAGTTAGGGAGAGAGGGAGGGAGACAGACAGACAGATAGACAGGTAGGCAGGTGGGTGGGTGGATGGGTGGATGGGTGGATGGATGGCTGGATGATGGATGGGTGGATGGGTTAAAGATGAACAAGATTTGTTTTCAGGACTGCCCATTGGGAAAGAATCTAGTGGTGATCCACAGAACTTACAGGTCACATCCTTGGTGAGCAGTAGCTCAGGAGACAAACATAGCTTTGCCATTATCATATGAACTTAAAACTTTTTCAACTACTGTATTAACTTTTTTTCTAGATTCATAGATGACATAATTATAGCAAGCACTTTATTTCCTGATAGAATAAAGGCAATGAGTCCCTGCTGCTTCTGCTTTCACAGAGGACATGTTGCATGCTTTCAAAGAAATAGAGGACAATTCAACATCTTTCCATATATAGTGTTCAAAATTTATTATAAAAATGTTATACAAAGAGACAGAAAAGGGGATGGAATTGGAAAGACAATCAGACACAAACAGACTCAGTAATATACCTGATATTACAGCTACAAGAACAACTTTAAAACAGGTATGAGCAATATACTTTAAAACAGAGTAAATTATATAATGTGAAAGTCCTCTTTCAACAAATACTTCTGATATCAGAGAGCAGACAAAAATCAGTGCACTAAGCAAAACTGAAAGGCAGATTAATAGGAAGTTTTCATTTAAAATACATAGATAAATATAGATACTACTAAAAAAACACACATGATATAGAACACAAAATTAAAAGTTCTACCTTGTATTTAACTGGAGTTCCAGAATGAAAGAAAGAATTATTTGAAGAACATTTGAAAGTGCATTGGCCAAGAATTTTCCAAAATCAAATATTAACATAAATCTACAGGGTGCAATATATTCTATATACTCCAAGCAGATGACTACAATAAACCTACATCTCAGCACATCCTAGCAAAGGAACAGAAAATAAAGAGAACATTTCAATAGCAGTTATCAAAAGTGACACAAAGGAACAAAATTATCATTTTTCTGTTCACATAACTGATGGAAACCAGGGGGAATAAAGAAAAATATTGCCAATAGCAGAGTAAACAAAGTGTTGAGAGTTCTAAATGCAGCAGCAACATCGTTATAAGTGGAGACAAAAATGATGATTGCCAGCAAGCAGAGCTAAGGAACCATCATCACCACACCCACACATGAAGAAATACTAGTGAGTATTGTTAGGCTTCAGGAGAATCACTCGAAATGGAAGCACAAGAAGCAGGAAGGGACCCTCTCTGGTGGCACAATGCTTGAGCAATGCACCATGGGCCCAACACAGCCACTGCAGCATGAGTTCGATCCCTGCCCCTGGCTGGGGAGGGACCCACAGGGCGCAGCAGACCTCTCCTACCTCTCGGCTGCTCCCCTCAGCAGTGTGTTTCAGTTAATCTGCCTGTTCTGCCCCTCACTCTGTCTCTGGTGGATCCTCTCATCCCCCCCACCTCTGACTTGTACGCCAGTGCTTGTATGCATAAATAAGTAAATCTTTAAAAGTAAAAAAAAAAAAAAAAAAAGAAACAGGAAGAAAATAATACACCTGAAAGGATAAACATATATAGTACATTCTCTTCCCTCCCCTCTCTGGACTGCAATTAAAAATAAGTTAGATATTTCAACTTTGTTTCCTATGTTCTTTTTTTTTTTTCCACTTTTCACATCTCTACTCTGTGCTGAAACATCCATACAAAGCTTGCATCCCCATATTAGCTTATTTTTTTAAAGCAGATTTTAAAGCATTTGGGGGAAAGTAGGACTTTTAATAAAGGTCTATTTCCTTCAGGAAAATATAACTACTTAAAATCTGTGCATAATAACATAGCTTCAAATGTATTAAGATAAAAATTGAAATAACTGAAACAAGAAATAGATAAAGCTATTCATGGTGGGAGATTTCCAAACAACTTTCTCAATGGTGACAGGACAAAACAATATTAGTTAAGATATAGGAGCTTGATAAAGTAAAATTAACCAACATGACCTACCTGCCAAATAAAATACACTGCAAATAACAACAACAGAATATACACTCTTTAAACCACTCATGGGATATTTGACTGTGCTTGTTCAACAAAGCAATCCTCAAAAAATTTTATTAAGACTGAAAGTAGAGGGGCCTCCCTGGTGGTGCAAGGGATTAAGGCACAGTAAGATGAAGCCATCCACAGCCACCACAGCATGAGTTTAATCCCCAGCCAGGGAGCTGACCCCCAGGGCGCATCAGACCTCTCCTGTCTCCCCGAGGCTCCCCTCAGCAGTGTGTTTTGGTCCATCTGCCTGTCTGCTCCCCGCTCTGTCTCTGGTGAGTCCTGTCACCCCATGGCAACTCTAGCCTGTACCTCAGTTCTTGTACGCAAATATTCTCTTTAAAAATAAGCAAATAAATCTTTAAAAAAAAAAAAACAGACTGAAAGTAGAAAATGAAATGAGAAAGGATCATTCACTTTTGTTTAGGTTTTAGCTATTAAAAGGACAAGACAAAACATTACTAACCCTATGGCAAGGAACTTGAAAACTTCAGCTATATGAAAAAATTGTAGCACCCAAGTTACAATACGTACGTGTGCCTATATGTATGCATCCTTAGCTAAGGAAATAATGGGACCCCGTCCTGGGTGGTGCACCTCTCTAGTCCTCTCTAGTGCACCCACCACCAATCATCTACAGTCCACCACCACAGGATAAGATTTTCCTTATCAAGGATGCAACGATGCTGAGCCAAATATTAAGAAATAGAATTCAGTGGTATATTAAGAGGGTAATGTCTCAAGACCAAGTTGAGTTAATTTCACAACGAAAGTTTGCCCACAGGTAATAAAACAGGTAAAGTAGCTGACCAAACCAATTTAAAAAATAAATAAAAAGAAGAGGAATTTATGGATGGCTTTAGTACTTAAAAAAAAACCCACACTATCCATTTAAGTTAAAACTTCTCAGCAAACCAGAAATGGAAAGAACATCCTGACCTGCCTAAGAGTGTGGGGTAGGCAACCACTGCGAGGGCAGCCTGCGGTCACTCCGTGTGCAGGCACTGTGGAACCCCTTTCCTTGTATGGAGTCTGACCAAGTAATTTCTAGCAAACATGGCAAAATCGATTTATGAAACTTCCAAAACTGAGTTTTAAAAGGCTGTCTTCCATCTTTCTGATTCTCTCTCTTCCAACCACCTATCACTTATAGCTACCTTTTTTGAGTCGCCTCGTGGAGAAGCCCATGCAACAAAGAAGTGGCTGGCTTCCCACCAGCATCCACTGGGAGACTGTGACAGCTCAAGAGGAACGGGGTTCTGCCAGCAAACACCCAGTGGGTTTGGAAGCAAAGTCTGCCTGAGCTGATCCCTTCACTGAAGACTTAAGAGAGGCAGGAGCCTGAGGACCCAACTAAACCACACCCAGCATCCCGAGGCCCAGAAACTGAAACTAAGTAACTTTCTTTTTAAAGAGTTAAGTTATGAGGAAATTCTTAAGATAGTAATAGGTGATTTCAAGTATTAGAGAAAAGAAAAACTCTACAACTTCAATAATTGATGCTTCAGAGTTTTATTCCTAAGATTGAGAATAAGACAAGAATAAATACCTATGATCAACACATTTTAAAAACATATTCATATATATATTTTTTACTGGAGATTATAGGCATATAATAAATAAAGGTAATATTTATATTGTAGTAGTTCAAAAGCATCTGCAACTTAGAAATAAACTAGTAAAAGGAGCTCAAAGCTTTTAAACAGAAAACTATAAAAATTAACTGGAAGAAACTAAATTATAAATAAATACTGTGGTATACCTTATTCATGATAGGTTTTAAAAATCAATCTTTTAAAAATGATATTTTGCAGAATGATTTATAAATTGATTGAAATGCCAAAGGTTCAGGTGAGGTTTGGGGATGCACGAGGGTGATTCTAAAACAGATGTGGGACAGTAACTGTAAAGGGCTGTGGATAATCAAGAACTTTTGAAAAAGAACAAAACAAAATGTAGCAGTTATATAGCCATATCTCAAATCTTATTATTTACTAAGTAATCAAGTCTTGCAGACCAAAACAGAACCACATGTATATCTGAATTTTAAAATCGTGATGCTGCATTGCATTGAAAAAATATGAATTTTAAGAAAAAAACTGCAATCATTTATTTGCATACCCACATAAACCAATTGGGCTTTGTCCCTGACTCCCACCAGGAACCAGTACCAATTCCAGATGGGCTGTATTTACAGTCATGAGAGGTAACTGCATTTCCTCACTAAGAGTAGCAAAGATTTCTTAAACTGAACATATATACATCCAAGAACTATTAAACATTAATGAAATGTTTGAAAATTGTATGACATTAAAATTAAATCCCTTTGTGCATGAAGCAATCATTATTGAGAAAGTTAAATGTAAAGTCAAGACAGAAAGAAAAAATTCACTATGCATAAATTTGACAAAGGATTGATATACAGAATATACAGAGATCTCACATATCAAGAATAAAAAGCAAACTTCAGACATGGGGTAGGTGAAGAGGGGGAATCCAAACCCTACCATATGCAAAGACCTGGGTGAAGGTAATTACATATATAGCAAGCCAGGTTGAAAAATGCACAAACTCCAAGGTTTCATTCACAGAAAGTAAAATAAAAGGTAAGATTAATTTATGGCGTTGGAAATGAGGGAGCCATGTCTTAGGTGTGGTGACTAGTAGCTGGAAGTACCGTGAGGACTTAAATAAGAATCTGTTATTTAGCATACCATTATCACGAGTACGTTCAACTTTAAAAAATTCAGCCTATGGTGCAGTATCTTCCGTAACACTGTAGGCCTTCTGTGTATAATTTACAAATAGATAGGTAATCATTATGAGAATCGATATTCTAAACATCAGTCTAAATGTCTCCACCCAAGATAATTCTTTCCCCAAATTGCCATCCACAGCAGTTTTAGGTGAGCTGCATCAAAATGAGTCAAAGCTTGAAAACGTTGCTCAGAAGTGTTTTACTTATGCGTAAATAGAGAGAGAGAATTTTACAATTCCTATACAAATAATACACAGAAGCGCACATACATGTGTGCATGTGTTACTGGAAGTATGAGTTGTAGCCGACATGCCTAGCCTAGAGAGAGGGATTGGGATGGGATTTTAATAAACGCTACAAATGCAGTAACTGTTTCCGAACCTTGAACCCCTACCTGCAATGTCAGCAGTCCCGGGCCTGCACAATACTGTTCCACTAATCCCTCGGAGTTACAGGCTGAGGTCCCCAGGTGTTCTTGTCATTTCACAAAAGCCCTGCCAGCACACTTTCCATCTATTATTTTCTTCCTTGTCCCTTCTGTTAGCCAGGCCTGCTACAGAGGCCCGTGCTGCCCATAAAATTTCATAAGGTGCCCCACTGTGGTTATGGCTCCAGCCAACACTCATTCTTAAGTGCTCTAAAGCTTCCCCGCCGTGTGGAGCCACCATGCTGAGCTGAGCCCGCCAGGTCTGACACTTCTCAGATGTACTGGGTCCAGGAGGTATCAGCACTTCTGCCATTTTTCCAGAGGCCCAGTGTGGAAATCTGTGCCACAACTCAGAAACGTTGCATCTAGATTTACAGACAATAATGAAAACGTACCCGGGCAGAAAGCAGCGATATTTAAAAACAAAACAAGCAAACCGAGAAGCTTTATGATATGGAAAGCATTCCATGGGTTTAAGTTATGCATTTTGTCAAAAATATGAATTAAATATTTTTGTGCACTACTCTGAGATTTCAGGAATGCAACTGGAAGCTTGTATGAGTGGATATACATACAAATATTTATAGAAAATTTTCAGTGTTCGTTTGCTCTTGGAATCTATAATTTTCTAGTTTTTCCTCCGTTTCCTATTCCTCCACAACCAAAACTAAAAAAAAGGAGACAGCATTAAAAAGTAGCAAAGGGAAGAAATGATTAACCCTAATGTTTGAGGTCAAAATACAAAGGCAATGAATACTCTAATTTTTCATTCTGAAAAACTGAAATAATATCACTTCAGGGAAGTGATATGAGCATAAAAGTAATTTATTATTATTATCATATTTATTGTTTTGAAATCATATTTGCAATAGAAAGACAACAATGATTACAGCATTGTGAGATTTAATGGATAAATGTAAATTACAATAATAACTGCTATCTTAGTGAACATTCAGTGATTTTTGTGAAAAATGCTTGAGGAAAAATAAAGCTGTGAAGTATATGAAACTCCATGGGACTGGAGACGTGTGACAAAGAGCAGTTATGCCAAAGATGAGTTTCATAAAATGGGCTACCCCAAGACACACTTCCAGAATATCTTACCTGTCAAATTGCCTGAAAAAATCAAGACTGACTGACAAGCCTCTTTGTATCTTAAGGTACAAATTTACAAGTTATCCAGTTTTTCTAAGAGGCTGAAATATTCAAAGATTATAAAAGTATAATCATAACCCTTCAAGACAGTCAAATACCGCTCAGGTAGACACAATATAAAGCTGTCAAGGTAGGGTAGCTAGTGCCATACTATATAGTCATGTGAAAAAAATTCACTGAGAAAGAAACCTTCAGAAACAATGCATTAGCATTTAAACCCTCATTATTTAATTGTCCAGTAAATCCAGTCATTCTGTTACAGGGCAGGGAGAGGGGCACCCCAAAACCCCTAAACTTGCCCTCTCTGAATGGGTTTTGCTATTCACTGCATTAAGATAAACATATAAGACCTTTAATGGAAAGGAACTTTAATATATTAAGGGTACGATACAGAAAGGACAAAGAATATAGTTACTAAGTTAAGCATTTAAAGTTACCCATCTCCTTGAGGGTAAAAGTTTAGCTAAATAGGTTTGGCTTAAAGCAAGGCCCAAAGCCTGCCACAAGTCGAAAGGACCTTTTACTAGAGACTGATAGAAAAGGGTCAGAAAGAGTCAGAAAAATTTGGGAGGAAAAGAGTAAAATTAAAATTAAGATGAAAGCTGCCATCGTTAATCTCCCTATGGGTCTCTCACCCACATCTGTTTTAACCATTTCAAGACCAAAAAGTAAAGGCAGTTTCTTCACATGTCCCTCTGCTCCACGTGCCTTCTCCACATCTCCTTGCTGCTCTTTATCCTGCTTCTTTCTTCCTCCCTTCCTTCTGTTTTCCTATTTTTTCTCTTTAGCATTTTCTTATCCCTGCTCAGCTCCACCCACTTAGGGCGGAACCAGGATTTTGGAACTTCCCCCTTTCCTGGGGACCACCCTGTTACAGGTCCAGTGAACTGGCTAACAGAGCTTCATAGTTGGGCATCTGTGTCATACAGGGGAGTGGTAGCTGAGCCCTCCCGCAGGGTGGCCCATGGGACAGTGAGTGGGTGCATCAGGAGTTCATACCTCTCACTCAGCCCTGTACCAGCCAGGGTGAGTTTGCACACACAGAAATGTAGACAACCTTAACACTTAAACTGATTCAGAGATATAAGCCTGGCTCTAGGGCTAGCAATAGTGTGTGTGTGTGTGTGTGTGTGTGTCTAATTTTTGGATATCGGCAATGAATTCACTGTTACAAAGTGTATTTCAAACATCAACAATATCAATTTGAAAAGTAAGGGAAAACATTTTAGTATTGAATAAACTATAGAAATAAACTGCCTTGACCACTTTCCTTTCTAAGAGATGGAAATGTTTCATCAGGTGATAATTTACAGTTACGTATTTCAGTTAACTTTCCTTTCCCTGCCAAGACAACTGGTGATCTACAAAAGGTAAACGTGACATTAGTTACAATATTCCCTAAGGTCTTACCAATTGGTAACTTAATTTTCCTCATCTCTCCTCCCCTATCTGTTTCTACATGAACAGCTATGAATGACATTAATTCTTTATAGCAAAAGTAATCCATTCTATGTCATATTCTGTAAGTCTAGGAGAAATTCAATCCTGAAAGCTGGATCCCCATTTTTAGATTTTGAAAATGTCCTCAGAAACCTTCCACAATCTAAGCTTCAGACAGGTCTCTCCTATTCTTCTCTCCATACCGGTTATGCTAATACATGAAAAGTACACACCACCATCTTTTCTGAAAAACAGGTGGTTGGGTCTATAAAAATCTGGCAAAGCAGATTTTTGCCAAATCAAGAACCCCTTCTTCATAGTCATTCACCTCTGAGACCCTCTATCACTAAGGGCCTCTAAAGTAGTGGATGCAGCTAACATGGACCCAGAGGTTCACCAGAGACAGAGCGGGGAGCAGAGCAGGTGGATCCACTGAAACACACTGCTGAGGGGAGCAGCAGGGAGGCAGGAGAGGTCTGCTGCACCATGTGGGCCAGCTCCCTGCCCGGGATCAAACTCCTGTTGCAGTGGCTGCAGATGTTTCATAGTGCTGAGACTTAGCCCCTTGTGCCCCCAGGAGGCCCCACAGAGAACATTTTTAATAAGCAAGGAAACATATCTATGAGACTTGTCTCCCATGATTGGAAGGAGAGTTGTTATCTCTTTACCTGCCCTCCATGATCTTGAAAGCTTTTTAGAGACATTGATGGGATTCAGATACATAAACCATCCAGATGGCCTTAAGAACACATTAATGAGAGAAAATATTTTGCACAACATCCTTCTGACAAGGGACTGATACCAAAGATCTTACAGAGAGGTCATACAACTCAACAAAAAGAAAACAACCCAGTCCAAAAATGGGTAGAGGAGCTAAACGGGCATTTCTTCAAAGAAGACATGTCTATGGCCAACAGACACATGAAAAAACTTATTGGCAGGGAAATGCAAGTCAAAACCACAATGAGTTCCCGCCTCATTCCCATGAGAAAGGCCCTTATCAAAAACACCAGATACAACACGTGCCATCGAGAGTATGGACAAAAGGGACACTCTTACACTCTTGGTGGGAAAGTAGACTGTTCAAGTCCCGATGGGAAATCGTATGGAGATTTCTCAAAAGACTAAACATGGACCTACCATACAACCCAGTAATTCCACTTTAGGCATCTATCAGATAACTAATTTGAAAGGTAGCTTGTACCCCCCATGTTTATCGCAGTAATATTTATAACAGTTAAAACTGTAGAAACAACCTAACTGCCCAAAACCAGATGAATAGATCAAGAGAATGTGGAATAAATACCAAAAAATAATATTCAGCAATAAATGAAAATGAACTCATGCCATTTGCAACAACATGGAAGAAAATGGAAGGGATTCTGCTAAGCAAAATAAATTAGAAAGAGAAAGACAAATACCAGATGGTGTCCTTATATGTGGTCCATGAAGACACCAAAGAAAGAGTCAGATAAAGTTGAACTTGGTAACTAACTCTAGAAAGCTGATCAGAGAACAGAGGCATCAGGAGTGTGTGTGTTAGGGGGAGGTGCGGAGAACAAAGAGGGGTGAGAGCACAGTGGACTACCATGGAGGACGGAGGACAGCGGGGACTTTGGTGGTGTGGTGGGTGTGTGATGGTGACTACACAGGGCAGGGAGGGTGGAGGGTAAACCGTATGAATACATACATAATACTAACAGCTATGTAAACAGCTGTGTAAAACCAAAGTGGTACTCTGATACATTTTTTTAAAAGAACACACTTCTATCTCAGGACTATTTTTGAGGCTGTACTGGTACAGGGAGCAGAACACACATTCAAAGGAAAAGGTACAAGAAGCCCCTGTCACCAGGTCCAGGTCTTGAGCTGGCTGGAGCCATGTCTTCCCTGATCTCCTTCAAGACTCCAAGCCTCATGGCCAGCTCTGACAACTCACATGCCCCCCACTGTGCCCTGAGGGTCAGTGGGGGTTCGCTAGCATGGCGCTGTCTTGGATGGTGGCTCTCTACCCATGTGGGAGGGCAGAAGCCACAGCAATAGTACAGGCGCATCTAAGAGAAAACACAGACTAAGAGAGCAATCCCTTTACTAAGTAACAGTTTTTCGATCAGATCCCATGACACAAATCACTGGTTTATTAAGCCTCCCAGCTTGGGGGCCAGAACACTCCAGACCTACATTTGTGTCCTCCTATAACTCAATAAAGAGCACATGTTAGGAGACTCGTTGCGTATAGACATTCGATATTCTGTTTGGATCATTTCAGAAGAGCCTTCTGAGGAAGCAGAATAATGTCCAAGGTCATGCTATTTTGGAGGGAGGATTTTCTCTAGAGATATTTCAGTGATCAGTAGGCAGATGTTGGTGCCTATCGCTGAAGGCATGTTGGGGAACTTAGCAAGGGCTTCTGTGTGCACTGTAATTTGCCCTAGACAAAGAAGGAGGACAAAGAGGGCGGCTGAGCGACTGCACCCGTGTAAAATGGAGTTTGTTCAGCTAGCCTTGAATAGAGCTTCTGCAGGTTGACCTGGAAAAGATCACGCCATAGCTCCTAACTGTGGTGGAGGCAAGAGGCAGCACTGAGTGTGAGCTGGAACAGAGACAGAGCATGCCAGACCGATGGCACATGCTCCGGTCCAGGCGTGTGCATTTTGCCTGGCTTAGCTTGTAGCAGATCAGTGAGATGCAGCGGAGACTGAGTGACCTCCCCACCCAGGAGTACTAAGTGACTTACCTATCCTGGTGGGACTTCCTGTTGCAAATCCCAGTAGAGAAATACTACCCATCTTGGGTGTGACAGGCATGGTGTTCTCAGCAGGTATCACTTTGATTTAGGAGACTCAGGCAGTGACTGTCTCCCCTGACTGCCAAACATTTGTGGTGCTGGGTGTCTGGGCAAGGTCCCCCTGTCTGTTATAAAGGACAACTGGCCCTACTGTGTGATTATTTCAAGTACTGTCTAGCTAGCACTTTGCTCCACCTGACCGAGAGTGATTTCACCCGTTGCTGCACTATTCCATTTTTACTTTCTACCAGCCCTGGCCAGGATGGTCTTCCCTTGCTGGGTGTGCGCCCAGCCACACCTACCGTCATGGAGACTGTGCAACTGAGAGAACCCAAAGAGCCGAAAGTGCACGTCTTTGGAAGGTGTAAGAAACTGGGGTACATGGGGGGACCCACTCGGATATGGGGAAAAGTCTCCACTTAGATCATGACCCTGCTGGAAATGGATTTAGTTTTTTCTCATCAACATTATAATGAAAAGGTGTTGAACAAAACAACTTTATTCAAGAATCTGCTGTGCTACCTCATAGCCCTGTGAGGATTAAGAGATGTAGCTATTTGGACTATACTACTACACTGCTTAGTTGTAGATAATAATACAGTAAAATAAGAATGAAACACAGTGAGTTGCAGTCAATAAATAAGAGGAAAATGATGCACACTTAAGTTTTCATAACTTCAAGCACTAGAAGACAGTTTATTGCTTTGGGCCTCCTAAAGACTGTAGACTTGAAGTCTAGTAAGTCCAATTAAAGAAAAGCAATAATGATTATAATAAAACAGTTGGATAGAAGGCAGCATTAATAAAATTCCCATAGCTAATATTAAGCTGACCAATATTAATGCTTTTGCACTGTGTTTTATATATTTCAAGCTGTTGAGACTTTAGGAAAATTTTCAAGACTAGCACTTTTTTTCCATTTTAAATATGCTGTTACACAAAGAAGAACACAGTTTGCTTAGGCATAGAGAACTAGAAATTTAAAAACATGTTTTCGGGTAAAATGGAGTGTATATGTTGATATTTTTTCTACCTTCAACCTTGACAATAACTAATGCCCATATCTGGAATAGAGAAAGTTATTTTCAGTGGAACCATTATTGATTTTCCTAGGGGACTCAGAACGTTATTTTCAAGGACTCTATTGCCTGTTTTCCAAACTATATAGATATAGATACATTCTAAACTTATGTTCCTTGGACTTCTGTATTTTTACTGTTTAGCACCTGTTTGATGAATAAGACTAGGCTTTGTGTCAATGGGAAAACTATTCAGATTTACATAGCAGCTACTTCTAACAATGTGAAACTGTAGAAGGTATCAATGTAAATAATGCTGCATTTGCTTTAAAAGAATTTTCTCTGGCACAAAAATAATGCTATATTGAAATAATACATCATATTTGTGTTTTATTTTTTTAAAAATATTCTTTAGAATTATGGTCAATGTGTTAGACTAAGCTGGTTGCCTTCAAACCTCCATTTTAAACATACACAAACTGACACAACACAGTAAATACTGGTTTAAAATGAGAATCAAGAGAAAAAAAGAGAAAGAAAAATCTCAGGTTCCAACTAGGAAGACAAATCCTATATTGCAATCAACAAGATTACTGATAGATAAGAAGTCATAGCAAAAAGAAAACAATGAATGAAGTAGACGGAGAAAGAGATGCACAGCTCTCCTGCAGTGTGTAAGGAGAACCCATTCCTGCACATCTAGAAAACAGAAATGCCGGGTATATTGTGCAAAAGAGACTAAAAACACATGGCACACTGCTCAGAGATACTGATAACATGGACCGCTGACCTAGGGTTACTGGTGGAATAAAAGACCACTGGAGGAGGAGCAAGATGGCGGCAGAGTGAAGACGCTAGACTCATCATGTCCAGATACACATAACAGGGAACGCCAAAAAAGGAAAGAGAAAAGGACTATCAGCTTTCATACAGAAAACATCAGCCCGACAGAAGGCGGTAGGAATCTCTAAATGAACTCTGTTTGAAATAAGGACGGGGCAATCCCTGGCGCCCCGAAGGCGCCACTCCGAGAGTGGAGAGGGGCAGCGGGACTGCTGGATGCATAGCAGCCCATGCAGGCTGAGGCTTGAACTGTAAAAGTCGGCCGGAGAACGCCTCGGCCAGGAGCTGCTGCCTGGGGCGGATGCAAAGGGACAGAGTACAGTTGAGCTGAAATGCCGGTGCAGCCCCAGTGGGGATCTTACCGTGCCCAGCTCCCGGGAGCGCCATCTTGGGATTTTTCATGCCAGAGGAACCGCGGGCTGTGGAGCAGCCCTTGCGGGCTGAGATCTGAGCTCTGGGAGTCAGTCAGAGGGCGCCACGGCCAGGAGCTGCTCGCCTGGTGCTGGTGTAGACAGACAGAGCAAAGCTGGATTGGGGCGCCGGTACAGCCCAACTCGGGATCCTGCTCCTGGGGAGCGCCATCTTGGGACTTTTCACGCTGGGGGAACCATCATAGCAGGCTGAGATCTGAGCTTTGAAGGTCGGTCAGAAAATGCCAAGGCCAGGAGCTGCTTGCCTGGGGGCTGGTGTGGACAGACAGAGCGAGGTTTGGCTGGGACGCTGGTGCAGCCCGACTCAGGATCCTGGCATGCCCGGCTCAGGGAGAGCGCCATCTTGGGACTTTTCACGCCGGAGGGACCGCGGTTCGTGGAGCGGCCCCTGAGGGCTGGGATCTGAGCTTTGAGGGTTGGTCTGAGGTCGCCACGGCTGGGGGCTGCTTGCCTGGGGCTGGCACAGACAGACAGAGCAAAGTTGGACTAGAACACCAGTACAGTCCAACTCAGGAACCTGGCGTGCTCGACCCCAGGGGAGCACCATATTGGAATTCCTCACGCTGGGGGAACCGCAGGCTGCGGAGCCACCACTGCAAGCTGAGATCTGAGCTATAAAAGTCAGAAATAAGAAGCCTCGCTCCATATGCAAAAAATCCTCTCCAACGTCTAGATTCAGAATCCAGGGACATCCGGAGGAGGTCAGACGGGCATACGGAGTTTAGGAAAGAGGGAGCTAGTGCGCCGGCTGCTACATGGCTACTTTCTCCCCCTAGCAGAGACTGATATTAAGGGGAGCCATAAGGAACCAGTCCCTACATAGGAGCCTGGTTGGGAACTCTAGACCTCAGGTGAAAGGAGTTCTTAGGAACCTCATCACCCACCCACTTACCACACGGGCCCTCATCTGCTGCTGCGAGTCAACC
>JAGFMF010011614.1:11141375-11197937 GCA_019455555.1 Galemys pyrenaicus | reverse complement strand
TCCCTTAGGAGGAACATAAGGGAACCAAAGGAGGATCAAGGAAAGGAATAAGAACAATAATAATAACAATAACAGCAATAAAGACACAAAAACCAAAAACTTTGGAGACAAAGACAGACTGGGGACACTTGGTGGGGAGGGGAGGAGGAGGGTTGATGGAAGATGGGAGCACAAGGGACTGAGGTGATGGTGCACTGGTGAGATGGTGATGGGGAACACATGGGGATTACAATTGATGTATATGTAAATTTAAAAAAAAATTTATATTAATAAAAAAAAGACCACTGGAGTCAGAGTTCGGACTCCATTCCTATGAGACACAAAGAAAGTAAAAGTCAAGAAATTTAACACAAAATGGTCTGAAACGCAGACAATGATAAAGATGAAAAGTTATACATTTACTACTCTACTTCATAGCTCTGCCAGGTGAGGTTTTCTCTACTCGTGGATACTGCATTTCTTCATGGAAACAACAACAATAAATGAAAAATTGATATTTTAGAAACCTGCACTCTTGTAGCAGGAGACAAGTGTGGCATAATTAGAGTAACAATTTTATTAATGGTAAAAATTAGAAAGAGCCTGAAATTAATCAAAAGTAGGATGGATAATAAATTTTGATATATTTATACAAGAAAGTCCTGTATAGAAACCAAAAACATAGGCAATGACTTCAAGTAAGAGTTAATATTAAAACATGATATCGAAGAAAGATATCCATAATACTTAGGAAAGAAGAAATACTGCAAGAATATAATTACATAAAAATGTTGTAATGGCAAAGCTAAACATTAGAGTTTAGGGATGCAGAGTCTTGAGGCAAATTTTATTTTATTTTTTAAAGATTTATTTATGCACAGAAGAGCGGGGGTACAGGCCAGAGGTGCAGGAGGTGAGAAGATTCACCAGAGACAGAGTGGGGAGCAGAACAGGCAGATCCACTGAAACACACTGCTGAGGGGAGCAGTGGGGAGACAGGAGGGGTCTCCTGCACCATGTGGGTCCACTCCCAGGCCACGGATCGAACTCATACTGCTGTGCTACAGATGCTTCACAGTGTTGTGCTCAACCAGCTGTGCCACCACGGAGGCCCCTTGAGGAAAATTTTAAAGGAAATGAAGATGTTTACTAAACAGATGAGCATGAGGTAACTATTAGGGGAAACTAGAGTAGTGACTGGACTGAAAGAAAAATCAACACGAACAGCCACAACCTGGACCTTTTAAGAGACAGTGATAATGACTCAGATCTGGGAGGATGAAACAGGCTTAGTTTTCCCTACTTCTCCAGTTAAGTGCCTCTAAAATCTCTAAGGGAAATAAAGAAGAAACGTAAACATCTTGACAGGCAGAACTAAGAAGACAGACTTGCCAGTGTCATGGGGGCTGGAGGAACAAAAGAAGAGCAGTTGTCTGGGGGCTCTGGGTCCTGTAGTTTCTCTCACACATCTTGCACTCGGAGTTGGGAATGTCTGCAACCCCGGAGAGCCACCTACACACACAAAAGCTGCCCAACGAGAACTGTTCTCTCTCACCAAAAGAACAAGAAAGGAAGAACCTAGTCCGGTAGAAAACTTGCAGATAGTAACTGCTCTCCCCCATGAGATACACAGCAGAAAACTCTGATGCCATTTCTGTCCACATGAAGATCAAATCCAGGTGAGTTTTGCCCTAGTGGCGCCCTGTCCTCTCTGTGTGGGGACTAAGCTGGTTAACTGTAATTAGGGGGCTGGGAATTTGCCCCTTGCCTGTAACAAGCCCCCCAACCTTATGGTGTGAGCAGAGACCAGGGAGAGTGCCTAGGGGACCCCCCCCCCGCCCTGTGCAATGAGGGACCTGCCATCTTGGTTGTTGAGAGGTGCAGGTGAACTAAAAGAAAGGCTAAAGCAAGTTCTTTTAGGAGATTCTCGAAATAGGAAATACTAAGAGAAGGAATCTTGGAACATCAGGATCGAAAAAGGGACACAACAAATATATGGATAAATTCAACAGGCTTTCCTTTTCTTTTTAATTTTCCACTTCATTCATAGAAACATGGATGGAGCTGGAAGGGATGAAGCTCAGCGAAATAAGTCAGAAGGCAAAAGAAAAATACTGATGGTCTCGCCCCTCGGAGGAATATAAGGGAACCAAATAAGGATAATAATAATAATAAAACACAACAAAAACAAAAAGACAAGGACAAATTGGGGAAACTTGGGTAGGGGGGAGGGAGTGGGATGAGGGCAGAAAGAGCACAAGGGGCTGGGGTGAGGGTGCACTGGCGAAGTGGTGGGAACTCCACGGGGACTACAATTGATATCAAATATATATAAATAAAGAAGGAAAAAAAGAAAAAACATATAATGTGTGGGAATGTGGGTCCATAGAGAGAAATGATATTTGATAATTAGGTTATAAATATGGTAAGGTAAAAGGAAACAAAGGTCATTTACATTCCTCTCAAACTGACAAAATGATGATGTTAGTAAAACGTGTTTTACATATGATGAAATACTTAGAGCAACCACTAAACATACATATATATGATATACAATTAAAATGTGCAGACACATTAAAGTGAAATTTTAAGATAGCTCAAATATGAAAGCAGAAAGTAATAGAAAAACAAAAATAAGGGGCCTCCTTGGTGGCATAAGGGTTTAAGCACCACACTACGTAGCATCCGCAGCCACTGCAGCACAAGTTCAACCCCTGGCCGGGGGGGACCCACAGGGCCCAGCAGACCTCTCCTGTCACCCCGCTGCTCCCCTCAGCAGTGTGTTTCAGTCACTCCACCTGCTCTGCTCCCCACTCTGTCTCTGGTGAGTCCTCTGACCACCTACACCTCTGGCCTGTACCTCATTTATTGTATGTATAAATAAATCTTTAAAAAATATGAAAAGAAATAACAGTGGCAGATAAATTGGAACATATCAATAATTTCATTACATTAAATGTACATTAAATGTAACTACTATAGCTATACTAATTAATACACAGGCATTGGCAGAATACTTTTGAAATGACCAAACTATATGCTTTCTGCAAAAAACTAACTCCAGCTATGAAGTACAAGCAGTTTATATTCTATAAACTAAAAGAGCAGAAAACATGCAAATATAAATCAAACAAAAGTAGGAATGGCCACATTTATACAAGAAAAAGTAGAGCAAAAAACTTCATAAAAATTTTGTTAGTTTTGGTTTGGGTTTGCTGGTGCCTTTGTTTTGATCCTTTATATCACATGTATGAGTGGAATCACCCAGTATTTGTCTTTTTCCTTCTGACTTATTTCTTGTGGTATATTTTCTTCTAGTGCTATCCATATTGTCACAAATGGCAAGATTTCACCATATTTTGATAGTGAGTAACCATATCTCTCAATCACATACAGGGTTGTAAACCAATGTGACCTTTATAAAATATATTACAAAATAAATATTTAAAAAAACAGGCTGGGGCCTCCCTGGTGGTACAAGGGGGAAAGTCTCAGCACTAGGAAGCATCTGCAGTCACTGCAGCATGAGTTCGAGCCTGTCCAGCGAGGTGACCCACATGGTGCAGCAGACCCCTCCTGCCTCCCTCAGCAGTGTGTTTCAGTCAATCTGCCTCTTCTGCCCCCTGCTCTGTCTCTAGTGAATCTTCTCACCCCTTAACCCCCGCCTCTGGCTTGTACCCCAGCTCCTGTATGCATAAATAAATAAAATCCTTAAAAAAGAGAGAGAACATCTCTGAAGGGCAGCTGTATAAATAATGGGCAAATACATCAATCGGCTTCTTCCACAGTAGGCTATTTCATACCCAGTAGATTGACAACAGCAACGAGTTTTTGACTCTAAGAGTGACTGCCAAGTTTAGCAAAAATGTGGACAGGGAGTCACTTGCACAAGCATTCCAGGAGACACCATTCTCAGTGTGTGCAGAGGGCAGTCTGCAAAGAAATAAGACGGGGCAAGAGAGGGGGTTAGGGCTGCAACACGCATGTCCTTGAATGACATTGCGTATATTCAAAGGCAATGAGAGCCAAAGTGAGTATTTTTTTAAAGATTTATCTATTTATGCATATAAGATCTGGGGTACCGGCCAGGAGTGTGGGGTGGGGGACAGGTGAGAGGACTCACCAGAGACAGAACGAGAAGCAGAACAGGCAGATCCACTGAAACACACTGCTGAGGGGAGCAGCGGGGATGCAGGAGAGGTCTGCTGTGCCCTGTGGGTCAGCTCCCTGGCTGGTGATCAAACTCTTGCTGCAGTGGCTGCTGATAGCTTCATAGTGCAGTGCTTAACCCCTGTGTCACCAGGAGGCCTCCAGTGTGAGAATTTTAAGAAGAAATGTGACATATCAGATTTATGTTTTATAAAGAAAACAGAAAGTAGCTTGAAGGGTGCATTTGAGAAGAGCAAGACAGGAGGCAGTCATCAGCATCACAGTGAATTGTGCAAGTTTAAAAGTGAAGGACACAAGAATTGTTAGTATAAAACAACATATTTCTAAATTTAAAGACATGACAGAGGAACAAGAATTTTAATGCTAATTATAAATCACATTATTATATAATAGAAGTAATGAAAAGTCCCTGAAGCAGTTTTTAATCATGTTCTTGCTTTCCAAAAATAAATTATTTGATTAGAGTCTTGTTACTAATTTAAGAGATTTTAATTAATGACTTATGACTTAAAGGAATTTTTACCGAAGTACATAATAAACCCATTGTGTAATAAGTAATAATTTAATGATATAAAGTGACATTTTTCTAAATTATTGCATTTAATAGTTTTCCTGGATTGAGTCTATTATTATGACAAACATTCATTTAAAATTTTATTTTGAGATTATGTGCAATCTGCTCTTAATTATAGTTTTGAAAGGTAAATCCCTTTACTAGATAGACTCTACATAGGAAATAATGTAATTGAAACCTTTTGTTTTCATTAATCATAAAATTCAATAGTTATTTCCTCTAACATTCATATGCTTTTATATTTAACAGAAATCCCATGTAACCTTAAGATTTTGTCAACAAACTGTAGACTACATGAAAACATAACTGAAAAAGCAAACTATTAGGAATTCTTTTCTCTATATTTCTATTTTGTGTATCTCACCAAGTAAGTGCTGTGGCCAGAGCTTGGGAAGGGCAAAGAGGAACAGAAGGGCATGCTCTTCTCACGCCACTCTTACCTCTGTCAGGTAGGGAAATCTTTCCTAACATATCTGAGTTCAACTTCATTTTTGTGTCACTTCCCTTCCCTAGACCCATCCTCAGCAGAGGCATAAGGTCACCAGGACGGTCTTGGGCGAAACACAATGTGTCCCTCACAGCTATCTGGTCACGCTCCTTCTAAAACAAAATGGATAAGTCAGAGAATAAAGAGCGATGAGCCATTATAACAGAAATGATGCAAGCTGTGGTAGGGCAGGGGACTAACACTTTTTGAAAGCCCAGTAGGGTGACTCTCTTTGTAAACCTTCTATAGGTTTGGAGAGAAAAAGAGGACAAACTGGCATTCAAAAACTAGTATTACTGCTATATTTTTAAATTTCTTCTATCATTTTTAAATGTTAAGAACACTCAGCTCTTTAGTATATTTCAGTGTTGAAATGTTAATTCATTTAAAAACTTGAATTTAAAAACCACAGCTTTTATGAAAGATTATTGAAAGAGCAGAAGCTATAGGCAGTGTTTCAAAAGCTTCTGCAATATCGATTTAAGCATTATTAAGAATGCACAGGTATTCACAGAGTATGGAGGCAGGCATAAGTGAAAAGTTTCAAGAAAATATGCATACTTCAATACCAAACTAAGCATACCTCAATAGAGATACTCCTCAATTAAGGGAAATAGATTCACGTCAAGGCAGAAATATTGTAAACAAAATTAAGAGAAAAATAGCAAGGTGAAAAGGTAGTAAGCAAACTAAGTCAAATAATAATATATGTCACCTAAAACAGGGATATTTGGAAAATGAGGGTTACTGAAGGTAACTGCCTAGCTTATAAAATGTTGAGAGAGGACTTGGAGAGAAAATGGTAACAGACAATATTACAAATGTCTGCATCTTTGGAAGAGAGTTGTCCCTATAAGGTTTTACAAAGACTTAAATACTGAAACTGCCTTTCAATTTTATAAGCAAGTCTGGTGATTATTTAATTAAAACTGTGCTCAGACTTGGTTGAAGGTAACTCAAATTTATATGGGCTTATTTGACTCATTTTACCCTTCAAATAAAAATTTCTGGAAGCAAATGTGCCAGTAGGTTATATTCCCTTAACTTATTAAGCGGTGTGTATGTGTGCATGTGTAATTTTAGAAAACTTTTAATTTTAATGATAATTTCCCTGCTGATTATAAAGAAATCTGTGTTAAATTGCTGAAGCATATGCTTGCTTAATAAGTCACAGAAAGGGACCTTCCAGAAAATGCTAGCTGAAAAAGTTTACCATCAGAGACTTGTATTCCTGAAACATAGGTAGATAAATGTTCTGTATATAATGCATTTATATTAAAAGTAAGTGAAGACTCAAAGCTAGATATATAAATATGATTGGAGAGAGTAATAAATGTTTTAATAGTAATATCAGTACAATTAGCTAAATCATTATGATTTATAAAAGTGACCATGCCCCAAATGGGTGCTCTCTAAAAGATGTCACCAGTGTGCTGGAGAATTAAAGACCCTTTAGGAGGTAAATGAAATCCAAGTACATTTATGACAAGGCTGATATTTTCTTTCCTTTCCTCACTCTCCTCTCATGAGTGTACAACATCTTTCTAGCAGTAACATTCCATTGACATTGTGAGAAATTAATGGAGAAGGCCCACCAATCTTTTACTAAGGCAGATGTTTTAAAAATCTGACAAACATAAATGATGTTAATCTTTTTGTTTTTTTAAAATAGACATTTTTATAAAATAATATTTTTGCGAAATATATTATTTAGTACACCATGGTTCATTATTGCTAGTTTAAATAAATTGTGAATAATTGTGCATTTCTATTTAATTTCTTGCATGGTATGTATCTATAGCTATACAACCACAGCAAAAGTTCCTGGGATCTTAATATGTTTGAGGTGTTAAAACTTGAGTATTTCAGTTCTATAAACATTTAGAACATATTTTTCAGAATATAAAGACCACTGCTTTTCTTTGGAGTTTCTCACATATATTTTTACCAAAGGATTAAAAACAGGAAAGCAAAATGAAGGAAGAAGGAGAGAGGGTGGATAAAAGGATGGAAACAGAATGAAGAACAAGTTGCAAGCAGAACCAAGGAAGCATGTGGGCATTCTCTTCCTTAGTGGACATGCCAAATAAGCAACAAAGTCTCTTCTGCAGGAATAACTCAATGACCTTGGAGATTAGAAGATGATGCTTCTAACTTCAAAACAACATTGGATAAAGTTGACGTGTGAAATATAAAATACATGGAACTTCCAGTTAGTAATAATTACTCTGAATATCTTGCAGTTTACTTTTTGAGTCATCAAAGCGCTGCACTTTTACTTCATGACGGTTTCAAGAACTTTACTTGTAAAATATAAATGCATAAAATAAGCCATTAATTAAAAAACCCTAAAGGTCAATGAGCAATCTTAAGAGAATTACACGGAGATGATGTACCTACGGCAGAGCAAACATACTCTTATCTTGTAAAAATATGTAAAATAAATGCTGCAAAACCATATTCCTTAGTGTATACATAAGTCATTGAAAATATTAACAGCTCATCACTGTGACAACTGATAACAAATCAGTAAGTCTATTCAGGGCTTCTAATGTAATGTTACATTGATTTAATGATGCTATTAGTGATATTTGCAGAAGTTGGACTGGCATAAACAATTAGTATTTAGGATACTGTTTCTTGGTAGAAAAAACACCTAATTCCACTAATTGCCTCTAGTTCTGCTTCTATTAACTGCACACTTTGTACATGCTAATAATCTTATTATCAGCTGTTGTTGAGTTCATTAAAATTCATGTCGACAAGCATAAGCCAAAATAAAAATATGTATTCTGCTCAGCTTTTTATATATTAAGTTAAAAAAGTGGAAGACTAAATGTAAGAATTCATCTTCCAAAAATGCAAGAAAATTAAAAAGATGCATATGCCAAGTTAACACAAGACAAGGAGCTGCAAAGATAATTCTGCATTCTCGTTAGAAGAGTTATGAATCATGTCAATACATTCATGCCAGTAAATGCAAAGATACCGGCTTCATTTTGAAAAACACATGGTTTATTCTTTGTATAAAGAAATGTATCTAAAAAAAGATTTTACTGATTTGACTTTTTTTTCTGAAAATGACTAAGATAGCATTTAATTTGTCCTTCAGTTCCCAAAATAAACCTGAAATGTATTTTCTTTTTTGTTAGTATTTTTCTATTTTAGACTTTAGTAAATCATTTCAAAGTGAATTATACAGTCACTGTGGAGTTCTTTTCTTTTTTTGTTATTGTATCTTTGTCAGATGGAAGTTACATAAGGTATCCTGTTTGAATCTAGCAACAGTGATTTAAGTTTTAATGTTTATTATCTATAACTTTAATCATTAGTGAAAACGAACACATACTGGGCAGCATTTTACAATTAAGAATGTCACAATTAAGAATGTTTTACAATTAAGTATATTTAAGGTACATTCACTTGTATTCCTAAGAGGAAATAATGAGGTTAGGTATGACAATCCTTAATGGGATTTTACTCAAGGAGAATCACTGTTGATTGGGACTAGTCTACACTGAGAGTCAGTTTTCCTGTCCTTCTAATTTATTCTGTAAGCATTCAAGCTACCTAGATTTTCCCTGGTGGGAACTGGCAAGAGTTGTGCTGCTAAAAATGATATTCTTGCTACGGTAAGAGCTCTCTGTGAGAGAGTGCTTTTTGTTATAAGAACAAATCATTCTAAAAATGCAAGAGTAAAATGTTATGTATATATATGTGTGTGTATTTACAAAAATCAATATTTTATATATGGGTGAGGCACCAGCTATGGACTTCCTAAGATACACTTTTTCCTAAGAGGAACCCAGCAACAAACTGATGTTTGAGAACTATCCCTCCAGGAAAACAAACAAACAAACAAAAAACCTCACACACACATTAGCACTCTTGACTCCAAATAAAATTCAGTCAAATAAAGGGGATAATGCTTAATGAAATAACTCAGAAGGAGCAAGAATATACCAGATGGTTTTACTTATATATATAGAATACAGAGAAACAAAACAAAGGGTCAGAAACAAACAAACAAACAGACAAGTACCCCAGACATCTGACTGTGGAACTGAAGCTGCACGAGCAGGGGAGTGTGCTCAAAGTGTGTGGAGGAGCCCAAGGACTCACACAGGACTGCAGGTGCCTTGATGGTGCTGTCATGTGGCCCCATAGACCTGAAGAGGTGTGACCCTTTACCTCTGAATCACATCCAGTGTTGTACCAACGTTACCTTGATTTTAAAAAAAAAAAGTATATACAAACACTTCCAAATTAAAAAAAAAAATCAAACATCAGCTTTCATTCTTATTGCACATTTTAAGTCTGCTGTATTTCTACACGCCCTCCTTCTTGAGATGCTTCCCTGCTGTGACTTCCTTGACATTGCTTTGCATGGTTCTCCTCCTACATACATGATGTTTCTACCTCAACATTCACTATTCTTATCTCTCTCTGACTTTAAAAATGTAATTCTCCTCGAGTTTCTTTCATGGACCCTCAACAACCATTCTCAAAAGGTACATCTGCTTCATACATCAACTACCAATGGCCCTTGATTACTTGCAAAACAAATTCTGACCTCAACACAGGTCCTCAGTATTTCTCAGTATAGTTTCCAGGAGTGCTGCATAATTGAGACTTTGTCACTATTTCCAAAACTGAACTCATATCAGATATTTGACATTCATGATGAAGTAGATATTTCAAATACTTCATTTCAGTTAAACTCATTACTTGTGAGCAATTTGCAGTTCCTCTTTTGTTGTTTTATTACAGTGGTTTAACGTTTGCCTTTATCTCCCAATGAAACCCAACATCTGGGAGCCCAAGGTTTATTTCTTATGTATTTATTCACGAGGGAATGCCTAGGTATGCTATAATAGAGGAAAAGAGAGCATGTAGAATAATTTTTCTCTGTTACTCCTCCTACATGCTCAGTTGGTTCCCCAAATCTTCTTGATTCTTCATCTTAGAAGTCTCTGGAATCCATCGTCCTGTTAAGTTGTTCATTTATTCTTTATTATCAATGGCAACAAAAATTATAATATTTGTATATATGCAGTATTATAACAGATATAATGTTGCTAACTGATTTCTGTGCCTCACATTTACTCATCTATAGACTTATCTCCTTATTAATACTTTGCAATGATTCCAGTTTCTTAAGATGACATAAATGGCTGCTACTTGCTCCAATGTCTCCTCTGCAAATTCTGGAGGCTAAAGAATCTACCCATGTTCATCACTTTTAACTTTCCTGAACACATAGACTTGAGATGTTATATTGTGCTCCTATCACAGGGCCACAGAGTTGTCAATGTCAGTGTAAGTGTATAGATGCCAGCATTGGCATCTATATACATCTATATATATACCTATATCAACATATATATATGGCTATAGACATACAAATATGCGGATATAGACATAGATGTACATAAATATGTGGATTTCTGTAGACTTAGACATACATACTTTTAATAGCCTCTATTAACTCTTGAGTCATTTGAAAGCCTTTCTTTGGTAAAGGGCTCCTTTCAGTGTACCGAAAGGCCTTCCCCCATCTTTTTTTCTAGAATCCTCAGATCATTTCTGTTAAAACACATCGGATATAATATTTACATGACTGGGCTACAAGCTCCTTCGGAGTATAAATTGTATTGTTTCATATATGTGACAATGCCACATACTTGGCAGTAAAAACACTGGTTTAAAAACTGGGTGAATTAAGTGATAATCTGTATCCTATATTAAACTACTATGGACAAGAAATTTAACTTTAAATACATCTATCCAAGTAGCAGTGACAAAAAGAACTGTAAAGAATTTATTACTGAACTTTTAAAATATTTATCAAATATTGTTTAACTTAAAAGAATACCAAGGTAGAAAATAAACAAATGTTTATGTAAAGTACAATTGGAGCAATACTTTTATTTTTAATGTTGACTAATAAATACATTTTATATAAGTAAGGATTTAGAGTTGAGAATTTGATTTTTGTCAAAATCCAAATGTCTGTTTATACTTTTGTAGAAGAGTTGTAGACACATATCTGGAAACTTCTTTTATGGGAAATGATTAAAGCACTGGTTTGTGAAAGAAATAAAAGACCCAACTTCAAATTTAGGTACTTAGGGAAAGACAAGCTTAATGCTGCTGGCTATTTCTACTTAGCTCTGCACTCAGTGAGCAAGACAGAAGCTCCACTAGGAAGATGATTCTAGCCGAGACATATAGAGTGCCTTCTAATTTTTCATGCTGTTAACTTTTTTCAACATTAAAAATGGCTCTTGTGTTTTTGTTTAAACATAACTGTGTGTACAATCGGCAGTCAAGAGCTAATGAAATGTGAAGCATGAATGTATTTCAGTCAATCTCAGAATAATATCTAAGTCAACATCCAGAATTCAAAAAGGAAAAAAGTGTATTTCCTATGTCTTCATGGTGAGCATTATTTCCATGCTGAAATAAAGAGTGAAGTTGAGACCCAATCAGGATAAGACAATGGGGGAGATGGGTTGGGACACTCATTCAGGCCATAGGGATTAATGCTCAAGAACTAGAGAGAGCAGGAGAAAAGATGCCATCCTGTTTCAGGTATGGAGATGAGGTCATTTTAGGGTGTTCATCTGGGGTGTTATGTGTGTCACCTACTTTGCTGGGAGACCGTGTACGAGAACTAAGAAGAGGCGAAACTGACCAAGGAAGAAGGAAACCTGGAGTAGAAATTGGAGACAGCCTCTCAGTCCTCCCAGAGAGGACACCTTGAATCTGGAAATCTGTTTCCTATTCAGCTCCTTCTTAAAAGAGTAATTATTTGGACACAAAACTGACTTTCCCCATGATTCAACAAATACTGGAAAAAGCTCTTATTTAATGACTTTTCTATTAAGGTTGTTAAGCTTCTAGTCAAACATGTGGTTTGCACAAAGACTCATAACTCAGCCCTCATTAATTGCGTGATTCCCAGGCCCGCACATCCTGCCTTCAGGGCTTGTCCTCAGGCTCACCATGGGTGGGGAACACACCTCTGTCATTTCTTGCAACACTGACAATTTTCACTTGCCTCATTCTGTTTTCCAGTGGGCTTTGATATGATCTCTTCTGCTCCGGGGTTCTTATCAGTGCCTGTTACCTCATTAGCAAACATCATTTAGTACCAGCACCTGGGCCAACAGGATGCCACCATGTTTGGTCCGTCGACTTTCCTCAGGACGCTTGGACACGTGCTCCTCTCTCTTCAGTACAAGACTGCCAGCCCCTTGTGAGCTAACAATTAACAATCAACTAATGTTCGATGATCAGGTGGCATTATATTGTACTTAGACACCTGAAGTAATTTATTTTCATCTCATTAGGTAGGAATATCTCCTCAGCATTTGCATTGAAAGCAGGTTCACAGCATATGAATCTTTCCTTTCAAATAAAGTTTGTGTATGCACGCAAATGATGTGGCACGGGAAATAATGAGACATGTATTAAAGTGGTGCCAGGTAGCTACACTGTATTAATTAATTTTGTTGCCATATTAAATGGGCTTGGGATTCATACAAGAAAGGTGCTATTTAAGCATAAAATATTGGCATTGTGTCTGTACTTGCATAGCTTATAAATTATATCTCAAAATTTCACAGACACGAAGCAAGTTTTTACTACTGTCAGCAAGCAAAGCCAATGCAGTCATGTCCTCCTATGTCATCAAAACGACTGCTAGCCAAGTCTCACTCTTTCATCATTAGCAGTTTCCAGAAGCAATGGTAGGAGGTAGGTAAAGTAAAAAAGACATAGTCCAATTTCTGGATGCTACGTTGAACCTGATTTGGTTACAAAAATAGATATTCTTTCTTTTTAACTTAAAAGAGAAAAGCAACTATAAATTGGATTTGATGACAAATTTGAAATGACAACATGCACTGTTTTATTAAAAAACCAGCACTTATTGTTAAAACTATGATTTTTCCCCTCCCAAACTGGACTGTTATATGGCAATTAATTATCTGAGCAAAAAAAAAAACCAAAAAGTTTTTAAAAAACGTATTTTTTAGCTGTTTTGAAGTGTATGAAAAAAGTTAAAAAATTAAAACTTCATATTCAAATTCATTTAGATAGTAAGTTTCTAATGAAAGTTACTGGAATGAATCATATGTGCCTGCGAATATACAAAGATAACGTCAAACACATGAACTGCCACCTAATAGGTGTTATACGGCAACTTATCCTGTCACGTATTATGCCAGAAGTATTTTCCATTTACTGGGTTCATTTTATGTGAGGTCTGTTCACTCACTGTGTCTGGTTACCTTCAACTTGTTTTTGTTGATTTGATTTACCATCATCAAAATGAGAACTTGCGTAGTAAACTGATTAAGAACATTCAGTGGAGGCAGACCAGTAAGTTTCAATTAGACTAGCAGGTCAAGCATTTTCTAAAGCACAGGTAATTCAATGCTTAGTGTATACTTAGCCCCCAACAAATGCTAATGACTTAATTTTACCTCTAAGTACAAGATCATCTATTGCTTGACACTTTGCAACATGCCAAGATGTTTATGATATTTTGTGTTAATTTTCACACATAACTATTATTATAGACTCCATTACTAATTTGGGGGTTCTCTCAGTTTCCCAAAAATTGGAGACTACCTAGGACAGAGCTTAAGTGGCATTCCTATTCGGAACACCCCTGCCATCTAGCGGTCATAAGGGCTAACTGCAGACTTACTAAAGAAGGAGAAAATAGTGGGTGAAAATGTTCTGCCTCTGTTCTAGAATAAATAAATTTCACGCAAACAAATGAGAATCCTTAAATGTCCACTACACAACCAACAAAATGGATTAAATGAAAAATTTCAGTAAATTTTTGAGGAAATTTATTTACTGGTCCACAGGAAGCATACAGTCTAGTTCTATATATTATGAGCATAAAATACTTAACGTTATTTATAAATAGGAATTAAGAAAAAAAATTGACTCCAGATATAAATAAGATCAGGGAGAGCTAGAGTAGGGAAACAGATTTGGTATTTTACAGCATATATTTTGAAGGAAGATTATTCTGTTTAATGAAAAAGTCAGGCAAAGCTCATGTTGATGATTTTGGGAGATAGGAAAGAGGTGAGGAACTACTAAGATGCAACATGGATATAAATATCACTTAAAATAAAACACATAATACTCTTTCCATTAGGTAGATTATAAAAATAGACACTAAAGATATTTAGCCCAGATTGAAAAGATTGGTGTGTACACAGAGAAGATAGGAGACATGAACAATGAATCTCAAGTTTTATTACCTTACAGAAACTTCATGTGAGAAGTTCTTGGTGAGAGAGCCTCATAAACTGTAAATTAGCTACTGAGGCATGCAGCGCATTAAAATTAGAGGCATCCTTAGATTGAAGATAAACAAGCATTTAAAAGAAGCTCCTGGTAGAAACTAACAATAAGTAAACTTTACTTCTAAATTAATGAGATTTCAATGTTTATTCTTTCCCCCCCTGAAAACCTTAATTTAACCACCAGCATTGTTTTGTTCTTTCCTAGGGAAGAACATTTTTATCAAAGATGTCAGAATGAACACTCTAGGTAAGTCAGATCTACAGTCTCAGGAAGCAAAAGTCGACACAGTGAACACCGAAACAGTCAAATTAGAATACCTTTTCCTATCTCTTCATGGTTTGGTTACAGATGTTGTCAAGACAACCACAAAGCAGTCTCTGTTCTGAAGCAGCTGTTAAATTAATTAAGTCAGTATATTTTCCAAGTCTGATGAAGATATGTTTATTTCTGCTTTCACAAAACAGCTGCGATATAAGTATAAAACGGATGTTCTAAGAAACCCAAAATAAAATCGAAATCATCATGTGTTGTCCAGTTTAAGTAAAATTTACATTTAGATCTTCTTGTTTTATTTATGCTTATATGGAATACCAGCGTGTATGGACAAACAGCTTTTTATTTAATTTCATCTGTGACTACTTTCATGTACATCATCCTTGTCCACATATAACATAAAAGATAACTACAGCAAAACAGAAAGCGCAAATGTTGAAAGTGGTTTCCATAAGCAGGCAAGTGGCCCAAGAACGGTGACTGCACTTGATTTGAACCGGGTATTTCTAACTACTATGGTATAGTTTGGTGGGCTATCCCAACAGTTATGGACTATTAACTAGAACTGAGAACCTTCTATGAGCTAAATGATAGGACAGAAAAAAGAGGGCATGATTTGAAGAAAAAGTGTGTAGCACAAATAAGACAGAAGCTTAGAGACAACTCAATTGCTACAGATGTGCTACATCTGCTCACTTGCCCACTAGGGAACCCGAGATAAAGAGATGAAGACATTGGAACAAAGATGGTTAGAGACCAAGCTCAAACCAGGACAGCAAGGCTGTGGTACTATAACCACAACACGTAGAAAACGACCCACTTACAAGTAATATTTAATATTAAAATGATACCTTATCGGGGGAACAATGAACTGGTTAGTAAATATGACAGCAATTCTGAACTAGAGAGAAAGTAGTGATCTTTCACTAACGGCCTATTAAAAGCAAACGGCATCGGGTTTTTATAATGGGACATGCTTACTCTCAAGTCTTGGATGATAATAATTCTATGTCAGGGCAATATTTTAAAATGCCATTTTCACATAATAATGACAGAAAACACCAGTTATGATGTCCTGAAAAGCTCCCATGATGTTCTGAAAATATCAGTACGCTTGTTTCCTCCTGGCCCCCTACCAGAAGATTTTCTGCTTCTTAATGCTCTAGTGCCACCCTAATTCCCGGTGTTGATTCCCTCATATGTGTACTCTGTGAACAGAAGATTCAGTGCTACACAAGACCTAAATCTCCTTTCTTTCAAACGCAAAAATTTAAATATATATATGGCATGGCAATAAATTCAGTAACAGCAAAACTTGAAATTTTCCAGGAAGTTGTGGAAGTCAGAAAGACTAATATCGTTCAGTCTCTATCTGGATGTTAGCTTGCAGTACAGAACAGCGTAACATAAAACGCAACACTCTAAGTTATAAAACGAAATGGTAACATAGTTACTCATTTTGACTCTTGCTGAAATGTAGCTATGTAATGGACACACCCAAATAATGGCTAGGAACAAACATTCTCAATTCAAACCGACAGAAACAGGACTTAGCATCGCAATGACCAGATCCAACCTCTCATTTACTCTCCCTGTAAATTATCTGATAACCTCAAAATGCAAGGCGCTATTATGTCAACTGCTTGTTATAAAAGATGTTCAAGGCCAAGTCTTGTGCTAACGGTGCCGTTTAAAAAACATGATTGACCGCTGGAGTAGTTTATTTAAAGAAAAAAAGACAATTTTATGCAGCTGCACCGTGACAACATACATTCTCCCTGCACCTTAATTGCAGGAGGCCCCGCAAGCCATGCGACTTCTTTGAAAATGCTTCCTTCTTTACACCGGCTACATCTTACTGGTAAACTTAGAGCCATCTGCAGCAAGGGGATTTTCTGTAACCACCACTCCTGGCTTCGTCTTCTCTTCCTACCAGCGCTTCTCCCCATGCCTTGCTCTGACCTAGATTCTTTATTAATGTTAACCGAGTTTCCATAAGTCAACTTAAGTCCTTCCTGAAACAGCCAGTTCCCAGAGCATCCTTAAATAACGACTCCAGTGCCCGCGTCTCAAACCACCTGTAACAACGTGTTCTCGGAAACGAGGAAAAACATCTTGGTGCCCACGAAGGCCGGTGTGCTCGGTGATAACCCACACTTCAAGTCCAAAGAGAAAGGAGGAGCGCTCGCTGCACGCTTAGAAGCGCTGTGAGCTCTCAGGCTCCGAGTGCACGGGGCTAGATTGCCAGAGGTCTCCCCTGAACCTGCAGCAGACGCGGGGGAGCAGCCCGGAGCGCGGCGAGGGCAGAGCGGGCCAGGGAAGGAGGGGGCGCAGGCAGGGGCCGCCGCAAACACGGGGGTCCCGAAGTAGGGGAGCCCTCGGCCTCAAAATGTGGAGTCAGCCCCCAGCGCAAGGAGCAAGGCGGCGGGAGAAGGCGCGCCCGGGGAACCCCCAGCTCGAGCGCGCGCACCCCAAACCCGGGGCTGGGGCCCGACTCCCCGCACGCGATACTGGGACGCCCGGGGCTGAAGGGACAGAGAGCACCCCCCCTCCCGCGTGCAGCCCTCCGCTCCCAGGGCCCGAGGACGCCCCAAAAAGCCAGGGCCCGAGGGCGCCCCGCCGGGGCAGACAGGGCGGGTGCGAGCCCACGCCCGAGCCCCCGTTCGCGGTCCCCGAGGGCGGCGGCGCGCGGAGCCGGCGCGGCGGGGCGGTGGGCGCGGGCGCTGCTCTCCCCGGCCGGCGTTCGGGCGGCCGCCCGCGAGGCTCCGCGCAGGGAGGGCCGCGCCGGCTCGCCTCGCGCGGCCGGGTCGGCGGGTCGCCGTGGAGCCCGAGCCCCGCGGCGGCGCGGGCGGGGGAGCGGCGTCCGCGGGGCCACCCGCCCCGGCTCCGGCCTGTGCGCCGCTGGCCCGGCGGGGGCGGCGGGGGCGGGGGCGGGGCGCGCCGGGCGCGGGGCGGGGGCGGGCGGGCGCCACCGACGCGCTGAGGCCGCGGACCTCGCGGCCGGGCACCCAGCGCGGAGGCTCGCGCAGGCGGCGGGGGCCGCGGCCGGGCCGGGCCGCGCGTCTGTCGGCGTTTCGCCGGCGCGTCCGTCAGTCAGTCGGCGCGTCCGTCAGTCAGTCGGCGCGTCCGTCAGTCAGTCGGCGCGTCCGTCAGTCAGTCGGCGCGTCCGTCAGTCGGCGCGTCCGTCAGTCAGTCGGCGCGCGCGAGGACGCAGCGGCAGCCGGCGGCCCGTCAGGCAGCGAGCGCGGGCGCGCGAGGACGCGGCCCGGGCCATCAGCGCCGAGGCGCGGGCGCGCGCGCGCGCCCCGGCGCGTCAGCCCGTCGGTCGGCCCGTCAGGCGCGGGCGCGCGCGGGGCGGCGCCGCGCGCCTGTCAGCGGCTCAGTGCGCGCCGGCCGGCAGCCAGGGAGCGGCGCGGGCGCGCGGGCGCCGGGGAGGCAGCGCGCGCCGCCAGCCGGCCGAGGAGGCGCGGCGCCTCCCGCCTGACGGGCACGGCACCGGCGCGGCGCCGCGGAGCCGCCGAAGTGCGAGACGCCGCGCGGCAGCATGCCTCACCTGCGCCGGCTGCGGGGGCAGCGGCGGGGCCCGCCGGCGGCTGCGCGCTGAGGACGCCGGGGCCGGGCTCTCCGCTCCGAGGCGCCGGGAGCGCTGCCGGCCGGCCGCGCGGGCAGCGGCGCGGAGACCGGCGCCGAGCGGTGAGTGGGCGCCGCGCCCGGGGCGGGCGGGCTGCGGGGCGCGGGGTCGCGGGGCCGCGGGGGCCGCGGGGGCCGCGGGGGCGCCGCGTGGGCCAGTGGCGGCGGCGCCTCGCTCCCGCGCGTGCCTCAGCGTCTCCCCGGCCGCCGGCGCTCGCGGGCGCCGGCCGCGCGGGCTCCGGGCAGGTGCGGGCGGGACGGGCGCCCCGGGCCCAGCGGTCGTGGGGGCCGCGCCCGCAGCTGGGCGGCGGCCGGCAGACGCGGGGAGCCCGGGCGGGGGCGCGGCCGCGAGTTCTGCGAAGTTGCCGAACTGCGGCCGGGCGGAGCGGGCCGGCGGGGCCGGGCTGCACCGGGCGACTCGGACCGCGCTGGCGGCCGGGCCCGGCGTCGGCTGCGCTCGCGGCTCGGCTGCTCCGGCAGCTGCGGCCGGGAGGCAGAGGCGAGCGCCGCGGACGCTCGAAGTTGTGCAGCTGCTGGGCACTCGCAGGTGGAGAGAGCCGCGCGCCGTGGCGTGCGCGGGCAGCCTGAGTCTGCGGGCGGGCTGCGGGCGGAGGCGCTGCCTGGCCCCGGGGTCTCGCTTTCGGGCAGGTCCGCGGGGAGGCAACTTTAGCTGCTGTGTGGGGAGGGCCTGCCCTGCACCCCACCTGCCTGTTTCCCAGCAGAGCAGCGCCTGGAGATAGCCTAGTTGTAGCTGGGTTCCCAGTGTTCGCGGTGGAAACAGGCTGCGGGAGTGCGCGGCCGCGGGGACCCCAGCTGTAAAGATGCAGGGGTCAACAGTCCAGTGGAAAAATCAGCGGGGAGCAGTGGCGGCTTTTAAAGCGCAACAGAACCGCCGAAATCCTTTTCTGGAGCAGCTTCAGGAGCTCAGAGGGAGGGCCCGGGACCCGAGCAGCTCGGGATGATTAGATCACCGTTGCTTTTGCAAGTGCTGTCGTTAATTTCAGGTAACTCACGAACGAGTTGGTATTTTCCAATTCACTCCGGTCGCCATAAAGTCTGTGTGGGCCAGTGTTCAGAAGTGCAGGCTTGAGGCGCTGAGACAGTGGAAAAAGAAGAAAAGAGAGCTATGACGATTAAAGACTGTGTCCCACGGAGGAAATTAGTAAAATAAACATTTTATATTCATAATTTTTAACATTTTTATTTGAACTAAGTTGAGCGATGGGAACAAAGCAGAAAATTAAAATTTAAACGAGAGGAAATGTGATACTAGAGTTTGTAAAGTACCTGACTTGGAGTGTGGTGGAAAGATCCTAGAGGAAATTTGAAAATAGACAATGGGTACCTGTTTAGTTCAACAGAAGTGTAATGTTTTGTGTGTGTGAGAGCAGGGACAGGCTCAGTTCTTGTTCTTATGTAAAACTTCTGAAAACTAACAAATGAGGAGAAGAACTTTTAATTTATTATTCATTCTGTCACAGTAGAAAGTTAGAATTCTCAAAAGTTAGAGAAAAGAACATGAACCCACTCTGTTGGGATTAACTAAATGCCAGATTTTGTCAATTAGCTGGGAGGCAGCCACAATCAGCCTGTGTTTGTGGGAAGCTGTGGTTGTGGAATTTTCAAAAGGTCGCCTGAATTGCTTTCAGGTTCCCCAGCATAAGCAGCACCTCAACTATTTGGTGGTCTGACATCTTTATTAAGTTCAGAAAACAAACTAAACTGAAATCATGATCCTACACATGTATATTTTTAAGAAATAAAAAAAGAACTTGTGAGAGTTTAATTTTATGTCCAGTTATGCAAAACTGTCCATTGAAATGTCTGTCAGATTTAGCTAGTAGGTATTTCCTTAACTGTTTTTAAAATCTAATGGTTTGGGAAACCTTGACCACTTTGGGGGGGAGAGATTAGAGTGTGGGTAAGGCTGAGCCACTGACTTATTTGCTCAAGACCAGAGGGTGTCAGTAAAAGGTAGAGGCTCTCGGGGTGAAGAAGCTAAGGCTGCTGCTCTGGCTGTTTAGTTCATCCTGGTGTTGTCTTCTAGATAAAGCAAAAGGTAAGTGTTTATGAAATTAAAAAAATATATATTGAGAACTTGTCTAGATGGCTGTAATAGTTTAAAGAGGTTTTGACTGTGTTTAAGTTCCAATGGTCGAAGCAAAGTTTTATAGCAGAGCTTACCGTCCCTTGCCTGTGAAAAACAAAGAAGCTAAATTTGGACTTTATGAGGTCAGGATGTTTCAGTCATTGTAATTTGCTGACTCTTTGCTACCATACATATTTCGATTATTTACATAGTTTTTTAAAATAAGTTTTAAAATTTTCCTAAGAGGTTGGACATTTTACTTTCATTGTAGCCAGACATTTAAATAATTTGGTGTCTAAGTTCTGACATCAAGAACTCCGATTTTCCTTTTTTGACTCTTATCACTGAAGATACAAAGTAAGATGCACACATAAAATCAGTGTTTCTGAGAAGACGTTTTCCAGATTAGTATTATAAGACTGTTTGTATGTTACATGAACTTCTTAGCTCTTTATAGCAGGAAAGAGGCTGGTCGGAAGCTCAAAGCAGAGGTCTATTTTCTGACCATTTGTGATCAATAACTCTACATTAGAGATTGGTGCATTTTAAAAAGTAATGAAGTATAAAAAATCCTTAACACTTAAGATTTAATATTAAAAACTAGTTGGAACAATGTCTCATCTCCCTAATCATACCCTTAAATGAATTAACGATTTTTTCATATTAAAATGTATAATATTAGAAGGGTATGATAAATGGAATATTATCAATTTGTTTTTCAAAGATAGTTGAATACTTTTCTGAGCTAATTCTCAATAAAATGTACAAAATTTTGTAGTGTTTATTGATGCAGTAGATACAAGTCAAATTTTTAAATAGCTTTATTATGTATACTTGTTGGGAAGATATGGTTTTACAGTTTAATTATATCATCAGTTACCTTGAAATATTAAACAATATTGATGAAGTTCTTACAAAACTATAAATTTAACTTCATCCATATTTTACCTCATAAATATGTGCATAAAGTAAGTAGAGAGCATTTTCATCCCTATCAGTCCATTAGGTTAAAAGATTGGCCTTTAACTTTCATATTCCAGAGTATTATGTGTTGTATTTTTGAGATTTAGACTTTTTAAAAAGCCATTAAAACTGTGGAAGGTCTTTTTTTTTCTAGTGTAGGAAAATCAAACTCTGAACAAAACTATAATTCTGAAAATTTTTTAAAAGTGTGCTGTCTTATTCATGGCAATAAAGAAATTTAACAGTCTACCATTTCTTAGTTTAATGTAAAATTAAGTGAGATTTATTCCTTGTGAAAAAACAAGTTCTTTTTTTACATGCGTTTCTTATGATGGAGTTCCTTGTGATTACTGTAATTTTTAAACTGTTCCAAAAATATTTCATTGGATACCTTTGACAACATCGGTGCTAACTGATTTTTCTTCCTGGTCTTCATAGCATTCCCTTAAAACAAGTGTTAGTCAGTGGACACCACTTTTTATTTATTTTTAACAAATGAACTTCTTTTAAAAGATCTGAAGGCATTTATGCATGGCCTCTGTCATGTTTGCCATATTTTCAGATATTTCATGTATTTACTTGAAAGGGGAACAAATACAGTTCTGATGTAAAGCAAAGTATGAAAGTATGTTCTTTCATGTTCATGACATTATAATTGTGTCTTTCCTCTGAAATATGGACCTGGGGTAGATATAATGGCAGGGTTGGGAAGAGCACAAGGGACTGTGGTGACGGTGCAGGGGTGAATTGGTAATGGGAATTCTATGGGGACTACACCTAGAAAAGAAGGCAAACATTGTAAGAAAAAAGTATATATATATATATATATATATATATAATGAAAAATAAAGTGACTAATCTGAACATTATCAAATAGTTAAGCAATTGTACATCAGGCAAGAAAAAGGATAAACCTATTTCATTTTATCTGAGTGATCAAAAGCTGTCCTTTGTGATCAGTGAGTGGAAAAGTATAATTATAAACAAAAATACTTTACGAGGAGAGTGGGGATATACTCAATGTTCTTTTACAGCAGTTATGTGCTCAAGTAGAACATCCCATCTTGTGTTAGGAACTAGTAGTAGTGACTATAGCATGTGGAGTTTACCAAGCATTTTCTTCTGATTTCTTAGGCGATCAAAGGGGGATTGAAATTCTCTTCTGATAGTCATACATTGGCGGAAACATTTATCAGGAGGCTAAATAAATTAAGGGGTAATTAAGAGGAACATTATAATAAGTTAATTTTAGTTATTATGTGTCTAGAACCACTTGTATCTTTTAATGTATTTCCACAAATATTTCACTAGTTACAAGAGTTTGTTTTTTATGAGATAAATAATAGCAAAATGGTGCATTTATTTGGTGAAAAATACACCTTAAGTTTGATCTTTATTTTCTCAAATATTTATTTTTATATTTACAAATATTAAAGACTTATTCTGAAGCTAAGCCAGATACAAAGGACACAGGAGATTAGCTAAACTATTTTAATTCTGTTAGATTCTTCCATGTCATTTTTATACAGTAAGCTCCTTTTCAATTATTTAATACTTGCTGAGATACTATTATATTTCATAGTCTCTCAAATGATAGAAGTGGATAAAATAAAAACCTGGTGATTAAGATTAATATTAATATTAATTAGAAGACACCGGTGAGTAGCAGTAGGAATTTAAGAATTCTTTTCAGAAATAAATTTTATTTAATTGGTATTTCATTTTCATTCAGTATGAGATAGTTCTTAGGTACCTAAACACATTTAAATGCCCTCCAAGTATTTCTAATACATTATCAAATGTTTATATATAGCCATAGATTTTGCATTTCCCATCATTTTGAAACTTTCCTTTATGGTTCTTCTCTGAAAGATACAGAATAGCTTAATTTCATCTTTCATATTACAACTAATAAAAAAAGTTTGATAATGATTCATTATATTTCTAATTTTGAGTATATTAGATAAGAGCTTTAAAATTTTAAATTATGCATACAGAATTTAAGTCTTAAGCTTTTTAATTCAATTTTACCCTCTTGTAATGGTAGTGTGAGAACTAATCAGTGATACTTCTGATGGTTAAATAACCACCCCACTGAAGATAATCATAAATCTCACAAGGTATTGATGGTAAATAAATTATGAGAACACTTGATGACAAGTACTAGAATATTGTCATTTAGTGCTGGAAGGTAGCATTGATTTGTCATAAGGAGTAATTAAAAAAAAAAAACATGAAAAGGTAAAGTGATGTGTTCACTACTGAACTTAATGGCTAAGACAGAATTAGAATCCAGATTGCTTGAATTTCTAGATTAGAACTTTTTGTAATTTAAGCCTTTTTGTTGTAAAAAATCTTATTTTTATATATTGCAGTCAAAATCAGGACGTAAATATATGTATTTTATTTGTTGTCATTGATTATCTCTAAAACAGTGTCTTAAGATTAGAAAATTTAAAATCGTACTAACTTAGAGAAACAGCTACACCCACCTTCTCTTAAACAGGAGCTGAAAGTCTAGACAACTTAATTGCTACATGTGAACTTCTTCAAAATGAACTTACTGTGCACTGAACAGCTAAATCAAGCAGGAAAATGTTTTCAATAGTTGTAGTTAAAATACCTGAGAACTTAGGCAGTGAAAGGATTTAAGTGATTTTTCTCACTGTCATTATAAAGGAGCATCATTTCTCATGTGTATGTATGTACATATGTGTATATGTATATCCATATGTGTATAAATATAAGTGTGTATATAATATATATATTTCTGGATTGTCAGATTTTTTTTTCAGTAAGAAATGCTCAATGTGATACTACGTAAAACAAACTCATTGAGGAATGTGGGTGAGAAAATCTGGTGTTTTGCCAAGTTTGGGTACAATTTAAATTTTGTGTTTTCTTAGGTTGGTAATTATTTTAGAGTGTTTAATAAAATGTAAAGTGAAAAAGCAGTGTAAAAGTAGGTACTGTTCTGTTGCATTTTAATATTCAAAATTAACTTGTATATATAATAGTTTTACTGTAAGAATGCTGAAGAAAGTGAATAAAGAGCAACTTTGTAGTAGTATTTAGTTATCATTGTTTCTGAATCAAAATTTATCTGCTTAATTTTAATAACACGAGGTAAAATTATTTTAAATTGAAAGCATATACTGAAATACTGCTTCCGTGTAACTGAATATAAAATTGGTATAGTACAATTCAGAGGAAGGGTGGTTATATATTTCCGGCTTTGTGTTGTAACACTTTAACAGATTTCTCAAAGTTTTCATAGTTCGATTTTTTGTGTACATATAAGATGAGTTCGTCTTTTAAGACTTCCTTTAAATGCTGATTATTAAGCGTAACGAGAAGTATGATAAAGATGAGATAAAGCACTAGGACTAAGTTAATACGATGTCTACTCAGGAGTCTTTTCTACCCTTTGCGTGTAGGCAAAATATGCACATAACACTACTAGAAAATAAAAAAAAAATATTTACCAAGTCCAAAGAATAACACTTAATATCCATTGTGTTTTTACTTTTTTTGGATACTTGCCGACTCTATTTCAAAGAGAAATAGTTTTTGTAGGAAAAAATGGCTATTTAGGATTTAATCCAAAATGGTTCAGAATTTATTTTATAGAAATGTGTTCTATTAACGATAGTTAGTTTTGACTCTGTATTTGTTTCTGATTCTTTAATGTAGTCTTGTTAGTATATACTTCAGTGAGCAAAATTAACGGAAGGTAATTCCTTTCACATTCAAAGCGATTCTTAACATTTGTTTTCAAGCACTGAAATGGTCTGTTGTGGGCAGTTGTAGTACTAAGAATATTAAGGACATAAGTAATTCATGACCTGTTGGAGGAAACAAACACTCAGGGTAAATGTGATTCAGTATGTAATGAGCAGCAATTGAGTTACACACAGCTAAGATGTAAAATTACAATATTTCTTCTCTTGGACACTGATGCTAGTTGTACAGAGTCTTTCCAGCCAGCATTGGTTTCCTAATGGCTGCATTTCCTTCCCAGTGCCTGTGTTATTTGAATTGCCTAGTTTTAAGATTGATCTAAAGATTTTAAATGTATCCTATGTTTCTTGAACACCTCATTGTAGTAATAACTTTGCAGTTTTAGAGCTTTATCTGATGATACAGTTGAATCTGAACTAAAATGAAAGTGGCTTAGATGCTGTGAGAAAACACAGCTCCAGTATGTTCTAATAAATAAGGTTGATATCTTTCAGTTACTAAGTATCAATATTAATGGTGCTAATGATACCTATTTTTATGGGGTGGATTAATTGTAAAGCTCATGAATCTTTACCCTCTCAGATAGTAGCAGTAATCGGAATAAGAGAGCAGTAGGGAATGACTTTCATAATTGTTTTCATAATTCTAATATAAAAGATAGGTAGGTAGTATGCTGTAGAGGATTTCATATTTGATTTTTAGTGTTCAGTTTTGACTCTATAATATATTAGCTGTGTAATTTTAAGTAAGATAGTTAATTTTTTTTTACCTGCAGAATGATGGTAGTAATTGTCATACAGATGTGATAAATATATAAAGGGAACATATATATGTTTCAGTGACAAAAAATGGCAGTGTTAGAAACATCAAACAACTAAATCAGAGAAGAGATTTGATTCAATCCAATTCTTTTTTTTAAAGACTTATTTATTTATGCATACCAGAACTGGGATATAGGCCAGAGGTGTGGAAGGGGTATAAGAGAATTTACCAGAGACAGAGCGGGGAACAGAACAGGCAAACCTATGGAAATACACTGCTGAGAGGAGCAGTGGGAGACAGGAGAGGTCTGCAGCACCCTGTGGGCCAGCTCCTTGGCCGGGATTGAACTCCTGCTGCAGTGGTTGCCAATAGCTTCACAGTGCTGTGACTTAACGCTTTGCACCACCAGGGAGGCCTCCTAATTCCTTTCTAACATAGAAGCTCTAAGTTTCCTACTTTGCAAAACATTCCATTTCGTGTGAGCACCCTGCCATACTGATTATGGAAAGTGTTAAGATCCATGGGACATGAACATGGATAAAGTTTAGTCTGCCTTCTCTGTTACTCAGTTTATTTAGTCAGATAGACATTTCTTACACAATTAGTACATAAGGAAACAACACCTACTCACTTTTGGAGATCTAGAGGAGGGTTTCGTTGCTGACAGTGAAGAGGTGGAACATTGCCAGTTGGGACACAGTAAGAAACTTAGGACTCTGTACTAGTAAATATAACTTTTGAAATTTTGGTTACGCATTCTGAATATCTTGAAGGAACAGAGATAATCGTGAGGTTCAATTATATTCATCCCCTAGACAAAACGAGAAGCACTGGGACTTGAAGGAAATTTCAGTGGACTGGCAAAATCTGTTCATTGGTGGGAAGAGAGGCAGAACTGAGATGGGTGTGTAGAAGGAAGTGGGAAGTTAATTAATGCAAAGAAAGAACTCTGTAATGCAAAAAGTGAATTTAAAGTACATCAGAGAAGGAAATAGATTCTGAGAGACAACTGCAAAATTGGAATTTTGTTTAAAAGTCAGAGGATAATAGTTCATCTCAAATTAGATTGTATTAAGATAAGGTTCAGCCCCATTGTTACCCCTTACTGTCACTTGGAAAAGTCATTTTCCTTTTCGTCTCAGTTTATTAATCTCTCACTCCAGAGTTAAAATCAATAAACGTAAAAGGATTTTTTTTTAGGTTTTGATTCATTATAATTCAGTAGCTGTGTGCATTGATTTTGATGAAGAAAATTGAATTGTAGGTGTTGACAGCTGAGTGGAGGATAGATTCCACCAGAGATACTAGGCAAGAGACCACGCTTGTGGCAGATGGGGAGGGCATGAGGGGTATAGCCTTGTTAAAGCCCAGTTTAATCCTGAATTAACAGTTTCCCCATTTCCCTGAGCAATACAATAACCATTCTGAGCTTTCATTTACTTCCTTTTGAAGGGTGATGTTTACTACAGTCTCACAGGTTTTTGTTTTTTTTTTTTAATTTTTTAAAGTAGTATATAAGGCTGTAGATTCAGGAGTCAAATTTCTTTCACATTCTTAGTACAGTTGCTTTCAAAATTTATTCTATGTTCAAGAATTATTTCAGGGCAGAAAAATCATGTGATTTTTCTGTAAGTGTACACAGTAATCACACCAGTTTTCCAAATAGGTAAAAAATTACTTAGTTTCTTGCATAGCTTTTTATATTCATTTACATCTCTGATGGTGCCATTTTGTTTTTTTCTTAATTTTACTTGCATGTGTTGAAAGAGATTATCTGCTTTGGGTTTATTTTTATGTCATTTTTTGGGATGGATGCTTCAAATATTCTTTAAATGATATTCAGCACATTATTACCTCAGTGAAAATTGTTTTTGAATCTCCATATGTTTGCAAAATGGTATAGAATGTATTTATATGAAAATAATGAATTTCCCCTTTTATTTTCTTCTTCCACTTTTATTATGTTTTGTTACTTTAAAAATACTTTTATGAAAGTGAGTCACATACAAATATTGTTTGTAATGATAATTAGAACAAGCAGAAGCTGAATTTTTAATGAATATTGTGAATTGTCATCAAATTTTAGAACAAAACGAGAAATTTCAGTTTGTAAGTGCTTTACTGACATGATTTTCTATGTAGTGATGTTTAGATAAATTTACTTTTTTGTGTCTTGGTTACTTTCATGATAAGGGTTATAAAGTAACACATTGTGTGTTTGTGCATGTGTGTGTGAGCACAAGTGTGCACTTGTATCTATATAGTCAACTGATAATTTTATTGCAAAAATCAATACAGTAAAAAGAAAGGGAAGCAGTATCTTTCTCAAAGAGTATTGTCTTTAAGAAAAGTTTGGTATGACAGTACTGAGTCTCGAGATACTGGATACAGATTGGGAGGAAAAGTAGAAAAAACTATAAAACTGACAGGAGAGGGAGCTGATAGGAACAGTTTTACACTGTTCAATGAGGAAGTGTTAAATGTTCATATCATAAGATACTTAAAAATATCTAGGAGTTCATATTTTATCTGAAACAAAGGTGTCATTTAGTCTTTTTGCCTGTTTTGTCTTATAATAGATTTTACGTATAAATACATGACTTCTCACATTACATATTTAAATGCAGTCTATTAAAATATCATTTGATCAATACTAATTTGGAAAGAGGAAATGGCCTTGTGTTCTCATTCTCATACTTCTCCTCTTAGTTATTCCACATTATCAGGTGTCTCCTAGAAATTAAACAAATGCTTAAAAATTAAGAGAGCTATCTTAATTTTAAAATTAAGTAACCTTCCCAAATGTTAATCTCTATCAGTGTTTGTCTTCAGTTAATGTTTATGCAAATCATTGATTTGAAAACAGTGTCTTTTTTGGCTGGAGAAATTACTCTATCATTGATTTATTAGTTCATTTCAAACACAACAGGGTGTTTCAGATTTCCTCTTGAGGAAAAAATATCAAACACAAACAGGTACATTTTTATAGGTACATTTTCTTGTAAATCTTTTTACTCTAGGTAAAAATAATAGGATGCCATTTGTGGATTAATCTAAAATGGTATTGTTTTACAGTGGAATTGCTTTCCAATAACAAAACATAGTTATAAAATTGTCCAGCCTTTATTAAAAAGAATAGAATATTGTCTGAAAATTTTTTCAGATATGCTTCTGATGGCCTGCTCTAATGTATGTGTTTGTAACCTAAATCACCACATGATAAAAGAACTCTTAACTCTCAGAATCTTGTTTGAGTGAACACTGTCATTATCCCTCTCATATCTTAACATTATAGAACTGACAATAAGCAGTATTAAAATAATTTAATGAAAATGATCTTTCACCTAAAATAGTTTTTTAGTTTTGTTTGCTTCAAAATCAAGCCATCATTTATAAGTTTGCATACGCATATTTTCCAGGAAATGTTATTTTTTTTTCTTAAAATAACTTTGGGTGTCTACATAACTATTCCAAAAAAGTATTTAATTTTTGAATACTGTATACTTCTCTATGATAAAGGTACACAATTCATATAAATAATCTTTAAGACCATCAATTTATTTTTATATGCAAGTACGAAAAGATACAAACTTTTATTATTTTTTAAACATAAAATTATTATATATGAACTTTTACATAAGCATGAGTAGCTTTAGTAAATTATTTAGATCAGAGAAAATATGCATAAAATGTTGGCTTTACTATGTTGTTGCCAATTAACATACCCCCCAACAGTATATTAGAATATTTATATCTCCACTCCATAACCAAGAAGTGACCAAACTTCTTGTTCGATGTCTTTCACAGGAGCAAAACAATATCTAGTTTATTGTTTCACTTCATGACTGTTAAAGATTTTAAATGTTTGTACATTTATTACTACTGTTTTAGCCCATTCCTGGTTTGACTGTTGAGTTGATCTTTTCCCTATTCTTTTTGTCTATTAACCAAAATAAAAAAAATTAGCAAGAAGTCAATTAAAAATGCTTTGAGGTATTGCCACATTTTCTAAGAAATAAAATGTGCATTTATGAAAATTACAGCTTTTGCATAAGTAGCATTGTATTTCCTTTTCTAACTACTGTATGTAAAAGATTCAGCAGAGGTACATTGAAGAGAAGGTAATTCTACTTGGTTAGAGCAGAAAAGGCTTCAAGCTGAGAAATTTTGGATATTTCCTATTCAAAAAAATTTCTAAATTTCACTCACCCAACGTACTGGTTCAGGGCATCTCTCACTGGAATAATATCTCCAGACTGTTTTTTCCCCCACTATTATGCAACACATCAGTCATTTTGATAGAATAATCTTTCAAATGCTCAAGTACCATCATGCCTTTTCTTTGCTCTGAAAGCTTAACTATTTCCAACTGAGATACACACTTCAGATGCTGCCGTGTGCCATTAAGGAGTGCCATAACTGTCTTTTAGAAACCATCACACTTTAGAGCAAGCCACAGGGAACCAAATGTCTACCAAGACCTGTCATTAAATTTGCCATCACTCTATTTTGCTAACATTTTTTTTTCTGCCCAAAATAATACTTCCAAGTATTTTCATGTGAAAATTACTTTAGCCACCAGGAGATCACATGTTGTTTTCAAGATAGCAATTTATTTTGATCAATTTTATAAACTAATTTGTGTAACACTAGAAACTAAATATTTGTTGATTTAAAATAGCCCTTGGTTTCTTTTATTAGTTCATTTCAAACACATTAGGGTAATTCAGATTTTCTCTTGAGGAAATAAGATCACATATGTTATAATAATTCTCTAAATGATATAATGCTTTGAGGGTGTCAACATTCAGAAATACTGCATCAGAAAGACTCATCTTTAGCATAACAGAGAATGAGTCCTCAGCAAGTGTCACTAAGTGTTGCTTTACACAGGTCTGGGCCTTGCTTTGACCTAACAATATGGGAAAGACTTACTCTTTGTCTAAAATGTCTTTTCCTAGTTGTAATGAGGAAGCTAAAATTGTACCACAAGAAGTTGTGATAAAAAATTTAAAATTTTCAGATTCAGTGATTCTCTGTGTTTTGCTACATCTGCATTGCTCATCATAAAACATGTAACTTTGCTTGTTATAAAAACATGGGCAGTAGACCAATACTTATTTTAGCACTGTTAAAACATGGGCAGATATTTTTCATTTGCTGTATCATTTATAAATGAGTAACAGTTCCACCAGGTTAAGTTTTAGTATTAAAAAATCAAGCATATTTATTATTTTACAGCTCATGGTAATACACAGAAAAATATAATGAAAAATAATGTAGTATACATTTGGTCTGAATTCCACCAAGTAAAAAATATCACTAATTATCCCATTCTAAACTAAAATAAAAAAATAGTTCTAGTTATATCATTTACTCTGCTTCAAAAAATTAGCAACTAGCTAAAATGTCATGTTTTTCTGTCAGATAGCAATGTTATAAAAATAATTGAAAATAGGATTTTCCTGTATTCTTTCAGTGTAATTTAAACTTCCTAGCTATCTCTCTTAGGGTCTAGTTTATAATTAAGCATTGATTATTGTGTTCTTAAAATGTTTTTTCCCTACATTCTGGCACAGATAAGCGGGTTAAAAACAGAGTCCAAAATCTCGATATCATAAGGTCATAGAAGCAACAACTATAAAAATGTAGTGAAGGTATTTTAAGAGAAAAAAAGGAAAGAAAAAAATCCTAGGGAGAAGTTTGATGCCATCAACTCTTAACAGCATCTCTCCGCTTTTCAGATCATTGACTGTTTAAGTCTGTGGGTGTGCTATTACCACCTTTATTCCTTGTGCTTCTTTCTTCTTTAAGATAGCATTCTTTGAACAAATTCCTTCTGAACAAGGGCTCAATGTCATCATTAGGAAAAACCATTGAACTGCCAAAAGGATCCACATTCTTATTTTTTCTATCACTAGACAAACTGAGAAAAGCCAAGGTGCTGTTCATTGTATTCTTTCAACCTCAGTAAAAAGTACTAAGAGTGAAATCAAATAGAAAACCAAGACTTCTTTTGGAGAGTGGGGGAAAAATAGAATTTGCAGGTGTTAAGCACAAAGACACTAGCTGAAGTAACATACATTCTAGTGTGAACTATTAAAATTACCTTCTCATCTCTGTGATTTTGAGAACAGGGCAGATGCTCAACAAGGGATAGAATGAATGTGTGAGCACCTGCTGCTGAGTTCTGAATCCTGAAGTAGAAAAGAAACCAATCATTGTATTAGCTTCTGTGGTCCTTGTGTTGCAAAATAGGTGACCTGAAGGAATCAGTCACATGCTTGAAGGGAACATTCCTGGCATTCCTGAGCTTCTTTGAAAAAACTTCAGAGATTGTTATATTTAAAAAATATATCTCAGCTTATCAAAAATACGAAAATTTCATAAACCCATTTTAATTTAACACCGTAATTTTAGGATGTAGAGTGGAGATCTCTCCGCCACTGGGCTTCAGTGTTTTACCAAGCATAATACCAGTTGATACCTGGCAGGTATTTGCTCAGTATTAAGTGAGTGGGACTTTGGATACTTGGGATACCAATTCCAAGATGCCACTATAGAAAAAGGAAAAAGATGATAAGGTATGACATGGAAACATGCGAATTTTGAGAGAAAATATGGAAGTGAAATGAACAGATTCAAAGCCATTTTATATACCTATCTACTTTTTAAAAATTCTAAATATCATAAAGTCTGAGACTAAATATAGAACTTACATCATTTAGTCATAGAAAAACTACTACAGCAAAAATGTGTCATAAAAATAATTGTACACATTTGGTGCACTAGATTACATGAGATAAATATTGCATTGATCTGGCTAATTATCATAATACTGACACTTGATGATATTGGGTGCACATTATTCTTGGCTTTATATTGACCAATTAGCTGATTTTCTTTCCCTGTAGTTTTAACTTTTAAAGGGGAAATTTTGAAAATTAAAAAAAAGGAGAAAATATTGAGGTCATGCAAAAATAAAACTAAATTCAGCTGAATTTATTTGTGTACAAGGTAAATTGACATTGAATAGCACAAACACATTTTTAAAAGTTAGCAGTGTATCAAGATTAAAAATTTTTATGGATAACTCAGAATCTCATGATATCCATTATGTAAGTGGTCTACATGATTGATTTATTGAGATTTTGTGTATGCTTCCAACTACCTTTTATTATAAAAGAAGAAAAAATTGTCACAAATCTGAAATACTTAATGTTAACATTTCTTTGGTCTGAATTTTAGGAATCATAAAATTGAACAACAGTTTGATGGCTCTGAATCCATAACAATTATTTAAACTTTTTCTGTAGATTAAATTTCCATAATCTGGGGCACTAGTATAGTTTGGTAAATGATGGTTTTATAGAAGCAATATAAATAGCCATTGATACATGGATCTGTGCATCATGTTTTTCACTGTGTTTCACTGCACATATTGTTCCCTTGGCCTGAAATGCTCTTTTATCTTTATCATTTTAGGTCTGGAATAGCACATCTTCAGAAAGAGGACATTTAATTTGTAAAGTATACATCTTCTTTTCAAACTCTATAAAGATTAAATTTTTAAAAAAATGTATTTAGCAAGTATCACAATGCCTGGATTTAGTAGGCTCTCAATAAATACTTACTGAATTAATGAATAAATGAATGAATACAAATGCAGTTGGAGCAGATGTTTAATGTGTGGTTTCATTAATTGAGGAATTAGTGTTTTCATTGATCTCCTCAGCTTGCTGCCATAACAGCTAGGGACTATGTTTCCTTCTAATGCATTGAAATTTTAATTTAAATTTCTCAAGAGGTATAGCTCTCTTTGTTGTTAAGACCAGAACCATTTTTACCATATAGCTTCCAGTTTTTCATAGAGGTATCTCCTTGAGTCTTAAGTTAATTGGATTTGAACATTCCCTTATCCTTGGTTAGAGAGAATAGAGAGAATATATTTTAGGAAATAAGTTGGGGAAAAATGTGTTTTTTAACAGTATTTACAATGTTCATTTCCTAAAATGTTGCTAAGGATTAAAATCAAGTTGCTATAGAAATTCACTTCTAAATTCATTATTATATTAAAATAATTTGAAACTGCAATAGCAAAGATCAGCTATAATGTACTTGACTAAATACAGTATAGAACTATAAATGTCTTATAATTAAGAATAGTCATTTAATGTAAATGAAAATAGACCATAGGGAGATTTTAGAAAGTGCATAAAATATTGTTAGCATTTAATTCCTTAGTGCCTTTAACTTAGAAAAGCTCAATTTACTTTATGACCATGGATTAAATCTTAATAATTTCCTAATTCTAAGTATTATTCACATTCATGTTTTTCTACTTAAGCTACCTTGACAATGATAAAATTAAGACAGCCTCTGTTTAAAGACAGAACAGATATTAGAATCTAGGTTTAGACAGCATTAACTAAAGATCTGAGTATCTAGACTTGCTGTCTCACATTAATTCAGAATGCCACCCAGAGCAGCCTGTCCTTTCTCTCTCTCTTTAATGTATGGCTAGCTGAATTCTGTGAATGTTCGGATGATAAACAAGACAGTGTGAGGAATCTGTGTTAATGTCTCTAATTGTAACCTACCAGTTGTTCAATGAACAAATGGTGTTGTGTGCTGTTTATACTTTCTCTTCAAAAGTTAATTCTATTGATATCACTAAATTGGGGGAAAAGTTTGTTTTTTTTTTGTACCTAGTAGGTAAAGAATATGAACCAACATCAAATCCATTGTAAGACATTACACATAAAATTGAAATTATTGCATACATTGAGCCAGGTTCTCCCTAACTAGGGTGGACCTGGACAAAAATTATATAGCAGTCCACTTATTGCCTGTAAATATTTTAATATTTTAAACTAATGAATTTCTGTTTTCCAACTGTAATATCCCTTTATAAATCCTGAAGAGTCACTTGTGAATTAGGCATTCTAAGGCCTCTTGAAGTTTAGTACAAAAACGTGTGGGCTCTGAAGAAAGTTGACTCCAGGCCCCTTGCCTGATCTGCAGCTGCTCGTACATTCCATCATTGCACAGGGGACTCTGTGTGTGTAGGTGGCCATTTCAGTCCATATTTCCAAGCTCTGATTGCCTCCTCTGCGTCTTGATTAGATCTTGTTTATATAGGAATACACAGCAGTCTGCCTAAGGAGAAGGACCCAGGTAAGACGCCTACATAGGTCATGGAGACAGGTGTCAGGTGTTTTGTTATTATTGTTTTTATCTGAGAATGCTGAGTTGGGGACAGAAGACACAGCTTTTTTTTGTTTGTTTTTAAGATTTATTTATTTATGCATATAAGAACTGGGGTGTAGGCCAGAGGGGTGGGAGGACTCACCAGAAACAGTGGGGAGCAGAACTGGCGGATTGACTGAAATACACTGCTGACGGGAGCAGTGGACAAGACAGGAGAGGTCTGCTGTGCCATGTGGATCAGCTCCTTAGCCAGGAATTGAGAACTCCTGCTGCAGTGACTGCGGATAGCTTCATAGTGCTGCTACTTAACATCTTGTGCCACCAGGGAGGCCCCTAAGGAGCACAGATTTTACTAGGGTAATTCTTCTTGGTTGTCAAACCTCTTCCTTCAGGGGAGGAGCATAGCTGGAGAAAAGGCAAAACAGGACCTCCTATTATGTGTTATGTACTGAAGGTAGGGTATAATGAAAATGTAATGAAACTATTTTGAATACATTTCAAACTATCTATTATAAATATTGTTAAGAAAGAGAAATGGTGCAGTAACTAACTGCCTAGGAGCAAAACCCAACCTAACCAGTTAAGTTTTTAGGTGAAGTTATTTAATCTCTTTAACCCTCAGTCTCTTCCCCTATGAGATGGTAATAGTACTTACCTCATTAGGTTGTTGTAAAGCCTAGGTACTATGCAAACTGCTCAAAACAGCGCTTTGCATATATGTAGTTATTATGCATATATGTAGTCATTATGTATTAATATTTTGAAGTGCTAAATAATAATCAGTATTTAAGTATGCATACTATTTAAGGTATGAACTGGTTAACGTTCCAGATCTGAGAAGGAAGAAAGTAATCCCAGAGTATCATTTTTCTTATATTGTGTAGTTGTAAGCACTACAGTTTAAATATAAACTTTTAATAATTATGCCTATATCAGAACAGCATAAAAATAATATAGATGTCCGGTCCCATGCTAAAAATTTGTATTACCACATTTAATACCCAGAATTAACTTTAAATGATATATCCCTTCTTGATATAATTGCAAATGAGAATCTGTGGATGTTGTTAATCTGGACCCATTAAATCTATTTTCTGAGTACATAAATATAGTTGTATCTAGTTGTATCTGTATGTACTAATTTATTGGGAAATTAGAATTTCAATAAATTAGAAAAATATTTTACTTAACCTTATAAATGAGCTGTTCTAGAAGTCTTAAGAACTGAAGACAGTTTTTTTTTTTTTTAAGTATGCAGTAAATGTTTACATTGTATCTCCTAATTAGGTAGAAGTATTACTAGAGATACTAATTGTAAATCAAGAATTTCTAGATCCCATAGTAAGTGATGGATAGAAGGCTAATAGCTGTTAAAGTGCTCTGTAGTAAGTATGACTAATATAAAATAATTGACAACTTAGCAAATAAGATTATTGAAGGTGGCTTTCACATTTGACTTAACTTTAGCAGTCAGCTTTACTTCATACTCAGCTGAGCTAGTTAGAAAACTTGAAAAGTAAATCCAGAATGTCAGATTTTCACCTCTTGCTGCTTTTGAAATATTATTTGAGTGTATTTTCCTTTATTGACTACAGTCCATGGTCATCCCTAGTCCTTCCTGTGCCATTTTCTAGAGCCATCTATCAAAAGTCATGTGTCATTCAGGAGTAAAAACCTACAGGATTGTCATTTTAAAATAATTCTCCAAATAAAGAACAGAAAGTAAGAGAACAGAAGTAAACTAATGATTTTTCGAGTCCCAGTCTGTATACTTTCCTACCATCAATTATTTAAATAACACTGATAAAGAACAAAATCAAATATTTTATATTTTTCTTTTCTCACAGCCTTACATAAATGCGATCACTGTTTCACTTCTTTCCCATTTTAAAACGGAAAGGATAGGGTCTCCCTGTTGGTGCAAGGGGTTTAGCATTGCACCATGGAGCTATCCACAGTCACAGCAGCAGGAGTTTGATCCCTGGCAGGGAGGGACCCACAGTGCCATAGGTCTGCCATAGCAGACCTCTCCTGCCTCTTGCGCTCCCCTCAGCAGTATTCTTAAGCCAATCTGCCTGTTCCACTCCCCACTCTGTCTCTGGTGAGTCCTCTCACCCCTCAAACCTCTGGCCCTTACCCCAGTTCTTATATGCATAAATAAGCAGATCTTTAAAAAAATAAAAAGGAAAGAATAAAACCTTGCCCATTCTGGTTCTTATTTCCGGAGATTGGGGGTTGTTATGAATCTAGTTGATGGTAAGAGTATTATGGAATGAATTAGTTTCTGTGATAACTACTTTTTGTTGTATAGCAGAGTAAACAGCCATTAATTTCAAACTTGTAAATTGGAAATCTTGGGACTACTGCAGTGCAGCTAGTAGAAGTACATTCTTTTAGAGTGTGATTACTTCCATAATTCTTGGGTATGGAGAATTACTGCCAAACAAAAATAGTCAGCTCTTCTTGACGAGATGTATTGACTGATACTTTAGGAGAAAGAAAAGTAGAAGATGAGAACATGAGGATAATATGTATTTTAGACAATATACTTTGAAAAACTAAAGCATATTATGGATTTTTAATGTTTAATAAAGAAAGAATTTTTCATATAGTATCTATCATTTGAAAATACACAAACTTTCGTATTAAAACTTGGTGGAGGATAACTTGCTCTTTTTGAAGAGTAATTCAATTATTTGTACTAACTAGAAGAAAAGCGTTCTCCTATATTAGAAATAATGTTTCAATTAGAAATATTGTAGAATAAGAAAGTCATAGCTCAAGGAAATAAAGATTGGATACATCCACATGTATTATACAATTAAACACAATACTTTTAGTCTCATGAAAAATAGGTGCTTTGAAAAATAGCAACTTGATATATTTTTTAGTGCTGGATACATTAATACTTTAGTGCTTTGCATCTGTTTCACAATTTAATAAATCCAAGGATTGCACAATTTAATAAATCCAAGGATTGTCCTTTTATTTTTGATAACTATCTTAATATGATTGCTTCTCTTTGGAAATTTTACAAATTTTGTTGTATTGCACTAACATTAGTTTACAATACTTCATATGATTCAGACAATAAGATTGCACTTCTTAAGATATACAATACTATACCACAGCAACTAGCATCCTTAATCCTCCACCACCATCCTTTGAGTACTTTACCTCTTAATTCTCCAACCTCCTCCTCTACTTCTGTAGCCTCAGCTTTACAGTCTGATTTCTCAAACTTGTCTGACACTTTGTTTTGTTTCTGTATTCCAGATTTGAGCAAGATCCTCAGTATTTGTCTTTTTCCTTGAGGGAGTTCTTAAAATATCCACATTTTCATTCCTTTCTCAAAAAATAATTAGGGAATGGAAAATGAATATATTTTCATATTGGATAATGCTTTTCGCATGCAGTGCTTAGTGCATTGTACTTTTAGAATCATAGCTTACTCCCTTAAATGAATGTGTGTAATAATTTTTAGTATCATAAGTGTATGTATATAATGTGTTACTAATATGAATAAACGTGTATCTATATATTAAATTAGATCGTAACTCAAGTTCAAAATGGTATAATTTAGCATGATCACAGTAATTATAGGAAAATGAAATAATCACTAAAAATGTTGAAGAAATTATTATCTACTGATTTAAATCATATTGGTGGAAGCTGGTTCAGGAATCATGTATACTTTGCTCCTGCAACATATTATGCTTACTAATTGTAAGCCTGATCTTTTCATAATGTATTTGAAGAACTGCATTTCTAACTCTATAGTTTTATTTAATTCAGTATAATGCTCTTGATCCCAAAGGAAGAAACACATATAACTGAATCTTTAATGCCATCCAGAATTTTCCCCCCTTTTGAGACTTCCTTAATTTTCAATATCTGTAACTGCAATCAGTGGTCTAATATCTGAAAGTCCTACATTTGTTTGGAATATTCAGTATATCATTTGTAAACTTTCCTGTGGTGATTTCATTTATGTGCCAAAAATCACCAAGGGGAGTTCCATTACTAGAAACAAGCCCGGTTTATTTTTGTAAATTTATTTTACTTCAACAGTCAGCAGCGGGTATTGATTACCCACTGTGTTGAGAGTATTGTACTGTGTATTGTGAGGAAGTCATTACATAGGAAGTAACATTTGCTCAGAGAATCACTTTCATCTAATGAAGAGGAAACAGAAAACTTTATGCAAATGATTAGGTATCTGTCAGTCCATCTACTTACTCTTGTCTCTTTTTCATAGGCATTGAGTTAATACAAATACACAAGAAAGTATTTGTGCCCTTCATATTTCACAGGCGTCTCCCATAGAAGTAGTAACATTGACATGTGTGAAGAGAGCGGTTTTAGTTTGTGAGGAGTTCTGCTATAGGAGAACTATAGTCTGAAGGGTACAAGAATTTAGATTGACAAGCCTATGAGAATCTAGAATGTCTGAATCAAATTATTGCTTGTGCAACTTATCCTGAGTCATCAACTTCATTATTCATTGACCACTGCAGGTCTGAGAATATGTTGATCCTCAATGGCTAGTTACTAGATGGAGAGTTCTCTTTTAGATCCTGACTTTTACAGATAAAGTAAGACAGGTCTGAGAAAAATTCGCCCATTTTTGTTACGGGATATATTGTAAAATATGTTCTAGAATGAGGCCGATGTCGTAGGTTTTCTAAGCTCATTGGCCCTTTGACACTGGCTCAGGGACCAACTTACAGGGATTTATACCTGCCCTTATACTTATGAATATCTATTTAACAGAAATGAAAATAACTTACAGAAATAAATTGTACATATATTTCTACCGAGATAAAAACTTTCAAAGGATCTGCTAATTTTTTAAATTAAAATATTCTTTTTTTTTCCCATAAGTAGACTCCTAAAAGATCCTCTTCATCTTAAATACATTGTGAAGCTTGACCAAAAAAGAAAAAAAAAGGAGAGAGAAATCTGAATCCAAGACTCACATTATCACTAATGTTCAAGAAATGATATTTACGTAGAGGTTTTGAAGGAAGCCTTAAGAGTAAACAGTTATTTGGATAAGCCCAATTGAAGAAACTGCTTTCCTTAAAAGAAAATATAACACAATGGGAGATAATGTGCAGCTTATTGTTCAGAGAAGCATTAAGGAATTTCTGAAACAAAAGTTATTTGCAAATTCATCTGGGACACGTTTTTTCTGGAATGGTAGTCACGCTAATATTATGCACAGCAGTAATTCTAACACTTTATCTTAAATCACAGTCATCTGACTAGTTTCTTTTGCTAAACGTGGAGACCCATTCCCAGAATTCAAAACCTCTGAGCTGGGGCCCTAGAATTTGCAATTTTAACAAGTTCCCGGTGATATTAACGATGTTCTGTGAGCCTATTTTGAGAACCTCAGATATAAACAGTATCCCTCATTAATTATATTAAGTTGTGTCTTTGGTGATAGTTTCAGAGAAATTAAACTAACTGCCAACTGTTACGGGCAACCCTAATATATCAGGACTACCTTTTTCCCTAACACAATGTCACTAAAATAGTTTCAACACATTGCACTTTTGTTGGTTTGTCATATTCGAGATGCTTGTTACCTAAGACAAAGAAATCTTACTATTCTTCATAACTAATTTTAAGATATGCCAGTGTCTTTCCTCTAAAAAGGAAAGGTTTCCCAAACAGTAATTTCTAAGTCTGTACCAGTTACCACCGTGCGAAATAGTCTGATCTCCCAGATGGCTTTTACATTATGAAAATAGATCAGACAGTGAGTGTTAATAGACAGTGATGGAGGGGTCTGCACATTGGCCCTGGCTCACAGTGTAATACTCAGTACAGGTTTAATCAATATGTACAGCTCTGTACCAATCCCATTTCCCTTTTACTGTCAAATTTTCTAAGCTCAATGATGTACATTTAAATGCTTGCCACATCTGACTCTTACCAATCAGACTCATTATCATCTTATAAAAAATGCAGGCTGCCCAGTTATGTGCTTACTTTTTTTCAATTCGGGCATTAAGCATGCTGCCCCTCAGCTCTGGCCATTCTAACTGATTGTTGGAGCCAGAATGGGCCTTGCCCTGAAGGGATCCTTTCACTCACTGTTGGGCCTGAATGCATTTTGCCCTGAGGCGCTCTCTATTCCTTCAGTCTGATCATCCAGGCTCCATTGAGTGTTGCCTTTGGGTTGTTTCCTTCAGTTTCAATTTCAAGGCTTGCATGCTTTTCACCCTCAGGTTTTCCCTTTTCAGTTTCTGTATTAGGTTTTAAAGGCCTCGTGGCTTTAAACATTTTCTCATTGCAGTATTTTTCTGTTTCATGCCCCGGTAATGTGGATGTGGATTGCTCTCTCATTGATCAGATGTTCCCACATAAGAATTCCAATATCCCCTTTACTTATTTATTACTTTTTTACATTTTATACTTTATTCCAAGCATTATACTTATTCAGGATATAATCAGTAGGATATAATCAGTCATGTGACTAAATAATACGGTCTATTAGAAAAGATCATTTCTATGCTTACATTATCATAATCAGTCAAGATATTGGTGATAAAAAATTACATACTTGTTTTAATTTAATAAGCAGAAATGAGCTTATTGGGAGGTGTTCAAGTGGTACGCAGATAACATGAAAGGCAAGAACTATACTCCAAAAACCAACAAAGGCAGTGTCGAAGGAGCTAAGGGAAGCTGGGCAGCTGGGCAGATAGCCATCTAGATGCCATCAGGTCCGCTTGGTTAGGGAGTAGCTAATGCAGATGTTGGACAGCCCTCAGAACTGATGCCAGGGGTTGTTGGGGCCACCACCAATATACCATTATACTGAAATAATTATTAAACGTTCTTCCCCTTGAGTCACCAGCTTCATCTTCAAGGTCCCAACCGACAATGTCAGATTGGCTAAAGTAAGTCTGTCCCTCCTGTTGGCTTACGGAGTAAGAGAAATGACCCTGCCGCCATTCAGTTCAAGACTTACAGGATGGCACTACCTCCAGCACGGGGAGGGATGCAGATACTGTGTTAAAGAAAATCTGACTTGAAAATCAGGGGACATATTTACAAGGTCACTGTCAGGCCTATAAATAGCACATTAAGTCAGCCTTGGCAGCTACTAATTTTTCATTTTAACGTTTGATATTTTTTCCTCTTCTAACATCATTTTTCTCAATTCTCCTGGAATGTAAGGTAAATTATGGACAGAAATTATAGGCCAAATTTCAGCTTGTCACTGAAATGGCAAGCATGAACAGCCTCAAGAAGTTTGAATTCAATCTAGTTAGGGATAACTTAAATCATGCTATCTCTTGGGATTGATGGCTTTGCTGCCTTTGAAACGCTTGGAGAATCTGGGACACTGTCATTTGTTCTTATATTGCCTCAGTGAGCCTGAGCAGTTGGTCCAGAATGTTTTCTTTAAAAGTCATTTATCTCCTCTGATTTTCTGACATACAATAGTTTTGAACTGTGTCTATCAGTAAATTACCAACACAGCCTATGTTTATTAATCTTTTCCCACAAACGTGTAAAAGTTTGGCCTTGTAATCAATAACATCATTTACTTATCTGAGAGCAGGAGAGGGCTGACTTTTTCTGGTTCTTTTAAGTGTGTCTTTAAGTATAGTTAGAATAATGATTCTAGACAGAGAGGCTCACTTTTTTTTTAAGATTTATTTTTATTTATTTATGCATACAAGTACTGGAGTACAAGCCAGAAGTGTAAGTGGGGAGCAGAATAGTCAGATCTGTTGAAACACACTGCTGAGGGAGGCAGCGGCGAGGCAGGAGAGGTCTGCTGTGCCCTGTGGGTCCCCTCCCTGGCTGGGGATCCAACTCGTGCTGCTGTGCCGTGAATGCTTGACAGTGTGGTGCTCAACCCACTGCGCCATCAGGGAGACCCCCTCACTTTTACCTTATCCCCCATAGCCTAGTTAGCCTTAAACTCCAGGAATCCCTTCTAGGCTTATCTCCTTCTATATCTTTTTTACTTTATTAATGCACAAGGGTCACAAATTCATATTTCTTTAGGACTGAGAAATTAAAATAATTGTGAAAAGCTCAGGTACCTGATATACAACAGTGAGTGATAGGGCTTGCAATGAATTTGAGTAGGTTCTTATTGCAAAAATTTCCTACCCCTTTCTTTAGCTTGCATTTAACAGTTTTATCCAAGATAAATGCATCAATACATTGGCCCATCTATACAGTGAACCACATATAGTTAGTGCAGATTTCTGTGTCATGGCCTTTCTTGTTGCCTCTCATGCCTTTTAGTTAATTCCTTGATTTAAAGACTTGACTGTCTACTCACCCTGTTTTCTAGGAACCAGCTTTTCATTTTTTTCTTTATTTGTTTGGGTTTTATCTATAAAAGTGAATCGCATTAATGGATAAGGACTAGGTGCTTTTTATTCATAAGTATTTTTACAGTGAAATGTTCAGTTATTTATATGACATCAAACATATTGGTCCATGTACTGCCACCTATAATTTTCCAGACTAACACATACACACTGATAAACAAAACAGGAATATAGAACTAAGAGATACTGTTTCATAAATCCTTGATCTTTTAAAGGAAGGAGTCTGGTACTAGAACTATATTCTTCAGGAAAAATTACCCACCCCTCCATTTGCCTCTCTCCCTCTCTTCCTCCCAGTCTTCATTCTTCGTCTTCCTTCTAATGGTTCTACTTTGTACACTTTTTATTTATTTGAAAGAATGACATCATAGTGATCACTTTGGGATAAGTTACCTGGACAAGGTAGCCATATAACAGTGGAAGATGTATTCCTAAGTGGATGGGTAGGGATGTGTTTATTAGACAAATAGGTATTCCTTACCAGTGATTTTTTTCCTTAGATTTTCTTCTCTGTCATTACTCTAGGAGTAAGATTTAAACCATTATGTTGTAGCCTGAATTGTTGCTTACTGGAAAGGGGGATGTATTTCACTGTTCTCCTGTTACACTGTATGATGTTGACAGTAGATGTTACTTCTTTTGTGTCTATTAGTGGCATGAAAATAAATTTAAAACTAATACTACTTATTTCAAGCTAAATATAAACAAGATATGATAAATGTTTTCATTTACTTATGTTTTGATGACCAGTATTAGATTTTCTACTCTGAAAACATCTATAGTCCCCTTTCAGTCTATTCAGAATTTTCATGTGGAATTCACACACTTTTCACATTCTTATAAAAGCATTAAGAGTTCTTAATGCAAAGCACTACTGATTTTCTTGTAACATACTATTTACACTATGTTTTATGATTTTCCAGGCTCTCCATTAATATTTCTAGTGCTATCTCTGCACTGCCTTTATCTCCTCTCATTAATAATAAGCACCGGGTTCTATCATCTTTATTTTCTTTTCTCATTAAGGGAATTTGCATATGCTCATGTTTCTTTTGTATATATGTGATGAGTCAAATTTAAGTTAATCTAGTGGTAGAAATCAGTGTTTTATAAAATATGGACCGAAATTCATATTTGTAATTCATGTGCAGTTTCACAATGGGATCTATATCTTGTATACATTTTATGCCTAGTTAGATTTCCATTTAATGTTGAAATTTAGCATTAAAACACAGTTTTGTCAGAAAGGTTAAAGTTAGTTAGGTTCAGGAGTGTAAAATAGAGAGAGTGGTTAAACTTTTTCACCAGTTGATATGTTTTATGGATCTATAGATAAGCTCTTGACTGGGAAATAAGGAATTTTATTCCCTATTAAACAACAGCAAAAACAAATATAAAACTAGTATTGAAAAATCACAGTACAGTTGATTTGAAGCCAAATAAAATAAAGGGAAATACTGTTATGAAATATGTGCAACATAAACTATATGAATATACATATATCATGGAGTGTTACTGTAAAATTTATTCATTTAAAAAATTAGATATACAAAATAAAATATACATGTCACAAAATGAAAACCAAATGTCTCTAAAGCTATCATAATCAAACATGGCCATGTTCTGATTAATAATTAACTGATTACTAGGTCGTTAATGGTATTGACCTGATGTAGTAACAGAACATTCATTTATTCATAGAAAGGAAAAGATGAACTTATTATGCAAAACTTTTTTTTTCCATTAGAAGCATGGATCTATAGGGAAGATAAAAAAGTGCAGATAATACATTGTTTTGCAATAAATGAATGCTATTGTTAAAATGTGTAAGAATACAACTGGGTCCTTTATTTCCACTTTAAAAATCTCTCCTCATATGGTGTTACGTTGTAAAGAAACAAAAATCTGAAAAAGCTTTTCTTCAGTGAGGGCGTTTAAAGAGGCAGCGAAGGAGGCACCTTTTCTGGGTGCATATTAAAATGCTGTGCTCATCTTTCCCCGATTCCTCAGAGGGTATGGCTGCTGTTCTAATATCCACTCTGGAACATCCCTCCAAACTCCAGTGCCTCTGGATTTTTGTTCTACCCATTGTGATAACCCCATTCCAGGTTTTGAGATTTTTTTTTTTTTAAATGACTTTATGAAATAAAATTCAGTTTCTGTGCTCTGGGGATTATCCATGCTTCAACTTGCTTGGTGTTCTCCCCTGCGCAAAGGAGGCCTCTGTTTGGTAAGTCACAACAAGTAAATCCTCCTGTGAAGACTGGTAAATGGGGAAAATAACAGAACGTCCCACTTCTGTCCCTGTCTTCATGTACAGGTATGTCCTGATTGTCATTATTCCAAGAAAAGTAACTATGGACAATTGCTCTTGAAAGAGGAGTGTGTTTGGATGGTGAGGGGTCAGTACCAGGGGAGCCATCTGTGTATATAGATTTAACAGTCTGACCCAGCCCAGTCTAGTCGACGAAGACATTAGAAATATTTTGGGTGCGATCCCCTTGAGGTACAGAATGGTGAAGGTGGTATGTGTAAGAACCTTGCTTCCTTTTCTTGCTGCTATAAGCATTCTGACCAACTTCAGGCATATTTCAGCTAGGATCAGTAGGCAAAGATTGAATGGAGAGAAACTATGGGCTTGGAGAATGAGGCAAACTCCATGTGAATTTAATCTTAGGATATGACTTTGTGACTTATAAACTGTAGTCAGTAATTAAAATAGGTGCCTTCTGATTAAATTGAGCTCAGTTGTAGAACTTTGGAAACATTATTGGAGGTATTCAAGAATTGGAAAACACTTCATAACAAATTGAGTTAAAGGATCTTTTTATTTTTTTAAAGATTTATTTATGCACACAAGAGCTGGGGTACAGGCCAGAGTCACGGGAGGTTGGAGGGTTCACCAGAGACAGAGTGGGGAGCAGAACAGGGAGATTGACTGAAATCCACTGCTGAGGGGAGCAGCGGGCAAGGCAGGAGAGGTCTGCTGCACCATGTGGGTCCCCTCCCTGGCCGGGGATCAAACTCTCACTGCTGTGCAGCTGACACTTCACAGTGCAGTGCTCAACCCGCTGTGCCACCACAGGGTCCTAAAGGATCTTTTTAAAAATTAGAACTTGAGCCAGATTATATTGTACTGATAACTTCAGCAGATCTAACCCATCTGAAAAAAGCTCCATGTGACAGTCAACACTGGAGAAAAACAGACAAGATGATTGGATGAAGGAGTCCCCAGACGGAGAATATATGACTGGCTAGCATATGAGCCCCAACGAATGTGTCTATCTTTTAGGTATACCTACCTGCTTGGGTCCAGGGGTTGGTGATTTTTATGTATCCATACACATTTTGACCTTTCACTTTCAGCCTACAGATGTTCTTGTTGAAAATCAACAAGTATTTTGACCAGTTAGTAGCCTGCAGATCTATTTTAATAGACTTAAACAAGCAGTGATGTTTGGCACAGAGTGAGAAATGGAAATAAATGGACATAATAGCCAGTATAGAACTCCAGATAGAAGAATTACCAAATCCTGTCTACCAAAAATTATGAGTAGAAGCAGTTTAAGTTGTGTGTTTAAATTGAGAAACTGACTACTGTTATTTATTGAGAGTTACTACATATAAAACAATTATCTAAGGACAATCACTATGTTGTTAGAATGCTGTTTTTATGCATACCAATGAGACAAGTTTGCTGAAAATTATACTGCTTACAGGTATCAGGCACGAGCTCTAGATCAAGACTTTGGCTCTGGTACTCACATACTTGATTATATGATCTTATCTCTTAAATTGACGACCCATTCAGTAGCTCAAATGATAAATGATGGTGGTAGGCTGGACTCACATTAATGAAAGTCATTAAATTAAAAAATATATATGTAAATAAACTGATAGCCATAAAAATCACACTACCTGCACTTAAAATGTATTACCTGTGTGTTATCTACTAGTAATATAAGTCATTTTCTACATGTGTAAAGTGGGGGTAATGTTAAATCAGGGGATGGTTGAGAAGATTAAAATAATCCATATAAATTTTTTATACTTTATCATGATAATCCTCCAATGATTATCAGCAAGTTTTCTTAGTAAGTTTAGGAATATTTAGATTGATGTGGGAAGCCCAGGTTGAGATCTAACTGAATGGAGTTAAAAATAGGATTTACAGGGGCCTCCCTGGTGACACAAAGGCTTATACAACACTATGAAGCTGTTTATAGCCACTGTAGCAGGAGTCTGATCCCCAGCCAGGGAGCTGACCCACACGGCACAGCATTTCAGTAGCTATCTGTTCTGCTCCCCACTCTGTCTCTGCCCTCCCACCTGTGTCTCAGCCTAACCCCAGTTCTTATAAGCATAAACAAATAAAGTCTTAAAAAAAGGATTTATAGTTGGCAAGTCAACAATATAGAAATGATGGGTGAAGCACGAGGATGGGTGACAGTGCTTAACGAGTAAATGTAGACTGAAGAGAAGCACTCAGTGACACACCTAGAGTAAAGCAACACAGTTGAAGCAAGATTGCTTGGGATGGAAACTGGAGTTGTCATAGTCAGTGTGACAAACTCTCAGGAAATGTTCCTTTAACAATAGAATGGTAGTAATAAACAAATGGGAACCACTGGTTTGAGAAGGTGCTTTGTGTTTTAGAAAACATAGAGGTAGACATGATTTTACTTTTTTTTTTTTAAAGATTTATTTATGCATACAAGAACTAGGGCACAGGCCAGAGTTGTGGGAGGTGAGAGGATTCACCAGACAGAGTGGGGAGCAGAACAGGCAGATGGACTGAAACACACTGTTGATGGGAGTGGGCGAGGCAGGAGAGCTCTGTTGCGCCATGTGGGTCCCCTCCCTGGCCGGCAGCAGGGATCGAACTTGTGCTGCAGTGGCTGTGGTTTGCTTCATAGTGTGTTGCTTAACCCACTGCGCCACTAGGGAGGGCCCTAGACATGATTTTAAAGCCAGAGGAAATCCAGATGATTCAGGAGAGGAGACTTAGTAAGATAATCAGAAAACAAGTATGAAATGAAAGTTAAAGAGCAAGGAGCAAAATGATCTTACTGTGAGGTAGAAATGATATGAAACAAGAAAACTTAGTTTATTCAGAAAGCTAAAGCTCGCAAATAAAGAATATACACGTGTGCAAATGTGCATTTGCATAAATATGCATATGCAAACAATTTAGGAAACCATAGCCAGCATGGGCGTTAACTATATTGTATGTCCAAATACAAAAAGCAAACTCATCTCCTGTTCTTGCCACTTTAAACTTCTTTGAGAAATATGCTCTCAAAGCTAGAGTAAACTTTTTCTTGTTTAAGTTATTAATCTTCTTTATGAAATTATAAAGACCTATACAGGGTTCATAGCCACTGAACTGTACCTGTCCCATCAAAAACAAAAAAAAAAATCTTTCTGTGTCATCAGATTTTTGAACAGTGTTTGTAAGTCAAACTGGGACAACTGTATTAACAGTTTAATGCAGACTTTAAGTGGGGAACACCATTACCAGGAATCACCGCTGTAAGAATCTGCATCTACAGATGCCAATATACTGGGCACTAGCCAGACGTGCTGGTGTGCAGTGCAAATGTGGCTACTCCAAGTTGAGAGTTGTTGAGGATATAACATACCAAGTATCTGAGACTTGTACATAAAAAGCAAATATCACAGAAGTAATTCTACATTTTTGTGGAAAATATTTTGGATCTATTTGTTTAAATGGAATTTATTTTTACATATATTTTTTGTGCCTACAAGAACTAGGGTATAGGCCAGAGGTATTGAGACAGAGTGGGGAGCAGAACAGGCAGATTTACTGAGCTATACTGCTGAGGGGAGCAGCAGGGAGACAGGAGAGGTCTGCTGCGCCATGTGGGTTAGCTCCCTGGCCAGGGATCAAACTCAGGCCATAGTTGTGATAGTGCTTATACTGAACCCTAAACCACCAGGGAGGCCCTAAAAGTTATTTTAAACTTAATTTTGTGTACTTGTTTTTACTTTCTCATTTGTGGCTCATGTTATAGCTAAGTCCTGCATTTCATCTAATAAAAATGGACTAAATTGAAAAAAATATATCTTACACTAGCAACTGATTGCTGCCTGTGGATCTGACCAATAAGCGTACTTTTTTGGTTGTTTCACATGTGTGACTGTTGTGTTATATAATTACATGTGTGTGTTTCTGTGGTTTGTACTGTACTTCACTGCATGATTCACTGAATCATTTCGTGAAAACACGTTGATTAAAGCAGTGCTGGATATTTCTCTTCACTTGTCTGAAAAACAGCTGCAGGAGCATTTTTTGCAAATCCTTTCTGTGCATATACCTATATCCTTGGTTTCATATTTTGAAATATTTTTCTATATTAGAATATTTATATAATATTACATATAATATTTCTCAGTATTTAACGGTAAACAAAGAAAACCCTAAATCAGAAAAATAGGTTGTTTGAAAAAATTTCCATAATGGAAGAGAACACAGATCTTATCAGAGAGCTTAATCTGAAGGTATGTGTTACTCCAGACATTTTGGAATACTTAAAATTTGAACCTACATTTTATGTTAAAAATTTGTTGCAAGAGTTAATGATTATTTTATTCACCCTTTAAATTATGAGTTCTTGTTCTTAGGATATAAGTATTGAACAATTTCTACCCCAAATTTTCAATTTTTCAATATTTGTATAAAATATCATAGCATTGACAATAAATTTTGAGTATATCAAAATTGGATTCATATTTTCCACAAAGTTTGTGGTGTCAAAAATTGAACAGTAAACTAGCACTTTAAAAATTATGTAAAACTATTTTAAAGGAAGTATAATTTCCATTAAAACTACATACATTTTGGAGAAATGTTTGTAGGGAGTGAAAGGCTTTCTTCACCATTTTAGGCTCCCTTACTGGGTTGGAGGATTATGACAAATTCTCTAAATGAGACAATCATATTAACAGAAGAAAACCATGTAAGTTTTTATTTAGTAAAATTTTTAAGCATGCAGAAGCTTTCATTAGGAAGTGACCTTCCCCCAGAAACAGCACAACTGTGGAAGAATATGAATCTTAAAGAGTTTGAGGTCATGTAGTAAACCAGGATAAACCTAACAAGACCTGCTTCTTAGGACTTAACATCTTCTTCTTGGTGATTCTGTGTCTTATGATGTGGGTTGTTTCTTTTCCATGGTGTAGAGAGGACAGCATCTAGGGGAGGACATCTGTCACATGAGGGTTTTATGTGATTTCTTTAACATAAAAATGGATGATGGAAGGAGGTCAGAAAAACCTTCCTGTTTTTTTTTTTTTTTTTTTTTTTTTCTCCCTCAAACTTTCAGCCTCATCTATTCAAACTGCCAAGGGAAAATGTGTTGGTATATTGTATCCTGAAGTCCATCCTGTTTTTTATTTCTAAAGTTATAGTCTAATTAAATCATATAAAAACATTAATTTGATACTATTAAAATGTGTATTTTATGTAGAATAAGATGCTATTTTCTAGCTTTTTTTTTAATGCATACAAGAACTTGGGTATAAGCCAGAGGTGCAGGAGTGAGAGGATTTGCCAGAGACAGAGTGGGGAGCATAACAGGCAGATGCACTAAAATCCACTGCTGAGGGTGCAGCGGGGAGACAAGAGAGGTCTGTGGCTCCTTGTGGGTCAGCTCCCTGGCCGGGGATGAAACTCAGTTTGATTGCGCTGAGACTTAACACTTGTGCCACCAAGGAAACCATGATTTTCTATATCTTAATAAAATTATTTGACCTAAGATTTTTGAACTCAATGGTAATTTCCTAGTAAAGAGAATGTTTGCTTTTTAATTTGCTTCCTACAATGAAAACATTAGTGCTGATTTTCATAATAAAGTAAACAATGATAGCAATGTAAAAGTACTTTACTTTTCAATTAAATGCCTGTTAGAATCTGTTTTCCATTATAGATGAAAATATGAATGCAACTTAAGACTTGATATAAAAAAGTAGGAAACATACAAGTTAATGGGAAATCTTTAAATATATAGTGATCATGTGCAAAGTTGCCTGTATTAGATGCATGCAATTCCCTTTAAGTATATATGAGGCAAAAAGACAAGAAGGCAGATTTTCAGTGGTAAATCCTCTGGAGTTATCTTTAGGAGAAGATAGAGAGCAGCTCTCTGCCTGCCTATGATAACGCAGGTGCCTCTCTTTTCTTTCTCCTTTTCCTAATAAAGCGGCCCTTTTAACAGTGAGTCTTAACAAGTGCAGCATAGGTAAATATCAGATCATGAATACATACCTATCTACCACATTCCTCATCTGCAGTGAGGTTATGTGAATGATTTCACGGTGTTGCCACCTCTCTATATCGTGTTAATAACAGCAATATTTACATTTAACTTGAAATAAAGGTCATTATGAAAAAACAAGTATTCTTATCAGAAAATCATAAAAGTTATATGTCACCTACAAATATGGACACATATGCAAACACATGCACCTATTAGGGATGAGTCATTCTATTTGACAAAAATGATAAGTAAATGAAAAATCTAGTTTTTTTTTTAAATTTAGTTGAAATATAAATGCGATTGATGTGAGCCTCATTTTAAAACATGTGTTTGTTGTAACTTTGAACTCAGTTTGGGACTCAAAAGTGTTTTTTAAAGATTTATTTATGTATATTTATGCATTCAAGAATTGGGGAGTAGGCCAATTCTTGAATTGGGGAGTGAGAGGATTCACAGAGACAGAGTGGGGAGCAGAACAGGCAGATGTACTGAAATCCACTGCTGAGGGAGCAGTGGGGAGACAGGAGAGGTCTGCTGCGCCATGGGTCAGCTCCCTGCTGGGGAGATTGAACTCAGGCTGCAGTGGCTGGCAATAGCTTGATAGCACTGAGACTTTAATCCCTGTGCCACCAGAGAGGCCCAGAAACTCAATAAAAATTTTAAAGTGCTCTTGATTGTATTCTAGAATCTAATATAGCTTTTCATCCTGCTCATTGTCATGCCATATTCTATAATTTACAATATGGAACTTGATAAAGAAAACATATAGATATCGGTATTAAAATAAATATGCGCACATGCAGCATGTACCATATGCTAGTATTTATTTTAATTGTCATTATTGCTGATATTATCTTCAGTTATCGAGAATTGTGACTAAACAGAAAACATGATTTTCTCCATCACATACATGTGAAAATTGTCTTTTCCTTTTAGCTGCAGCTGTTAAGCCCTGTCTTCAACAGGCATGATAAATGCCAAATGCAGCTAAGAGATGCTGATTAGTGTTGCATCAAGAAAATTTCCCCATGACTTAAATATTACCAAGTAAAAGGTGCTGTGGCAGCTATGAATATATGCTTCTCATGTCTGACTGTCAGAGCTGAGGTGGCCAGTGGCTTAAGTTTTTATTCCCTGAAGACCACCCTGGCATTTCATCAGTTGATGCCTCAGCCCCCTCTGGCTGCCCCACACCCGTCGCCCAGCAGGTCTGTTGCAGGGAAGCCTGTGGCGCTTGTGATGGTCACTGCAACTCAGAGCTTCCCTCTTGACTTTGTGAAACTCTTCCATTGCATGCAGTTTGAGATCTTTCAGTCGCACTCACTTATTTCCCTCTCTCTTCACCAAGATCAGCCTTCACTGTATTCTTCCAGCTCCTTCCCACTTTCCTTTGATTTTCCATTATAGGCACTTTTCCAATAAATAAATCACTTGCACATCTTAATTTATACTTTCCCAACGATCTTAACAACTATTTTATTATCTTTGGAATTTCACAAAAGAAAAGTACTTAGAATCTCCAGGGATTTTCATTTTAACACTAAAAAGCATTCTTTTGGCTTTTGAAACACAAATGGCAACCCTACTCAGAAAATTTATGAGCTCTGTAGTGATGACCAGATACTAATGCAGGTCTGGGGAAGCCCATATTTTTGTTTTCCTTATCTTCAAAGAGCTGTTGTTCTCCTAGAATAAATATTGGCGGTTCTGCCAATGGAGAGATGAGCAGAGGAAGCGGGAATCGATGTTGACTAAAAACCTGAACTCTTCCTTAAAACACTGAGAATAGGGGTATCGACTTAAATGTCATCTTTGAGATTGAAATGCAAGAATATATATTAGGCATGGAGAACAGCATAGAGAAGTGCTACATATCGGAGCAAAGAGTATTATAGAAGGGGTATTTTATAATCAGAAGAGTAAAAGTAAAATTAAAAAATGGTTTGGAGTGCCAGGTAAACTGAATTAGTTCACTATTGGAAGCCATATTTAAAGCTTCACAGTTTATACCTCTGTAAAATAATAACATACTCTCTCTAATGTCTAAATATAAAGTGTGACTTCAATAATATTCTAGGAATCCCTCATTTAGTTATTATTTACACATTATCCCCTGTATGACTATTATATGCTGGGCACTAAGCTACAGATCTACAAGAAATAAAAACAGGTTATCAACAATTGCAGTGTAGTTTGAGAAATACTATGAAAAGTTCTGTCTAGGATGTAGAGGGTATAGGATAGAGGTATTGAATTCAGTCTCACGTTAGAGACTATGCAGGGAGAGATAAGATATGAACTGTTTTAAATGATCTGGAACAGAGAATTTACATTTAGAGAGTAACTTTAAAAAAATATATTACAGGGACTCCCTGGTAGCACAAGGGGTTCAGCACCACACTATGAAGCTATCAGCAGCCACTACAGCATGAGTTTGATCCCTGCCAGGGACGGGACCCACATAGTACAGCAGACCTCTTCTGTCTCCCCGCTGCTCCCCTCAGCAGTGTATTTCAGTCTGTCTGCCTGTTCTGCCTCCCACTCTTTCTCTGGTGAATCCTCTTACCCCTCCACATCTCTGACCTGTACCCTGGTTCGTGTACACATAAATAAATCAAAAAATATTACAGCATTAAGCGATGCTACCTACCAGGGACATTAGAATAGTATACCTGGAAATGGTATAGGTGATGGAGTAAAGTGGGTGCAGCAAGAATAGGCAGGCCAGTTCTCAAAGTTCTTGGGAAACCAAGGCTTTTGTCCTGACAGCAATGAAGAGCAGTAGAAGAATTTTTACTGAAACGTGCTACAAGTTGGATACTCAGTGTGGGATTTGAGAGAGATTGCTTTAATGTAGTAAATTAGGATGAAGAACAGGGATAAAAATCTATTAAAATTTCTGTAAGATAAAGTAGTACATAATTTGAATATATTCTGGTTGGATGATAGAAAATTAATGCCAAAGAATGAGACTTCAGAGTTCTGGAAGTTACATAGAATTAAAAAAAAAAAATCACTTCTCCCTAAGGAAGAATGTCCCTTAGTAATTACAAAAAGAAATCCTCTTGACTCTTTTCCTGGATTCTTGTCTTGTACTAACCATAATGTCAACAGAATATCCCTTGTCAGATGGCATCATTAATGGTAACCAGTAATAATTCACTTTTATTCTAATATGAAAGCAGCATAGGAAACTGACATGGTTGAGAGTTACAGCCAGATTTAGTTGTAAATTATCAGTGAGGAATCATTTGATAGAAAATTGAGGTTTTCAGTTGATCCTCTAGAAATGAGGGGTTTTCTCTCCAAATGTGCCTCTCCAGATAATTCCTTAATATATAATATAATAATTCATGTGAAATATTGTTTATATTGTTTACCATTTACATAAAAACTTGGCATAGGATAAGGGAACAGGTGACCCTTAAGTGACCTTTAAGTTGGGGTTAAGAAAAAAACAGTGTGTAAGGATGCACTAAGCAGAGTGTCTGAATATCAAGATCAAATATACTCTCCTTTTTTGTATCCAAAATTTGCAAGTAAATGGTTGGATTGGTGGCAACCTTAACACCCCATTTGTGATTACTTCACTCTCATGCTTTATTGTAAATATCTGTTATGGTGATTGCTCTGCCTTGTGTTTATTAGTTTATAATTCATTTTCTAAAGGCCATACTTTTCAAAAGAACAGTACTGGATTTTTAAAAAAATATTTATTTATGCATACAAAAACTGGGGTACACGCCAGAGGTGCAGAGTGGGGGGCGGGGAGGTGAGAGGAGTCACTACAGACAGAATGGGTGGCAAGACTGGAGAGGTCTGCTGCACCATGTGGGTCACCTCTCTGGCCAGGGATCAAACTCATTCTGCAGTGGTTGCATATAGCTTCATAGTACTGTGCCTTAACCCCTTGTACCACCAGGGGGGCCCTGGTACTGGGTGTTTTTATGACACATTCCCAGTACCTCAAAGAAGTACTTGGCTTATATATATAAGATGATTAGTAAATATTTGTTTTCAGGAAATAAAACTTGATTATCTATTATTTTCAAAAGTAACTTAGATATCTTGAAAATGACCTTACTTATAAGCTTTTTTTATTTATTTATTTTTGTCCTTTAGCTGTGCTTGTCTTCCAGGAATTACTCTGCTAAAAATGTAAACCTCACAGTATCCTTTACTTCTGCAGTGATTTTAAGATCCCTGCTCATGAAGCATTACTGCTTACTGTAGTGCAATGGGGGTTAAAGCCCAACCCTCAGGCTTGCTTCCTGGAGTCAGCAGGGAAGGATTTAATTAGCCACTTAACTTCCTCAGGTAGAGGGGACAGATCTCCCTCTTCTGCTAATGAGGTCTGTGCTGCCAGCCAGCCACACTGGTTTCTCTCTTCAGGTTGAATCTCCCCCACACAGCTGGTGAGCTGGCTTCCTGATGACCACTTAGTCCCACTGGCATGAAAATGGCTCTGTCAAAACTGCCCTGGCTATGCTCTGGGTAGTATCTTACCCCTACTAATTTCAGACTGGTTTTAACTCTAAAATCTACTTCCTGTTGATGATTATTCTTCTCTACTGAATGGTGAATTTTAATCTTTCTCCTCTTAGAAAATCTTTACACACAACATTACTGACAAGGGACTTATCACACAGATCCACAAAGAACTAACCAGACTAAACAGAAACAAAGAAAACAACCCAGTC
>JAGFMF010011614.1:11018408-11140939 GCA_019455555.1 Galemys pyrenaicus | reverse complement strand
AAATGAGGAGTCAAGGACAGACTGGGGACACCTGGTGGGGAGGGGAGGGGGAGGGTTGAGGGCAGATGGGAGCACGAGGGACTGAGGTGATGGTGCACTTGTGAGATGGTGATGGGGAATACATGGGGATTACAATTAATGGAAAGTATATGTAAATTTTAAAATATTTTAATAAAAAAATAAGAGATTAAAATACAAAAAAAAATCTTTCTCCTCTTTTAGTTCAAGGAGATTTGCATGCAAATAGACTTTTGGTTTAGCTTTTTGGAGGTTTTTAATGTATTTGTTCTCCAGAATAATAAAAAAAAATCGGGGCCTCCCTGGTGGTGCAGCAGGTTGAGCACCACACTGTGAAGGGTCCACTGCACAGCAGAGTGAGTGTGATCCCCAGTCAGGGAGGGGACCCACAGGTCTGGCGCAGCAGACCTCTCCTGCTTCTTCCTTCTTCCCCACTCTTTCTTTGGTGAATCCTCTCACCTCCAGTGACTTTGGCCTGTAGCTCAGCTCTTGTATAAAAAATGACAAAAAATAATTTTGTTTTATTTTTATTAATAAAGATGCAAGTGACACAGAACAATAAAGTGAAGATAAACATTCTTTTTAAAATTATTTATTTTTATTACTACATAAAAGAACTGGGGAGTAGACCAAATGTGTGGGGGTAAGAGGATTCACCAGAGACATTGGGGAGCAGAACAGGAAGATCACTGAAATACACTGCTGAGTGGGCCAGAGAGGAGAGTCTGCTGACCATGTGGTTAGCCCCTGGCCAGGGATCCAACTCTGGCCACATGGTAACAACACTGAGACTTAATCCCTAGGCCACCAGGGAGGTCCAGAAGAGAAAGCTTCTTGACTTTTCTGTCCAGATTGTTACATTCCCAATATTTGACAAATCAACCTCCATATATTTCTGCTTGCATACAAATAGAAAAGTAGATGAACCAAGGGAAAGACAAATGTTATTTTTTAGTGACTTATTTATTTATGCATGGACAAACTGGGGTATAGGCCAGAGATGCAGGGAGGGTGAGAGGATTCACAGAGATAAGGTGGGGAGCAGAACAGGCAGACGTACTGAAATGCATTGCTGAGGGGAGCGGTAGACAAGAGAGGAGAGGTCTGCTGCACCATGTGGATCATCTCCTTTGCCAGGCACGGAACTCATGCTGCAGTGGTGATAGTGCAGAGACTTAACCCTTATGCCACCAAGAAGGCCCCAAGACAGATATTCTTTGACAATAAATATGATTTTTTTTAAAGTTTTATTTTTAAGGTGTATTCATGCACACAGGAACTAGGCTATAGGCTAGAGGTGCAGGGGTTGAGAGGGTCCACCAGAGACAGAGTGGGGAGCAGAACAGGCAGATCTCCTAAAATACACTGCTGAGGGTGCCAGCGGGGAGACAGGAGAGGTCTGCTGCACCATTTGGGTCAGTTCCCTGGCCGGGGATCAAACTCACACTGCAGTTGCTATGGAAGCCCCACAGTGTGGCACTCAACCCCTTATGCCACCAGGGAGGCCCCATAAATACAACCTTTATACATTTGCTTATCATTAAGTGAAAGTAAAATTTATTTATCTTCTATATGAGACACATTTTAAGAAAGGTTGGCCATTTTTTGATCCTTAAATGCATTTTTAAAATGCAAATCAAATTATTTTAATGGTGTTTAAAAATACTGTTTTCAAAATCATCCTAGTGATACAGATGGAATGTACTTCAATATAATAATGACCATGTAGGGGCCTCGCTGGTGGCCCAGTGTGTTAAGCAACTCACTGTGAAGCAAAGCACAGCCACTGCAACACGAGTTCGATCCCTGCCGCCGGCCAGGGAGGGGTACCCACATGGCATAGCAGACCTCTCCTGCCTTGCCTGCTGCTCCCCTCAGCAGTGTGTTTCAGTGGATCTGCCTATTCTGTTCCCCACTCTGTCTCTGGTGACTCCTCTCACTGCCCTGGACTCTGGCCTGTACCCCAGCTCTTGTATGCATAAATAAATCTTTATAAAAATAATAAAAAGTAATGACAATGTATGACAAATACACAGTCATTATCTTGCTCAACGACGACAAAATGAAACTTTTTCTCTAAAATGAGGAACAATATAGAGACTCATCAGTATTATTCAATATAGTGATGAAATTCCTTACAAATGCAATTGGGCAAGAAAAGGATATCCAAATTGAAAAAAAAAATACCCCATCTATTTGCAGATAATGTGATAATACAGACTATCCAAGACTCCAACAAAAACATATTAGAAATGAATATAGTAAAGTGGTAGGCTGCAAAATTTATCTGCACAAATATGTTGTGTTACCATATAAAAATGATAAACAGTAGAAAGAAAAGTCAGGGAAACAGTCACATTTGTATCATTTTGAAAATAAGTAAATTCAAATGAATAAATGTAATCAAAGAAATGAAAGACACCAAAAACTATGAACCACCATTTAAAGAGACACAAAGAGATGGGAAGGTAGACCATGTTCATGGCGTGTATGGCTATATTACCTAAAGCAGTGTACAGACTCAGTTCAATAGTACCAAAGTCCCTATGGTGTTCGTTACAGATATAGACCAAAAATCATGATATTTAGGGCCTCCCTGGTAGCACAGTGGGTTAAGCACTGCACTATGAAGCAAACCACAGCCACACTACAGCACAAAATCAATACCCGCCATCGGCCAGGGAGGTGACCCACAAGTTGCACCCGCTGCTCCCCTCAGCAGTGTATTTTGGTCCATTTGCCTGTTCTGTTCCCTACTCTGTCTCTGGTAAATCCTCTCACCACCTGTACCCCAGTTCTTGTATGCATAAATAAATAAATCTTTAAAAATAGTCATGATATTTATCTGGAAATTCAGGAGACCCTGAATAGCATAAACACTCCTGAGAATAAACAAAAGAAGAAATATCATGCTCTCTGACTTCAAACTGTGTTATAAAGCTAGAGTAATTCAAATGTATCAGTATTGGAGTAGGAACAAACAGATCAATGAAACACAGTTGAAAACCCAGAAAAAAGAACATGCAGATGACATTAATTTATGAAGAAGGAAAGAAGCCCAGAGTTCACAATGGAGCATGAAAGTATCTTCAATAAATGGTTGTTGAGAAAAATGTATGTCTGTTTGTAAAAGGATAAAACTAGACTACTAACACCACACACAAAAAATAATTCAAAATGGGTGCTTTGGTAGTGGGCTAGCTGTGGCAACATACAGATTTAAGGTGTGACCATGTAGCTATAAATCTTACACAATGTTATGAACAAATGTGGCCTCAATAAATAATGTTATAAAATGGATTAAATATGTTTTGGGGTCTTCAACTCTGATAGCAAGAAAAACAAATGCAAAAACAGACAAATGGGACAACATCAAACTAAAAATCTTCTGCACAGCAAAATAAACTTGTATCAATATGAAACTATATCCGACTGAATTAGAGAAGACATTTGTGCATTGTATCTTAGAAAGGGTTAATATTAAAAAATAAACCAAATAACTCATTACAATCAATAATAGTTAGAAAATGCAATTCAATTTAAAAATGCACAGGGATCTAAATTGAGTACCTCTCCAAAGAACACATAGAAATACATGAAATGATAGCTATAGTCTTTTAGTATTAGGGAAGTGCAAATGAACATTTGTAGAGAGAAATAATTTCACACCTGTGGTAGAATGACTACCATACAAATGATAAAGAGCAAGTTTGGGAAACAATGAGAGAAGGGTACCTTGTTACACAGTTGGTGGAAATATAAAATGCTACAGCCATTGTGGAAAACAGCATGGGGAGTGCTCAAAAAAATAAAAATGATTATTCCATATGCCCTTGTTATCCTCCCCCTGGGTATTTACATGAAAAATACACAAAAACACTATTTTGAAGAGAGATATGCACACATACATTCATTGGAATGTAGCTACAATAGCAGAGAGATGGAAACAACCTAAGTGCATTTGAATGACCAATGGATAATGAAGATATGTATACAAATGGAATACTATACAGCAATGAAATCTATCTGTAACTGCATGGGTGGACACAGAGTGTATTATGTTTAGTGAAGTAAACCATGTAGAGAAAAGCAAACACTAGTATTTAACTTATGTGGTATATAGAGAAAAAATGTGGAGTAAATTAAGCTAAAGTAAAGCGAATAGTAAAATTTTGAACTATAAGGCCAGTTAATGGTTACCACAGAAAGGGTGAATTGGTGTAGTATGTATATATGTTGATTTTCAGTCATTCACACTTAAAATTTATTCATTTATAATGCATTTTCAGTGCACTATAACATTTTCAAAATATCTTTCAGTTAAAAATATTTTGAAAAGCACCCTGGTGACCTCACTAGCTCTATGTATAGTTATATTGCCGTCACACTTCCGTATTAGTATTGCTAGTCTAGAGAATATCCCAGAAGATCTGCTCAGATGGGCAAGGCAGCGTGAGTACCAACTAAGAGTTCTATTAGTATTAATAATAGTGCTAGTGCATTTTAGAAATTGGCTCTGAAACTGGAATGAGCATATAGACTATCTGGGAAATTGTTAAAATGCAGATGCTGGGTCCATAGGTTGTGAGGGGTCCTGACTTTCTGCTGTAGACTTACAGGCAACGCTGGCATTGCTGGCCTTACCCTGTTCTGTGAACACCAAGCCGGGCCATACACAATGCCACAGGCTCTGTGTGAGAATATCCCCTTGGGGTTTCATTTACAATTTCCGCTCACCATCACAAAGCCTTGTACACGCTGCATTTATGAGTATAAGGCAGAGACTCAGGAGTCTAGAGTGTGCGCCCATGTTCATCCTGCTCGGGGCTTCAAGTAGGTGTCTGATGCTGGTACTCCAGGCAGACATTATTTTTCCTTTATAGCAAGTCCCCTAAATGTTCAATTCTGGAAACTTCATTGCTGAGAATGATTAGGATTAAAATCTATAATATTGTTAAATTATGCACAGAGTGAAAATAACACAAGAGTTCAGAAAATGAGGACAAAGAGTTACCTTGAAAGGAAAATGAAAGTTATGGAAGATATATAGAAAGAGAAAATCAGTAGAATTTTTCTCTGAAAATGTTTATTAAGGAAGATTTTAAAATGTAACTTTTGCATATTTATGTCTTGCTGAAGTAAAAGTATCATCAAGAAAAGATGGAATATAGGTAACCTTAATTTTAATAGCAGAAAACGTGTATAACTCTTCAAGTATTTGCCCTAGAAATTACTTGTATTATGTTAAGTAACTATTGCCCAAATAACAGATCCTGTTTATATACCCAAATTTCATATTGAAGAAATTTTCAGTATATGTAAAACAAACTGCTTTTAAAGGTTGAACTTGCAGTAATTGTCTGCAACATTGATAAAATAGGAAATTTCCTTGAAAACACAGCCAACTGGCACAAGAAAACTGATAACTGAATATCCCTAAATCTATGAAATACATTGTTTGCTATTAGAACAATCAGCAGCTAAAAACCTTTCTGCAAAGAAAACTTTGCGCTAAGTTGTTGTTTATAAGTTATTTCAAAATATTGAAATAATAATTACACAAATTCTGTCTGGATTTATTTAACCAATGAGCAAAGGAAGTCAGAATCTATACAATATACTCCTGTGTACATGGAATTAAAAAACAAAACAAAACAAAAAACCAACTGGCTAAAACAATCAGTGATGATAGGAATCAGAACAGTTAGAAAATAGGAACAGCAATGGCCTGGACGCATCTTGAATTAATGTGAAGAAAGCATGAAGGAACTTTCTTGTAAAGGGGTATATCCATTACCTGGAATCCTAGGTATTGTACATTTCTTGAAAGGAATTTATGTTAAATAAGTTTAGTTTCTTTTAAGAAAAAAAGGAAAGAACATACTAAAAAATGTCTCTGGTTCTCAAACTAGTCCTTATGCTTAGCTAATTAGTAGGTGATCCTGCAGTTTGTGAGCATATGCCGTCATTGAGGGTGTTCCGTCTCATAACAGGAGTTCAGGCAAAACAGGAGCTAAAAATATTTTGAATTCGGAGATTGTTATTAGTGTTAGGTAGTTTTGAAAAGGAATAATTGAACTGAAATAAATAACAGGATGTACTTGAATGTAAATGTGCCTTTACATACTTAATAGGTATGTTATTCTGTAATTGCAGCTCATACTGTATTTTTCATTATTCTCTAGTTTTCCCATTACTAGGAATTTGTCTTCATCCAAATGTTAATTGTTCCGGTGTGGAGATGAATTTTCATATTGCATGCTTATTGAGTTTTTAAAATTAAAACTGGATATTACTGAAGTTTTAGGTCTGCCCTCTATGATATACTTTTTATAAAGAATCCAGTTTAATCTTAAGAGACTGGTGTATTTAAAAGGAAAAAAAAAACCAGCATTTTTTCAAGTGTGTTTGTTAGTGTTTTCTCAAGCAAGAATTTCTTTAGTGTCTACTGTGTCCTAGGAAATGCTCAGCGAATTCAAAAGAAAAATATGAAAAAGCAAGAAAACAAGGCACATGCTTCAAGACATAATATCCTTGAATTAGGACATGCAGCAGACACTCTGTGATGTGTTTCTGTGAACTAAGATAATTGGGGTGTTATAAAACATATGTCATTGAAAAACACACAAAGACAATGAATCTCTTTGCTGTGTATCCTGGTGTTACATAAAAGTGAAGAACCAGACCTGCTCATGTTCAAGCCAGATATACAGGTGAAAACCAGAACAAAATCTATAATTGGTTATAGATTCTGCACTTTCATGAATTATTCATTGTTTTTGCATCTCTAGTAACACATCAATATACTATACGTATTTGTTTTAAGCTTCTCCAAAAACAACCTGGAAAATGCATTTTTTTTGAAACCAAATAAATCATACTATCATTTTAAATTAGTATATGAAGTGTTCAAAAATGGTTTGCATATTTTTCTGATATGTCAGCTGAAGGAAAAGTAGCACTATTTTTAATAACAGCAAGTAGGAATTTCTGATGGTATAGATGGAAATATTAGAAAGATTGTTTGACCCAAAATACATATTCAATAACTGACTAAAATACAAATTGTGTGAACATTACTTTTATTTTAGATCTTTATTAAGTAAAATAATTACGGCTAATTGGTTACCATCAAAACTTTGACATAAATGTTGATAAAATGACTCAAAAGAAAGGTAAGATTCTATACAGAGCTTCAGCCTGAGGGTAGTAGTACACAGTCATGAACATATAAAAGAAAAAAAATGCAATGATCTTCCTTCTTCCTTTACTAAAGGACCTTTCTTTTTTTCTCTCCTATAGATAATATTTATTTAATGTTCTTACTGTCGTCTTTTCACCTAGTGCCTATTGACAACTATTAAGAAAAATGTCATTAAATACAGTATGATCAGAGCATTAAACTTTGTTTTAGGAATGGATGTGAGTTATGGTGGCTTCCTTCTGCTCTTAATGCTTCACGAGTTAAAAATCAATGTTATGTACATGTAATAGTTGCTGAAAGTTTTCTGTTTCCCTTCAATAAGAGAAAGATGAAATTGTTAAGAATTTTGTCTCAACAAAAATTGCAAACTTACTACTTATATATGGTATCATTTAAGGTTATCTAAAACGTCATTTAGTCAGGTATTACCACCACACACTTTACTTTTGTAATTTGGTGCATTGTCTTTATTTCAAATAAGAAATGCTCTAATTTTTAGGAGTTTTCATTGATAGAGTGTTTGCTTACTAACATTCCCAAATACAAGCACATGTCTCAAGGACTCTGAATGTGCTAAGAACTGAATACAAGAATTCCAGATAATGATCTCTGTTTACCCCAATTCCCAGACATTTAGTAAAACATGATTCAGATCGTTGAGTGTTGAGATTTTATTGAAATAGGTGAATTGGTAACTACCCCAATTCTTATCATACCGTAGGCACATTGTACAATAAATTGTAATTCTTTCTCTGCTTTGGTACGATGTGACTTGGGAAAGTATTCTGATATTTTCCTTAGAAAATGCAGTATGACTTTTCCTTTGGTATTTGGCAGTTGAATCTTACTAGATGAAATTTTCACAACGCACATAGGAGATTAAAGAAAGGAGGAGTCTGATGGAAAACACCCAGGGAAATAGCTCTGTTTTCCAATGAAAATTATAACTCATTGTGTATTTTTGTGTTGCCTATAATTTTTCCTTCTCTCAAAGGATTGCTTATTATTTCTCTGCTTCCAAATGATCAAATCATGCATTGTTTTCACATTACCTGTAAGAATTGAGTAGCACTATGGGTTTTGATGTCTCATGTTTTTTTCTTTGGTACCCAGGGGACAGGATAAACTCTGATAGCATATTGCAGTTCACGAAACTAAGTGATGGTATTGAGTTTGTGATTTCTGTGGCATAACTAGTCTTCAAATTCAGATATTTAGGAGAAGGAGTTTGGTATTTTGCTATTACTAACACTGTTACAGAACACAAGGTTTAATAAGTGATCGAATTTAAAATAAATATGTGATAAGTTGTTCCAGGTGTAGAAAAATTGTAAAAACAATGTTGCTGTTATATATGTAATACTAGGGATGATGAAGTCCTTGGTGGCATTGTGAACTGGGCATATTTGATAGAATTACTGCTGAATAATTACATACGTTGATAGTTACTAAAGGTTCAACACAATTTATATATTCTACATACAGATTGTCAATTATCCATTTCAGGGGTAAAATATGGTTAGATGTCTCCAAATTTATTTTGGAGACAGAAAGTAACTGAATTTTTTTTTTAATACTGGCACTATTATGATGACTTTTTCTTCCACATTACCATAATTTATAGTCCCTTTACCCTTTCTTTATCTCCTTCCCTCTTAACCTCAGAAACCTCATTTTGTTTATTGGTACCCACTAATTTTATAAGTGCTTTGCTGTTGAATCATCCATTATATCAGTAGTCCAGTGGTTGTCTTTGTCTTCTGTCTTGCTTTACTACATTTAATTCCTTAAATTCTTCCCATTTTACTATACATGGAAGCATTTTATCTTTATGTATGAATCATATTCTGTTGTTTGGCTATACCACATCCTGTTGATCCAGTCCTCTATCACATAATTTTTTGAGTTGATGGTTTTATAATCTTTTGGATACATTCCCAATGATAGGATTGCTCAGTTATATGGTGTTTCTGATTTTAGTTTATTGAATACTAAATTTTTATTTTTTTGTGTTAATCTTTATAATTCAATTAAGTATACAGTCTCCTTCTGAACTTTACAAGAAACATGGAAAAATATTTCCTCTCATAAACTCATTTTTATTACTACCAGTGTATTTTTATTATTTAAACTTTCTGGTGTTTTCTATTTGTTTTAATTTCATTTTTTTTCCTACCACCATCCATTATATCCCTTTGTTTACTTCTTTCCCCACTTACCTCCCTGTTAACCTAAGAGCTAAATTGCTTTTACTCATGTCCACCAGTATTTGATAGTATGTAATTTCTTTCGGGTTGTCCTTTTTGTCAGTGTCCAGGGGTTTTGTTTTTTTGTTTTTTTTTTTTGTCATTATGGCTTGTTTATGCGTATTTCACTCACTCAGACTCTCTATTTTGCTGTAAATCGCTGCATTTTATCTTTCCTTATGACTCAGTAGTCTTCTATAGTGTGGGTATGCTGTATCTTGATTCAGTTATGTACTGATGGGCATTTAGACTGTGTCTATGTTCAATCTGTTGTAAATAGTGCTGCAATAAACTTAATTAGTACAGGTAGTTCTTGCATTGATGGCTTTATGTTCTCTGAATAGATGCCCAAGAGTAGAGTTGCTGGATCCTACAGCATTTCCAGTTTTAGTTTCTTAAGATAACTTCAAATTGATTTCCATATGGCTGCCCCAGTTTACACTTCCACCAGAAGTGTAATTGGGTTCCTTGTACTCTACATCCTCTCCAGCACGTGTGTTCTTTTTAATAAGTGTCATCATAGCTGTGAGATGCTGTCTCATTGTATTTTTATACTACATCTCATATTGAAAACAAAGATGATTTTTTCATATATGTATTGGTCTTCAGATACTCTTATTGTTGAATTGTCTGTTGGTATCTTCTGTTCATTTATTAATGGATTGTTTTTTTATTGTCTAAGTATTTTATATATTGTATATTAACTGCTTAAGGGTTAAAAAATGCTATGGATTTTGTGTATGTTGATCTTGTAACCTGCCACTTTGATGTATTCATTTGTTTCCAATAAGTTTTTGGTGGAGTCTTTTTGGTTTTCTGTATATATCACTATATTTTCTACAATAGTGATAACAGTGTCTGATTGCTCTAACTGAAACCTCTAATGTTAAATTAACCAGAAGTGGTAACAGTGGGCATTGTTGTCTTATTCCTGATCTAAATGAGAAAGCTTTCAGTTTCTCCCTATAAAATATTATATTAGCTATTGGTTTGTTATGTATACTATTATATTGAGGTAGCTTTCTTCTATTTCTATCTTGTTTACGGTTTTCCATCAAAAGTGGATGATAAATCTTGTCAAATTCTGTCTTTTCATATTTTTAATTATACTTTATTTTTCTCTTTTGCTAATGTATCACATTATTGATGTATGATGTATTATTCTTGTATCTCTGGGATAAATTATCATTAGAATTACCTCGAACTTTTTCTTGCTCTTCAATAAATCTTAAATGGAAAGTGTTTTATTTTCTCAAAATTTTCTTCCTCTCTTTGCTAATATGACTGCTACATTTTAATTCAGCTATCAATTTCTGGTGATGTGAACAATAAACTATTTCTTCTAAAAAAAAACCTAACATATAAAGCAAGATGATCTTACTATATTTCTTGTCTTTTTATTAGTAATTTGATATATAAAGTAACTGAAATATTTCTGAAGACACATACTTTTTTTCTTTACTGGAAAAGGTAGCTTTTAAACCTTGAATTCCATCTGATACTGAATATACTATTTCAAGAATAAAAAAGTTAAATAGATATTTATGGTTGATTAATAGTAATCTGTGTTTTCACAAACTTAGATAAAAAGACTCCATTCAAAGAGACCTTTTAGGAATTTTATGGCACATATCCAGGTATAACAAAACAGAGTTTTTATGAGGCAGATGCTCAAGATAGAATCCCAAGAGTTACTCTGATAAAAGAAAATTAAGTATCAAGTGAAGAGGACATTCTTTATTAAGACTTTGCTGAAGGATTTTTTCAACTCTGTCTAGATAACCAACATGGCAAATCCATAAAGAAGTAGAATGCTTACAATATCCACTGCAGTTTTTAGGTGCCATTCTTAAAAAAATGAAGCAGCATATAATGCCTTGCTATCCATCCCAAGAATCAATATGCACTGTCAGACAAGTTCAAGTAAATCCATTGGCCAAAGATACAGGAAGTTTGAAATCAATATGTTCTTGCAAATTCTAGACTGTGTGCAACAAAAACATAAGTGACCTCACAATTTAACTGGAGAACAAATACAGAATACAAAATTTTATATTCATTGCCTATATTTCCAGGATAATCTATGAGCCCTTTCATCCTTGCAGTTTATTCTCAAACCAAAACAAATTAACTTCATGTCCTTGAAGGTGTCATGCTGTTTCACACTTCTTGCATTTGTGCGTCCTATCTTTTCTCACTATAAAGCTTTTAATCACCCATGTCAACCTTGTGAACTCCAAATCATCCTTTAAGACATAGATCAGATTTCTGACTGCTCCCAGATAGATCAGATTATTATATTTTCTGTCACTATTGCACCTTGAACATACCTGTATTCCATTCTTCTCAGGGATAAATTGTTCATATTTGTATTTAGTTTTTCTTTTAGCCTTGAACTCTTTGAGTATAGGAACAGAGTATCATTATACTTTTATTGCAAATGTGGAACACTATTCTGATACATACATGCTTAATAAATGCAGAATACATAATATCATTACAAAACAAATACTAAACAATAAAATATTCTTTTGTGCTAAATTTTGTATCACTAACCTTAAGTGGTTTGCAGATTTATAGAAAACCTTTGCATATTTATAGAAATAAGAGAAGAGTGAGGACAATTGCATCAAGAATAATTTTTAGAGGAGATAGTTTTCATGCAATTTCTTGAATTTATTTAGAATATGAATAGGCTTACATGAAAATGTAGGACAAAGAGAAGAAAGTGATAGTGGTAGCAAATGATAGAAAATCTTTATTAAATCAGTATAACTATAATGGTGACTGTTACCTTATTTAACAATCACTCTCCTGGCTATCATGAAGTGGAGCTGAGTGGGGAGAGGGTTTGAAAGCACTACTGTATTTTGGCATTAAGTTGAAAGATCTATTCTTTTTGAATTTCTACCCTTAAGATGTGAACTTGGTCCTCAGATAAACTCTTTTAAATATGGCAAGATTCCTGCCATAGTTCAAGGCGTATTTAGATATGTCTTCCGGCAGGAAAGAGAAGTACATTTCCCAATGACCTTATTTTCACTGTGAGGAATTAATGTTGTCAAATTCTCCTCAGTACACTCCCTCTAATTATTACAACTAAGCTACAACCTTCATTGGAACTGGGAATTTGATTAACATAACTGACACTAATGTGTGATTTATTAGAGTGTCCTAAGGGGAGGAGGCAAACAACTTTGAAGATGTAAAAAAGGGAGAATGGATATGAATAGCTAGAAGTTTAGGAATGGTTTTGAAAAAAAAAATTTTTTTTGAGAAAATGGAAATGCTTGTAAAATGGTGAGAACAATTTAACAATTTTTAGAGGAATGTAGGCTTTGGTAGTGGAAAATAAGTTCATTGATAGTTTTACATAACGTACATAACTTCTGTTGAGGGAGGAGATGTTTTGGGAGACAACTGCATTAATTCTTTTTAAAATGTCTTGCAAAATTTTGCACCTATTGAGAAAAATACTTTCTTTTCAGAAGAACAGATACACTGTTGTCAGGGAGCAATGGCGTAGATGGTAAAAATGGAAAGTTTTAGTTTCTAAATGCCTTGTAGTCTCCTGAAATATAAATGTAAATTTATGTAATAGTTTTAAAAATTTTCACAATGATACATTCTACAGCATTTTGCTTTTACATTTACCCTAATATATGTTCCTTTTCATTTCTCAGTAGAATGGAGAGACTGATTTTTCAAAAATAATACCACTCCATCTTGCAGTCTCTTCAATAAGTGTGGTCCCCTGTGTTGAGTGAAAGTCTTCAGAATTAATTGTGAGCTGCAGTTTCATTAATTTTTAGAAGAAATAGCCTTATTTCAATATGCATAAAGAATAGGTAGATATATGGAAAACATTTCTAAAATTTCATTATTTGAGACATATAATCTGTAGTGATAGATTTTACATTTGCTCAGAGAAGTTTGTCTAGTTAATTTTCTTTTCAGTTTATATGAACCTCAAAAAGAAAAAAAAGCAATCACAGATGCATTTCTCAGAAGTTTTAGTCATCATACCTAAACAATCATCTCAAGATGATTTCATGTTTATTTATTGATCCTTGTAACACCCACAAATTGAAATAAACCACCGTTAGCTACTGTGCTGATTGTAGTTCTCTTTTACCACTTGGTTTGAAATGATCACATTTTAATAAATCAAGATTCCTTAAATATTTATACTATGACTTAATCAAGTCAATAAGCACAAAGTAGATGCGTATGATATATAGCACTCAGTGTAAAAGTACGTACACTAAGTCTTTCACTAAGTTAGCAGGCAGGCAGGTAGAGATCGCATCTATTAATGAGAAGGTTTGGAATATAAGAACATTAGACTAATAATTGTTCCTTATCAGATCCAGTGTCACCTTGCATTACAATATTTATAATATCCACTTTATTATCCTAAAATGAAATTCACAGATAATATAACCTATTTATTCACATCATTTGAAAATATCTGTAAGATGAATTAACTGACGTGCAGGAGGAGTGAGTGCAGTCCTAAACTGACATTCACTTCAGCAGGCAGCATGCAGCCGCCGAGGTCAGCAGGGTTCTGTGAGGTGGGGTGTCATGCTGGGGAGGGGATGTCCATGCCTGGGCTGGTGCTGAAGGTGATGGTGCCTCTGCTTCCTGTATAAGTGCTTGTGCTGTGTTACGACTGTGCTTCTTCCTTCTCTCATCTATTAAGCTTAATATTTCCGAGTATTCTTTCACTGACTCCTTTCTCTTTATTCTCCCATGTTGGTATATTATCTATCCCTGTGTCTTATCTCTAAAATCAACTATGTCCTTCACGTCTAGTTACTGATTTCTACTTGCTACTTACCCTTAGTTTATTCACTTTACTATATAGCACATATGAATGAAATCATACAGTATTTGCCTTGTCTGATTTGTTTTACATAGCATAAGTAATACATAGCATAATATTCTCAAGATCCATCTATGTTATTGAAAATGGCAAGATTTCACATTTTTAAAAAAGAAGCTTCGTAGCATTCTATTACATATATATATAGCACACCTTTATCCATTCAACTGTTGATGAGCACTTAGGTTGTTTCCCTCTATGGCCTATTGTAAATAATGCCTCAGTTAAAATCTTCGTGTTTACATATACTTTTTAAAAAAATTTACTTTTTAAATTTATTCTTCAAATAAATAGAAAGGATAATTGGATCATATGCTATTTCTGTTCTTAGTTTTTAAGGAATCTCCATAATTCTTTCCATAGGGCCATTATACGTTGAAATGGCTCTAGCAGTTTACATTTCCGACAACAGTGAACAGGTTTCCTTATCTCCACAGTCTGTCCAGCATTTGTTTTTTCATCTTCACAATGAAAGGTGATGACCATATTGTCATGTGCCTCTCTTCCATTTTAACTGGGCTTCGCTTGTTGTCGAATTTACCAAATCTTTGACTATTTTAAATATTTACCCCTTTTAAACTCAACTCCAATAAAAAGCAACAGGAGCAAAAATAAACAAATGTAACTACCTCAAGCTCAGAAGCTTCTGCACAGTGAATGAACTTGCATCGAAGAATCATACTAAATGTGAAAAGAAGCTCAATTTTATATGCTTCTTCTCTGGACCACTTACTGATAAATTAAAATCTTGAAATTTTCTTGTACACAGGATTCAAGGTGAGGCTCTGTGACTAACATGACAAGCAGCTCTTGAGGTCTCCGGGGCTGCTGATAAGCCCACAAGTAATTGTAGTGTGCCAGGAGCACTTGCAAGGGACACTACTGTTCATGGCTCTATTACAGCATTTTCCATAGTCTAATATTTATGTCAGGTGGTTGTATATGATTCTCTCTGTGGTGTTCTTTGATCTCCATTAGAGCAAGGTGGATGCCTTTTTCTTTTCCAATTTTAATGTGAATTTCTAAACAAAACACTGCTCTATAAATATTAGTGGAAATGAATTCAATTTCATGAGAGTTCTAAATTTTAAAGCATTAGGTTTTGTCTTTTAATAATGGCTGCAGAATAATTCGGGTATTTTCAGCGTTAAGGAAATAGAATCGAGGAGTCTTTTTTCTCCCTTGAAATTCATTTTCCCTCTAACCAGAGCCATCTTCAAGGGCTGGGCAATCTGTACTGTCACCGAGGGCGCCACACTCTAAAGGACTCTCGTGTTAGTTTAATGCTGCTCTGCCACCATCTTGAAATCCTTAACTTTTATACTAGTAGTCCTGATATTTTATTTGGCACCGAGCCTGGAGTCTAGGCACTGACTGGTTCTGCTCCTGATAATTCTTTGCTATATAAACCATGTGGATGATATGAATAACTTTCTGGATGAAAGGCACTATTTACTGATAAAGAAATAATGAATCCTGGGTTCAGGTGTAACTTCACCTGTTAATTGTTCTTGTGACTGTGAGATTAAAGTTGTGATCTTTAAGGACAGTTGAAAGCATGAGAAAACAAAACAACAAATAAAAGGTGACTTGAGAAGTAATGCTGATTTTGTCAGGTTTCAGTTTGTAATAAACATTCACCACAGGGTAATGCTATGCAGAAGGTGGGAGAGATGCAATAGCAGCCGCAATCATAGAAGCAATAAAAAAGAACGAACCTTGATAAAAGAGAGGTAAATGCACATGTTACTAATTGTGCATTGAGGCAACTCAGACATGATAAACACCAGGGTATCAAATATTTTTTCTCATGCATACATTGCTATTTTTTAGTGGTACAGAAAAAGAGGGAATAAGGATGTCCATTACATTAAAGACTAATTTTTCTTTAAAATGCCAATATAATGTTCTGTTTATATGGATGGATGGCTGCTTATATGGTAAAGCTATGCCAGCAATCCCAGGAGGTCATTGTGTACCTTTTTAAGTTTGTAAATTAGAAAGGTGGGAAGAGACAAGGAAAAGTAGAAAAAGGGAAGGAAAATATTTATTAGATACTATGATTTTCTCATCACTAGCCTGTCAATCTTTTCAAGTGGCATATGCAACTTAATAATTATTAACTAATGCCAGTAGAGTGAACTAACTTATGAAACCTAAAACATTTTTATATATCAGGCAAACCAGTGTATGAATATAGCCTGTTAGGAGTTACCTGTATATTACAGGGTTTTAGTTTGGGGATTGAAAAAAGTTACAGCTTGAAAAGTGCACAAAAGGCAGACAAATTCCTTGCTACCTAAAGAAAGTTACTGCTAACATGGCCTGCTGACCAGATAAAAGCCAGAATTTTCCTGATTTTATAAGAAACATAGGAAATGAAATACAGAAAACCTAAAGTACAGGAGGTGATGGGATGTGAAATTTGTGTGTTCTGTGTGAATCCACTGTTCTTTGTTGAGCGGTTTAGCGACTGCACAGATAACCCACCCACTGTGGCCCTGCTGTTGTTACTTTGGTCACGTCCATCGTGGCTCCGTGATGAGTGGTTATGTAGGAGTCCCTCATGAGAAGGGGCGATGGCTGCTCACATTGGGTGCGGGCAGACCTGGATTTGATTACTAGCTCCAGTACTGGATCAAGTTCGGAAAACAGAATCTGCTGTAAAATAGTTGTGCCGTGCTGGTTTCATACTGGAACCTAATGATGTAGTTGTTGGGAAACCTGGAAGAAAAAAAAAACAATCAGGCAATCCAGAAATTCCTGGAGTAGGGAGATGTTACGGTCCAGAGGTTGGGGAGTCACAGAAATGAGGAATGTGGATGTGCCAAGAATAGAAGCCGCCTCGTGGGAACTGCATCCAGGGCTCAGGTTGCTTTGATGTAGCCACATTCACCAGGAAAGAGTCAAAATTATTCCAGAGACACATGACCTTCTGGGGAAACAGCTAGTGGTGGAGCAGGGACGCTTCCCTTGGCTCCTCCTTTGTGTCACCCTCCAGACTCCTCCTTGGCATCTGTTTGATTGGAGTCTTTTTGGAAATCAAATCTGAATGAGACGGTTTAGGGTCAGCCCTGCACTGATACGGACAGAGCAGGACAGAGTTAGTATGAGAAGAGACAGGCAGATGACTGACACACCCAACTCACTGATATCCGTCAAGCAGCTTAGTCACCCAAATCTTAATTTCTTCTCTAGGCTGGACCAATGCTATTCAAATCATAGCACTTCTATTAGCATTACACGAAATAATATTCAACAAGTATAACGTGCCTGAGACAGACTGAACGGCATATCAATAATTTTTCTTTTCCAGTTTCATCAACACAAATGGAAAGAAAGGTGTAAAAAAGGAAAATATTTTAATTTTTTAAAATGGAGGTAATACCGCTTTACTACTGTGTATTGTTCAGATAATACACAATAACACCTCTGTCACACACTCTGCCAGGGGACACGTCATCCTTCGCCACAGTCCAAATGCTTTTCCAATTTAAAATTAGAAAAATATTTTATAGACGCAAAAACAAAACCAGATTTAGTTCTCCTGAGGTGTGGTCATTTTTAGACTTACCTTTAATAGATGATAATAAAATAAAGAAGTAAGGTTTTAAAGTTAAGCAGGGAATTTCCCTGTGATCGCTGGTACAAAATACTAGGCCATCGGTGGTCTGGAGGTCTAAAGGGAAAGTATGAGTCAAACGAAGCAGTTTCTAATATTTGGTGTGAAATACATAAGATAAAAATGGCTGCTATCGCTCCCCCTCTTTGTTTACTTTTTATTTTTTTGATTTTAAAATCAACATGTGACTATTCATTAAATTTGTAACTGACCATTAATTTTTATCTTTAAATGGGATTATTGGGAACGCTAAATGCCAGCTGAATTTATAGTGCAAGAGGTCAGGAAAAAACCCATGCAATGAAAATGACAAATGTGAAAAGAAAGATGTGAAATGAATGTTTTGTGAAATTAATTGTGATGAAGTACCAACAATTTGTGTAGCAACTCCTGATTTTTTTATAATCTGCTTTTTATTCAGCATAATATAGAATTATATTTTTATTTTATATCACCAAGTGAGGGAAGCTAAGAAAATGAGGTTCAGGGCAAGTAAATTATCTTTATGGGAAACCCGAGACTCTGATTTAATAACTTATCTAAACTTTTGATTTTAGGATCAGTGTCTTTTTTATTATGTAAAATATATAAAACAGATTTCTGACGTTACTGGTTGTGCTCAGTTATTGTCAGTGCACCTATTTGTTTTTAAAAGTAGAGCTTCAAATGCACCCTTCCCCCATTATGGATCTGCATCTATTAACATGATCTATTCATTATCCTACATGAGTAAATAATTTTGTTGATTAATTTCTCCAACTATTATAAGAGTAACAGTAATAATCATAACATTTGTTGACAATATAATGCAATATTAATTAACCTCATTACTGATAGTTAGTACTGTCCATGTATAACTTCAATTAATATCTACCTAAAATATTGATTCAGTCTTAAGGAACTTGGGATTTGAAGCAATCATAAAATTTTAACACCCAAATCCTAGACTTTTGAAAGAACTCTAGAAAGATTGTGATACCAATAAACAAATAAATAGACAATTTTTCTTGGTATCAGACAAACTATTTCTGACCAATAACTGTCTATTTAAAAAAATATCATGATAAAAACATTTCTCTCTTGAGAAATATAGAAATGTTTTATAGTATTTTTAAAAGCTAAAATGTGGCAAACATGGCAGAAAACAGTCATGAAAAAAAAAAAAACATTGCCAAAACACACATTATTGAACACATTAATGGCATAGGAGTGGCTTTAGAAGAATGCCGTGGGTACGGGAAAAATATAAGAAATTTTACCAGTCCCTCCTTCTGTGAATAATAAAGAGCGTCATCTTGTGGTTACATTGCAGTTGCATGTGATGTGGCCACCTTTTAAAGAGGAGTCATAATAAGTAAAACTACATGAAGTGCATTTCCATCTTGTGCCCTACGGAGTGTCTACGACTGAGCACATCGTTAGCCTAAGTGGACTCTAGGAGTGTCCTACCTAAGTGTGGCAGTTATGTGGAATCCTCGGCATCTACCTTCCTTGCTCCCTTAGTCAACTTGTGTCGATCCTTTATTTTCGATTCTATAAAGGGAGCTTGTATACACCTTTTTCAATAATATTAAAAGGTAAGAAAGATAGGTGTATCCAACGGAAATAATGTAGCTAGATTAAATATCATAATTATTTGTTTATGTGGATGCTATTATTTTATTTAGGGTATTTAGGTAAGCCTGGAGTGTGTTGTGGACTTTGAGTTTTAAATGGGATGTCAGTCAAGAAAGAGTAAGAGCAAAACACTGTCAAGAAGTTAGTCATTGGACATGACACATGAGCCATAAAAGTGCATTAGCATCCAAGATGCCCCGTAGGTGTCTGCGTTGTGGTAGGACCTGGATGCACTGTGTGTGGGTTATGTTAAGAGTGGACAGGCAGGTTTTGACAAGTGAATATAGAACTGTAGTTTGTAGAAATATTTGGACTTTTAAACATTCAGGAGGCATGAACTCTGTACAGAAGAGTGACAAGAATACGATAAATTTTATTGAAAATATAACTTTTACAAAACTATTAAGATTCAGTCTTTCAACTTAGAAACAGATTCCATTTCCTTTTCATCTATTCTGTTTAAATGCAGTGGTTTTAAATATGATATAATGGTATTCATTCAATTTTATTCAAATAGCATCAATATTTAAATTGTCTTTAATTTATATGAATGGTTAAGCAGGGGTGTTTTAGTTGAATTAACAACTTGCAATCTTCAGTGGAAATGCTTTTGTTCCTTTGAAAAATATCTACTGGTTAAACAAATGTATCCAACTGTAAAAATAATGAGATAAAAATATCTTAACATACATTAAAGTTCATTGGTTTTGAAAAATAGTTGGCTTTAGATAAAAGCTATTAGAATTAGTAAAAATGCCTAATTTAGAATAAAATTTGTTCATTTCGTGTTATTACTTTGACTTACAATGTATTGGTGATGAAAATTAAGTATTTTAGTGACAAATAATTAATGCCTTTGTTTTAGGATAAAATAGAATGATTAAGATTCATGAATATGACAGATCAGTAATTTAAAAGTATCTAAGATGGAACATATATTTATATAAGTGTTTTCTTAAAAAAAAGAACATGCAGCTATTATACCATGGTATTGTTTTCTATTATGTAGATTTCAAAGTGCTTTCACTGACTTAAGTTCACACGACCTTCAGAGTAATCATGTACAAAAAGCAAGAACTTAAATGTCTTGCTATTTTAATAGCCGGCCCTAGGTTTCAGGCTTGGAATTAGGATATAGTTGTGTTTTTTTCTTTTTCATTAGTTATTTACTGGGATTAAGTTATTAGTAGAATTTTTTTGCACTAATATAGTTCATTTTATATATATATAATATTTAGTCAAGAAACTTAAAAACTAATCTAGTGAATAAATATGGATGATTTATCAGGTATTTCCACTGTCTTAATGCTTGAATAGGCTGTGTATTTATTTAGTCCTAAATTTATGGTATGGCAGACCTTAGTTTCTTTGATGATATCCTTTATAAATTATGATTCTAAGACTCTCTCAAAAGCATTGCTGTTTTCAAGTTAAAAATTTAAGTAGAGGAATATTTGGTAGGTATTATATAAGTTATAAAGCCACAGTTATATTTATTATGTATGTGTATGCATTGGTACATTTTATTATATAGCTCTCTATTTTGTGCTTATTTGCAAGCAGAGTGTCTGCATTTAAAACCTTTACACAGCCTTTATAACTTTGATTTTCTGGTAATCCAAAGAACTAATTCAAAGAAACGTGTAGAGGAAACTACTGGAATATCCTTCCATCTAAATGTCACTTTATGAGTTTTAGTCCAGTATCCCTGGCACATACACTATAATAAGTCTTTAGTCTTAGGGAGCCATGAATATGTGTGGCTCAGGTAGGAACATGGGAATAAAGTGAGATGCACTTAGAGATTATATACGTTCCATCAGAGAAGGAAATCAATGAACAGAACAAATTTATGGTAATTGAATACTTGAAAATAATATAAGAATATAATTTCATTTACACTATTATATTTATTTAAATGGTGAACAAAATCATGAAAAATTTTGATTTTAAGATATTTGTATAGTTTTGCAGTTAAATTAGTATTAGAGTTCTGAAGGTAGTACCATTTTATAATATTTGTATATTTGTATAGAGAGAGCAGGTGGCGTAGGGGTTAAGTCTCAGTACTATGAAGTCATCAGCATCCACTGCAGCAGGAGTTTGATACCTGGCTAGGGAGGGACCCACAGGGCACAGCAGACCTCTCCTGTCTCCCCGCTGCTCCCCTCAGCAGTGTATTTTAGTGGATCCGCCTGTTCTGCTCCCCATTCCGTCTCTGGTAAATCTTCTCACCCCCTCCCACCTCTGGCCTACACCCCAGCTCTTGTATGCATAAATAAATAAATCTTAAAATGTATAGAGATAGCTTAATATTTGAGTACCAGAACATACCTTACACTGAATGGATTGGTATTGGAAGACCTCACCAAAAACTTTGTATTCATCTACTTTTTTAAACTTAAGTCATTGTCAATACAATTATTATGAGACACAATGCTTAAAAAGAAGTGTTTACTAAGATTTAGCATTAAGTATCACCTTACTTTTAGATACTAATTTCTTTCCTACAAAAAAATACATAATTTAATTTTGGTTTGAAATCTATGTAAGCTGAAGATAAAAGATCATTTTACCTATTAAAATGGTATGGAAAAGGAGGACATTAGATTTGAAGATCAAGGTAACATTAAACTTAAGGGCATCCATTTCTAAGGAATTATACTCATTACATGTTTTCTGAGTGAGAGAGATCTGCCCTTTATGATACAGTAAATTTGATATATGTAGATTCTGTTAGAAAATGAACAATTTTGTGTATAAGTACCCTTTGACATACTTATGAGGGGAATAAAGTGTTCCTTTTCCAATAAATAATTAAAAAGCATCTGCAGTCTCAATCTATCACATTTATCATTCATGGCTTCAATAATATCAAGAGAGATAGATTTTTTGATCATAAGAAATATTTACTGGCTTACTTATTGATGAGTGTTTAAACCTGCAATCTGGATTGGAACAGATGAATTTCCATCATGCATATGGTATTATCCCTGAAGAAGCAGGTATTAACCTTGGGGAGTGACATACTTGACAAAGTAGGCCGTGTGAAGCAGTATAATCAGAGCAGCACAGCTTGGAAGTCTGCTTTATTTCCTTGAGGTAACCAAAACTAATTTCCCACTTACGTAGACCAGAACACTAGAGGCCTAAAGAGCTGAGACTTTAAGATAGGCTCAGCCATGCCATAGGGGACAACCAGGTGAAAAGGGGAAAACTCAGCTCCATGCTATAGCATTTTCTAACCTGACTTTGTGGCAAAATAATTGCTAATAACTACTGTGGTTCTCTGAGGGAAGATTGTTTAATAGAATCCTGGATTTAATAGTCCTGCATTGTTTAATTGAAAATATTCTTTGGTTCTTAAGTTCTGTCTGTACAACAATGGGTCACTTCTAATCGTGTATGCATTTTTTTCTTTCAATTATTTCATACCTCATATTCACAGCATACTTAAATTTCCCATAAGTATTTAATAGAAAGTGTTTTATGGAACTAAAAGGTTTCCACAAGAGATACTAATGGTTTCACACTAGTCACCAACTAGATTTTTTTCTGCTTCTCAGCTGTCTTTAGTTTCACAGTCCAGAGACCATCTGTCTAGACAGGTGTTATCTCACTGGTATCTAAAAGTAGAAACTGAACATCATTATTTTTGAAATCTATTTAGAAACTGCAACTCTAGTGATAACACAGTACTGGTCTGAGTTGTGTACTGTTATAATTCTTTTCCTTAGAACAGATGGGCTGCAAAATGGCTTATTTTGCATAGGCCAGCTGTGAAGTCTAGTGTACAGGAATTGTAGGTACCCCTTTTATTGCACAACAAATCAAGAAATTTAAGTATGTATCAAAAGGTATTTGCAGTAAGTCAGGCATTTATCAGGATAAAAATATGCATTGTCTATAATATGGGGCAAAACAAGTATAGAAAATATGTGCCCTAAAATTATGACTATTAAAGTATGTTCTGCACACAAATTTATAGCCTTATATATCCTGTAGCTCTAGATCTGAAAGTCATGCTTTTCTTTATTCTGAATTCCAAGTGCCTGGATACTAATTGACACATAAGTCTTTTCCATTGTGTAATACTAAAAAACTGACTCTTATGAACATAATTTAAAGGTACTGTTACAAAAGAAAATTTAATTCCCTCACAGACTCACATATCTTCCTAGTAGAGTCCTTATAACACACACACACACACACATAACACACCCTTATGATGTTACTCAGTGTCTAAGAAATACAGTTTTTATTCCAGCACTTCCTTGCTAAGCAAGCTTGGGAAAGTTATTTAACATCTTGATGTCTCAGTATTTGTTGTTTTCTTATATAAAATAGGGATAACAGTATGTAAATCATAAGGTGTGAAGATAAATGACAGTATGCATATAAATCAGTAGAAACAATCTGACAATAAGCTGACAGTGATCATTAGCAGCTACCAGTGTTACTATTTCTGTGTTCTGAGTAGGTTGAGGTATTGTGTAATGTATTACCTGAACTCCAAATATATTTTCTTGACAGAAAAATAGATGTCAAGTTTTGACAGGTTAGGTGAAATTTGATTATATTATTTCATTGTTAAGTGTCAATTTTATTTTTGCTATCCGGGGGAATTAAATCACCATTTAAGACTTTTTAATATGAAAGTGTTTATTTGAACTAAAACAAACAAATTTAGTGTATCATTTGTTAATAAAGGTTTATAAGTTAATGACAAAGGAGGTCAATTTTAAGGCCTATGTATGACTTACAAATAGTACCTTTAGAGAGGTGGCATGCCTTTCTAAGTAAATATTTTTTTATTTTGCCTTTTCTCCTCCTTTTTATTCACCTCACTCTTTCTACTCTTCTTTTCTTCCTCTTTTCCTTTTTGCATGTCAGTGCTTCTTCCAAGGAAAATTGTGGTTAAGAAGTAGAATAAATTGAGTCCCTAAGGGTCAGGGAGTCCAAGCTCTGAACTAAATGGATCATGTAAGAGTAATGTTCTGGAACTTCTTGATCTAAAGATTAAATAAATGACAGCTTATTTTAAACAGAGGTTTATAAAAACTATATATCCTAAAATATATTCACGTTTTAGATTTTATTATCCATTCTATATCAGTTTTATCTGAGGAAATTGTTTTCTTTAATTAAAAATAGTGAAATCAGATATGTAATAATCAGATACATTTTAGTATGGCGTTTATTATCTGTCGTTATATTTAACCATGATCTTAGGGGCTGAAGCAAATAAAGGAAAAAGATAAAATCCATCTCTTGGGGTCAAAACTAAATTATTTAAGGGGAAATGAAAACTATATTAAACAAAGATTTCTCTACAATATATTGTTAATCAACTGTAAAAATTAGTTCAAGCTAAATTTAAGCCAAGGGGAAATGGGTATGAATCAAAACATTGCTCATACATATATATGACAGATATATAAAATGTAAACTAAATAACATGCAAAGTAAAGTAAAATAATGTTTGCTTAGACATTCCACAATGTAAAGCTAATTCTTATCTAAATGGAGTGTAGAATTCTAGAATGCATTGAAAATCTGATGACTTTTGCAAAAGTAATGAAAATTACTGATACATTTCTGTCACTGCCATCAAAGTACAGACTAGTTTATTAACTTTACTGTTGGAATTAGCAGCGTTAAGTATGTTCCGAATAGTACAGCACGCAATTGGTGGTGACCTTTCTATCTATCCCCATGCCATGCTATTATTGCCTGTCATTTTAATCTTTGCAATTTATTGCCTCGGGTCAGAATATTTTGACTATTTTAATCCTGCAAGAAGTTTCTTACCATCATGCTTAGATTTACTTGGATGTTATTTTTAAATGTTATATAGCATTTCTTTAAATATCTAAGTTAGAATCATTCCAAATTTTAGCCCATAGAAAGATAAAGGGATTTTGCACTAAAATCGATCACCTGTTGTAGTAAGTTAAATTGTTTCTCCCAAAGATATGTTCAGGTTTTAACCCCTAGACATATGAATGTGACTTTATATGGAAAAAAATTATTTGTAATTGTAATTAGGGAAACATCTTATGAAGTCATGCTGGGTTAATATCCAATGATGCATATTTTTTTAAAAGATTTATTTATTTATGCACACAAGAGCTGGGGTACAAACCAGAGTTCAGGGAGGTGAGAGGATTCACCAGAATGGGGAGCAGAACAGGCAGACTGACAGAAACACACTGCCAAGGACAGCAGAGGGCAAGGCAGGAGAGGTCTGCTATGCCATGTGGATCCTCTCCCTGGCTGGCGGCAGGGATCGAACTTGTGCTGCAGTGGCTGTGGTTTGCTTCATAGTGTGTTGCTTAACCCACTGAGCCACCAGGGAGCCCTCCAATGATGCATATTCTTGCAAAAAGAGAAGTCAGAGAAGAAAAGGCAGTCACTCTTGAGGAGAGCTGAGGCAGAGAGGAATGTTCCAAGGACCTTTAGAAAAACTACTGCTGCTGACACTTGTATTTTAATCTTCAGGCATCCCTGTTTATAAGAAAATATAACTCTGTTATTTTAATTTCCTGTGTTTGTGGTAATTTAGTTTGATAGTTCTAAGAAACAAATATATGGAATTTGATCTCTAAATGCACAGAAAGAACCATTCAGCATCAACATCACAGCATATCTGGAAAGAAGATAGCAAATATAAATCCATTTATTTGGAAAAATGGAAATAGATGTTTTCTTAAATATCATAATTTTCTTAAATATCATAAAGGATTATTGAGTCACATAAATTAATGATTTTCAAAACCCTTTGTAATTTACCAAGTTCATAATAACTGTAGATTTCTCTGCAGAGTCCGAAGACACCAGGGAGACCCAACCACATACAGTATATTCTTAAGTAATCTGAAGTGAATTAATGTTTGCTAAGAGATTAAATAGTGACCTCAAACTTGTAATATTTCCGTTTTTGAACTCCTTGATTTTAATGCCTGGAGTTGTTGAACACATTGAATATCAGTATTACTAGAGAGGTTGCTTCATCTGCATTTTTCCTTTACAGCTGTAAACAAAGCATGTGATAGCCCTGAAACCATACCATGGCCTTTCTCCTAAATTATCAGCAATTATCCACTGTAAGGTGTAAGTTGTATACGAACTTTTCAATGAAAAACATTATGCATTTCTTTTGACACAAGCAATGCTGTATTTGTCCTATAAGCTCAAAAGTTACTGAGCAATGAATACAAAACAAAACATAAAACTCAGCTAGAGAACAAAAATGTCACCTTAGACAATATCTCTCTAAACTACTATCTGTTATCAAACAAGTGACAGCTATAAATGTTTCCCGTTTTTATTATCCATGCCTTTCTTATAACTCATAAAAATATATAGATTTTTTCATTATATGTGCTAGGAATGCTAGAAAATGATATTGCTAGCTTATTGAAGAATAATAAAAAAGAAATATACCCTTGTTTAATAGGACTGACAGTGATACAAAAATAATGGAACATATATACAAACATAATTGACTCTAATAAAGTATATCTATAATATGAGCAAGCATGGGCAAAGTTAATATTACTTGTTTTTTTAATAGAACAGGGAGGGGTATATACTAAATGTTTGGGGGTGAGAGGTTTCACCAACGATAAAGTGGGGAGAAAACAGGCAGATTTACTGAAATGCACTGCTGAGGGGAGCAGCAGGCGAGACAGGAGAGGTCTGCTGCACCATGTGGGTCAGCTCCCTGGCTGGCATCTAACTCAGGCCATAACAGTGATAGCATTGAGACTTAACCCATAGACCACCAGGGAGGCCCCTTGTTTGGTTTCTTTTTTTTTTTTTTGGATGTTTGACTTACTGCAAATTGTATGTGTATACTATAGATTCTTAACTTTTAAATATTATATTCAATTTTCGTTTTGGTTTAGATTTTATGTAATTAAATGATTATGCTTAACTATTCTCCATATCTAGCAGGCATTAAGAAAATTAATATTTGAGTTCCAACAGGATGTTATGTTAACTAAGAACAGCAGGTATGATCAGCGCAAGATGTGTCTTGAGTCATTGTCATGATTAAAAAATGTATTAATCTCGGTTGAAAACACTGTACATAATTTGGAAGTAGAGGGTTATACCCTTCAGGTATATCTGGAAAAGAAATTTGATTATATTTAACAAATGTATATTGGCATTTTCATTGTATTCCTTTTAATAAGTTCAGCTTCCCTGTAATTTTGGAGGAAATATAAATTTTCCTAAAATTTAACCAATATATGTAAAAGTTTCTTGGTGCAATATGTGCAATACTAGAAATGTCACAAACACTATTCCCCTCCTAACTGCATGAATACAAATCCTCAAATATAATAAGTAATATTATAATAATGTAATAATGGAGCCTCCCTGGCACAAGGGGTTAAGTTGTAGCTCTATCAAGGTATCACCAGCCACTGCAATGCAAGTTCTATCCCTGGCCAGGGAAGGGACCCACATAGTGCAGCAGACCTCTCCTGTCTCCCCGCTGCTCCCCTTAGCAGTGATTTCAGTAGATCTGTCTGTTCTGCTCCCCACTCTATCTCTGTTGAATCTTATCACTCCCCACACCTCTGTATTATGCCCCAGCTTTTGTATGCATAAATATAAATCTTTATAAAAATATAATAATGCCAATTCTTCATATTCATGTTATTTTTTATGAAATTAAAAAAAGACTTAAGTGAAACTTTTGATTGACTCTTAATTTATGCTTAAGTCATTCATAGTCTTTATATAGAAAAGGAAAAAATAATGTAGATTTTCTGTTGATTTGATTGGAAATGAAGATTTTTAAGAAGAAAATTAAATACCTATGTTGTTATTATAACTTTATAAATACTTCAATATATTAATACAGTATTGATGACAATGAAATTATCCAAGCTGGATAATAGGTAAATAGTTAAATAGAACAAGAGTAAATTTATTACTATAAATTTTTAACTATCTAAAAAGAGCTGACATGTATATATATGTATGTTCACATATTATTTGTACTTTTTATTTTAAAAATTCTCTTGCACTAAATATATGCATATATACATACACATTATACACAAATGCATACATATACATGTGTATGATATATATGGGTATGTATTTTTACTCATATATGGACCCAGTATTATAAATTTTATGCTCCTGAAAATATAGGACTATTTCTTCCCAGTGAATAATGCAATTTTGGTAGGCTGTGTTTTAGGCAAATTTATTTTTAATTATTTCTCATTCGTGTGTAACTCTCACAGTTTATACACTATGTCCATGCACATTTTCCTATGTAGTGCTCATAATATCTCTGTGGTATAGCTATCATTATACTTCATTTACAGAAAAGGAGGCACTACATGAAGATACATAAGGGGCTTTCCAAGGTCACACACAAAGATAGTTTCAAAACTTGCAATTGTCTTTCTTTACTATATATGCCTTTATACTCATGCATCCCATTCTATCACCCTTGTTTTTAAAATAAGCAGAATGTGTCTGAAGAATTCCAAGTGATTACAGATAGCTGTAGATCATGTTAGAAGCAGAGGTAATAGAACCATCAACATTTGAATTATCAGTTTACTTCCAAGCTGCTGCTGGATATTGCTTCCCTGGGCATAATGGCTCCAGTAAAACAAAGTCTGCATTGCTTATGTGTAATGGACATAAAAACGGTCATAAACAGTTCTTTTTTTCTTTTTAGTTATAGTATAATCCCTATATAAGTGTGAACATATAGAATTAAGTCTGATAATGAATACTGTTCTCAAATCAGAAATGATTTATTCTGTTAAAATTGAGGATCTTTCATAAGCTTGTCCATTGTAATAAATGCTAGATATTTAAGGATAAAAGCAATCTGACACATGTCTTACACTACTCATATCCTAATGAACATAAGCAAGTAAGCAAGTACTTATCTAGGTCAGAAAATCCATGCTGTGGTTCAAACAGCATAGAATAGGCATAGAATAGGAGCATATGTTCAAACAGCATAGAATAGGAGCCCAGAGAAGAGGCTCCTTATGCATAAGTGGGCAAAGTCCTCCATGGCTTTCTGAAAGAATTAACCTTTTAGTTGGAACCTAAAGAATGAAGTATCCACACAACATAAACAGGATTGTCACGGAGAAAGGAAACGGATATACAAAAAAAAAAAAAAAAAAAAAGGAAAAGGTATATTGAGACAGAAGAAACAATGTCAATGTGGAAGGNAAACGGAAAAAAAAAAAAAAAAAAAAAAAAAAAGGAAAAGGTATATTGAGACAGAAGAAACAATGTCAATGTGGAAGGCAAAATGCGTAATTCTGAGATTAAAACAGTGCTGAATGACTGGATGATTAGCTGAGGAATCCTGAAGAGCAGTGATGAGAAGTCAGCTTAATTACCGAATTAGTTGGAATATCCCACTTTTCAAAGGTTATTGTGTGCTATTGAGTGACTTTCCTACTAGAGATACTGAAAATTATATTGACTTTGATGAACACACACTTGGGCTATAATGACTCACAAAGAGTCTGTAAGTTAGCATTTTAGACCATCTTTGGCAGTAAAAGTTTTTTATTTTTTTAAGACTATTTATGCATACAAGGGCTAGGGTACTGGCCAAAGCCATTGGAGGTGAGAGGATTCACCAGAGACAGTAGGGAGCAGAATAGGCAGATGGACTAAAATACCCTGCTGAGGGGAGCAGCAGGTGAGGCAGGAGAGGTCTGCTGTGCCATGTGGGGCACTTCCTGGCCGGGGATCAAACTCGTGCTGTTGTGTAGCAGATGCGGCGCTCAACCCACTGTGCCACCAGGGAGGCCCAAGAAATTAAAAGTTACAGTGATCAGAATACCTTGCCAGTAGGAGGCAAACTTTTTCAATAATGAGAAACATGGACTTCTTCTTATGTAAGTTTTTAACCAATTTATTGCTAACAAGTGAAAGAAGAACGGGAGGGTTTTCTCTTACAAAACTTTCACTGCTGGGCCTTCCTGGTGGCCAACTTACAAATTTCTCTTCTGATTTTGCTTTCTTTTATGAAAGGGAATATTTTAAAGATGTTCTCCCATTTTCCCACATTATAAGCGGTGGTGCTATCTGCTAAACTTTTTTTCTTTGGTGATACTGCTGTTTTGGTGTTAAGTAGTAAGTGACTTGAGGTCCATAAGAGCATGCTGAAATTTAGTAATTCCGTCAAGAGTTCCATGTCCTGGATGAGAAGTATGTGTTGATTTTTGACCTCTTTTAACTATCAGGTTATAATCATTTTGTATACTTTGAAAAATTTACTTTGGTCACTCATTCTATCATCTTATCATGTTTAGATAAAAAAGGTAAGTGTGCGGTCACCTGCTGAACTCTTGAACAGTCTGTAGATGTTTAATGTGTTTTATGAAAATCATTTGAATTCCTTATTTGTCCGTCAGTAAGAATTCTTGTTACAGCAGCACTTTAGCCTACACCTTCACTTAGCAATCATACTCAGAAATTTTACCAGCAGCATTGTTCGGTTGATCACTTCCCTGGGCACATTACTTTGCATGCGACTTACCTTCCTACCAGGAAATCTGTTAACTCCACTTTCTCACATGAGCAAACAAACACAAATATTTTAATAATGTATATTAATATTCCACCTAAAATTGCATTGCATAAAATGTAAAATAGGTTCATAGAATCTGTATTAAGCATAGCCTATAACTAATGTTGAACAAATAGAAAAGGCATATGTGAACAATAAATATTTCAATATCACACTGAATTTTATGTTCTTTCTTTGAGTCATTGATTCTATAAATTAGTGTTTTAGTCACATGTATTAAATATATGTTTTTTACACAGCATCTCTAACGAAAAACATTATAGCTTTTAATCGAAAGGTGGATAAGGTTTTTCTGATCTCAAAAGTTTGTTTAAATCTGAAATGCTCTTTATAGGAAATGAACAAATTCCTCTCAAAACAAGTAGTAGACTATTAATCTCACAAGTTATAATTCTAACTGAAAGCATCATACCCTGAGTATATCAAAATGAAAATATCAAAATAGAAGTAATTTAAACATTTTTCTGTTGTAGAGAGAATTATCAAGGAAGGCAAGATTGTGGGAGTGCATTCTTCTTTTGTTAGCACAATTATTGACTAAAATCTTTATAGAGAGAATGCATTTCCCACTTGCCTGAAAGCCTTAAGATCTATGAAAGATACTAAGTTTTAAGGGAACTAGTTAACCAAATATATTTAAGTGCCCTTCAGGGATCTAAACCCAGAACTAATTTCAGTATTGTAAAAGCAACAGAACTGAATTGAAGCAACAGAACTGGATTGTGCTAGTTTATTTCACTCTGATGATAAATAAAAAGGCCCTTCCAGTGTTCAGCAGATGGGCATCACTGAACGTTTGTCTCACTAACATTGACTTCCAAGTCAAGTATAAGAGACTTGTGCTGACTCTGCGTTCTCTCTGCTATCCATTTCCCATTGTCTCCCTTTGTAATTTGAAGTGAATTGCGCTAGACTTCTACAGTGATAAGAGATTTTCAAATGACATTCATAGATCTTTTGTAAATGTCAGTGTTAAAGAGTAATCTCAAATTTGCCTCAAAGTGATATGACAGGCAGCCGTATTAATGGATAGTTTCACATTCTTGGAAAAAAGTCTTTACTAACTGAAACATAATTGAAATTACTTTTTCATATTACCCATGGCATATAGAAGCATTGTGTCATCAAACATGTACCCTTTTTAGGGAATAATTATACCTTGTATGTGTTCGTGCTAGGGATCTATCACACGATGTTCAGTTTTTCATAATGAATATAGAAATTAGCATCCCCATTAGTTTATCATCACTTTATTTAAAATTTTCTTGAATACATTTTCAATTCTAGATCTCTATTTCATTGGCCTTGAAAGCAAGGCTTGAGGAAACAACATAAGTCCAGATTAAGAAGCTGAGCATCGCAGCATCTGCGTGACCTCCTGTGTACCCCTTCTGCGCACGAGTAAGTGGAGGGGTGCTTACTGTCCTGACTAACACCCTGCTGCTAAACCACAGTTTATTTATCTTGTTTTGGAAGTTTCCCTAGCTGCAATTATACTCTGTATTCTTATTTTTTTTTTTTAATTTTGGTCCAATATTCATGAGATTTATCTGATGTTGCCTGTAGCTATACTTTATTCATTATAATTTCTGAATATTTTTACAATGATGTAATATGATCATAATTTTAAAAAATACTTTCTCCTACTGAAGGCTAGTTTTACAAGTATGACACTGTTATGAACGATGCAAGTAAGAACTTATTTACATTGTCTTTTAGGAAACACATACACAAAGCCCAGATACCTTCTAATATGTTCACAGGATTGTCAGTAGTGGATCATAAAGTAGATGACTATTGAACTTTATTGCATATTTAGAAACAACCTTTTGTATCTTATTGTTCCAATTCATCTGCACAGGTCGGTATATGAGTGTGACTTGTTTCAAATCCTGTGTTGTTTAGCCTGTCTCAGTGCTGATTCCTTAAATTTAGTAACGGTATTCATCAGTTTACAATGGATGGAGTTTGAGAAATTTATATGACCATTTCACATACGCATTGGGTTTGTTTTGGTTGTTCTTCCTTTTGTCTATCAATTGTATTTTAAGGATTCTCCTGAAATTGTGAGCAAGACTTCAGCATATATCTGATTATATGTGGAAAACATGTAGACTATCATTTTCTTTTTAAAAAAATATTTATTTATATGTGCCTGAAATAATTGGGGTATAGGCCAGGGGTGGGAGTGAGAGGTTTTACCATAGAGAGAGTGAGGAACAGAACAGGCAGACCTATGGAAATACACTGCCGAGGGTAGCTGTGAGTGAGACAGGAGAGGTCTGCTGCTCCATATGGTTTAGCTCCCTGACTGGGCATGGAACTCAGGCCATAGCAGTGATAGTATGATAGCACTGAGACGTAACCCCTCGGCCACCAAGGAGACCCTAGAATATCATTTTCTTAAAAGAATAAAGTTGCAGAACAATTCACCAAGCAAAAACCTCAGTCACAGTTCCCTAATTGAATCTTACAAAATTCCATGTTTTAGATGTTTTAGGAAAATATATAAATAAATTGAAAAGCAAATTTGAATAGCAAAGCCCCTCAAATATTCTTTAAATTTTGAATCACTAGTATTTAACTTATTTCCCAACAATCTGGAAAAATAGACATAGCACAATTTAGCTTTCTTATAAATGTCATAGAAATTATTTTGGGTGAATAAATATACAAATTATTAATTTATATCAGTAGAAATATTTAAAATATTTAAACTTAAGTGTTATAATAAATGATTTATGTTTTAGTTTCAAAGCACCACCTTTACCAATCATATTACCAACTACATAGTCTGTGTTATTAACGTGGTGATGGTGAGATTCACCGTAGGCCCAGTCACTGACAAAGACTGTAACCGCAGAGATTGACAAGTGGAGCGCTTCTGCATCACTACTCCATATTAGAGAGTTATTTCCATAACTACTAAATGCTTGTATCATTTTTACATACCATTGTTTTGATAGCTATTTAATACCAAAATTAAAACATATTCTCACTAAATATTTATTCCCTGTTGTCTCTTACAGAACTCCATCGTATAAGCCTTTAATCTAGTGATTATACAAGGCTTAGTAAAGTACAAGCTGCAGTAGAGCAGTTTATTGCACATTTATTTTTATCACAAATTTGATTCAGAGTTAAAGACACATAAAATATGGCTAGGCAATTTTCTCAAGGTCTTGAAGGACAGAGTTTTTGGTTTAACAATTTACCAGAAACACATTTGTGTAATTTAGCAGCACTATATTTCTATATCCTGAGATATATCGTATTAATTACAAATGAATTATTTCAGTCAAACTACTTTCCTTACCAGCAAAAGTACACAGTGAAACATTATTATGCTATATATTGAATAAACAGTGTGGCTAGCTGAAAAACACTGCCGACTTAATGCTGATGTTGAAGGGTGACATGATTGTGTAATGTCATCATTATACAGACCATTCTCTTAGTGTAAATTAACTTGCCATTGGTATTTATCCATTAGGGGTGTGTGGAATGGGCCTTGGGAAGTCTGTGCACATACTGTGAATTTAAATCTTATCCATCCTTAAATACTCGTTGATACAGTAATCATTGATAATGTCTTAGTTGAGAATTCTAACATTTAAATCAAAGCAATGAAAAGAATGACAAAATAACATTGGTTTACAACACTGTATATGATTTAGAATTAAAGGATTATGTAATTATACCACATCCTCCACCATAATCTATTGTGTCACCTAAGTAACATGCTCTACCCCTTTCCCTCCTCCTTTGGTGGCCTTAATTTTGCAGTCAGATTTCCAGCATCTACTAAAGCAAGACCAACCTCATACTTCTGTAAATACAAAAACATTTTCACATCCATTAGAACTATTCCAGCCTATCAAGTTTATCCTGGTGACATACTTAGTAATTCTTCTGTCTTCTCTCTCTAACACTCATTGGATAAGGTAGTTTCCCACTAATGTAAGAAATAGGGAGACAATAGTTTTAACTATGCTAACATTAAAAAAACCTCTGGAAAACCAACAAATATTTTAAAAGATCATTAAGTTGATTTCACTTTGCTTTTTCCTAATCTATTTTAGAAATTAAAGACTTGAGCTTGTTGCTTATAACGAAATACGTTGTACCACTTATTTTCACCCATCATTTCCATAAGTAGTTTCAACTTAAAATACCCTTACTTGACATTTAAAAATTTGAAGCACTCCAGAGTCTGCCAGATCTAGAACACTAATTTTGCCCGTGGTCCCTTTTTAATCCCTAAAAGCTCCATAATTGTACATAAATCCGCCAGACGTGGAACCTGTCAGCAAAAGAAAAAGGAAGTCTCTTTCCCTCCCTTTTCTTTAAAACTGAGTCTGTGAGTGATGATGTTCTCTTGGCCTTGGAAGATAATGAGAATTATTTTACTTGTACCATTTTTCTTTCTATATTATGAAACCAGTGTTGTGTTTTGCCTTAAATATAAAGCACTTTTTCATATAAACCATTAGTGATAAAATTATTTCACACTTGTGCTAGCAAAAGTTTTGAAGAGTAACTTATTTATGTAAGGTAGTTTAATTTTATATTGTATATCATCAAAGTGCATCCTTTCTCATTTTATTATCTCCATATATTCCCAGAAATATTTAATCGATACATACACATACCACAATTCAACATGATAGGTATCAGATGTTTCCATTTATTATTAGCATTTTTTCCTTTAGCACTTTAGTGTGTGTGTGTTGTTTTATTCTTTTCTCATTGCCTACTCTCTTCTCATTATAAATCTTTTCAAGCCCTTCAGGAAGACGGATGAAGTGTTAGGCTCAGGCAAAACACACAAAAAATCCCTCTTGGGAACTTGATGTACATGTACTTACAGTTATGTTAAATGCGAATGAAGGATATTTTAAAAAATTGTATATAATAATAGGAGAAAAGTGAAAAGCAAATGGGAGAGAGGTAAAATGGATTATAGTGGAGAATTTTCTGTAAAGATTTTTTTGTTTATGCATATGAGAGGTATGGGGCATAGACCAGAGCTGTGGGCAGTGAGAGATGTCACCAGATACAGAGTAGGGAGCAGAGTGGATGGACGGACTGAAACCCACTGCTGAGGGGAGCAGCGGGAGGCAGGAGAGGTCTGCTGCGCCATATGTGTCGCTCCCTGGCCGGGGATCGAACTAGGGTTGAAGTGGCTGCAGATGCTTCATAGTGTTGCGCCTTACCCTCTTGTGCCACCGGGGAGGCCCCTGTAGTGGGGTAAAGCTGTCTTCAGGGAGAGAAACAAATCACTCATGACAAAAACAAGATGCTCTGTAATTAAATGTTAGCTTTGCGATAATGATAGGTTTCTCCAACAGAAAGGTCATTTCTGGATATTCCTCTAAACTTGGGCAATACCCCTAATCTTCACTCTTCTTGGTAAAAGAAAATTAAGGTAATATTCTCTCTCGCATGCACGTGTGAGTGCTCTCTCTCTCTGTCCTCCCTCTCTCCTTCCTTCTTTCCCTCCTTCCCTCCCTTATTCTCCATCTCCCACACCCTTATTGAGGTATCATTGGGTTATTACACTGTATATAACTTGGGGGAATAGGTTCGCAACTGTTAGATGGGTGTCACCATGTCATCCATCATCCAAGCACCCATAGTCCTTTACCGTAGGCCATTGTTCTTTTCAAGCCTGCAGGGCCTTACTTGTCCTTAAAACAAAAAAATCCACATGCACTTTGACACTTCTTGAAGGACCTTTGCTGAATATTTCGTGTAGGCCTATCTGTTTACATCATATAGACTGAAGATGAGAGATCTTTTGAAATACCTTTATTATATGTGTACTTCTGTTTTTACAGCCCTTTATATGGTATTTTTAATATAAAGTTGGTGCCACGTTTTATGTTTTAATTTTTTTCCAATAATAGTATTTTTTGATTAGGTTTCCTAACTCAGAATTTGATATATATTCCCTGTTAATTTTATATTTATTGTTATATTCCATATACTTCAACATATAGTATGAGAAATGAGTGTATTCTTCTTTTTCCCTAGACAACAAAACATTTACTAAATAATTCATTCCATTAGTGAGAGAGTTTGTGTTATTTACTTCTGCATTTTCAGTACCTTGGATATGGTTGACATATAATAAATGCACACAAATATTTGCTGAATAAATATTTAATATTTAGGAGAATAAAGAAAAGTTATTTGGAAAATCCTGTTCTAAATCCTGTTTTTTATAGTCATCAGAGATTTTCAGTATTTGTAGTATAGTCTCTTGCTGATCCAACTCCCATCTAAATACAGGACCATGAAAGACAGATTTGACTACATATAATAAAACACTTCTCTATTATGAAAGATAAGTGACAGACTGAAAAATATTCATTGCAAGAAAAGAGATGGCATTAATGACAAAAAAAATTCTACTACAATACTGTAAGAAAAAGGCTTATAAACCAATTAAAATAGGCAAGGGGCATAAATAAATATACAAGAGAATAAATACAGATGGCTAATTAATATTTGAATAAACTTTAAAACTCAGGTGTAAATCAGAAAATACTAATTAAAACAGATTTTTTTCATCATCATTTAGCAAAAAATAAAATATAAATAATAGCTCATTTTCAGGTATATGCAGTTACTGGCATTCTTACAGTCCTCTAGGAAAAGCATGAGTTAACAGTCTTTTTGGAGCATATTATAACACTATCAACATTTTGAAAAATTTTGTTAAAGCCTGTTGCTCTGAGGTACATTATGGACTTCCTCAGTCTGTAGGTGGCTGTGGTCTGAAATTGAAATGTTGTGTGTCCCTAAAATTCATACATTGAAATCTAACCCTTAATGGTAGTATTGGGAGATGGGCTTTTGGGTAGTGCTATTAAGTCACAAAGAATGTACTCTCACGAACAGGAATCTGTATCCTTATAAAGATGTCCCAGAGATCTCTTGCCTCTTATCCCATATGAGGATATAGTGAAAAGTATGCAGCTCCAAGAGGATCCTCACTTAATCATATGGGGACCTTGATCTTGGACTTCCAGGGTGTTTTTGTTGTTTTTTATAAAGATTTATTAACTTATGCATACAAGAACTGGGGTAAAGGCCAGGGATGCAGGGGGAGGAGTGAGAGGATATACCAGAGACAGAATGGAGGGCAGAACAGGCGGACAGACAAAAATACACTGCTGAGAGGAGCAACGGGGAGACAGAGGAGGTCTGCTGCACCATATGGGTCCCCTCCCTGGCTGGGATCGAACTCATGCTGCAGTGGTGGTGGATAGCTTCATAGTGTTGTGACTTAACCTCTAGTACCAACAGGGAGACCCTGATTTTGGGCACCTAATGTCCAAAACTATAAGGAATAAATGTGAATTCTTTATTAAAAAAAGAAAAATATATAGCAGACTACAAATATCAAACAGAGCATTTCATCCCTATTTTTTTTACATTTAACCTTATCCTCAGAGTAGATGTGTTCCAACCTTTGTAAGAATATTTTATCAATATTGTCTTTTAAGTAAAAATTTTAGATATGTCACATGTATTTATATGCATATATAATGTATGTGTTCCATGTAGACATATAAAGTTTGATGTAGTTTTCTTTAAGATAATATCTAGATGTCATTAGAGTATACACAAATATCAGGGTGCTCCAAAAACACAATAATTTCTAAACCAAGTTCAAGATGTGAAATGTAGTAGTTAAATAAAACCATATAATGGAACTTTATAGAGAATATAGTTCTTCGTCTATGTAGACTGATATATTCAGTCCTAGAGGATATTTTCACAAATTCTTATTAATGTGAGAAAATACAAAAATTTAATATGTCTAAGCCATTTTTTCACTTTTCAGTTACTTGAAAACACACAGTTTTGAAAGCATATGGAACCTGAGTAAAATACTGAGAAAGCCAACATCATTGAAGGTGTTAAGTATGGGCTCCCTGGAACAGTGCTGGAAATGGGGTATATTCTCTATACTTAAAAATGCAAACAACAGGGACCTCCCTGGTGCCACAGGGGGTTGAGCTCTGCACTGTGAAGTGTCCTCAGCACAGCCACAGTGGAGTGAGTTCAATCCCTGTCCAGGAAAGGGACACACATGGTGCAGCAAACCTCCTGCCTCCCCGCTGCTCCCCTCAGCAGTGTGTTTCAGTCAGTCTGACTGTTCTGCCCCCAGCTGTCTCCGGTGCCCTCTCACCATCCATGATAATGGCCTGTAGGCCAACACTTCTATGCATAAATAGATAAATCTTTAAAAAAACAAAAACAAAATGCAAACAACAGTCTAAAACATTACCTCAATTAAAAAAGTAGATAAAGAATAATAGAGATTTATCTTCCTTCATTCAAAAAAAATTGGCTTCATTTATAGCAAGTTTGCATTGTTATCATATATGTCTTCATTCTTTATCCACTTTGGAAACCCTTTCCCCCGCCAGCTAAAGCACCACTCCCAGTCATGTCAGATGTCACATGTACCGTCGCCTGCCCTCTGTTTAGATTAGCCTCTCTTTCTTGTGTTTGTTTTGCTCATATTACTATTGCTATCCAATTCCCAAAACTCCCCACCTTGGTGAACAGAATCTCATTTCTTCCCATAAAAAACAAATGTGTCCTCAGAGGTGTGCCATGGTTTATCTAAACCCGTAATAGCAATCCTGTTCTGTTTTGAATGATATTGTGCCCCCTGGTTTCTATATACACATGGCAGCTGTATCACCAGATTCTTGCCAGAGAAATTCTAGGGACATAGAATCTGTTGACAGTTCCTAGAAAAGCTCTTTCATTGGTAAAAAAGAAGACCTATATAAAAAAATGAAGTTTTTCCCTTCACCCTTTCATTTCTGCTTTAAGTAAATGTCTGGTACCTAAAGCTACAACAATTCTTTTGTGACTAGGAGACAATAAATCTAAGCATTAAATGCTACTGTACTGCTAATGGGAAAATTCTGGGCTGTTTTGGTGAATCAAAGTCTAAAACCATCTCTCTCTAGACTTCATGCTATGTATTAAAATGTACATACTGTTTGCTAAGATTACTTTCCAGTATAGATGACAAATGTTTCTTAATGTTTTACTGTTACTTGCCTTCTGCATTATCTAATACTCACAAACACTATTTTATATATAAATAAAGGTAGGCCATCACTTTCAAATTAACAAATTTGAAGCTGCATAGATGAGGCAAATCTTCCTTGACTTAGCAGAGCTCCTTTGTTTTATTTAATCAAGGATGACTATGAATACGATCTCTGTGTATAGTTGCCAATCAGGGTGTAGGGAGGAGAGCACAAAGGCCTTTATGGAGGACTGTGGGTGCTCTGGAAAACTATGGTAGCCACATCTGAGGGGAGAAATCCTATGTGTGAAAAAATAAACAAGGGTGTAAAATAATAATACATCATTAATAAAACGAAAAAAAAGTTTTGTTTTTATCTTAAAATTTTAGAAAGAAATCATTACTGAATTTTTTTTTGAAAAAAGATTTGTTTATATGTACGAAAACTGGGGTGTAGGCCAGAGGTCCCTGGGAGTGAGAGGATTCACTAGGGACAGAGTGGGGAGCAGAATAGGCAGACTGACTGAAGTACACTGCTGAGGGGAGCAGCGGCAAGACAGCTGCTGCGCCCTGTGGGTCACCCCCATCCCTATCACGGATCAAACTCTGTGCAGCAGTGGCTAGGGATGCTTCATAGTGCTGCGCCTTAGCCCCTTGAGTCACCATTGAGGCCCCAAAAATGATCAATGAATTCTATCAGTGGAAATAGATTATTGGTTTAATCCTAATTCTGCAATAAATTACCTAGGTGATCCTTTGCCAGTCTAAATAGCTGGTTTTACCCTTTATTGTTAGAAACTGAGTGAAGTTGGTTAGCTGATAGTTTTCTTTTAGTTTTAAGTGTTCTTATTTTTATACATGACATTCTGCTTTTAGCTTCTCTCTTCACACCAAAAGTTGTCTTTTCAGAAGAAATTCTGTAAATAGGAAAGTGGAAATAGGATTTGTTGCATCTGACACATCATTTTATTAACTTCACAGATGTTTCAACATCTTTATCACAATGACTCAGGTAATTTGCAAAATGCAAATTCAGAAATAACAGACATATTCTAATTAAAATGTTTTGTGATTCCTTTTTACTTTTATTGGAATACACTTTGCAGGCACACAATAGATTTAGATTATTTTCTAGGATACACTTCATTGAATTTATTTAAAACATAATAAAGCTAAAAAGGTTTTTGAGCTCTTAGTCAACCCATCTGCTCTTTTGACTAAATTGAGTCTTAATAAGGAGATTGGTATCGTAGTTCACTGGAATAAAGTTCTTTGAGCACGTCTGGTAATTTCTCTAATTATTTTGATAATTTCATAGTTTCCAGATATCTGTTTATCACTTAAATTCAATAAAATGAATTACCATTATCTTTAGACTCTGGCGTTTAATAGGTTTTGAATAATACCATGGTTTATGTTATATATTCCCTGATCTAGTCCTTTCTTTCCCCCCTTTCACAAATTTATTTATTCTAAGCTTTTAGGGTAGATTTGTACTAATTAGTCATTGTGAGATGGGAAATTATTTTTAAATATTATTATTAATTTACTGGTAGTAATTTTCATCATTGTGTATTAAAAATGTGGGATCTCTGTCTCAGGGATCACTGAAGCCCCCACGCAGATACCCATAGTCCTCACTGTATTTTTCATGTAGGGTTTATTTATGTATTTTTCATTTGGGTAATACTGAGACCTGCTTTTTCAGCAATGTTTAGAAGATTGCTGGAATGTTTAGACAATAACAGAAATTTCAGATTTCAGTAATTGCTAGGAATATACATTTAACGTATACTAAAAAAGATTATTTTCTGAATCGAAAGAGACATTTACTTTCTGCCTGTTTTTCATTTCCTGCACAGATTTTCTCGAATGTACCACTTCATTATGTGTAAGCAGTTAATTATTAGTACAGCTCTTAGTTGAAAGTGTAGTCTGAAAATAGTTACAAATTGGGCCTTAGATTATTGTATGTTTGTTGTGTTCTTTTGAATTATATTAACGTGATCTTACAAATTTCACATTTTCCAATTTATATGAATAATATCATATTTAGAAGTTTCATAAATGCAAAAATAAGTTCAAAAGTATTTACAAAATTCTCTAATGCTAATTAAGCATATATAATAGTTGAATCAATACAAATGATAAATTAAGAATTTATAATATATGTAAACTTTCAGTTCTCATTTCATTATTAGAAATTCTCCACTCATTTGTTTATATAGTATAATTCTGGTTTGCTGAGTAACATTTACTCTTAGTACAATTAAATTAATTGGAAAATTAATTAATTTGAGAAACACAAAATCTAGTATAATTACTAACATATACAAATACACAAAGTGTTTATGAAGCTGTAAGTAAATATTAGGTCTCTCTGATAATTTAAAATGAAAACATAAAGTAATAAATACAAACAAGATGATCACCATTTATTTCAAATATTTAATCTTTGAATATGCAACACGAGTTAAATGAGGTTGACATATTTCTGCGTGGGTTTATGTGTATATATGAAAAATGCATAGTTTTGTACCTGGTACACATTGTATATGTGTGTATATAAATTTAAGAATGAAATATCTACATAGTGTATATATATGTGTGTGTGTGTGTGTGTGTTTATGTACCTGTGTGTATTAATGTAGATACTTGGAAAAAGATGCAGTTTCTCTTTAAAAATCATATAGACAACAAAAAATTGTCAGTTTTTGTAATGTTTTTCTTTTTTTGAAGGTATAGACAAACACACATTCTTAAGAGGATTTAGTTTATATCAGTGATTCAATGAATGTGTTTTTGATAATAGAGTGAAATTTATTGCAGCATAAAAATTAATATATATTTACCAGTCACTAGTTAATGGGGCTGTAAATCTAATAGTTGTTGTGATTGTTTTACATCTTGTTAAACCATTAATAAGTATTCATAAAACATAGTTGGAAGTTAAGCTTTTTGTTTATAGAGGCTGTCATTCTGAAAACAATAAAGAGTATGTTCATTAAATGCACTAAATAAATAAGCAATTTTTCAGAAACAAATTAGTAAATTATAATTATTAGATAAAACACAGTAAAATTACCATTCAAGAATATCAAATGCATCATTTCATACATTTGGTAGCATATTAATTATCATAGTCAGACTTGGTTATTAATTGACTTTATTTTAGAGTTTACAAATGAGCTACTGTAGTTCTCAGAGTAGAAGGGCAGGGCATTGATCTCAAAATGAATATTTTCTTTGGCATCAGTGAGGGTATTTTTGGTATAAATGGAAAAGCCCAAACTCAAAGTAGAAATTATCCCCCTTGCATAAAACCAGTCCAAGAGGAGAGGTTTGCTGACCCCCTGTCTCAGCGATGTTACACACACCTTTATTCTCCCACTGCGATTCTGTGTTCCCCTTTGGTGTTAGCTTCATTTTCATGTCAGCTGAAGCGATCACCTCTAGAAGCGATTCATCTCTTCACAGTGAGGTAACTTAGGATCTTTCTAATATACAAACTTCATATTGTATTGGATGGATTTGACCATGTCTCTCCCTGAAGATACCACTGGCAATGGAAATGGGGCATCTGGGGTAGACTCAGATCCATCATCTAGACTGAAATGATCTTTGAGAATTCAACATTACTATTCTGCATAATTCATCTTTAAAAATTTTGATATGGATAACATATGCTGACCATCAATTCATTTTGACATTTTAAAATTTTTATTCCTTGGAGACTGGAAAATAAGAATAAATGGACAAATCATAACTTCTGGTTTCCTAAAATAAACATAGTATACAGTTTTTTTCCCCTGAAGACTACAAATCAAAGGAAAGGGTTCAAAGCCTACTATTTGAGCCAAAATGATGAGTATTGGATACTAAAGAGACTGTAGATAAACTGAATGACATAGTAGTGTATGTGAGGCATTTCTAGACATTATTTTCTATCATACACTGATTTTGAAAAAAAAATCATCCATACACATGTATGGCAAAGTAGGAAGTAATCTAATCTTATAGAACTGACATAACTTTTAATATGTCTGTCATATTTACAGTGGTCACAATTTAGGGTTTTTTCCTTTGAATTTTTGTCCAGAGTGATCTGCAAAACCCTGGATCCATTTAAAACTACATTTCATGGGGTTAGATCTTGGTTTAATTCTGTAAGTTTTCATTGAAAAACTTTAGAAAAGCCTTAGCCTTAGGTAATTCATTCTTAAATGTTTTTGAAAACACTATCTTCTACATTTTTCCAAAAAACCCAGTTGCTTTGAATGCTTTTCTAACTCTGAAGGAAAAATACACTTTTCTTTTATATTAGCTAAGAATCATATGGTAGGTATATGAATCTTTTTACTTTGCTGGTCAGAAGATTTAAGGTGGAATCATAATTCTTGGAAAGAAAATTCAACCTTCTGAAATTTGGTTAATTCATGTTTGTGTCAACCTTAGCATTCTACTGATTTAAATTCTCTGTGATTCAGTTATTTTAAAAGTGTTCTTTGATTTTGTAAAATTTCTACAAAATGATTTACATCTTAGTATAAAAAGTAAGAGACAAGATGCATTAACAGTCATCCATGAGAAGTTATTTTATTTGGGGAATTATGTAGATAATTTGATTACTTCGGAGGTGGTATGTCAATAAAGTAGTAGCTACACAAATCTTTGCTATTATTATCAGTGGCAACTCTTCCAGAACCTGTGCTGATCTAACCTGTAGCTCTCTTTATTTGACCTATAAATATAATCACAAAACTTACAGTTTTATCTGAATTTTAGTTGATATGATACTTGAAGTTAATTATTTTTAGAGTCACAAACATAAGACTTCATATTAGTTAAAACCAAAATTAGAATTTCTAGTTGCCAAAGGTGATTCATTATATAATACATAAATTTATGGATGGGATTTTATAAGGTACACTGGGTTATGAAAGAACTTGTCAATTTGTTCATTGTATAATTAATACAAACTAAGTGAACACTCCTAAGGAATATCTACATCAAGTACAGTTTTACTCTAATCCTTGATTAAGATTCATCATAATCCATCTCTGTCTAAATAATATTTTGATATAATTATGAGGTGAGGACTGAATATTAACAGTAATATGTAATGTCAACAACATAAGTTTTTAACAAATGGATCTGACACAAAAGTTTATTTTAATAGTTTTTTTTTCTTGTCAAGAATGTATTTTTCATAGCACTGAATCTGCTAGTGGTGGATAGTGATTCTGAGTAAATCATAAGCATTTTGATAAGAAACTGAGACAGAAATGATGTATAGCCTCCTTGAAATATCACAGGCAACAAATATAATGTGGAGAAAGAATGGTATAAATAACCAACAGATCAAAGATATATGTGAATTAAAAACCATCAACTTATTTAAACTATTATCATTTAAGCAAAAAGCAAAGTTAGTGGAAGACAAAGAAATAGGTGAAAACTTTATTAGAATGTCTGAAAGATTTCTACACATTACATGAAGTCTTAGTGGTCCACATTCCTGTGAATGTAGCCCTGAATTCTAAATAAACTAATCAAGCTTCAATTTGATTATGTACACTAAAGAGCTTTGTCCCTTTGTGGAGGTAACCAAAGTTCCCGGAACTTATACCTGTAATATCATGTTAGTTTCCTTTAATCCTCACACAGGTGTTGTAAAGATAAAATATTAAAGAGCTCAGTGAACCAAAGCTTTATACCTCAGTTTTGTTCGTTAGGCTGATGCTAAGGAAACCAATCAAGACAGAGAGCAGTGTATCGCTTCTACAAACAATAAAGTGTGACCATTGATAGGTGAAAACAGCACTTCTCTCCTTTGCTCTTGTTTTAGAAACTTTGTTTTGTACTAATTATATATGTAATACTTATTATGTCTCCAGAGTAATATCTTAATATGCATATGGTAGTAGTTATTAAAAAATTAGAGCTCCTTGAATTACTGTACTATTTAATATCTGTGGCTGTACTATCTAATATTCATGGCTGTGAGTAAGTAAATATATAAAAATGTATTTAGTATATGTATTTTTACATATACACAAAATCTTAACTCTTTTTTTTTAAAAAATATTTATTTGAGTATACAAGAATGAGGTACAGGCCAGCGTCATGAGAGGTGAGAAGATTCACCAGAGACAGAGTGGGGAGCAGAACAGACCAAAATATAGGCAGACAGACCAAAATAAACTGCTGAAGGGAGCAGCGGACGAGGCAGGAGAGGTCCTCTGCGCCATGTGGGTCCCCTCCCTGTTGGGCACTGAGCTGCTGTGAGGTGGATGCTTCACAATTTTGTGCTCAACCTGCTGAGCCACCAGGGAGGCCCTAGATAACTCTTTAAGAAATGTAAGGAAGAGGGGCCTTCCTGATGGGGCAGACGTTAAGGTGCAGCACTATGAAGCATCTGCAGCCATGAAGCAGGAGTTCGATCCCCCACCAGGGAGGTGACCCATAGGGCACAGCAGACATCTCCTTTCTGCCTCCCTGCTCCCCTCAGCAGTGCATTTTAACCTGCCTGTTTTGTTCTCCACTCTGCCTCTGGTGAATCCTCTCACCTCTCCACACACTTCTGGCCTCTGGCCTGTACCCCAGTTCTTGTATGCATAAATAATTAAATCTTTAAAAAAAGACATGTAAGGAGGAAACAAATGAGGAACAAGAACATTGGTATGTTGGTGCCATCTATCTACCATTAATTAATAAGGGAAATAGAAAACTTTATATGTATTCAATCCATTAAGAGAAGGAATGATTAGCAGAGTTTACACATCATTATGCCCTGCACTGTTCCCCTAAGTCGCAGTGAGGACCCAAATCATACAATAGGAAGAGTGAGAGTGAAAAAGAGATTGATTTTGTATATAATTGAGTAAATTTATAGTTTTATATCTATTGAAATTTTGTTCACTTTTCCAGTGTAAAAAATCATCTATATATGTTGGGTTTTGTTATATACTATCCTTGCCCCAAAGACAATGTAGCATAAAAATGTGATGATATAATATACAATGGTAGGGTTATAATCTGCCCAGGTATGCTAATAATTAAATAAATATCATGTATTTATTTAGGTTAAGTAATTGAATACATTTTAAATATGATAAGCTGCATTAAGTGTAATACCAATTAATAGTAAATGTGAGTTTTTCATAATTGGGGTAAGAAAATTCCTTTCCCCCCAAATTATCACAATTAACATTTACTAAATGCCAATCATTATCCTAAGTATTATAGAATATAACTCAGTTCTTTCAGTAATCAAATAAGGTAAATTCTAATATTGCACTATACCCTTATATAAGTTTCAGATGCAGAATTTGTATATACTACATTCATACCATACCTTCACCATACCATAAGGTGTGTAACCAAGAAAAAGTTACTTCAACTCCTAGGAGTTTGACTTATGATTCCAAATATGCAAGCTAGCTAATCTGTAAGATCACTTTTTAAAAAAACATTTATTTCTGCGTACAAGAGCTGGAGTACAGGTCAGAAGTGCAGGAGGTGAGAGGATTCACCAGAAAGAGAGTAGGGAGCAGAACAGGCAGATCGACTGAAACACCGCTGAGGGGAGCAGCGTGTCAGGCTGCTGTGCCCTGTGGGTCCCCTCCCTGGCTGGGATCGAACTTGTGTTGCTATGTTGTGGATACATCACAGAGTGGCATTCAACCCACTGTGCCATCAGTTTTCTTGCTATGTCTTGGAATTAATAGATTCCCAATTTTACCGACATATACTATTTTTGAAGTTTAAAATAATAAACTAAGAAAGATATAATAAACATCTATAGAAAAAAGATGAGATAGAAAAATAATATTTAAAATGTGTGTATATAAATCTAGGTTGCAAAATAGAAAAGAAACATTTTTGTTTTATATTAAAGTTATTTATAAGCCATTTAAGTAATGCAGTGGAGATGCCATTCAATTTTATTTCATTGCTTAATCCAAAGGAGGCTGCAGCCTGTTGGCAACTGCTGCATTAGCATTTTGCAGGCACACATATATGTTTCAGCTCCTTTTTAAGTCCTGTCTTCTCAGTGCTAAATACTCAGTGATCATAAAGTCATGGTGTTGCCACCAAGCTAAAGTAATAAAGTCATGTCAGTTTACAACCTTTGGAAATGCATTTCTAAATTAAATGGAAAAAATATGCTAATGCAATATTAAGGATGCAACTTTAAAAACAGAAAAGTCAAGACCTACAGAAGTTATGGTTTTCATTATCATCATTAACATGACTGCATCCCATATTCCTGTATATAATAATTTTTTTCCACCTGATTTGTAATCCAAAGAATTGCATGAATACAACTTCATTTAGCTTCATTAGATAAATTTTAGCTTGGATTTCATGAATTTTGCATTTTATATTTGCATCCTTTTACTTACGATGTTTTTCATAAATATCTGTGCCAACACCAGTTATTATACCAATAATAAACATGCAACATAGTATACTACACATTTGTAACATTTAGATAGAATTCCGTCAAAATTTGTGTGTATACAAGGAAATATATTTCCATAGTAAAAGAGTATCAGTTGTCTGACTTGGTTTTGTTAATTTTTATATTCATTTCTTATATCTGTTGTCTCTTGAACACTCTTTCTGATCATTTAGCTCCTCCTTTTTCTTTATTATTTTTTATTAATCACCTTTCCCCATCAAAACTAACCTGCTCTAAGTCCACATTCTTTGTGATTTGTTCGGTGAGGCGTTTCTCTGTCTGTTGAACTAGTAATAGACCATCAAATGAAAATGTCTGATAAGCCTCATGCCAGTTGTTCATGCAAATATTCTTGTAGGGTAAATTTGACTGTAAAAAGTCATAGCTACAAGATGCTTCTTTTTGCTTAATAAGTTCATTTAACTGAATGAGTCTTTTCTGTGTCATCCAAATATATATTGTATCTTTTGATATGAGAAAAGGGTGCTTGATGTTTTGTATTCAACAATGGGCAAATGAAATAAACTGTGACCCTAGGTCAGAAAACCTTCATTTCTGGCTTTTTAGCCCTAGCTTCTGGGATGTGTGGTGTAGTGACTTGCATCTGAGGAGGTGTGGTCCTTCCCCTTTGCATCATATACAGTGTTTAAGCCAGTTGCTTAATAAAAAATATTGTGTATTTTTAGTATTTCTCAGCTTGGCAGACCAGTTTCTGAACCAAGGGATCTTGTGCAAAGAGTAAAAAGAGAAACCGAGATCAGCTAGAAGGCCAATAGGAGCACATCGTGAAGTCACCTTTTTAGGTTACATTAAAAAAAAAAAAAAAAAGGAAAACATTCTAGACATATGGAGGGATTATGATAATTTCACTAAATTATGTGTCCTTAGACACCTAAAAGCAATATAGAAATTTACCACCAACTTCTCTTACCATCTGATTGTGTGGCAGTAATTTTTTTGTGTGTTATTTGTTGGCTTTTTAGCAAGAAAAGAGACATTTTAATGAATGAAATGCATGAACTTTCATGTGATATGTTTTAAATTGTATTTTTTTAGGTGTAGGGTTGACATATACTGTACATGATTCAGAATACACTGTCTCACCTCCTCATACGTACATTACCACACCATACCCACTCCTGAGACACCATGTTCCTTCACAATAGTCAAGACAAATTTGAGAATACATGAAATTTAATTTAGAAGTAGCAAGGACTCACAGTTATACTATGAAACCTATTTTGGAAACTAGGTAGAAGTTATTCTTCTAAGTGATACCCTACTGAAGTGGTTCTCACCAAGATCGTAACTGTTCTTGTTGCTCAGTCCAGTGATTGTTTAAAGGCAATCTGTTATTTAAACCCCTGACATTTTTGTCACCATTGATGTATGATTCTGTCTCCTTAAAATTATTTCTCTGTTAGTTTTCATGGTGATGGTTTCCCTGATTTGCCTCTTAGGACTATTTCTGTTTTGCTTGTTAAATTTTCTTCTCTTAATTGCCTTAAGGTAGTATGTTCTCTGAAGTTCTCTCCTTAGTTCTCTTCCCATGATATACTATTACCTAACATAATATTATATACCCTTCATTTTGTTTTTTCCTTTATTTATTGAAATAACATTGAAATATAACATCATGTTTCAAATGTGCATCTTTAAAACTCAACCTATTTATGTACTACATTGAATTTGACACTGACCATTAAATTCTAGCTCTCACCATAAAATTGACTCCTTTGAACCAATTTCTACACCCTTCTGTTCCCTTCCTGTCTACTAACTACAAATTTGTCTTGCACTCTGAAGCTTTATTTTTGTTTGATTTAGCTTATCCATTTGTTATATTTTCTACATACCACATTTGAGCATCATCATACAATTTTTCTCCATCTGACTTATTTTACTAAGCACAATACACTCTAGGTCCCTCCAGTTCTTGTAAAGGCACCATCAACATGTAGATTACTCTCTGAAACTGGCTATTCCAACCCAGTCACTGGCTCTTTTTGAAATTCATAAAATTCCTTGTGTGAAATTGAACCCAATAAATTTAACTTAAAACTCATTTATTAAATAGCTTAACTACTCACTCTCTTGCCAAAATCAGTTAAAAAATATGTCATTTTTGTTATTACATTTCTAGTAGATGAAGGAGACTTATTAATTTTTCTCCTTTAATTGAATCTGTCTACTTATCTTTATACGGATTTTATTGCCTATGTGGTTTGGTTAGCTTTTTAAGACATCTCTTGTTTTCCTAATCTCTGTTGTATAAAACTTATAATTTACTCTCCTCTCTTTTACTGTGTTACTACATACATTTTTTTAAAGATTTTTTTAAAAAAGATTTATTTATTTACGCATACAAGCACTGGGGCACAGGCCAGAGGTGTGGGGGGGGGGGTTAGAGGATTCACCACAGACAGAGCGGGGAGCAGAACAGGCAGATCAACAGAAGTACACTGCTGAGGGGAGCAGCAGGCACAGCAGGAGAGGTCTGCCACGCCATGTGGGTCCCCTCCCAGGCCAGCAGCAGGGATCGAACTCATGCTGCAGTGACTTTGCTTCATAGTGTGTTGCTTAACCCACTGCACCACCAGGGAGGCCCATTTTTTTAAAGATTTATTTATGCGTACAAGACCTGGGATTACAGGCCAGAGGTGCAGAGGTGTGAGCATTCACCAGATACAGAGTGGGGAGCAGAACAGGCAGATCTACTGAAACACACTGCTGAGGGGAGCAGTGGGGAGACAGGAGAGATCTATTGCGCCATGTGGGTCCTCTCCTTGGCTGTGGGGAACCAACTTGTGCTGCAGATAGCTTCCTAGTGCTGCGAATTAACCCCTCTGCCACCAGGGAGGCATACTTTCCAAAAGGTAAAACTGTCATTTGTCATTCCGTGACTAGAATTCAAGGTAAAATTCGAATTTTTCATTTTTGGTCCAGGAAGGGTCCTGAAGTGGTTTGTGCATTCTCCTCCTGGTAACTTCTGCACACATGCCTTGAACATTCTACTATGGCTATTCTGAACTACTAGCAGTGATTGAATTGCATGTTCTCTACAACTCCAAAAATCTATACTTGCTACCCCTGCTGCTTGAAAAATTTCCTTCTTCCACATTTAACTTTGTGAACTTCCAATTCTTTTTGAAAGTGAACTCAGATTTCACCTTCATTGGAAACTAACTCTAATCCTGCCAACCCTCTTCATCCAGGTAGCCATTTTTCATAACCATATAGAATCTTATCTCTTTTTTTAATTTAGAAAATATATTTGTCTTTGAGCTCATTACTTGATAAATTATTCAGTGAATTTTATGGAGTCTTATCCAATAAAATTTCTTTGTACCAAATAATTCAAAAGTTATCTAAAGCTACAAGGAAAATTATTTTTAAAAAGTGTACTGGACCTACCTGGTGGCATAGCGGCTTGAGCGCTGCAGTATGGAGCATCCGTAGCACAGCAGCAAGAGTTTGATCTCTGGCCAGGGAGGGGACCCACATGGCGCAGCAGACCTCTCTGCCTCACCCGCTGCTCCCCTCAGCAGTGTGTTTCAATTGATCTGCCTGTTCTGCTCCCAACTCTGTCTCTGGTGAGTCCTCTCATCCCCTGCAACTCTGCCCTATACCCCAGCTTGTGTATGCATCAATAAATAAATCTTAACTAACTAACTAAATACATAAAAAATATACTGCCATAAAGCTTCAAGTATATGTTTTATTTGTAAGCAATAACATTAGATTGTTTGTTAGAATATGTAGAATATGTTAGCTGTTTTGAGGAAACATTCTAATACCATTAAAATTATAAAAAAAAACACTGAACGTAGAAGTGACTAGATGAAATATCATTTAACACTTTAAAATAGAAGTTATACTTTTTGTAGCGCAGAAAAAAAATATTAGTAATTGGTTTTGGAATTCTGTTTGGCAGTGTATATTGCTTACGTAATTAAGCCCAAATTCAGTTAAAATCAATCTCAGGTTTAGAGAAACCTTCTGAAAGGAAGAGAGGAGGAAATTAGTTTAAGTGCATCTAAGGAGATACATAAGAAGAAGAGGGGAGAGATGTAAACAGAGAAATCAGATTGCTTCAGTTTTCTCTTTGGGAGAACACAAGGTAAAAGTGATCAAAACAGAAAAAAAAAATAATAGAAGTAAAATATAAATAGAACCAGAAAAGAGAGCACATCTTTATGTAGTAACGTTTGTGAGACATACAGGAATTGACTGATTAGGGTGAATTAATAATTTAAGATCCTTTGATGCATTCACTCAAATACTTTGAGTACCTGTAGTAAAAGTGGGTCGTAGAAAAATCTAAAATCAAATATTTGAATGGTGAGTTCAAAAGTAATCTTGATAGGGTGTATGAATGATAGTTAAGAAAATGATCACTGAAATGGACAAATTTCTTTAAAATAAAATGACTTAATCGCTTGAACTCAAAGGCAATGTCCAATTCTCTCTGAGATGATTGCCTTCAGGCACACAATATACATTGAAAATTCCCAAAAGGTTCTTTTCCTGTTACCTTAATTATGATCATTGTGAAACTCATTGAACTTTTAACTCTCCCTTTGTCTATTAGAATGTGCCCTTAAAGTTATAAGTGCATTAAATCTGAACTAAAAAACTCCAGTGACTAAACAATATGAGCTAATGATTCAAACTTCATTCTTTGTTGGAGTTAAAGTATATATATTTTTATCTTTCATGAAGGAATAGGGAAGATAAAGAGAAATGTTATGATTTAAAAACAATTTTTCAAAGCAGATTTATTGGTATAGCAGAAGATAGATTGTTTTGAAAGTGTAAAGTGATGTATATAATATAAACTAGAGACAGGAGGAATTTTAGAAATTTTCTTTAGACATAATTATTCAAAAATAAAGTCAAATTTTCCCTTTAAATCCTTATTACGATAGTAAAAAGTGTTGTAGAGTCTCTTCTTTTGTCATAAACCACAGGAGGAAATATTTCATCATTCATAGTTCCTAAAAACAAAATAAAGTACACTTTTTACTTTAAATCCACTTCTACATAGTATATAGTAGTCTTAAAAGTTTTTATGTAAACAATACTTTTATCAGGCATTTTTATTTTCATTTTTAAAATGCTCTTTATTGCTTATCAGTTGCCTAATATAAAATTGAACTTTATTTATAATTGTATCACTTCCTATAACTGATTTTCTCAAGTGATGCTAGTGTGCCCTAGACACCACGGCACTACCACCCAGTCATGGGCTCAGAACAGCACCCTGCCCACCTTTTTCCTTAGTTTCCTGTTTTGGAAGTAGGAGGATGAGTGGGAGGTAAAATGCTGCATCAGACTTGAGATGTAAGTTGTAAACTAATCTACAGTGTATTTTTTTTAAGGTCAATTTTATTTATACATAATAGAACTGGAGTGTAGGCCAGGGGTGCAGGGTTGTCAGAGGATTCTTCAGACGAGTGGGAATCAGAACATGTGGATGTACTGAAACCCACAGCTGAGGGTAGCAGCGGGAAGACAGGCGAGGTCTGCTGCGCTCTGTGGGTCAGCTCCCTGGTTGGGATTAAACTCATGTCACAGTGCCTGGTGATAGCTTGATAGCTTGACTTTCACTCCTGTGCCATCGTGGGGGCCCCTACAGTGTACTTCTAATAACTTGAAGTGAGCCCCAAACTATCGAAATATATGTGTGTGTGTGTATGTATGTATGTATGTATGTTAGGTTTCATTTTTTAGTATAAATTTAACATAGTGTTGTTTTTGCCAGCTTCTGTATCTTCTTATGCTCATATCTTGAATTTTACATATTTATTTTACTTATCTTTTAGCCTACTAATAATAGTTTCAAATGAACAAAACCAATATTATAAGAAATATAAGTCTATTCAAAGCCAATTAAAACTTCTTGATAACTTTTCATTCTTAAAATTCTGTGCTTTAATGTTCCTTATAGGTTGTCACTATGCTAATAGCTAAGTTGCTAATCTCTTCAGTTTTATAGGACTTTTTCTTTTTAACAAATTTTATTACTAATGTAAAATATCACTGAATGTAAAATATGAGCGAGAAGTCACATAATGATATACATTCAAGGAAGCTTTATTCTAACCTTCTACCCCTAAATATTCCATTTCTGTTGGGGAAGTCCCTATTCTCCATAATCATTTCCATTACATTTTGATGATTCTTTATAATATTTAATATTGCATATATAAGTCAATATCCCCTTTTATATATTTAGTACATGTAAACACATTCTTAACTTTATGTAATTTAACATATTTATTTATATGTATTTATATACTGAAGAAGTGTTTGCAAGTTTTATGAAGTAATATAAAGTAATTACAGGTTATAACTCAAGTATCATGAGTAGGTCTATATTTTAATACTGATATCCTTCTTCTTTTTTTTTGCAGGTAAGTAGTACTCTGTTGTACAAGATATACCACATTTTATTTAACCAATTTTCTGATGCCAAAATGTTGAGTTTATTTTATTGTTTGATTTTGGCAAATAATGCTGAAATGAGTATCATATATATGTAATGGTGTATACATATCATTTCAGTCTCTCATATTTTGGCAGTATAAGTTTTATATGAATCCCTTGAAAGAGCTGCTGATTCATGTATGAAATTCTGTTTGACAACCAAGCACCTACATTACTCAGCCTCACCCTGTGTGTATGAGAGTGCCTATTCCATCATATTTTTTAAACTTGTGGTGTCAAGTATTTTGCTTTCTTTTTCTCATAAGTGAGGAATAACTCAGTACATAGAAGCTGAGATATCATTCTTTAAGAATGATATTAAACAACTTTTATGTTTGCTGACACTTTGCAATTACTTGTAAGATGATTTTCATTTTTCTCTTATACCTCATTATATGAAATTATCACAATCCATTTAATAATCAGACTGTTTTGTGAGGTAATTAGCTAAACATTTAAGCTATGTTTTCTTTATTTTTTTCTATTTTTTTTTAAGTTAAAGTTAGAAAAGTTACAAAATAAGAAAAGATAAAAATAGCATCAACAAATATACTAACATATGCAAATGTTTAAAAACATTTAAATTTAATAACATTAAAACATTTAATGTAAATTACATTACATTCTAGAATATAAATTATAATTGCATTATTTTACTTTTTAAAAATTGCAAATAAATTGAGATTCAGGCTTGAAGTATTATTATATATGTCATGAATTTCTTATACAGAACAACCTACAACAAAACTAGTTTTATGAAGCTTGGCTAAAACATGCTTATTTAAATCTACCACATGGAAATATTATATTTAAAAGAACATCCTTCATTTGTATAAATACTAAAGATAGAATGGCAGATTTTTTACTTACTGTTATATTTATTTTCTAGGACTTTAGTTAAAAGTAATATTAAGTTGCATCTGCTATAGACAGATGTACATATAACAGCACCAAAATGCTAACTCCAACATAAATGACCATCTCCATATGTTCTTGGCATTTATGTCTTTTGGCACTTGTATATTTTACATAATTATAAGCCATGTGTAACACTTGAGGAAAGCAAATTGATAATTTGGTTATGAAGAATCAAAGACCTGTTTAATATCAAGTAGAACTTTTTTGAATTTTTTTGCTTTTTAAAAATGTGTCTTTTTAGAATATAAGTATAAAAATATTTACTATAGGCTTCTGTAAACTAGATTTTCTTTATGGATATAGATGCCTTTCTTTGTCTCTCTGTCCTATCTCAATATAGATTCAAGGGTTTCTCTCCTTGCCATTCCACTGTCCCTTGTGTGTTTATTGGGTCTACACTTACAGTCATTTGTTTAAATCCCTACGTTTCTCATCATGGTGATATAAAAATTAGAAGCTTTGTGGTTAACTAAGAAGAGATACAGAATTGTATCTGGTTGCCAAATAGAAAATTCCTATGAATCTAGACTTTAAACATTTGATTTATATTGATTTAATATATTTTTAAATTTTTTGTTTTTTAAAAGATTTATTTATGAATATAAGACTGGGGTATAGGCCAGAATTGTGGTAGGTGAGAGGAGTCATCAGAGACAGAGTGGGGAGCAGAACAGGCAGATCTACTGAAACACACTGCTGAGGGGAGCAGCGGGTGAGGCAGAGAGGTCTGCTGCACCATGTGGGTCACCACCCCAGCTGGTGGCAGGGCTGGAACTCATGCTGCAGTGGCTTCATAGTGTGTTGCTTAACCCATTGTGCCACCAGGGAGTCCCCTGATTTAATAATTAATCGAATGCCCCTGATTTAATAATTAATGTTTTGTGTATTAGAAAATATTACAATTCCCCCTAAAAGCTGAAAAAAGGTTATGTGTTCTGTTTTCTTTTTGTTAGACTTCTATTACCCTAAAAGGAATTTATACCTTCTTGTTCAGCAGAGAGGCTGTTTTTTATTTTATTTTAGTTTTGCTTTGCTGGAATTGTCTTTGACAGATTTCATCTCAATATGATGTAGAGTTTTAAAAAAGAAAGAAAAACCTTATTGTTTTAGCTTAAAGATAATCTTGAATATTGTAATTTCTACCTCCAGTGCCATCCATAATGACAAGGCACAATACACACTTTATAAATACCTCTGAAAAAAGTTTGAAGTCATATGAAGAAGAGGAATAAGAGAAGGAATAAATGTAATTGATGGTGATGCCTTTGATGTTGGTGACAGTGATGAAGAGAGATAAAGAAAATAGGACCTGAGGGACAAGTTTGCTAATGTAATGAGTTGATGATGAGAACCTAGGCCTGGAATGTTGATTTAGAGATTGAGCAGATAAATTTCAACAGAGTCTACTAGTAAATAAATGAAGGGTGATAGACAAATTCAGCTACTAGTTTTCAGGTATTAGGACTGTGGTTATGTTAAAATCACTGATGAAACAAATACATCAATGAATAAGACAAACTATAAAGTAAATATTTTTTTAAAATTTATGCGTACAAGCACTGGGGTACAGGCCAGAGGTGTGGGGTGAGAGGATCCACCAGAGACAAAGTGGGGAGCAGAACAGGCAGATTGACTGAAATCCACTGCTGAGGGGAGCAACAGGCGAGGCTGGAGAGGTCTGCTGCACCATGTGGGTCACCTTTCCAGCCAGCGGCAGGAATCGAACTCATGCTGCGGTTTGCTTCATAGCGTGTTGCTTAACTCAGTGTGCCACCAGTGAGGCCCCTATGAAGTAAATCTTAACTCTAATAGTCATTTAGTTTCACTAAAACTGAAGTGATCTTAGAAAGTTTGTGAGAAATGACTTGTCAGCCAGTCATTGCCATGACAGTGCTGTGTACAAAACATGAGAAATTGAAACTTCTTAAAAAAATGCTGACTGGATTGTGGGTCATCTGTAACTGAATTGAGTTCAGCTAATCTCACCTATAGTTGGCTCCAGGCCATGGACTGTGGTAGGACCTGCATTATATCTCTTTTTCCCCTGAGGCCAGCAGACCAGTTAGGGCAGTTTTTATTTTTCCCCCATGAAATTAACAGAAATACAAAAATGCAGGTGGAAACACAGTGTCCTTCAAGGCCCAGGCTTATAACTCATCTAGTGTCTCTTTCTCCCATTAATAACTTTGCAAGCACGTTGTTTAACCAACCTAGCATGGCACAGTGGGTGTAAGAAGCACACCATTCAGAGAAACCAAGGAAGTCTTTTGAAAAACAATGTGAATATTGGGAAGAATGAAGATTTACAATTTGCCCCAGCCTGTATTTAGCTTTAGATACACAACTGGCTCTTTAAAAGGAAAAACTCCAATGCATTCACTTGAAATAAACATAAAACGTACGGGGTAAAAGTCAGCTGCCAAAGTAGTCATTAATACAGAAGGTAACAAGTCAGTTTATGACCAATATGATCATCAGCATCAGGTGATCCAGGTCTTCTCCATCACGTTATCATATTTGCTTCAGCACTGCTTCCCTGCCATAGAGATACCTGGATTTGTTAAGTCTACGTTGGTCATACTCTGAAACCCCTTTAAGACCTAAGCTATTTTCCTTGTAACTCCAGCTAGCCTAGCGTTTTACCCAGGTTTCTGCCCTGAACTGACCCTTTAGCAGAACTGTGTTATCATTATCAGTTTGACTTTGAATTATTACGGCTGCCAAATTATAATCCCTAGAATGAATTTTACTTTCTATGAATAATAATACTGTGATGAATTATGTTGACTGGGGCATAAATACCTTCTTAGATATTTCTAGTATTCATCTCCTATCTATAGACTCCTTTTTTGCTAATAGCTCAGTGGCATAGTTCAGTATCCACAGTACAGTTCAGACTTACAAACTTTTGCTGCACTTCCCCAGTTTATCTTGCTTGATGAGCCTCTTCAGCAGTGCACCTAATGTCTCTGAGTGGCAGAGAAATGCAGTCTCCTTTTACTTACTGCTGTGGCCACATGCCTATGCAACCTGTTCGCATTGACTGAGACTGCAGTGTATCTGTAGCTCCTAGTCTCCGTGCTTCTCTGCCAGGGTGGAATAGGGTGTTTGAAAGGAACTGGCTAGTCATTTTCGTAAGGCACAGCCATGCAAGTGCGAACTGGTTAGCACTGTCAGGAACAGCAGCTGGTGCGTACATACTGCTGTTTACCATTCCTCAAGTAGACACTTCGAATGAATCTGTACCTCCCATGGCCTCATGAAGGATCTCAAGCAAAACTGAGCCCCAGTTGCACACAGTGGTGAACAAATCATTAATATATTCTTGGATTGGTTTTATTTCCTTATCTGCTTCATGTTTTCCAATATTCGTATTGTATTCTTGGGGTCAGTTCCCCCAAAAAATTATACAAATACAAACCCTTGCTTCAGGCTATGCATTTCAAAAATATTAAGTATTTAATATAGATAGGCAGAATATTGGCTGCTTATTCTGATTCTCAGAAGAGTAGATTCTTCCCATGTAAGTGTCATTATGTAACAACTGTGATTGGTGCAGAATGGAAAAGGTTTAAGAGTCAGCACTGAGTGTGTAACTGAAAAGTTTCTCTGTGATGTTAGATGCTCCCAAAGTAAAGCAAATGACCTACAGCGAGGTCTGGAGAAAGCTCTGCACCAGCAGGAACATAGCTGCATGAAAGCTGGCACAGGGATGTTCAGTTATGAACTTACTTTGCTTCAAAATATGAAGCCTTTGCTTGTTCTCAGCTTTTATTCTGAGGCATTTTTAGCTGAACAGTTGTACTTCTCAGCTTGATTAACGTCCTGGAAAATATTGATGGGGCAGTTCAGTGAACTTACATTCTATTAAGCAAGTGTTTATCACATGGCATTAGGCTCACTATGTCCAGATTTCAAGGGACTGCGTTTTCTTCACAAATGTTTTTATCTTAAAAGAAAAGTTATCATTTGAATCAGAATTTCAAGAGTAGTCTGAAAATTTTGCAGCAGAGGTAAAAACTCCACAAACTCAAATCAACAGACAAACAACCCTGCCCCCGCGGACTACGTTTTCTTCACAAATATTTATATCTTAAAAGAAAAGTTATCATTTGAATCAGAATTTCAAGATAGTCTGAAAATTTTGCAGCAGAGGTAAAAACTCCACAAACTCAAATCAACAGACAAACAACCCTGCCCCCGCAACCCACCTCTCTGTGATATGGGTATTGCCCCAGTGAGTGAAAAGTATTCGAATTCTCTGAAAAAGAGAGTTCACATGAATGCTGTTTTCTTCTCTGGGAGAGGCAGACAGTTACTACAGTCCCTGTTGCTCCCTCTGGAGCCATCTCTGCTGCTTACCTGAGACTTCTCAGCTCCCCAATGGCAGCTGCCTGCTCAGTAAGCCTTCTCTCCCTCTGCTTTGGGCTTTGCGTTCTGTCTTACCAGATCACAGTTTCAAATTACTGCCTATGAAAGGGTTTTTTTTGAAGGATTAAAGACTTTCTAAATCCTTGGATTTCTGAGCTAGAATTCTTTTATATTACCACTTTATTCTTAGTTTCTCTGGTTAAAGAATTTTGTCTTCAAATCATCTCTAAACCTGAGTTCTGAATTGCTTGGTGTTTTACGAGCACAAAGGGATTGCTTTCTTGTTTAGTCCCTCCTCTGGCAGTTCTTGCAACTGGCGTGTATTCTTCATGTACTAATCAGGAATTTTTAAAGCCAATTTTGTTTTTTTAGAATTTTTCTAGAATTGTCTTGTGCGCCTGTCCGTCCACTGTGAGTTTCCCATAGATTTTTTCATCTTATTATAATTTTATGGAGTTGATGTAGAGAGAAAGGAGATCTTTGTAGTTTTTTGGCTCTCATCTTTAATCTGTATCACGTATTATTACTTCACATTTAAAATGGTATTTAGAAAAGTTATTCTTAGGTAAGTAAAAGTTTAAAAATTTACTTCTTATGTGTAAAATAAATGTTTTAAAAATCAGTGCCCTTATTTATATTGTAGGACCAAAAATGAAGCAAGGAAAACCCTAAACTCCAAGATGTTATAATAGCATAGGCCACATTTAAATAAAAGTAAGCAATCCTTAAAAGTATTTGAATTTTGTAATACTTCCGCCATGTAGAATGTTACTGCATCCCGTATGAGTCTACCAGTCAGCAACCTAGACCAAAAACAGGAAATCATTGACAACAAAACAACAACAAAAACAACCTTGGATACAATTTATCATCTTGAGTGCTGCTCTCAAGTGCCTTGCCTGTAATCATGTTATTCTTCTCTTGCATTCCAGATTATTTAAATTCTAATGACTTCCTCTTTAAAATATAGTCAAAATCCCCCCTTTCCCTAAAACTAAAGGTCCATATTCTTCTGCGTACACTTCCTGTATAAACTCTGAAGTAGAACCACTGTGTGTGATAGACACTGCCTGAGTGAATGTCAGAGCCCACGCCCACACTTTGCTGTGGGTAAGGCCCTCTCCTCGCAGTGGTATTCGTGGTGCAGATCCCCTTCATACCCAGCACAGGCATGAGGGGTTGCTTTTGTTAGCCGGCGATAGGATCCAAGTGCAAAGACTTTCAGAATGAGGCTAGAAATGGGGTTACCTTCAGAATTGATTCTAAATGCCCGTGCAAGTACATATAAAGAGTAGTTGTCTGTGTTTCACTAATATATAATTCTGTTAAAATAACTGAATTTTAAAAAATGGATAGCTTATTGGAGGCAAAAGATTCTGTCACAGAGTATAACTAGATCAAATGCTAGTCTTTGCCATATAGTGCTCCTATTGTTTATTTCTGTAGAACAAATTACCCCAAATGTTTCACTCAGAATAAAATATATATAATCATAAAATAAGTGTATTAAAATATAACTAAATGCAACTAAATAAAATATAATTATTATATATTATCTCCTCTTGCATTCCCCTGGAATAGAGCCATAGGATTAACCCACGTTCAGAGGAGGGGGCATGAACTGGGCGGGGCCACCACCAGTGACAGCTCATAGAAGGGGGTTTTGGAGATTCGTTATTGAACTATTAAAGATATTGTACAATCATACCCTGGTGTGGACTAAACATTTGTGTTCCACAAAAATTTGCATTCATTTAGTAAATCATTAATCACAAAATTGTGGTTTCGGAGGTGAGGCCTGCGGGAGGTAAATGTGGTAAGTCTGGAGAACTCTCCCCTCATTGTAATGCCACAGAGGTGGCTCTGCAAGTCTGGAGAGGCTCTTACCAGGAGCCACATCTCCTGACTCCTTGGTATTGGACTTCCAGCTTCGACAGCTGTGAGTAAGCTTCTATAGTTGAGGCCCTGACTCTATATCTTCTTCTGTTAGACTGAGCTGAGTAAGGTACCGTGGAATCACTAGCATAACTCCCTTTTGAAATGTCTTTTTAGAGACGTTGGGGTGTATTCACAGGGTTTATTTAAAACTTTGAAAGTTATTTACGTAAACCGTTGTACAGTTTAAATGATACAGCCGTTAAACATTCCTTAGCCTTACTACTCAGAGATAGCATCACCAGGTTGGGTTATTTCTGTTTTCAGGTTAGATTTTCTTAAATTTTGATTGTTATATCCTTTAATTCGCTCTGATAATGTTCCCTTCCTAGTTCTCTTTTAATGATTTGCCTACTTATTTGTCTCCTTTGCTCATTGGATTGGTCTTCTAGGGATTTTTCTTTTATATATTTAGTTTTTCTCTATTGTATGCATTTTCTATTTTATTATCTAGAGATAGCCTATGAGGTTAATGTCTTTATATTTTAGCAATAATTTTATTTTCAGTAGCCCTTCTTTTTGCTGATTACTTTTATTTTTTTTCAGAATTATTTTTATTGGTGAAAATGCCTTCTAGAATCTGAATACAAATGTCCTGATGATTTTAGTTTCCTTCTAAATCCTGAATTATGGGTTTCCCTTAGTCTCAGTTTATCTGACGGGTCATCATAACATTTCTCTGTGATGTGTCTGCTTTCATTATATGTTTGCTGACCTTCTGTGTTCTGCTCACCCATACTACATTTACCTACTGTGGTTTCCTCTGACACTGCATCACTATTTCAGAAAGATTTCTTTGCAAGTCGAAAGTCCTTCTGGCCAGGGTCCTTATACAACTGAGAGGGATATGAGCATTCGGGGTTCAATCGATGATGTGTAGTGATGTGCCCTCTTTGAGGTAACCCCAACTGTAGAGTTAGGACGGTTTTACCCACAGACAACTTTCACTTTCCTAGAAGGTTTATTCTTTTTTTTCTCAATAAAAAATCACTGATTTTGTGTTATTTTTCTTTTTTTTAAGTCTAAGGTTGAACACCTAGCGATGTGTACTCTGTCAGCCAAGATGAGAGTCTAATTCAGCCCTAAATTTCCCTTCCTTCTGTCCTACTGTTTATCCTCTTCCCACTTTTATGCATGTGTGTGCAATTTTTATAAAAGGTTTTGAAGGAAGATTTGCCTCCTTAAACCTTAGTTTAAGCTAAGTGTAGTTTCAATCAATATTTTGTTGTAACTTTCAGCTCTCTGGCCTTGCATTCTACCTGGTTTGATGGTTTCTGTGACTTGTTGAATTAAAGTACCGTTAACAAAGTTACTACATACAGACTTTGGATAATAATTTTAAGTGTGAAGAATTTAATTCAACATTTTTATCAAAAAATTACCCTCATATGTAGCCAATATAGTATCAAAAGATGGAAGAAAGAAGAAAAAATAGCAATTATTTCCTAGAAAGTATGAAGTTATTATCTTCTTGTATGGAATGAGGTTGACTTAAAATTCTCAATATGTAAAAACTTAAGAATTTATAAAAATTATTTGTGTGGCAGCTAATCTTATTCAAAGTAATATTATTTGGGATCCTATTATATTTTAAATACTTTTGTGTTTTCTCTCTGAAAATGTTTAAGTGGAGTTTAAATATGACTCATCAAAATCTGACATGGGGGACACATGAAATCTTTTTGATTAGTAAATTTGAAATGAATTGGGTAAATTTGAATTATTTAAATAAACAATTTGCAATATTGTACAGGCAGAACCTGTAGGTCACACAACATGCAATAATTATAGTAGCAGCTCTCCAAGGATTAAAGCACTAGACACTGTACTGCCCCAGTCTGCAATCAGGTAAATTAATACTCAGAGGATTCACACGCCAGTCTCTAGCAATCAGTAATAATTGTATCATATTGCTGAAGCACACTCCAAGAAATATAATTTTCCCTATCTGCTGAATCTGCAACAACAGAAATTTGTTAAGTTGTGATGGAAATTCAGGCCAAGGATCAATAGAAATCCAATGGATCCCAGGTCATAGGTAACATTTCTGTTGCTTTCCCTTTTTTCTTACTGCTTTAGGCATTTTGCTAATAGTTTATTTTTACTTACCATAATAAAAACAATCTCAAGTTCTTGAAGATTTAAAAATGTGTAAAAATATGGTAATTAAATATATAAACATTTTTACAAGGGGGTTTACTTATCATATTTATACTCTTCTTAACTTTAAGTGTCTACATTTTCAAGCAGTCTACCATATGGCTGTGAAACTCTCAGCGTTTTGCTGAAAGCATATATAAATGCTATATAAAATTAGAAGTTGTACTGCAGTAAGTAGCACTAAAAGCCTGGGTTTATGAATTTAACTCAGGTTTAAATTATTTTGAATATGTCTTTGTTAATAATAATGTCCTTTACAAAGCCATTGAATAATGTTAATTAAATCTCTGCTTAGTTCACAGTTGACTTTAATTAGCTCAATCATTTTTTGAAATGTACCGCACTATAAAAAGAATGATCTATTGACAGAATGTTAAATTGCAAATTGTTAGCTGCCAGACTCGATCCCTGAATGATCATTTGGTGTGTAGAAAGTGAAATGGATCAAAATCGTAGCATTTATAAACAGGTTTTATAGTTAAGCGGTTAGTGCTTGCAATTCAGATGGTTTCTTTCTATATGGAAGGGAGTAATAAGAGGAGTTTAGTCTGCTTTTCAACAAAGGCAGAGGTCATGTTTACAGTGCTTTTCCTATGGTTATCTAAATTATGCTTTTGCCTCGACAAATGTTAATCTTTGGCAAAATTAAGGGTGCCATCAGGTAAATATAGATTTTAATCCTGCTTATGGGAAAATTAAATTAATACCCTAAGGATGCACCTGCAGATTGTCATAATTTTTACTAAGCCATTATAATAATAAAATCTTTATTGAACAAATCTATAATAGGCTTACAAACAAGATTTCAATTAAAGTTCACTTTCTATAACAGAAGAAAGTAAACTGGTTTTATTGCACTGCTTGTAAAAACAGATTTAACTTCAAATTGTTGCATGCCATCACAGTTTTATTTAATTGAGGAAACCTTCAATTTTTGAATTATCAATTAGGAGATCTTGGAAAAGAGTGGGATTAAACATGAGAATATTACAATGATATAGTCTAAATCATTTACTTTTTTAAAGTACTTTGTCTTTTAAGATTATGAGAAAACTCAAGTATCTTCAAGGATGTTATTTGAAAATATATGAGTTAATGTTTAATTTGTTTGGATTAAAAGTAACAACTGTGTTTTTATTACATAAATCAAATTATTACATTGAACAATTTATAGGCATCTCAATTTGTAGGTCACAATGTAGAATGATTCATTTGAATGATATTGAAAATGTTATTGTATCTCAGTGAGACTCAGAATTTAAACATTTAAAATGTAGAAAGAAAGATTTATTAGGCCTCAAAATGACTGTGTTAAAACAACTAATTATACATACTGCTCTTCTAATACATAAACTCTGAGAGAACTATCTATGATTACTCTGTAATGAGGATCAAACTGTATAGTCTGAACGCTTAAGATGACTGGGGACCTTTTTAGGCTATAGAAAAAAAAAATCAGAAGTCCTTCTGAATGATTCAGATTTGTATCTGTGACTATCTGGGTTATTGAGCTGTGAATAGCTAATATTTCAAAATTTGTGTATAGGTAATTTTAAAGGTTGCAAAACAGGAGTTAGTCTTGTAGTAGCTTCTACTTAAAAATGAAAGCTTTATATCAAGTTATAGCACAGAAGACTTCCCATCCTTGTGTTCTTTGTACTACTACCTTTGTAGTACCATGTACTGCTGTTGTTCTCCTTTGTACTCCCATGATTTCCCTTCTCAATGTTTGCCATATTTTTCATTCATAGGACATCATATTCTAGCATATAGAATGTCTCTAAAATTCAGATCTATGAACTGATTTTACAGATCAGTTTTTGGGGATGGCATTTGGGGGTGTTACATAATGCCTATCATTTTATGGGTTAACTCCCGTAGGATGGCTTCACATAAAAATGTAAAGAAACAAAATAAAATAATATCATATACTGTAAAAAACTTAAATATGTAGAATAAATTGGGGTATAATTTACATTTAAAATATGACCACATTAAAGTACAGTGCAATGTGTTTTGAAAATAAAACAAAAAAACTGTGCGATTGGAATCTGGGGTTGGGGAAAAAATTAGTCTGTGCAAAGAACGTCCAAGAAATTAAAGCATCAAAATATTAAAAAAGCAGTACAGTATAATAGCCGTCCACCACAGTCCCCTGGGCTCCTTCCATGCTTTGCCCTCAGCCCTCTCCTTCCAGTTTGGTACCTTTCATTCTATAGGAGATTTCTAGGGTGGGTTATTGAATTAGTTATGTCTAACTATTTTGTTTTACATGACGGCATCTCCCTCATATTTTTTACTTCCTTTTTAGGCATCATTTTCATTTTGTACTTATTTGTTCTTTTTAGTATGCTTACATGCTGAAATATATCCAAGCTTAATTTAAAAAATGTATTACTATTTCCTTTTCTATCTTTTTCCCCCTTTTTAAATAAAACATATATTTCTCAATTCCAGTTGCATTCTTTCCATTGTGTGGTGATTGTTTTAGTATATATCATTACAATCAATAATTTTCTTTACATTATCAAATCTAATGGTAAATTCTCCATTCTCATTTTCTCCCATCATCAACATTTACCTAGTATGTTTTGAAACTTACTTTCTTTGATTTTTGAGATAGCGACTTCACTTTGATTTTCCTCTGACTTAATTGGCTTAATTTCTCTGTTGTTGTGCTGACTCTTCATTCTCTTTTGACATCTCAATATTTATATTATCTTAGACTCAGTTGTAGGGCCTCTTTGCTCCTTTATATACTAGCTCTATGTCAGTCCACACAGTTTCATGACTTGAAATCCTGTTTGTGTTCTTGATTCCCATGAATGTGTCTTTAACCCAGATATTTACACTTACAGTACTTATTTAAGGTCATAATTTAATATATAGTGCAAATTAGGATACTTTTGAATGTGAATATAAATATCCTGTGACAATATGTGCTAGCAATTTGTGCAAGGAAAGTGTGTCAGAGATCAAGTCTACTAGTACTGTTGTAGAGCAACTTACCATAAAATACCTGTGGAACAAGACAGTTTGGTTTTGGTTTCTGAGAAAGACAGATCTTTATTTTCAGAACTGAGCAGAAAAGCAGCATGATCTGATTTTAATTTTAATATGATACCACTGCCCATAATGTGAGAATAGACTGTACAAGAAGGGGCAGGGGTAGCAAAGAGAACAGTTTGTAGACTACTGCATTAATGAGGTGGGGGATGATGATTATAAACTCAGCTTGTACTAAATAAAATGGTTAATTTTTCAGTATTGCCCTTCCACTCAAATACCTTTCTGGAGTCCTTTGTGTATCTTATTTAGCAACTTTGTTCTAAGCAGGTAAGCCAAAAATTTTGGATTCATAGGGAATTATCCAGGGACAAATGTTCAGAGAAACCTGTTTGTTATGTAAATTTTAAGTTGTTTCTGTGCTTCATTTGCATCCATGTCCTCAGTTTTGTTTGTTTAGTCATTGTTACAGTTAGGAGTGATAATGGGCTCTTCTTCCAATGAATTATTTCTGTCCATGCTAGTTTACAATGATTGTCTGTCACTAGAAGACATTTTGTTACCAAAGTCTTTACCATTAAAATTACATGTCACTATTTCTTGCTAACTTGAAATAAATTATAATTCATGTAATTATCTACTTGTTAAATTATTTTGCCTACTGTATGCCATTTTTAGTTAAATATTAGAAATAAGACCATTGACTTAGTTTTTATAAATATAAATTTACATCAATCCTTTGATTTTCTGATTTTATTAATTTTGCTTCACTAAAGAAACTCTAGGAAATAAATGTGAGCTCAAATTTACTTTGCAAGCTCTGTTTAAAAAAAATATTGTGGTAACATTGGTTTATGATGCTATATGTGATTTGCTGATATCGGATCAGTCCTGACCAGGTATGTGGACCACAGCACACCCACAGCCCAGGCACTCACAGACACTCGCCAGAGTCCTTGGGCTCCTTCCACTTCCTCACCTTCCTCCCCCTTGTGTTGTGTTCACCTTAATTTTAAATTCAGCTTTGTAAGGCTTATTATCCATTTGGTTTTGACTGACTGCTGTGTTTCTTTATATTCCACTTGTATGTGAAACCATGTACTATTTGTCTTTCTCCTTCTGGCTTGTTTTGCTTAGCTCCTCTTCCACCCATACTGTTGCAGATGGGTAAAAGGTCCTCTTTTTAATTTCTGGGTATGTGCCAGTGTGTATACCACATCTTCTAATTCATTCATCTGTCCTTGGGTACTTGGGTTGTTTCAGTAATTTGGCATATTATGGAATTGTAACCAGTGCTGCAGTGAGCATAGGAATGCACACATCCTTTTTAATTTGTCACAAACTCTTAATTGCACTATACTGTTTGTGTGGAGTGTGATACAAATGAATCATAAATCACAATGAGATAATTTCAAGATAAAAATACTCATGATTTCCCATCAACTAGAATGCAACCATTGCCACAGTTGTATTTTAAAGATTTTATTATTTTTGTTAGCATTTTCACAGCTTGTAGTACAGTAGAAAATCTGTTTGAAAAGGCTTTAATATCATTTTACTATATATTTTTAAAGTGGTACAGATTCAAAAATTTGAATAGGGTCAGATAATAACTGTAGATTCTATATATGTAAAATATTATTGTATGTTCTCTGAACCCATCTAATTCATTAGAGAGACATTTGAAATGCATAAATAAATCTGAGGATCTGAAATAACTAAATTTTCAACTGATGACTAGAATATTTTCTTTAAATATCAGTATCATAGTTATCAACAGTCCAGCACATAACAGACTAGACAATCACTATTTCTAACAATCACTAATAATCACTGTTGGGGTTCTTCCTCTTGTCTTGAAATGTATGTAATTTTATAGAGAACCTAAAAGTTTCAGCAGCTGATGCAATTAGTTTGAAATTCAAGTAAATAAGATCTAGGAGGTTAATAAAAACTAAAGAAATAAGCAAATTAAATATTAGGAGAGAAACCATTATTAAATTTCATGTCAGTATAATTCTAAAGAGAAAGTTGATATAACTTTGACAATTTTCACTCATTAATAGAGCACTTTACACCTTCAAATAGATTTAATCCATTGGCATATATTTATAAGTGAAGAAATGATTAAAATTTATTATCCTTATCTTAGACACAGAGATAACAGACACAATGATTTCTTTGTAACGTCCCATTCCTTTGCTTGTAAAGAAATAACTGAGCATTATTAGAATAGTATTTTTTATTTAATATAGTGGATGTTCAGTAAAAACTGAAGACAAGGTGACAAAAATATCAAATAGTTTGCTTTTTTCCCTACAATTTAGCTGAGAGGACTGCTGAAACATTCTTTGTAGGAGTTAAAACCCAGAGCTAAGTTTCTATTCTTTATCGCTGTTCAAGTATTTCAACATCATTACAATGTTATGCTAATCCTCAGTGTATGCAATGTAAGGAATTATTAGCTTATCATGCATTTGACCTAATGTATGCTGTTTATTCTATAACAGCAGAGGCAAATATCAAAGTGCTTATCTATAACCAAAATGTAAGCTTAGAACTTTAGCTCCTCCTCTAAACATGACTTAACTCCTATGTAAAATTAATGAAATTAACTTGTCCCTAACAGCACAAAATTATCTATTGCTCAAGATGGTACCTGTAGTACCTATGGCACTTGTAGTACCATATATGGATCCCATCTCTTTCAGGATGTTTCCATTTATTTGCCACCAGGTGAGAATGAATGTGACAGACAGGTGAGGTGCTGGTTGGGTCCTTTCAAGTAGAAAGTAGCATCACACAGGTCCAGACAATGCACATTCAATGACCGGTCAATGCAGAATCATACAAATCTGGCACTCAGGTCAAGGATAATTCCAGTGTATTTATTCTGAAAAAGAGGAAAGTGGGAAGCAATATAGTAGTGATATTAGCATGTAATCCAGTTGACACCAAAAGGAAGCAGCAACAAACCTCTTGGCAAATGTCATTAGACTGGAACAAATGTGGGCAAGGCTCAGTACAGAGAGTTCCTGAGGTTCTTCTGTCTGTAGGGAGTGGAATTTGAATAGGGTCAGATAATAGCTGTATATTCTATATATGTAAAATATTATTGCATGTTCTCTGAACCCATCTAATTCATTAAAGAGACATTTGAAATGCATAAATAAATCTGAGGATCTGAAATAACTAAATTCTCAACTGATGACGAGGGGCTGGCATGAAGTTCATGAGCACCTCATGTTGTTGTCTTATATTTGGTGCCTATATTTATAACACTTTCCAGAAGCCTAATATTAAAGACCACACATTTATTTTGATCAGACAGGCCCTCTCCCCACAGTCAGGTCTTTGTCTTTACTTTTTGCATGCCTGTTTACATAGCATTGCCTCCATAAACACATGATTGATTTTTTTAAAAAAAACATTTATTTATTTATGCATGCAAGAACTGGGGTATAGGTTAGAGGCATGGGGGGTGAGAAGAGTCACCAGAGACATAGTGTGGAGCAGAACAGGTGGAACTGCTGAAACACTGCTGAGGGGAGCAGCGGGGCAACAGGAGAGGTCTGCTGCACCCTGTGGGTCCCCTCCCTGGCTGGGGATTGAACTCGCACTACTGTGCTGCAAATACTTCACAGTGTGATGCTCAACTCATTGTGCCACCAGGGAGGCCCCCAATTGATAGGTTTTTAATTGATAACTTTTAAGTGGTTGTCATTAAATTGCCCCCCCCCAGGATCATTGCAATATCAAATCGATATGACAATGCCAGAGCAACAGGGCAATGAAAATCTGAGAAAAGGAGAGAATTGTTATAACTAAAAGAGAAGAGAAACATTTTTTTTTTTAATATTTCACAAGTTACCTGTGCGACAGAACTCGTCTTTTAGGAATGAATTTCTTTGGATGGTCTCAGAAGTTTGGACTTTCCCTTGAGAGCATCAAGAGGTGGGTTTGCTGAGCCTCCCTTCGATGATAAGGGTCTTTGCTGTTAGGTCGGCCCCAGACATTTCAACCCATGCTACTCTGACCTGTCAGAACTTAAAATCTGTTAGACGTACTTCAAATGTTCACCCCCAAGCAGTGCAGCAACAATCATAGTGTGCTCATGTGGGGTTGAGATGAAAAATTGAATTATTTTTCATTAACAACTTTAATGCATAATTATTATATTCTCATTAAATATGTTGATAAATGACTTACTGGCATAGACTTTAACATAATTTTAGTAAAAAGCATTTTGCTTATTTTACTTTAGAATATGCAGAGCTGGTTGGTATGGCACGTTATTTGCTCTGTAGTTTAATGTGTAAAATCATAAATTCATAAAAGAGATATACTTGACTCTTAGAATAAGGAAATAGCAGAAAGACCAGGTAGTCTTGGATTAATAATCATTTTGCTGTTGTATATGAAGTCATTTGAAGTCATTATGCACATAATTATATGTTATAAAGTGTTCAACAGATTTAACAGTTATTGGTATTTTATCTAAAAAATCATGAGTAGACTTTTATAAGTGTTTTTAAAATATGGCCATAATGTAATAAGTATTCTTTTGCATATAATAAATAAACTATAAAGGAATTCTAGTAAATCTACCAAGGAATGCCAACCCTAAATGTGATATTTGAAAGTACACTACCAAACTAAAGGAACACTAATGCATGAGTCTGTAGAATTCCTTTTTACATACTTCTGACATACACATGCATATTATAGATGTGACATCCAGTAACTTTTTTAAGACTTATTTATTTATGCATACAAGAGCTGGGGTACAGGCCAGAGGTGCACGGGAGGTGAGAGGATTCAGCAGAAACAGTCGGGCAGAACAGGCAGGTCCACTGAAACACACTGCTGAGGGGAGCACTGGGGAGACAGGAGAGGTCTGCTGCACTCTGTGGGTCACTCCCTGGCTGGGGATCGAACTCATGCTGCTGTGGCTGTGGCTGCCTCATAGTGTGGTGCTTGTAATCCCTTACGCCACCAGGAAGACCCACAAGTAACTCTTAATTCAACATTTTTTTTTTTATGAAAATTCAGGACAAATCTACTTCTCTGGACAGATAACTTTGGGTGATAGTGACTTCCTACACAAACAGCTGACTGGTCACCTCACCTTATACCTCCTGTCTTCCTGCCCTATACATGACCCCGTGTGTATCTTTTCCTCCCTTGCATCTCTTGTGAAAATAATCTGCTTGCCAACTATACCTTCTCCAAAAAGGACATCTATCATAAACTCTTTTTTCAAATAAGAATATAACTTCACTTATTTAACACATGTGGAATCTTTGTTATTGAAAACTCATCCTTCAACTAGTATGAATATACCTTCTTCTCTTTCCAGTGATTAGTCCATGATATGTAAACATCACTCAGAGATGATGTATTCACATCTGTTCTCCATTTTGTGTCACAAATCATTTGATAATGCTGATGATGATCAACACGTTGTTAATAAATTAGTGCAGTTAAATGGGTGCAAAACAGAGCTCTGTTCCAATATACCTATTCTTGCTGTGTGACATCAGATAATTTAGTTACATTTCTGAACATTAGTTTTCTCATGTGACATAGAATTACTAATACCTACTTAGAATTAGAATCCTACTACAGGAATTTAATAATATAATAAAGGAAGAAATGATAAGCAAAGTGCCTTAGTTAAAAGGGGAGTCAAAAATGTTAGTTGAAAAGAGGTCTTGTACTTCTGGGGAGAAGACATATAGATTCAACAGACACATGAAAAATGTTCAACATCACTTATCAGGGAAATGCAAATTGAAACAATAGTAACATTGACTCATACTGATAAAGCCAGAAACAGCCCAGAATATCAAATGTTGCTAAGTTTGTGGAGGAAAAGGAACACTCATACACTGTTGGTGGGAATGTAGACTGGTCTAACCCCTGTGGGAAATAGTATGGCATTTTCTCAAAATTTTATAAATATGGATATTCTAAATATCTAACCAAAGAATACATAGTAACTAGTGCATAGAGATATATGCACTCCTATGTCATTGCAATACTATTTATAATACCCAAATTGTGAAAACGACCTAAATACATATTGACACAGCTGCTGATTAAGAAGATGTGGTATATATGAACAGTGGCTTAGTACTCAGCTGTACAAAATAATAAATTTTGTCATTTGTGACCCATAGATGGGATTATGGTAAAAACTGGATGATTTCACTGATATGTGTAATGTAAAGAGGAGAAAAAGGAACTGAAAAAAAAAAAAAAAAACTAAACCAAAACAAAGCCTAGAAATATGACTGTAGACTTGAGGGTATTATACCAAAAGGTGGTATGGATGGGAGTAGCAATAAATATCTCAGATGTGAACCTATCCTCTAAATCATATGCAGTGCTGTAAACCAGATACTACAACAAAGGAAAATAATATTTTGATTCCCAACTAAAATAAATATATAATAACCTATGTATTTTAAAAAGAGCTGTATTTTTTAAAGAGTTTTTGCTACATAGAAGTACAATGTTGTCTGTACCAATAGTATAATTTTATTAATTGTCTGAAGGCAATTATATTTTCACATAGTGAAAGAGTCTAAATGAAATTATTTCTGGAAAATTTCATGTACTATTTCTTTTGAAAAGTCTTTAACTTGCTGAAAAACTTAGATCCCTGTGCTTAAATTATTAATAATGAAGAAGAGGGGCTTGAGAGAAAATGTATTATTTGAGTACAAATTTCTATTTTCATTTTCAATTTATTTTTGTATAGATGAATTGGGGTGTAGGCCAGAGTTGTGGGAGATGAGAGGCTTCACCAGAGACAGAGCAGGGGACAGAAGAGAGGGATTTCCTAAGGGGAGCCGCAGGCAAGACAGGAGAGGTCAGGGATTGAATTCAGGCCTTAGTGGTGATAGCTGAGACTTAAGCCCTAGGTCACCAGGGAGGCTCTATAGTCTTCTAAAAAGTGTTTTCTTTTGACTATAAAAATTACTTAGTACTGGGCCTCCCTGGTGGCACAGTAGGTTGAGCAATGCACTATGAGGCAAACCTCAAACTCCGCAGCACGAGTTTGTTCCCTGCTGCCAGCTGGGGAGGGGACCCACATTACCCAGCAGACCTTTCCTGCTTTGCCTGCTGCTCCCCTCAGCAATGTGTTTCAGTTAATCTGCTTGTTTTGTTCCCCACTCTGTCTCTGGTGGATCCTCTCACCCCCACACCTCTGGCCTGTACCCCAGTTCTTGATTGCATAAATAAATAAATATTTAAAAAATTTTCTTATTACTTACTTAAAAAAATACAGAAGTGGATACAGAAGCAGAAAAAAGGATGTACTTTTCCACTTGGGGATATGAAATGTTGATATTTTATTATCCTTTTTCTACTTGGCATATATATGCATAACAAAGGTACATTCACATGCTCATATTTATAAACACATATCTCTATCTGTTTAATTGCAATATTCCACTTCTATCTTAAAATGTATTTTCATATTGTTAAACATTTTAATAAAACAGTATCCTTAGGATTTTTTTTTCCTTGTGCCCTATAATTTATTTAACTCAATTATTTTACTCAATTATTGAATATTTTCTCTTCTCTGGTTTTTGAAATTATAAAAAGAATTGCATTATACATCTTGACACATAGTCTATATTTCTTTTTCTCTTTTTTATATTTTTTCTTTATTTTTTCCCTTTGATTTCATGAAATTGATTAATCTGTTCAAATATATAAACTTTAGATATACTGTTTTTACACAGATTTTTATTTTTATGTAAATTCCCATTTATAGGAAGTTGACTTAATACTTATCAGAATATATAATTGCTGTATTTTAAATATTATCCTAACTTGTTTCCTTGAAATTAGTCTTTCTCATAATTTCATGTGGCATTTATATTGTTTTTTAATATTGCTATTTTGATTTACCACAATCTCAGATATAATGACTTTAATTATATATGTTAACTTACATCTTAAAAAATACTTTTCTACCTTATCCTTTATATGTTAATTTGTATTCAACAAAGAAACACATATTATCAAGTATATTAAGTTTTTTTTATGGTTGCTTTTCTTTTGTATTTAGTTTTTGTTGGTATGTTTAGATGTGTTTGTGTAATCATACCACGTCAAAATAGTTTTCCAGTTTCTATACATATTTCTATGCATCATGTGCATTTCTGATATTATCAGGATCATATTTTATGTGTTCATTTTGTAATTTTTCATATGTAGTGAACAATTCATTGTGCTTTTAAATATTAAATTTAGCTCTTTGATTTTTGTGTGCACAATTCAATGTCTTATGTAAGTAAATGAATTCATAAAATTTGTTCATAATATTTAATGGTTTATACAAAAGCTTTAATTAGTTTTGAATTTCAAATAAAATGTATGTAATATCAGTAAAGTGCATTAGTGTACAAGTATCTGTTGAATATATCCTAAGTTAATGAAATATGTTTATATTTTAGGTCATTGTAATATCTACTAATAGGGAGTTGTTAAATACTATATAGATATTTTTATTATTACTTGTTAATTTCTTTAACTCAGTCATGAAATGTAAGAAAGAAACTACTATATTCTAAATCATTATTTTTATCCCTTGAGTGATAAAACTAAATCATAGTCTTAGAAAAAAACAGGACACAGCATGAGCCCAATAAGGAGGAAAAAGCATAAAGCACATTTGATTTCCAGGAAAAAAGTCAATAATTGTTACTCAGAACACATAAGGAGAACATGATTTTAAACATTTAGAGGAAATCATGAAAGCTTGAAGGGCCTTCCTCCAGGGGCACCTTGGAGGAATTCATGTTTCTAAAATAGGAAACATTTATCAAGATTTTGAGCACAGGAGCAGTTTCATGCTACAGTGTCAGCATAACTGGACCAAGTGAACTTTCTGGCCTCAGTGATCACTGTTCTGTAGCTGTCAACATTGTTTGCTTTTCTTAAATATATGCATACATACATATATATACACACATTGTAGTCAATTTAGATGGAAATTGATATATTGCATATTAATGGAATCTAAGAGAAAAATTACCTATTGCTACAAGAATACTGCCTTGTTTTCAGAAATACACAAGTTACCAACTATCCTTAACATGCATTAATTTTAATTTTTAATATTTTTTCTTCCTTTATATACATATTTGACAGCAATTGTAGTCCCCATGGATTTCCTGCTACCGTTTCACATGCATTTAGTTGAAATATCCCAATCCAAATTTCTGTTACTGTTTTTTAAATTAATCAAATTTATGTTCAATGGTTATTATAGTGAGGTATAATAGCAGAACTGGAGTATAGGCTAGAGGTGTAGGGGGTGAGAGGATTCACCAGAGACAGAGTGGGGAGCAGAACATACATCTACTGAAATATGCTGTGAAGGGGAGTAGCAGGCAGGACAGAAGAGGTCTGCTGTGGGTCAGCTCCCTGGCAGGAGAGGGCATCAAACTCAGGCTGTCAACAAGAGAGCTCTGAGACTTAACCCTTAGACCACCAGGGCAGCGCCCCTCAAGGACTATTTTATAATTAAACTAAAGTACTTTGAAAAGGTTAGAAAGCATTTTGCCCCAATGGAAATGTCATTTAAAGAGTATATGTATATTTTAAGTTCTGTATGGCAACACACACAGAAGATGTTTTGTCCTTTCAGGGAGGGAAGGCTGTGGTAAGGAAAGAATTCTGGAGAAAACTGTCTTCTACTATTTTTTCCCCTTAAAGCAATTGGTTAAGTCTTTTCTTACTCATCTACTTGACTAGTTTTAATTTCAAATATAGATATGTTTTATAGTGTTTTCTCAAAGCTGAATTAAAGAATCCCAGATAACAGCGTTTCAAATCCAGAGAAGTGTACCACTCACAGCAAGGAAAGATGGATTATATACTTTCCTTAAGCTATTTTACCCAATGACTTACTTGCAGTCAATAAAAATCACATAAAAATTATATAATTTCTTATTTGAAACAAAAACTCAACAAATCAAATTAAACTTTCCCCAAACATAATTTATATGGAAAGCTGATTTTAGGTTGGATACTGATATGCACGTACAACTAACATAGGGATGCCAAGTGCAGAATGATGTTTCACATCTCTCAAATAACAGTATTCGTACTTATGAATGGTGATATTCCATGACTGCATTCCTATTGAGAGAGGAAACGGGGATAGTGTAGGATACACTAATTTAAATTTTATTCTTGTACACAAAATAGCTTCCTTCAGTGAAAAAATGTATATTTAATAAAGGGTGACAGTGAAGGTAAGGAATTGTCTAAGAAACTCGGGGAACTAGATGAAAGGTTGAAAGGTAGGAGGGAAACAGAAGAATCCTGTGTTTCACAGACTCGTGGAGCTATCATCATGTCTGTATGTGGGAGATGCTACATCAGCAGTTGTTGACTACTTATGGATACTGCAGAGCTTGTTATTTTTATAAGCTCATTACTTAATTCCACCAGTGTATGGAATTTGAACACCTATGTGATCTCTAGCTCTATACCTGTTACATAATTGGAATGATTTGTGTTGTATGTCTTATCCATTACTCTAATTATCCTGGAGTCCATGGGTCAGGTCATAATTAGTTTTTATTTGCATTACCTATAGAGTCCTTGTATCTTATAAACAAGCATGTTAAATAGTCTCACTTGACACAAATAAAATAGGTCAATAATAAGTACCATTATCAACAGTAATAGTTCTGAGATCCACTCAAATTGCCATGTCTACTCTATGGATTAACAAAAATGATATATTTTCCAGTCTCTGATCTAGTTATTTTTGAAGTCATTTGCAAAGCAAGGATCAAATACCTGATGATTTTCTGAGTCATGCTTTTTAATCCAACAAAACTTGCTGGAGTTATTTTGAGAATAAGCAGACCAAAATTATAATGGTAATTTCACTTAAAATGATCCCACATATATTTATAAGACAGTGACTCTTAGCTTTATTGATTTAGGACATTTCATCATTTATTAAATCAATTATCTTGTATACACTTCCAGTAGAGAAAATTAGAGAGCTAAACAGAGCATATAACAAATGAAACCAGCATATATTAAAAAGGAAGGTGAAATAAAAACAAAGAGTAAACAAAAGAAGAAAATAAATTACAGATAAAAAAGAAAATATATGTGTTCTTTGTTTTCACAGATAAACATTGTAATCTATCAAAAAATCACATGTAAACAGATATATGTAATTACTGAGAAGTGAAAAAAATATTTTCAGTTACATAATTTGTATCTCTAAGAATAAAAACAAATCAAGTTCTTATTAAAATTATATCTAGTTAGCTATCTTTGAATTATGTTTAAAAAGTCTTTGTAAGAATAGTGAAAATTGTCCTTGATAATGTCCTTAAAATTGGTATAACTGTTAAAAAGTATTTTTTTTTGGGCCTCCATGGTGGCACAGTGGGTTAAGCAAAGCACTGTGAAGCAAACCACAGCCACTGCAGCACGAGTTTGATCCCTGCCACCGGCCAGGCAGGGGACGCACATGGTGCTGCAGACCTCTCCTGCTGTGCCCGCTGCTCCCCTCAGCAGTGTACTTCAATTGATCTGCCTGTTCTGCTCCTTGCTCTCTGTGGTGAATCTTCTCACCACCCCCACACCTCTGGCCTGTACCCCAGTGCTTGTATGCATAAATAAATAAATCTTTTAAAAAAAGTATTTTTTTTTAAGATTTTATTTTTTTCATGTAGAAGAGCTGAGTGTAGGCCAGAGGTGTGTGTGTAGAACAGGCAGGGAGCAGAACAGGCAGATCCACTGAAACATATTGCCGGGGGAGCAGCGGGTGAGACAGGAAAGTGCTCGCCAGCAGGGTCAGCTCCCTGACTGTGGATTGAACTGTTGCTGCAGTGGCTGCGGACAACTTCATAGTGCTGAGACTTTACTCCTTGTGCCATCAGGGAAGCCCTGGTTTGTGCTTTTCTATATATGTTGTAGAAATAAATCTAGTTTGTTTTCTTTTCAAGCCATCTTTTTGAGATAATAAAAATATAGCATTTGTAGATAGCAAGAAGTATGTTCTATGGTTCTCTAACTCAAGAGGAAGTATAGCAGTGTATAATTATTTTAATCAGTTAATTAAGAAAGCCAGAACAGTAAAGTTTCAGAGAACTTCTAAACTTTCTCCTTAAAAATTGAAAATTCTTAATTTTTACTGTAATTTACAAAGTTCAGATGCACTCACATGACACAAATAACAAAGTTGACACATTATTTTCAAACCCAACTGATTATTACTCGCATAGAAACATATTTCTTTTGCTCACTTGTTTATTGCTTTGTGTGAAATGATTCCATGACTAATTAATATGTGTATCACCTTTTTTGTACTTTTCCTCATGTTCCTTTTAAACATATTATTTATGTGTTTAGAATTAATTACTTTATTATTGTGGAATGGTCTTGTCATATTTATAAGAGTTGTATTTTTGCAAAGGATAGAACTGTTGAAAATTGAGTCCTTTGTTTCTCATTTGGAAATGCACCTCCTATTTTTACAAGAATTTTAAAATGTATATACATTTCTAGAGTGTGTTTGGTAAAATTTCATGTAAAAATCATGGGACTAATCTTTATTAGCAATAACAATTGTTGGTTATATTTTATCTACTTCAATTTATTCATTACTGATTACTAGCAACAGAACAAAAGCCAAGAAAAAAAAATCAATAAGAGCTGTAAATTGCCACATTTTTCCTAAAGTGGTACCTTATATAAATAACAGAGTTCTGTGGCAGAATAATCAGATTAAAGGCTAGAGAAATTTTCTTATATAATTTGTAAAATGTGTAAGTTAGAAATATTATCTTTTAAGGCATTTTTCACAGGGGAATTATATAGTAATCTATCATAGGGAAAATAGAGCACTGCTTCTTTGGAGCATATTATTCATTCATCAGTGTGGCTATAGAGCTAGCAAAGAGGAACAAGATGTTTAAAACTTCCCTAGATTGCTTGTAATAGCCAAGAGTTCTCATATGGAGGACATCTTTGGCTTAATGTCTTATAATGAAGTTAGATGCTTTAAAAAGGTATTACATCTATAAAAATATGAAGAATTTGACCTTTTTAAATCAGGGAGAACTGATTTTGTCAAATATAAATTGAATTCTGAGTCTGCATAATCTCAATTACTAGATTCATTTTTAAATGTTCCCCAAACGTCTGCTATTTCTAGGTCTACAAAGCGGTTCAGAAACTCTTGTGTATTTGCAACTTAAGAAATCTATTTAAATCAACTTAGTTGAGAAATTCAGTATGGCTTTGTTAAGTGAAAATTTTATAACAAGCATCATGTAGTTTGGAAGCATTATGATTATTGGAACATTTCCTAACTTGGCAAGAGAAACAGTCTATGAATAAGAATTCTATCTTGTTACTATGCTAAACTGTTTTTTGTAGGATTTGTCACTGTTTTCTCATAAAGATTAATGTGTTTCTTGGATATGTTGTAAGTGATTATAAATATATCTAGAAACAAGGGTGTGATATGTAACTCATATGAATTTTACACAATTGACAAAGGAATAAACCTTATAATGAGTGAATTTATTAACTTTAAATTATGACAAATAATAAATATAGAAATATGTTAAAATATTTTACTTTATATAATTTTGTAACTGCCAAGTGCAAAAAAGTTATGAGGTAAATCAAAACTACTTATAACCCTATTTCCTAGGTATTTATTTGTTGACTATTGTTATTTCATTATAGCTTTGTGCAGTAGTTTATTTTCCTATCCTCTTATATTTTCTCACTTACTTTAAATATTCATAATAGTAGTTCAAGGAAATTATTGTACAAAAATAGTTGATCATATAAATGATGGATAAAAATATGCAAATTTAAAAATAAAAAAATTTCCCACTGAAAAGTATGAGTATACATATAGGCAATTTGAATTATAACTTTAGATGCATAATATGCATTAAAATTTATTAAATGAATCAATCAAGGAATGAAATGTGAGATGACAAGATGCTTTGTGAACTGATAGAACTGAATCCATAGTTGAGAACTACATGAAGTTTACTATATTTAATTGAAGTATAAAGGGTGTATGTTTTAGAATAATAATTATCACTTTGCTCTTTAGTTTTGCCTCACAAATAAAACCAAACAAAATCCGTGACTAGTGTAACTAAGGAAATAACTTCTTTTTGGGTCTATATTTCTCTCATTATAGCATCTGGCCCTTAAATCCAAACATACAAACTGTGTTTAGTATTAGTCACTAATATAAAACTGTAACATAAAAATAACATGGAATTTATAAATGAAAATGGCCTTAAAGTAATTAATTACTCTAATTATTTTTGTAATGTGTTATTGTATAATATACATAATACCAGGTGTAATAGATGTTTTTTGGTCATGCATGTTCTTTACAAATAAAAAACCAATCAGCAGTGGGATTTTTTTCACTTTGTTCCAGTTACTTATTTTCTATATATACTGAGGTGTGTACAATATTATCTTTGTTTAAATAACTTAAGGAATTTATTCTAATGTTTTCTCCTTCCAATATATTCTACAAAATCCAAGGCAATATTTATAGATTTGCCAAGAAAAAACATGGCCTTTTTCTTTCTGAGTACTCCTTTCTTAGACTTTATTTTTTTCTTCCATACCATTATTTTTATTTTAGTGTTAGGAACTATGTGTGTTCTCTTGGGAGAGGAGATTCACTAAATACTTAAGTCCTAATTTGAAGATGACATCTTTAAACTGAAATGCAGACACTAAAAATCACTAAATTTCAACTCAAAGTAAAGGGAATTGTTTGATTAAACTTTTCACATCCAGTGAAATGTCATTTATATAGTTATACAGTTGTGTGTCTGTATGTGAGTGTGTGAGTGTGGAGATGACGTCTGTATATACACATACATAAATGGGAAGAGAGATTTAAAAAACTGACAGGTTTTTTATCTATTTTCTACTTAACTCTTAATTATTATTTCACTGAATATGGTCCTTTTCAATAAAATAAATTTGTTATTGAATAAAAAAAAATAGTACTACTTATTTTATCTTGTCTTGTTCAAAGTCAAAGCCCAGGAAAGTCTGAAGTAAATATTGATCTTTAACCTTCATATTCTAGTTTTCCAAATACTTCCCATTGTGTTTTTGTTGATTGGATTACTTTTCAAATCCCTTAAATTTAGTTTTCCAGATAGATGGGAGATAAAATAGAAATGCACACATTATAGTTCCTTATTGTTATTCAAATCAGAGAAAGCTTGCATTGTTAGATCACAGGGTACTAACACCTCAGTACTGCACAAAAAGTTTAATGTTGACAGTTTATGCAATTTTAACTTGAGGTATAACAGCAGCAAAAATAAAATGTATGCAATACTTTTCACAAGTTGAAAATAAAACATGATTGAACATTTGTCAAATTATTACATATAGTTGTTGTGTCACAGGGGACGACAAGGGTTAGAGAAACAGGTGTGCTGTTGCTCTGAAGTTAAGCATTGGCCCGTTAATAGGAAGAAGGAATATAGTTCAAATGAAAACAATTCTTGAATATTATTCAAGAACTAACTGTTAAATTACCCTAAATTACACATATTAAGACAGCTATTTGTTGTTTCGTCCTTGTGTTAGCAATTCTTTGTCTCCTCCCATTGGGATGTACACTCTGTTTGGGCATATTATGTTTCTCTTTATTTCATAGCTGTATGAAATACATAACACTATATTCCAGTGCCTCAACCATAACTGGCAGGTAATTTATACTTGTAAATCAATGGATCTTTGTTACAAAGTGTTTATTGTTTACCACCAAACTTGTTTCACTTTTCTGTCTAATCTTTCCTATTATCCCTTTTCCATATTGTATTCCTTGTGGACTTAAAGTTGTGCCTAGTGAAGTGTAGATATAAGATAGTATTTCTGAAATGTGGATCTGAAACCAGCTGCATGAAATCACCAGAAGAGTTTTAAAATGCCTACGTTTGGATCCTAGTTCAAATTTAATATATTAGAATCTTTGCTGCTTAGGCTCAAGAATATGGGGGAAAAAAAAAAGTACCCTCAACTGATTCTTAGACCCATAAAATTCTAAGAGCTATGACCTCCTAAGCTAGGACTTAGAGGAATTCCACTCTGTCCTATCCCTGGGTATATATCCTGGATTCCTGTGTACTTACTATCTTTATCTCCAATTAAAAAATGGTTGAGACTTGTTTCCTGAGATAGCTACTTAGCACTCTATAACAAGTCCCTTTTTACACTTCTAGAGTTTTAATTTCACAACATAAACATTTATAGTGATATGGATAGCATAGTGGGAACATAACTTTCCATAGCCTGACTATATCCCACTGAAGGCTGTTAGTTGAGTTCAAGTTCCTGTCATCTGAAACCAGGGTTATGACATTCAACATATTGACATTTCAGGTCAGTTAGATTTTGTTGGAGAGCGTGGGAAACTGTCGTATGAACTGCAGAATAGTTGACATCCTGCCCAGCTTGTGCTCCTGAGGTGCCAGTAGCACCTCTCAGGTTGTGACAGTCATAGTGCTCTCATATGTTGCTCAGTGCCCTGTGGAGGGCAAAGCCATTCCAGTCATGCAATACTTACCGAAAGGGATCTGACTGCAGCTGTGTTACTCCCAGGGTGTCACCTTGAATGACACTGAAAGAAAAAATATGGAAGCTTATGTCACTCATAAATCTGCTAAGTTGAGACCAAATGATTGTGCGTTATTGTGGGTTAGTAATTACTTTAATGCATTCCCCCTATTAAGAAAGATGAGATCTAAGACCATCTCTTCATATCTCATCCAATGTCCATATTTTGTAGTGTTAGCCAATGCAGGTAATGCTGTGAGAAGTAGAGTTGTTCATCATCATAAATGTTAGAGTGATCTAAATTACACTTCCCACACATTATTTCATCTAATTATATAATCACTGGCGCTGGCAGTGAACAAAATGGCTGTGCGCCAGCAGGCCCTTGGAGAATTGGCGTACTAACTGCACCATCAGTTGGCCTTGGTGCCAGAGGTTTGCAGATGAGTGGTAGAAGGACGTTTTTCATATTGTTGTGGGGCAGGAGCCATCATTAAGTAGAGTGCAGTTTAAGTGAGACCAGTCACAAGTTCTGGTAGGCAGCCATGATATGCACATTGAAGCTATAAGCTTGTCCCTGTAAATGTTCCGAAGGCTGTAAATGTTCCGAAGGCTGTGTGTGGGGTGCTTGTGGCAGTGTATTCCCACAGCTGCCAGACAGTAAACTCAAGTGTGAAATCTCTGTACTTTAAAATATCGTGATGAAATGAGGTTTAGCGTAGTAATACTCAGAAAGACAAACCACCCAAATCTGGTATTTTTATAAACTGAGTAGTTCTCCCAGTATAAACAATTTCCAAATTATGAAGTATCACAGCAGCAAAAAGCAGTATTTGATGCAAAAGTAAGGATAATTGCAAATCATAGCCTTGTCTCTTTATGCATGATACCAAAAGTCTATAAAGCACCAGCTTATAATTAAAGCCTAAGTATAAACATACATAAACTGTTAATTGCAATCAAATTTTTTGCTGAAAAATTACTGAATTATGTCCTCACTGAGGATTAATCTTCTTCGAAGTTTATATTTTTACGAAAAAAATCATAAAGTCAAAATGAAATTCATTAATCGTACAATCAGATATTTACATAGACATTTCTGTGTGCCTGGCTCTCTTCTATAATATAGAAGAAACAACTCAGTAGATCTTTTGGAAATTTTATGGTTTTATTAATGTTTATGTTCACAATGGGTGTTAAAATAAGGTAAAGACCCAAATGTAACAACAAAGAGAGAGATTTAGGCTTAACGAAATTGAGATACATATGTTGATATATTCCTAATATGTCTGTATGTGTGTGTGTGTGTTCTCTTGCTTCGTTTCTTCATTTGTAAAATTCATTTTTGGAAGAGTAACATAATGCATGTACAGAACCTATCCAAAATAAGAGATATCATAAGCATACAATCTATGCTAATTCCTTCCCTTCCTTTCATTCATTAAGAGAAGGTAATTCAACTATGCCCTGCTACAATTTAGAAATCTGAAAATAAATGTGGGAAGTACTTGCTGAGATTTATAAGTGTCTAGTTGTGTGTATGATTCAGTGAAAGTGGTTAGTTAATAATTAATGTTTTTTGGTAAAAATGACTAACAACCAGTAAGTGTACTCCGATATTTAGTGCATGCAGTAATTATTGTAACTCATTAAGCACAAACTTATGCTGGTAAAGTTTAAGTTGTTTAAAAGGATTACAGTATTCAAAAGTAAAAATATCATGTCATGTAGGGATTTTTGTTCTCATTTTTATATATGAGGAAACAGACAAAAAATTGTTTAATATTTATATCTAACATACGGGAACCTGGGATTTAAATTGAGATATGAGAATTCACATTTTATCTACTATGAGAGATATACTTCCTGTCTTCTCAACATTTTACAAATATATAAATCCTTCTAGTACTGGAGAAAGAATATTCAGGCATATTCAATATCAATTCGTTGTCCCTCAAGAGTAAGTCACAAATGCAGGTGTCTTTTGCTTCATTTGCATCAAATTTGGATGTTTCAGAGGTGATAAAACATCCTGAAATAGCTTATTTCTGAGATTTTCATCTGATAAGACAAAATATTTTCTACACTCTACTAACTTGGGAATGGACCCCCGCTAGAATTGCAAGTTGTTTGTTATTTTATTCATTTATTTATTTTGGAGAACTGAGATATAAGACAGAGGTGCAGGAGGTGAGAGGTTTCATCAGAGACAGAATGAGAAGCAAAACAGAAATATACTGAGATACATGGCTCAGGCAAGCAGTGGGTGAGACAGGAGAGGTCTGCTGATCTTTATGTGGGCCAGCTCCCTGGCTGGGGATTGAATGAGGACTGTAGTTGTGATAATGCTGAGACTTAACCCCTAGGCCACCAGCAAGACCCGCAAGTTGGTTTTCAATAAAGGCTTTACAAACACTGTTCTATAAGTTTATGATAACCCATAGAAATATTGATATTATTTTGGCATAAATACAGTAATTAGGTGACAAAGCGCTAAATAGTATTGTCTCCTGTCTGCTGATGATCAATTAACTTATATCTGGGCTATCTGCAGCCCACTGCCCTTAGCAGAGATTGCTTTGGAACAGGGTCTTTTGGTGGTGGGATGGTAGAGTCATTCATTGTATGTATTAGGAGTTTATTGGCAGTTGATTAATGTACACTGCCCAAGGCACAGGAAAGATAGGAAGGGTGTTAGATCTTAAAAATCTTAAAATTTCTTTGGAATAGTGAATTCTTAATTCATTCATAATGAGGAAAGAAACTTGATAAAAGTTCTGCAGCAATAAAAATCTAAAACAATGCAGGATATTTGTGCTTATATTTAAGATTCACAGAAAGTTAAAAGTTGTAATTCTCATGTATTTGTGTATAAGAATGAGAGTTCCTAATATTTTTGCTATAGAAAAATAGAGCATTTGATTTGGTTGAGATTTAATTCTCTCTATGTAATGTACTACAATGAACAAGCTAATATTAATGAGAATTTGCAGTGTTAAATTACAGGAGATAAAATAAGAGACTAAGCTAAGAAGAAAAAATAAAGAAAAGAAGGAAGGGTTATATTTGACAAGAATATGTTTCTGTAACGTATACTATCCTTAGCCAAGTTTGTATGGAGGAGCATTTAACTTTTGTTAGTTGAGTAGTGCAGTGACTATTAATACTAGAATGAGTCAAATGATTTGGTGGGAGTATTTTTAAAAATGCAGCCAGATAATGAAACAGATGATGAAAGAGAAGTTGAGCATATATGATAGTGCTTTGAGTGAGTAACGACAAAAAAGTTACTGTGGATGTTTGCTGTTTTTTATAATGGATAAATTGAGGAAAGTTTTCACTCAGTATAATATTAGTTTAAACACTTTAGAATGACTAATAATATTTGATTGATACACTCAACAAATGCATTGCATAAATAGACTAGATGTACATACTGAAATAACAGTTAATGTGAATTTAAAAATATTTTTACCATATGAAACTAAAAACTGCAAGAAGATATTTAAGAAATTTTCAGGTCTCAGCAAAAATTTACATTCATTTTTCAATCTGCGAAATCATAAGGAACAAGTTGTGGAACCTGAAGTCTATGTAACATGCACGTATCCGACAGCTTGACATTGCTGCAAAATAAACATGTGATCAGTCTCATTCTTGTTCTTGTGTGATTGAGATCCTCTTGGTGGTTCTTGTTTCTCTAGTATATTTAAGTAAATCACAGGTATAGACAACAGCAGTTATTACTGAAACTAAGGAATCACATGGTTAACATTCAGAACTTTTAATTGTGCTAATTTATATAGAATTTCTAGAGTAGAAAAAAAATTGTCCTGAGTCTAGAAATTCTTGTATTTATGAATAACAGCAGTATTGTCTTGTTTTATTATCTCTTTAAAGAACATTTGTGATTAGAAATCATTCAAGCATTTCTTACATTTTTACTTTGCCTTTTTTAAGGGTGCAATAAAAAACCAGTTTCACTGGAGTCTTAATCAATGCAGACATCGGGGATCAAGTAATCTGTGACTCAGGCGTGTTGTGTATTTGGACATCTCAGTGTACACATCATAGTGTACAAAAGTAAAACTTTTAAATTTTTATAAATAATAAGCACTTTCTCTGGTCTTATTGTACAATTTCTTAGAGATACGAGTGTTCTTAGACATTGAAAGGTCCTGCAGCTGTATTTGATAGAGCTGCCAAAAGCCATCTCTGAAACTATTAAGAGTGAAGAGTTATTGTTTGAATTTAGCACTGTAGGAAAGCACGCACACACAGACATACACAGACACACACATACACATGCACAAAGCATAACTAGACATTAGTTGTGTTTATTGGACATGCATTGTGTTCAGATGCCACTGAACTATAATATCTTTGGATAAATGGATAAATATCAACAAAATTATGAGCAACTATTTATCATAATTTTCTATATTGCTGTATCTATGAAGTATTTGCCATGTATATCACCTTATCATTTTGTGTCAAGCCTTTGGAAAAGGTATCTCTATTGCTGCTTCTGTGGCCCCACAGGGGCAGAATATAAACATGCCAAGTTTTAATCAGTGCTTTTTTTGCTATGGCATAGTGTCTTCATCCCTTATACAGAGAAAACTGAACTTTCTGTTGAAATATGAAAATAAAAGCGTGTGAATGCTGCCAGTCTTGTATTTATGTTCAGAAGACTCAGTATAATTTATCTATTTAAATAACTTTTTGAGACTACATTTGTTTACAACACTCTATATGAATTAGGTGGATAAGCTCATACTTCTTCAGGTATATGTCGTTACACCCCTCACCCAACACAACAAGACCCCCATAATCCTCCACGCTGGACTCCGCTGCCCTTTCGTCCCACCCTGACCCTACCACTCTGTTAACCAATTCTGTGGTCAGCCTTAAAGTTTTTTTCTCTTTTTTTAATTTAGCTTTGTTCCTCATTTTTGCTTGTTTCTTTAAGTCTACATATGAAAGAAATCAGTATTGATCTTTTACCTTCTGATAACACATCTTATGCTAACAATTTATTATTGGACCTAGCATTACTTATAATTATAATACCTGTGATATATTAAAAATAACTTACTTATTGCTGTTTATCCATAAGTATATTATGCATATAATTCAATTACACAAGTAAGGGATTCTTTTATTATTTTTTCAATACCTGGACATCTAGAACATGGTAGTTAAAATTCAACTTGTGCAACATTAACAATAACACATTGACTGTAAGGATAACATAGTGTTAAATAGGATAACAAAATTTACAAAGTTTTTTTTTCTTATATCTTTTGCTACTTTGAATTTCACAGATAAGGGAAACAATTATCAGCTTTATTGCCTTTATAGTCAGTAGATGAAGCTGTAATATTTGGAGAATAGAATGAAACTCAAATGAACAGATTTTAATCACCACAGAGTATGCTGGCAGATAAATTTCTGATTTTAAAATGAATCATAGCCAGTGAAGATACTAATTTTTCCCCTAATTAATGTCTCTTTATGAATTATTGTTGATTGAAAAGTAAATACTAATAAAATATATAGGATTATCTTCAAGTTACAATATAATAAGCTGTTTTTGAAAATAATTTAGTGGGGCCTCTGCAATAATCATTATGGCCTGAATTCAGTCCCAGGCCAGGAAGCTAACCCTCATATGGTACAGCAGACCTCTCCTGTCTTATGGCCCCCTGCTCTTCTTAGCAGTGTATTTCAGTAAATCCCTCAGTTCTGTTCCCCAGTCTGTCTCTGGTGAATCCTCTCACCTCCCCTCATGTATAGCCTCTTCTACACAGAAATAAATACAATTTTAAAAATTAAAATAATCTAAGGATACATGAATTAGTGTGAATATATTATTGCATATACCTCATGCATGTTATCACACGTATATGTGTGCATGTGTATAACTTACATGTTTGTTATATTGTGTTGTTATGTAAATATAAAACATACGGACATTTTCTTGAATTAAGTAAACATACATCCATGATTTTTGGGGAGCATACCTCTTCTTTTCTATATTAGCAATCTAGCATTTTTCCTTTGTGCTTTCACTCCTAAAACTCTATGCATGTACAGTACTTATGTACACGAGTACTACTAGTGATATACATCCTGAGTTTTGGCACATCTGTGCTATTAGCTTAAAAATTAAAAAAAATAAAAATGAGATCATACTAGTTACAATTTTTTTGTGCCTTGATTACTCAGTGCTTACCTGAGTAGTGAGCTTGTATAGCTGTAGTTCACTCCTTTTTATTACATAACACAGACAAGTTTTGTTTCTTTGTTGATGGGTCATATATTTTATTGTTACATATTTTCTCCTGAACTATAATATTTTTATTTTCATGTTACAGACTCCAAAGACAAGGGCTCTTGAGTCTGGGTTGAAGGGAATATACTTAGCTCTTTGTGTTTGTGTGTGTTATTATGCACATTGTGACATTTAATAGAGGTTTCCAAAATTGCTTTTGAAAGACTGTAACATTTCTAGTAAAATGAATGAAAGTACTCTTCACTCTCCATTTCTGAAAATAATACACTTTGTATAGCTTCTGTTTATTTTTTCCAGACTTGTGGTATAAAATAATCTTATTATAATTTCCATTTTCTAGACTTCCAGTGAACTTGGTCTCTGAGATTCATATCCACATTTCCATCTCTTAGTATTTCCTTTTAAGGAAGCACATTGTTTCATCTAAAAGCATGTCTTATGGAGACTAGCACCTAGATGGGAAAACTGCATCTGATAGTTCTTAACTCAGGGCCTTTAGAAAGTAGCTTAATCTCCAGGTCTTTGTCCCATTTTAAAATAGAGATAAAGTAGACTCTACTTGGAGATATTTCATAATCTATAGATTCTTAATATAACAATAAACTTAAAGTTTTTCTTTCACTGTTGTCATTATGATGATAATATTTATATTCATATCCTTATTTTTGATTTAGAATCTTCTAAACCTTCTCATTATTTCTTCTTTTCCACTTATTTATCAAGGTACAGGTTAATTTCGGCCTTCTCTGTAAAACTTCTCTAAATTCTTTCATAAGTAACTGATCTTTAGACCAAAAATGCATTTATTGCTTATAATTCCCTTCTTTCTTTTTCTTTTGTAGTACTTCATATCTTATGCATACATATGAATGAGTGTCATAAATGAACAAAAACAGAAGCTTATATATTTTTTAAATTGTGCCAAAAACATTACGCCATATTTTATTGTGCTGTGTGTGGGTTTTTTGGCACATTTTCCATTAAGAAACGTTAACATTGAATTTTATTGCTTGGAACATTTAAATTATTTTTATGTGTTTACATACAGATTCGGTAGTTGAAAGTAACAATGCTGGCTTATTCTCTTCTTGCCACTGCAGTACCAGCGTAGATGAGTTTTAACAAACACTTCTTAAATTTAAATGTATTAAGCAAATAAGGACAGATAGATGGTTTCACATATAATAACTCTGTTTTCTTTTTCCACTCAGAAATGGATTTTATTGGATGCTGTGGCTTTGATTACATGAATTAAATCAGCTATATTATCCCTAGCTATCAGATCCTATCATCTTAAAACGATCTTTGAAAACTTTCCTAATTTGAGTTTCTGAAATTTGGGGTAATTTTGGGAATAGGCATCACTATCAGGTAACTTTTATGAATCATCTATTTTCTTTCAATGGACATTTTTCTATGTAACACATCACTGATGAGTATAATACTGACACTAGGTAGCTTCTCAATCTCTTACATTTGTCATGAGGGCAGAGGAGTATCCTTCTAAAAAGATAGATGTTTGATGTCTAATGTTTAGTGATTTTGTGTGCCAGTAGAACATTACCATCTAAAAACATTATTTCAATCAAAAGCAAAATTTATAGGGCCTCCCTGGTGGCTGGTGGCGCAGTGGGTTGAGCAACTCATTGTGAAGTAAACTGTGACCTCTGCAGGAAGAGTTCAGTCCCTGCCCTTGGCAGGGAGGGGACCCACAGGGCGCAGCAGACCTCTCCTGCCTCCCCGCTGCTCCCCTCACAGTGTGTTTCAGTCCATCTGCCTGTTCTGCTCCCACTCAGTCTGTGGTGGATCTGCTCACCACCATCCCCACTTCTGGCCTGTATCCATGCTCTTGTGTGCATAAATGATTAAATCTTAAAAAAAAAAAAAGCAAAATTTACAAATCTTACAGTAATATGTGTGATGTTGTATATAATGTTGAACACGGTATGCCTCACTATCTTCTGAAATAATTGGTGTTATCGAATCAGATATTCCAGAAATTCTAATCATCACATATATGCATTATATTATGATGCTATAGAAAATCTGTAATTTATCAGGATGATTTAAAGATTTTACTGTAGAAAAAAAGGAAAATTGTTATTTCACTTTTCTTATGCAAAGTTAAGGATCCAAGTGCTCCTTTTAGTCTTGTCTAAAGCAACAATCTTATAAAAACTTAAAGTTAACAGAATAAGGTCAGTCACCTGACATATATTTTTCCTGAACTGATACTCTGGTTATTACTTGGTGTGTTTTGTTGTTAGATTTATACGGATCCTTTTTGAAAATGCAGGGATTGTAAGGCAAAAATATTAGTCAAATATTTAAATAAAAATATAAACTGCTTATACTCTCCAGTTTTAAAATAAGAATATTTCTTACTCTATTTCTATAATTGTGGTCAATAAAATCTAATGATTATTCTGTATTTTATACAAGAAGACATTTTTTAAATTTTCTCTGCTTTACCATGCTACATATGTATTTTGTGTTGGAAGTTATAAACTAAATAATTTACATGCAAGATTTGTTTGAATATAGTTTGACCTTTAAAACTTTATACATTTAGATACTTTCTCATTTTATTGAAATCAATTAAATGTAATTTTAAAACAAAAGTCATCTGGTATAGGATTTCAGAAACATAGTTTTTATGAGAAACATGGAGTTAGACAAATTTGGTAAACATTTGAGTGGACAGTTTTGTGAGGTACTGTATTTTGGGGGTGAAGATAAGAATTCATTGCATACCAGAACAAAAGAAGTTCTAATATCCCATTTTACAGTGATACAACTTGAGGACAGTAGAATTTTTTTAATGATACCACATAGTTTGGGAAAAGCTACGTTTAGGAAATACTGAGTAGTTTAGAACTTTTAAGGGAATTTGTACCTACAGTTAAAGATTTGGAATCCTCTCTTACTAATGTTTTTCCAAATTTCATAAACACTCTCATGACCTAAGAAATTATTTTATATTGATAAATATAGCATTTCCAAGAGCAGTTTCTGTAGTACTCTGTTATTTTCCATTCCTGTTTCTTTTTCTGGAAAATGTATATTAATTTATCTAACATGTAGTGTAGGTAGTATTATTAACTTAAAATTTTATCATCAGTTAATTTTATGTTTCTATAAAATCTTTGATTAATATTGTTAGGCAAATTTTATTGCAAAAATTGTTATTGTTAGCTACTAAACAAAGAAAGCAAAATCCCCCAAATAAATGTATTTAATGAGCTTAAATGAATTAAGGTAAACACTTGTAACTTAGAACATTATTAATGAATTAAAATGATACACTGACATTGTCATTTCCAAAGGAATTAAAAACAAAAATATATATTTGAAGAGTACTTGGAAGAGTAAGATATATGGAGAAAACCATTCAGAATTTTAGAATAAGATTAATATTAGGAAAGATGTTTTTCATACAACTCTATAAAAATAAGTAAAACAGTGCATGTTGTATAAGAGTCCAAATATGATTTTTACTGATTCATTTATTTTAATAGGTGTTTAGCAAGAAGGAGTGTAGATTTATCATTGTTATCATAGCTTTTGCCCCTGGCAACAAGATGGTATTATCGAAAGTTAATTTGGGACTGCGGCCCTGTTGTTTGGCACTCTAATTACTTGGCTTAGTGCATAATGTAGCCTCGGGACAGCAAAACTGGGGAAGACAACAGGTCAGAAAGTTGGAGTGATTGAAGCTCTAGGCGAAAGGATCAAAGTGTTGCATTTTGCGGTGGAGGGGGGGAGGGAGTTGAAATGTTTGGTATCTTACTTGAAGAACTTTTCCTCCCTGATATTTAAAATAAACTTGCCGGTTGACTTTGTGTTTCAGTTTTAAGCAGAATATGAGCAATTTTGTTATCTTACCACAGCCCCACCCCAATTAAAATATTTATATCTTACAGAATGAATGATCTATTAATAGGATAGTGGTACTTCCTGATTTTTTTCCACTCTAGTACAGTCTATTGAATGAAGTAAACTTGGAACGTGTAGTAAAAGATTGCTGGCAGGCAGTTGAGTGTCCACTACCCACTAAGCTCTAAGTTTGGCATGAGTAATAGGATGGACGCAAGGCTTGTTGCATATTGTACATTACCAAATCTCACGTAACCTGATGTTACCAGGTGCATGAAGGGATTGTAGCAATGTAGCGTGATATTTTTTAACTTGCTATTCTCATTTATTTTTTCAAATCATGTTTATTGAGATAAAGTGGTACATATTTCTATACCTGTTTTGGGAGTTACAGGTTTAAATCTCTACAAACATATTTTCATACCATGTAAACCCAAGTACTTCTCCACCATGTTCCACTGAGCCCCTTTCTTCCACACAAGGAAAATGGAGTATTAGTAACTAACTTTGGATAAAGAGAAATGGAAGTAGGGGACTACGGAATAAACTCAGAAAAGACGGTATTTGTGCTTTTTCTTGATGAAAGGAAAATACTTTGCTGGACAAATGCAATAGGAGTCATTCTTTAAGCAGAGAAATAGAAATACGGACTTCTATAAATAACAGTAAAATCAAGAGTCATACAATATTTTAATAGAATTGAACTTTATGAAGCAATAGGAACCAATTAAAATAAAATTCTACATAATGCTAAGGAAAGATTAAGCTGCATTCTGTGAATAGTAGGGGATAATAGAGGGCTTTATAAAGGGGGAGAAGAGTAATGGCTAAGACTAAAAACTTAGACCCTCTCATTTATTAGCAATATGGAGAATGGGGAGGATGCCGCATTGATGACAAGAAGCTGTGTAGACAAGGATTGAAACAGGCTGGGAGGTGGTGGAGCATTTAAGTAAAGCACTAACTGTTGACAATAGACTTTCCAGTGAAAAGGTATTCTAGATAAACCAAATGCCCAACTAGTTATAAAAAACAGCAAATTATTTGGACTTCTCAGTTATGTTTTAAGATTAAAATGATTAAATTGTGGAAATAGTTTTGGGAATATGTATAATGTGGAGTAGAAACATTTGTGTGCCTTTAATGTAAAATTAATGTATGCCCTTTATAATCCATGTGCAATTTGAAAGTATGGCAAACACTAAAACTTCTCCCTTCTTATGAAAGATATTAGAATTTAATTAAACCCCCTCCATTCAGTAGTACAAATATTGTCAGTTTAATTGATATTTGGTCAAAGAACTATTGATCTGATAATAGCAAATTTATCTCTAACCCCAACAATTAAAACATTGAAATGGGCTTCATCTTTTTGATTGAAGGACTCAAATCTGGTACAAGTTTAACCAAGAGTGCATTGGGTTCTTCAAATCTGTTTCCTTTCTTTCATTTTCATGATAGTCCCTCTCACAGTGCCAAAGCAGTTTGGTTTGAGGCATTCCTGCTTGTTTATTGTTTCTTTTGTTTCCCTGGAAATAGCATCCTGTGATCTTCAGTGTATTATATTGATACGTACATGACTTTTCTTCCTTTAATCTGTTTTGAGTTAATGTTGTGTATGAAGTGAGATAGTGGTCTAATTTCATTATTTTGTGTATGGCTGTGCACTATTCCCTCCACCATTTTTTGAAATGAAATTCCATTCTCCGCTGCATACTCTTAGCTCCTTTTTAAAAAAAAAATAATTGTCCATGTGAGTATGAGTTTATTCTGTGCTCTCAGTTTGATTACATTGGTCTGTATTTCTATTTTTATTCCAGGACTATACTATTTTGATGACTACATTTTGTAGTATACTTTGAATTTTTTTTAAGATTTGTTTATTATTTTATGCATACAAGAAACTGGGGTATAGGCCAGAAGTGTGGGAGGGAAAGGATTCCCCAGAGACAGAGCGGGTAGCAGAACAGGTGGGAGACAGATGAGGTCTGCTCCACCCTGTGGGTCAGCTTTCTGGTCAAGGATTCAACTCTGGAGTAGCAGTAGATAGCTTCATAGTGCTGAGGCTTAACCCCTTGGGCCATCAGGGAGGTCCCTGTGGTACACTTTGAAGTGTGGAACGCAATGCCTCTGTCCCCAATCCTCTCTTTCTCCCTGTAAGGATAGTATATTATTCCATTTCTTTGAAGAATGCCATTCCAACTTTGGTGGGTATTGCATGGAATCTGTTTACTGCTGTGTGAAAGATGGACATTTTAACAATGTCGATTCTCCCAATCCACAAGAAGGGAATGCCTTTCCATTTCCTGTGCCTTCTAGTGCGTCCTTTACTAAAGTCTTACAGTTTTCATTCTACAGACCCTTAACCTTTGTTGTTAAGGTTGTTCCTTGACCGTTAATACTTTTTTGATGCAATAGGAATGGGATTGTTGTTTTGATATGTTTCTCTTCGAGTTTACCATTGCATATAGGAACATAATTGATATTTATAAATAATTTTTTGTTGTTTATGATAGTTTCTTAGTGGAATATCTACTGTTTTGTGTGCATATCACTGTATTGTCAGCAAATAGTTATAGTTTTACCCTTCTTCCCCATTTGGGATTCCTTGTATATGTTTTTGTGCTTAATTTTTCTTGCTAGAACTTCCAATGCTGTGCTGAATATTAGTGGTGAAATTGGACCTATTTATCTTATATCAGATCTTGGAGGAAAAACTTATAGTTTCCCACCGTTTGATGTTTTCTGTGGATTTGTCATACATGGTATTTATTATGCTTAGGTATGTTCTTTCTATCCCCATTTTAAAGGATTTTTATCACACATGTATGTTGAATCCTGTCAAGTGCTTTCTCTGCATCTATTGATAAGATCATGTAATTTTTACATTTCCTTTGTTGATGTAGTGAATTAAATTTGATACACAAATGTTGAACCATCCTTGTGTCTCGGGAATAAATTCCATTTGGTCACGCTGCATAATCCTCTTAAAGCATTGTTGAATATGATTTCCTAATATCTGTTTAGAATCTGTCCATCAATGTTTATCTGGATATTGGACTGCAGGTTTCTTTGTGTCTCTGTGTGTGAGAGACATCTCTTTTTCTCTTTTTGGTATCAGAGTAATGTTGGCTTCAAAATGTATTTGGAAACATTCCTTCTTCGAAAATTTGGAAGATTTTGAGAATAGCTATTAGTGTCTCTTTGAGGGTTTGATAAGATTCACTGTTAAAATCAGCTGGGCTGAGCTTTTGTGTATTTGTGTTTTTTTTTTATTTTCTTGGATAGACTTTTGATAATACTTTCAATATCCTTGTTTGCAATTGGTCCATTCAGGTTTCTATTTCTTTATGATCCATTTTGAAAGATTGCATACTTGTATGAATTTGTCCACTTTTTAGGTGATTCAGTTTATTTGCATATAGATATTCGCAGTAGTCTTATATTCCTTGGTATTTCTGAGATACATATTGTTACCTTATTTTCTGGTTATTTCATATTAGGGAAATTCTTTAATTTTTTTGAACTTCAATGTTTTCAAAAGAGTTATTATGTGATTAATATATAATTCATATAATATGCTTAAAACATGTAGTTAACCTAGAATTAAAAGTAGGTATTAGAATTAAAGAAAGGTGCTTAGAAGTCAAAATCTTGGAACTGGGAAGTAGAACCAATGAATTGGACAATCCTGGAGAACAGAGCAGGGAATAAAAGAAATCAAGAGATACTACATTAGTTCAATTGTTTTCAAACATTTCAGTCAGTTTAGTGAGGCTGCCTTTAAGCTAACTAAAACTATTAATGTTGACACTTGAAAAGACACTGCAAATATTCCCTGTATTGTTTGGCATGAAATCAAAGTCTCTTGAAAGTGTTTCTTGTATTTTTTTGTAAAGAAAAAAATATAGTATTTTTAATGTAGAAACTAAAATATTTTTTCTTTGTCCATAATGAGTAAGGAATGTTTGGATTAATATAAATCAAATATATTTTGAACAAATAAATATTTAATCCTATTCTTCCTTACCAAAAAGAAAGAAAAAGAGAAGGGTATATAGATAAAAAAAATCAAGACTTTTAAATAGATGGTTAATTGCTTTGATAGAATTGGTCTGTTTGTCTAATTCCTTTTAAACCACATACTTAAACAGGCCATGACATTTGCTTGTACCTATATTTAACCTGGATAGAATTTAAGAGAAAACTCTGCTGTGTAAAGGATGCTAATCTCCAATGACCCTATAATCAGGGTAGTATGTTGTTCTTCAAAATCAATCTCTTGATGTAAGCATTTGGCCAGTTTTATGTTGAAGAGCTGGATCACAGCAATTACAGGCTTGTATTTCCTGGCAGAGAGACAAGAAAGGATAGATTTCCTCTGTTTTATGTTTGTGTTAATTTAACCTGTCAAAGTTAATCATCCTGTCAAAGTGCCAAAGCACCACAGTTTGAGCACTGGTGAGCTACCTGGTGTGGTTTCCTTATTTTAGACTCTGTTAGACACTTGCTAATGTCCTCTATTAAACCCATTGTTGGTATGATTTTGGATTTTAGTAGCATAATTAATATTCATGCCTTATGTTATATTTCTGTTCTGTTTTATTATTTCAGTATTTTAATGATATAAACCCGAACTATTACATTCTTTCTCTCTAAATTTTTTAATTGTGGAGAAGAAAAATAGCAAACTATTAGTATAAGTTACTTGAAAAATAGTGTAATTAAAATATTTGATCTGTTTGTTGAAGTGCTTAGAAAACAGTTTTCTTCCAGACTTACATGTTTGTAAACAAGAAAATCTTTTACTTAATGAGGATACAGAGCCTCCCTACACATCCAGGACACATTCATATTAACAGTTACACTGTACTTAATTCTCCTTTTGATATTATAACCTCTATTGTGTCCAAAAGAGTACACAATTTAAAATTTAAAATTTCTGTGGGGCCTCCCTGGTGGTGCAAGGGGTTAAGGCACAGCACTATGCAGTTTTCTGCAGCCACTGAAGTGAGGGTTCACTCTCTGGCCATGGAGTGACCCACATGGCGCAGCTGACCTCGCCAGTCTCCCAGCTGCTCCCTTCAGTGTATTTCAGTAAATCTGCCCGTTCTGCTCCCCACGCCGTCTCTGGTGACTCTTCTCACCCTCTGGCCCCTCACACCTCTTGCCTGTGCCCGAGATCTTGCATACAAAAATTAATACAGCTTTAAAAATGAAACATTTCAGGCTTCCCTGCTGGCGCAGCAGGTTGAACACTGCACTGTGGAGCATCTGCTGCACAGCAGCATGAGTTCCATCCCCTGCTAGGGAGGGGACCCACATGCCGCGGCAGACCTCTCTTGACTTCCCCGCTGCTCACGTCAGCAGTGTACTTCAGTAGATCTGCCTGTTCTGCTCCCCACTCTGTCTCTTGGTGAATCTTCTCACCTTCTGCACCTCTGACCTGTACCCTAGCTCTTGTATGCATAAGTAAATAAAAATCTTTAAAAATTTAATATTTCTATGATATAAATATTGATACATCACAGAAATAATGTATTCTAAGCTAACTCCTATAAAAGTACTTTTTTGTGAACATAAAATGTTTTAGGGAAGTAATCTTATAAAAGTTAAATATAAAATGACCCATTTGTTGTGTTTCCATTTCATAACTAGCAATATATGATTGTTAATTTGGTTGGTGATCATACTTTCTGAAATATAAAACTCTTTATATTGCAACAAGTGTTGACCTGATAGATTAATACTTGTCTGTTGCAGACCAGGATGACCTCAAACTGATGAGGTGATCTGCCCCTATCTCTTTTTGTAGTTGCCAGTCCTTTATATTATCACTGTATACTCATGCCTGCTGTATCCAATGTACTAATTTTCTCCATATCCAGTGAATTAATTTTCTCAGTGAGACAGGAACTTTGCAGGGAGTGCTTATTCATACTTAATGTGATGGTAGTGTTTTGATAAACAAATTCTCTGTGTCATTAAAATAAGAATCTGAGTTGTTGCCAACAAACTTTCCCGGACTGTATGTTCCATGCCATCTTCAGCACATAGAGCTGTGTTTGAAACACGATAAACATTTGCTCGATAAACAGGTGAATGAGTGTTTGAATTGACACCTATTTTATATCTTCCATTTCCAAAGAAGTTGTTGTAAAAGAAAATATAAAGTCCGTTTTGTATATGATTTCTAAAATGTTAATTTAATCACATAAATTCTGAACTGAGAGTAATTAAGTAGTTTCTAAAATGATGTAAAACATTAATAGAATATACCTTTGTAATTTGTTTTAAAATATTTGTTTTGATAAAACACATTTAGTAAACAGAATAGTGCACTTTGATTGGCACTATATTAATTTTTTCATTCCAACAAATGTTAGTTCTACTATCACTTAATATAAAACACCAGAAATAGTTTTATTTATAGAATGGGAAAATGAATGTTAGCAAAATTTGTTCATTTTTTACAATAATGTTTTAAATGCATTGTAGAATCTTTAATAATAATAAATAATTGCATTTGTTTGACAATTTTGGGTAACAAATTACCCCCAAACTTAGCAGTCTAAGACAACATATATTTATTATCTCATACTTCCTGAGCATATATAAGGGGTAGAGACTTCATTAGGTATTTTTGATAAAGGGTTGACTTTTTAAATTTGTTTTCTATTTCATTATGCATTTCTAACATATGAACATTTTATTCTACCATAAACATTAAAATATGTTTAAATGTTTTTGATTTCTTATTTTTTTATACTGAAGCAACTTTGCACCACAGCATTTTGATTTTAGCATGTGCATGATTATAAATCCACACTTTTAGGTATTAGGTTAAATTCACCACTGAAAGTGTTACTCAAGAAATTGAATTCAAGATGCGGGCTGGAGCTTCAGTGATAAAGAGCCTTGACTGGAGCTGAAGAGTCCAAGCGGTCATTCCCTTGTCAGCAAGTGACCCCAAGCCCTTAGAGACTTGTCAGGAGACTCAGGGAGCTGTCTGCATGCTTGCTTCAGGGCCTTGGTGGCTTAGCAAATGCATTCCCTGGAGTAAGAGAAGCAAGAGAGGAATACAGATGCTCAGTGCCTTGTGTGACCTTCCCTCGGAAGTCAAGTTCAGCCATTTCTACCATGTTCTGCTGGTGGAAGCAGGTCACTATACTCAAGGGGGCGTCTAAGCTCCGTTGAATGTAAGAGTTAAAAAACCATGGTTGTATTTTAAAACACCCAGAATACCCATATTATTTTACTCATTCCTCCAAGTTTTATTCATGGAAAACATATTTAATTCTCACTCCAACACTATTATGTAGCTGTTGCTATTAGTCCATTGACATATAATAAATCTGAGGTTCAGAGAACCTAAGTGTATCTCTCACAGTCACAAAATGAAGTGGGTGTCGCATTTCAAACTTAGGTAAACTGGTTTTGGAATGCATGCTTTTAACTCTGCCCTGTGCTGTCTCTGTGATTACATTTGGCATAATCAGTGGAGACCTATTTGCACAAACAATAATTTTACTTTTTAAACTGAAAACTATAATTCACTGACTTGTAAACCTACTTACAACGTTGCCATTTAGGACTTACAGAAATATAACTACTGCAAACTTTTAACTTCAGGAAAATGCTATTTTTTTACTGAATAATATTTCATCTTAGTCAAATATGATGTCAGTAATTTTTACCTTCATCTCCTACATATCATATCACTTAAACTATGATAAAATACTCAAAATATTAGAACTTAATATCTACCATGTGAATTAAAGAAACATTGCCCTTATTTAGATAAAACAAACACTGTGCCATTTCAGTGTGACTGCCAAATGAAATCCTTTTTGCTAAATACTTATTGTTAACATCAGTCAGTTAAAACTTATATTACTATCAGCAGAATTAATGCCTCGTTTATCCTTATCAATGATTATGTCTTTATGATTGACTTAAGAGGGAGATTTGTCACAATATTTGAAGAAGATAGTCCTTATAAAATTTCCCATGGGGAGGCTTCCCTGGTGGTGTAGGGGTTAAAGTCTCAGTGCTGTCAAGCTAAGGCCAGCTACTGAAGCCTTAGTTCTGTCCTTGCCATGGAACTGACTCACAGGGTCAGCAGACCTCTTGTCTCACCTGCGCCTCCCTCAGCAGTGTGTTTCAGTCAGTCCATCTGTTTAGCTCCCCACTCTGTACCTGATGAGTCCTCTCATGCCCTGTTCTTCTGGTCTGCACCCTACTTCTTATATGCATAAATTAAATAAATCTTGAAAAATAATCTGAATAAGGAAATGTATATTCAGAGTAAATCCATGTTAAATTTCTAAAACAGACATTGAAATCCTGTATAAATAGTTTTTAATTAACTCAATATAAGATATCATGACTGGCATTCCTTTATAGATGTTTATTGTGATAAGAAACCTGGCTCCATGTGTAAGGGAAGCAGTAATCAGAGAGTGAATCCTGGAATCTGAGGAAGGTGGTAGTCGTACATGGATTAAGTTAGGAAACATAAAGCAGAAGGACCTTCTATACTAATTCTAGTTCACAATGATGGTGAACACTAGACCTATTTTTCTAGTGTATTCCAAATGGAGATGTCAGCTTTATTTGTACAGGATCATTTTTCTTTTGGAAATGAAAAGTATTGATTTATCCTTCTTCCCAGTGTTTGGCTCTCTTCTGTTTCATACTGAAGTGAAAGTAGATCTGAATGAGAAAATAAACTCTGTCCTTTCCTAGCTAAGATGTCACAGTCTTGTGCTATTGAAGTAAATTGTTCCCAAACTTACATCTCTTTTCTTGTTTCACATTTTCTTTTGATATTGGTGGGATTTAAGATAATTTCTAATTTGAGATTTCTCATTTGTTTTATTATTTTGTTAATAATTTATAATCATGATTCAACATTAAAAAAGCCATACTTCATTAAACATCTAATTACAATTGTGCAAATAAAAATAACTGTTTTTGTATGATTTAATAATAACAAGGTAGTAATCCTCCTCTAGAAATTACTTTACATATAAGAATTGTAGTACATAATACATTTGAATATAGATGTGCATATCTCTATCTTTTTATTTATCTATATTGGTGTATGTGTATGAAAGAAAAAGGGGCATTCTAATGAGAGTTCATCACTTCATATCTTTAAGGTAGTCATTCCAGTTTTATTTAAAAAGCCCAAGATCTATAATTATCAGAGCAAAAATGATAATAAATGCCCTACACATGTATTCCTATTTCATTTCCACTTTCACTTACTTGTTCAGCACATATGATAAAGGGCCTACACTATGGCAACATAATTACTTGTCATTTGCTTATCTAACAGATAGAATAACACGCTTGTATTGTGCAAGTCCATGAAGTCACATATACTAAGAAGTTTCATTTTAAAAATGACCTTCATCATTTTTCCATACACCTCCTAGACAGCTGTATTTTCTCTATTCTGAAGTAACTCCTTGCTCTGTTTGCCTCTTTGTGTACTGCAGAATTGCATTTGAAAAGTAATACTCTTGCTTCATATTAGTCTCACCTTGATGTCAATATTTTATATAATAATTTCCTGGGCTTTGTTGCTAGATCAATCCTTTGTAAGACATGCACCCACACAACTGTGCAGGCTTGCTGTGCTTTGAATGGTCCTTTCAGAATACTTGTTCACTATGTCATTAACACATTGCTATGTAACAACGGTGACAGCCTGTTGTTTTATTTCTTGAATTGTGCTGACACCATTGTTTTCTTTCTGGGACACTGTGTTTGTAGTTCATGACAAGAGAGGACATGTTTCCTTTTTTAGCTTCATTTTATACATGCAGCCTTGCTATTTGCAGTAAAAAACTGTATTTATAACTCTTCTAGTCAACAAAGAAGAATGGCTGTACAACTAAAAGGAAGTTTGACTTCTTTGATCCTATTTTAAATATTGGTTCCTGAAAACCATCATGTATTGAGTGACTTAGTACAGTAAAAAAATAAAGCAATTTTAGCATCAGTGATGGATACAAAGCTAAGAGTTGACTAGTTTTTGACATATAAGTATTTATAAAACAAAAAAGGGGGCCTTACTAAATGTGCCTGGATTATTCCTCTACAATGCAAAGTCAGGTTGATCCGCCAATGATTTAGAAGGAAAGGGAATTAAGAGTCAAGGTTTGTTTTCATAGAGACAGGTGTGGGTTTGAGCATGGGCTTAAAGTATGTGATTTTTTTATGTGAATTGTGTATACACAAAGACGGAAGACAAAGCTTTGTGTTCAGATTCTGAAATCTTGTTGGCTCAATTATTACCTCACAAATTGTTCATCTAGTGTCAGTGTTTTCTTTAGCATATTGAGAATCTGTTGTTACAAGATGGAACTAATAGAAAGTTTTACAGGTGTCATTAAACGTCATATTTAATATGTGCTCACTGTGTATTGGCACTGGGCACACATTTTAATGTCATTCATTTACAACAAAGTGTTCTTGTGAGTGGTGCATATTTAACGATATAGTGATCAAAATATCAATCTAAAATGATGAATATGAAAATCACTTTTTTCTTATATCAAAATTTATTTCTCTTAATGTGTCATATTTCCTTGAGAGTAAAATACTGTACAGAACTTAAGAGATTTTTATAAAAATTATTCCATAAGTCTTTTTCTTGAGAGTGAGTTTCAAACAGAAATATAAAGATGGCAGTGGTGATTCTGAGGAGGAAGAGAAAGAAGACAGTGAGCAGGAGCAAAAGAAGGGCAACTCCATTGTAAAGTACCTGCTGTGTCACAGACACTTTAATGTGTTTTAATTTTGGAAACATACAGCAAAAACATTTTTACATACACTTTACACGGTGAAGACCAGAGCTTATGTACTCTCTCCAACGGCATCATAATAAATATCTCAACCCAAGTTAAAATATATGGCTTAATGATTCATGATCATTAAGTAGTATGGTTCTATATAGTAAGCTTGATAAAATATATTTCCAATGTATCTTGAAGACACATTACATGACAAAGAACATCCCACACATGTTGTTTTTACTATTTCCACATATTCTTGGTATTAGAGAGTTCCTGCCATTGTAATAGATGGCCCTCTTGTAACTTGGATTCCATCTCAAACTTGTCTTAGATCTTTCGAAGAAAAAACCAGGACTGTAGATACAATGGTCAGTGAAGACATCATTATAATATATGAAGAATCCTGGGTATTAGCTATCACTGAAAAATTACCCACCATTCCATTATAACTAATTCCAAATAATAACTTCCACTGCAGGCTTAATGTCTCATATAGGCTAAGGCAATCACTTTTGAACAAGGCCATAAGTGTAATTTCCATACAGTTTAGGAGTTTAATTTGAATCTGGTGATTTTAATGCATATATGTTTTTAGTTATGAAGTTCTTTTAATTTTATACCATTCTTATTGTAACTGGTAGAGATATGAATGGTCAGTAGGAAAAGAAATATTTCATCGAGCCTTTAATAACTGTTAATTTCAAAGTCGTGGTGAATAGCATGCAGCTATGTAAGCAGACCTCAGGAGATGTATTATTTTATTGGAATTGGGAGAAAGGGAAGAAAGGCGGGAAGGCAGTCAAATTTACTCTAAATACTAATGTGAAATACAGAAGACCCTGACAGAGCAGCTTTGTAAAGAAAAATAGCCATCTTTCTTCTCAGGAGTTAAAGCAGTGACCAATCAGGTGACTCAGATGTCTGCGAGGGTCAGACTAATAATAAGGTAGAGACTGAGGGAGACTGGAAAATACATGTGGGATCCAAGTTGACAACTTCTACTAATTTCTAGCCAGTTGTTGTCATGAGGGGGTGGGGGGTGGTTAGATTTTATCACTTGGTAAATTGTGTTTTCAAATATTTTATCTGTTTTTAAATTGAGTTGCCTTTTTCGGATAGAGTACTAAGCACTTTTTTATATGTGCCGGCATGACTTACCAGATAGGTGCTATACAAATACTTCCTCACGTCTGTTGCTTGTCTTTTCTTTCTTGACAATGACTGTGAAGAGTGAAAGTTTTTACTGCTAAAAAAGATAAAAATAAAAACCCCCATCTCTCTCAATGTAATGTTTACTTACCACTCACTCCTGCATTCAGGAACTCAGTGCTTTGTATAAGCCCTTTTAATGTTTTTTTTTTTTTTTTTTGTTATGTTAGTTATAGTTAATGTTCTTGCTGACCCTCTTACACTAACTTCCTCCATTGCTATTTTATCAAGATCTTTCTTCTGATGTCATTGAAATCAGGAGTGGAAACACATAGGAGTCTCTGGGTTATGAGCTTCTGGTTGCTGAGTGGTTGAGACATATTCTGGTTCTTATCAGAAACCTAGATTGCTGGAAATGCTTCACTCTTATCCACCAGAGGAAAAACAGTTGGAGCTTGCTATGCTGCACTGAATTCTAAGGCAGACTAATCAATCTAATTCCGTCTAAACCTATTTACCCTGTCCAGGAGATCTGCTAATGAGGAATGCCAGTAACTCCTAGTACTTGACACTGCTCTTCAAAAGTGAGTTAATGAACCAATTTAAAGGGACATGCTTGACATTTGCAAATTAGTTTAACTTGCTTGTTGGGGCAGCTTTGTATTGCATTGAACTGATATGGTTGTCATTTAACCATTCCTTCATGTGAGATTTTTATACTTCAGTAAACCTTAAAAGATGTCTTAATAACTGAATAGGTTCATGTTACCATCTAGTATTTTGAAAGTTTTGATTATTTATGAAACTTAAGATTAGAATTTTGGAAGTGTTTCTCCTTCAGGCTCCATAAAAATGTTGTGCAGTTTTCTGATGATGCTTATCCTCAGTTGGAGGGAGCACAGATTTTGCACAAAAATGGACATTGCCACGAAGACAGTTCACTGTTTTCACTAGATGATGCAGAGCGTGGGCTTTATGGCTTAAATATCTCTCTCACAGGAATTAAAAGGGAAACACACTCTTATGTCACTATAAGTAACATCATAGTGCATGTCTATTGTTTATAATCTGTTCAGAGGGCAGAAAAGCTTCAAATACCTAATAAGTTGTGTCTAAAAAGTATCATAGTTTTCTGTAACTGTAAAACAAATATTCAATTGAAAAAAATGGAGAGCATTTACAAAGATAGTCATTGATCTATTTATAAAGCATATTTTGTACTTTATACCAGGAACCAAGTAATGGGGAGACAAAATTATATCTTTCCTCATGGAGTTCAAATTAGAATATAGAAAGTGAAACCTCAAGAAACAGATTAATAAGGAGTAATTTAATGAGTTTCATATATGTAAACATAAAAGGAACCATTAGCAAGTGAGAAAATAGTGAGAAATGGCAAGGACTGAATTTATCTAAGTTTAAAAGGTGTTTAATGTCATCAAAAACACGTAATCAAGCTGTCCTAGCAGGTAGCTGTGGCTCTGTCTGCCTAAGGTAGAGTACTAACACTGGGCTGTACATGTAGTTAGGAAGATGAAGATACCCGTTCAGTGAAAGTGTTGACTAAATGAATTCAGTTGTCACAAGCAAACAGTATAACTTGGCTTTCTTAACCTGGGATCTAGTTAGAAAAAAAAATTAACAAAGGAAAAACCTCTACCTGAAATTTTGTAATCATGAATTCACTCTATGGGCTTTAGTTTTTCTCCATAGACTATAGAGTAGGAAGTTCCAAGTTGTTCATTTAAAATGTTTTGAGGGCCTCCCTGGTGGTGCAGTAGGTTCAGCAACGTACTATGAAGCAAACTGCAGCCACTGCAGCACGAGTTCGATCCCTGCTGCCGGCCAGGGAGGGGACCCACATGGCACAGCAGACCTCTCCTGCCTCACCCACTGCTGCCCTTGGCAGTGTACTTCAGTCAGTCTGCCTGTTCTGCTCTCCACTCGGTCTGGTGAATCCTCTCACCTCCTGCGACCCTGGCCTGCACCCTAGCTATTGTATGCATAAATAAATAAATCTAAAAAAAAAAGTGTTTTGAGATCAGAGATATTCTCTGGAGGAATATATCCCAGATCCCATAGACTTTCTGTGGATATGAATCAGTAAAATTTGAGCTATGATTCCGCAATCTAAAATTAATAATAACAATAATAAAGCACCAGGAAAATTAACTGTTCATGAATTCAGCAGATAGAAACATAAGGACAAGTTAGATCTCAAGTAATCATATTAATTACAATGTTTAAAAATATAGTGTGGAGACCAGAAGATGAGCAAAGGAAAAGAGATAGGGAAAATGGATAAAGAAGTCAAGTGGAATTTCTACTCACTAAAAGTTAAAAAATCAGTTCATTGATCTAATATTACATTAACAACTAAGGTGTAAAATTGAATATAAGTTAATATATTAATCAAAATAATAAAGAGAAACTTAAAGGTATGTTGGGACACTTGAGGAAATGAATTAAAAGTTCTAGTCAAGAGAGAGAGAGAATGACTCTAAGAGACACAGAGAGAACACTAAGGACCGACCATTCATCATTTAAAGTGATGGGAACTAGAAATTATTTAGAATGAACAAAGGGATTATTAGATAAATTTGGGAAGCACAAATCCCAAGCAAGATAATTAAGTAATCCTTACATTAAAAAAAGGAACACAATTGCAAAAAAAAAAAAAAAAACACAAAAAAACCTGTATCCTAAAAGATATTTTGTAAAGCAGGAACAAGACTCAGTAAATGAGACTCATTGCTCATAATATAAGTGCTATAACTCAGATGGAGAATGACAAATACTGTATGATAACACTTATATGTGAAATTCCTCCAAAAAATGTAAAAACAAGGAGTGGAAGGATAGGTGTGATGATGTTATAGGATATACACTTGCAATGTGTAGTAAGTAAATCCTATAGATCTACTGTACAGTGTAACAAGTAGGGACAATATTAGGTTATTTTCATCAAACTTGTTAAGAGGCTAGATCTTAATTTTTCTAGTCATAAAGAGAAAAGCTGATCATGTAACATATAGAGGTGCTAATTACCATTATAACCACAATCATTATAACATGTATGTTATAATGCATTAAATCAACTTTAACATGGTGTAACAACATGTTGTTAAATCAGTGCACTTTCACTATTGGCCTTATGCGATTGCAAAGTCAGATGAAGGTTGATGTCTCTCATTTGTGGAACTGGCTAGTATTTGTCTTTCTCCTTCTGACTTAACTTCATTTAGCGGTACTCTGCTTCAGTTCCATCCCATCCATGTTGCAAATAACAAGAATTCATCAGCTGAACAGTATTCCATCGTGTATATGTATCACATCTTCCTAAATCACTTCTCTTTCTTTGTCCATTTAAGTTGTTTCCATAATTTAGCTATTGTAAATCATGCTGCAGTGGACACAGTGTGCTTATTAAATCCCATAGGCTAGAGTTTTGCATTTTGGATACCTGGGATTGCTAAATCATAGGCATATCTATTTTTAATATTTTGAGATGTCCTACAGTTTTTTAAGGGTCTGGGCCAGTCTACATCCACACCAACAGTGTAAAAGGGTTTCTTTTTCCTCCACTTCCTTGCCACCGACTTTTGTTGTTTCTGGGCTTTTCGATATAAGCCGTTGTCACAGGAGAGAAGTGGATCTCATTGTGATTATTATTATTATTGCATACAAAAACTGGGGTGTAGGCCAGAGTCTTACCTCTTTAGTGCACTGATCTATTATTTCTATTTTTAGTGTATTTTTTAAGTTTTCTGTGTATGTTCTTTGTATATCATCTGCAAATACAGTTTTACTTTTTTTTTAGATTCCTCTTACATCTTTCTCTTGCCTGATTGCTCTAGCTGTGACTTCCAATTTTATGTTGAATAGTAGAGATGAGAGTGAACATCCTCGCCACTCTCAGTTTGCAGTCCTCATGTTCTGAGTGCCCCTCACAAACTAAGCAGCAGTCCCAGGCAGGGGGCGGCGGTGCAGATCAGAATGCTGGTCCCCTTTACCAGGTAGCCAGTCTAGATGGTGCACCCCAGCTCCTCCACAGGTCTTCCCCTCTTCCAAAAGTGCGTGCACATGCACAGCTCTCACTCCCAACCTCCCCAGGGTCTCTAGCTGAGTGAAAGCCCTGCACTCAGTATCATCCTCTCTGTACCACATCCCTCATGGTCCCCTCTGTCCGTCTCCTGTTTAAGTAGCTTGACTCTCTGGGCAGGTCTCCACTGTCCGTGAAGTAACCTAGTTCCTCTTCCTTCCAAAGGACTGCCTCTCCAACCAGTTTCCCTTTTGCTCGCTGCCCCAAGAGCCACAGCTAGCGGCAGTCAGGCCCTGCTGCTGCTTCTGTCAAAGCCTGCTACATCTGCACCCCTTGAAAGGCATCCTCTCTGTGCTGGGCAGGGCCTGTCTCCGCAGGGGTGCTTGCTGGTCCTGCCTGAAAGCCACTGAGCCGGAGTCAGGGCTGCTTGCCAGGTCTGCTTTGCCACTTAGAGCCCTACTGCTGCCTGGGGAGTCAGGGCCCTGGTGCTGCCCTCGGGCTATGGGCCCTGCCTGGGCAGCTCTGCTGCCTGCTCTGTCATCTGCTGCTGCTGACTTCTTTTTCTCAGCTCCAGTTTTAAACTAACTTTGGTGTTATGTTAAGACCTTTAAGCCATATTTTAATCTACCCTATATTAGATACTCTTGCTAGATAATAGTACTCAAAATAAGTCAATAAACAAGTATCAGCCCCTTGCTCAATATCTTTATGACCCAGTGCACATTATTGAGAAAAGGTCATAAGTTTCCACCCTCAGAGCTCCAGTTACAGCAAAAGGAAAAAGTAACAATTATGAAATAAACAAGAAAATCATATCTCGCAGAAAAAAGTCAGTGCATGATAAGTGTTATACAATACTTTCTGAATACTAAGATGAAAAATATATCCTTGAAGAAAACACCAAAGCAGAACAATTCGAATAGTATATAAGTATATCCATATATATACATATATATATGAAATGAGGGAAATGAAAATTTGCATGAGATGCCTTCACAAATAAAATGGATGTCAGTTCGTATTGAGCCTTATCAATCTTCAGAAAGTTTCTTCTAATACCAGGCTCTTAGTTGGGTAATATGGCCTGACATGAACACACAGACATGGGCCGGCCTGTACATTCACACACGTAAACCACTTCAGTTGTTTGAGGAAGAGTGGGCTGTAGGGTGACAATTGCATCAATTATATAAGGAAGTTAAGTAGATGCCATTACAGAAGGTAAGGGAACTGTTACGGTAGTAGCCTTGGAGACAGAGCTAAGTTGTTATTTGCAGTTTTTGTGTATTTATATTTGCTACTTTTAAAATACTATAGTAAATGATTGTCAGAATGTGAGTGGGCATCATAGGGAAAGTTAAATAAGAAATATGTGGACATACAGAATAAATCCGAGATGATAAAAAAATGAGTGAACCCTCAAAATCATATCTAAAAAAGAAATGGATAAACAATTCCCACACGTTTCTCCTGCATTTTCTCAAAGTATTTGCAGTAGAGCTTGACATAATCATTACCTAGCTAAGAGGCATGCTAGCATCCCTGCCTCAAGTTTTCTTTCTTGATTTAGAAACAAATAATTATTCAACTCCCATCCTTATTTCAGGGTCATTAAATTTAGACCTTCATTTCTAATAAGATAAAAAATTGCTACTGAGACATAGTTCAAGTAGACTTCCTCAATAAGCAATGAAACTCTACTGAAGTTTTGATTATACATAATATTTAATGGCAACTCTGCCCTTCCATATGGTAAAAATAATAGGATTTCCCATAAAGTTCTAAGTTGTACAAACTATTGCACATTTGTGTACAAAGAACTATTCTTTGTATAGACTTTCCACATTTGTGTCAAAGATCTTTCTTAAATTTTAGATGTCAAGCTTTTTAAATTAAAATTAATGCACACAGCTCAGGTTAAATATATGCAGAATTATCATAAGTGTATCCTTCATATAAAGTATATACCTACAATGAAATGCCATATATTCATTTTTATTCTGTCATATTGGTAAATATTATGGTTTTATTGAAAGGACCATGTCTTCTACGACATGTTGCACAATTTTAATAGTGTGTTGTAATCTGAGCTCATGACTATCTTTGCTAAATTCACTTGTGCAATGTTCTGAATACTTGCAGATACTAACAACCCTCGGTAATAGCTGTATTGTGCATAGTTTGTCATATAACTGAATCCAAATTTAGTCTAACTCCTCCTATCTTCTCATCTCCCAGCTAATGTCTTTTGCTTTGTCAACTTATTTTAATTATTGAATATTGTTCCTTCTGAAGACTTTTCTGATGTACTTTTATCCTTCTCGAGGCAGCTTAGATATTTCCTTTGAGAACTTGATTCCTTGATGCTTCCTTTTTGTCCTATCTACAGATAAAATGTAGTTTTTGTTGGTCTTGCTCTTTTGCAAAACATTGTAAAATTTTGTTTATGTCACTATTATATTGTGACCTCACTAGGGCAGATTTTTTTCTTAAATATGCCTGGACAAATAATGAATGAAATATTTCCTGATATAAATTGTTCTATATAGAATATTAATTTGGGGGTGAAAGTGCATGTGTTTAAAATATGTTTGTCCTTCTCAATGAAATTTTCTAAGAATGTGCATTTTAACTGGTTTTCCAATATAGGTGGAATATGTTTTGTCGGATGTAAAATTTTTCCTGTTGCAGAAAAATGGGTAAACTCAGAAAAGATTATTCACCAGGATTTCACTGATTTTGTACATTTATGTTGTTCTGCTTATTTTAATTAGAATTAATTTTAGGAATATATATTTCAGTTTATTATTTGATAGGAAGTTCCCGCCGTTTCTTTTGGGTAAATGTTAACTTGCTTTCAGAAGTTCAACAGTCTCGGAATTCAGTCACATTCTACACTCAAGAAAAGAAAGCAACACTGAGAGGTTACCTCACTCTCTGACCTGTCTTTAGGAATGATCTTCCACTAGCTGCTTAAATAGGAAGCTGCTAGGTTACTTTACATGAAGGAAAGCCCATGCCAGTCCTCACTTGTCACCTGCCAGCTCTAGTGCTGCTAGGATGCTGGGTCTCCTCTCAAATGCTTGGGGACTTTCCCTGATGGCTGCTTCATAGTGCATTGCTTAGCCCATTGCGCCATCGTCAGTTAGCACAGTTAGCCCCTGTGCTGAGAATTCCTAACAGTTATTCTCTCAGCAAGTTTCTAGTAGTATTAAACAGTTACTCAACACAGTAAGTCAATCCACAGAAATCATTCATCTTGTCACTGAAAGTTGTTTCTCTCTGATCAGCATTTCCCAATCTTTCCTATCCCAGCCTGTCCCACTGTTCTACTATTCTATGAGTTTGATTTTTTTTTACTTCACTTAAAAAAAAATCACACATACTATAATTGCCTTTGTTTAACTGATTTCACTTAGCATGATACTATGTTCATCCATGTCGTTAAAATGGCAGGATTTCTTTCTTTTGTTTTGTTTCCATGGTTGAATTATTTTCATGTGTGTGTCACATTTCATCTTCTCTGCTCATTTATCTGTTGATGGACTCTTAATTGTTTCTGTATCTTGGTGAAATGAAATACATTGAAAATCAGTATGCAAATATCTCTTCAATATTCTTGTTATTTTGTTCAGTTCCACAACCAGATGTGGAACTGATGGGTTGTATTTTCAGCTATCTTTAACCCAATAAAAAAGAATTCGTGCTACTGCAATATAGACTAGCTATAGGGGTAGATATCAAAGAGGAAAGCAAGAATATTTTCATAACTTAGCATGTGTATTATCTTGAATTTTGTTTATTTTTCCATAAATTCAAGTTAAGATTATACTAAATCTTTCTTGCATCCATATTTTTATTTTTAAAGTATAATAGAAGTACTTTTATAAGTAATATATAAAGACCTTTCAGAAAATATAAATTACTCATCTGTAGAGGGTGTATTCTAATATTTTCCCCTAATATTAACATAACCTTGTTCTTGCATCTTTAACATATGAATGGGAGAGGTTTAAGGGAACTAGAAATGGTCAATTCAGTTACTTCATTTCCTTCAGGTTTTAAAATCTCTGCATAAAACAACTATTACTTTGGGAATTATAATTCTCTGAGAGTTTGTCTCCTTTCCGTGTCACTTTTTCCATAAGAGGTTACTTGGTGTAGCAGAAATCTTTTGAGGTTTTAGGAAAAGGAAGCGATACCTAGTATTTGTAAGGGTGCCCTTGTTTCCATTTCTACAAAACTGTAAATCATTCATTTTGGTGGTGATTCAGTAATGACGGCCACATAAATATATGTGGAGATGTAAACAAGCAAATAATGGAGTCTAGGTGTATTCAAGATGCGTAAAAAAGTACAAAGAGAAAAGGTTGGCTTCATGTTTAGAATTTATAAATGGTAGGGGTCAGTCTGAGTTATCAACTGCAGTGGGAAATTGTGGACAAACAGTGGGGCCACAATGGAGACCTAATATACAGATGAAGAGCGGGGAACACAGGGCACCAGAGTTCATATTTTCCTTTTTACCTTTAATATGATCATGACTCAGAGAGGATTTGGCAAAATCTTCCATAGTTGTAAAAAAAAGACAGACTTCTTGTTCTGTTTTGGTTTTGCTCTTCTGAATGTGTGTAGCACATACAACTGTTTCCTGCACTCTTTTTGTCCCTGCTATGATTCTTGTTATCCCATGTCTGATTCATCTGTTACGATGTATTGTTAATGGTGTAAAACCTATAGAAATAATATTTGAGGGGCCTCCCTAATGGCACAGGGGGTTAAGGGACAGCACTATGAAGCTATCTGCTTCAATCCCCTGCCAGGGAGCTGACCCACAAGGCACAGCAGACCTCTCCTGCCTCCCCGCTGTTCCCTTAGCTGTTTATTTCTGTAGATCTGCCTGTTCTGCTCTACACTCTGTCTCTGGTGAATCCTCTCATCCCCTGCACCTCTGGCCTACACCTTATTCTTGTATGCATAAACAAATTAATCTTTAAAAAAAATTCAAGTGAAACAAAGCCTGCTTCAGCTCGGTTTGTACTTGAGAAACTATAATGTACCTATTGAATAACAGTCGTCATATATTTCCAAGACAGATGAAGAGAATCCAAAAATGTATATACATCTACCTCATGGGTGCTGTAAAGGATTTAAGTTTAAAAATGTGAATTAAATGTATCTGTTCCTCTGGGAAATACTTTAAGCTTGATAGGCTATCAATGCTGTCAACTGCCCTGAAATCATAGGTCAATAGATATTTTCAAACATAATAGCAAAATACAAAAAACACTTATAAATCTTTGTTACAAGAGTGCTGTAGTGGTTCCTAGGGCTAATATAAACAATCTATAATAGTAAGAGTTGTTTCATAGTACATCTTTATTCACATATACAAAAGTATAACTGTGTATGGAATTCCAAATTATCAAATCTATCAAATTAGATTCTCTAAAATGAAAATGTTTCTCTAAAATTATTTCAAAAATAATCCAGATCATAAAATATTACACATTTACAGGTATATTTTATTTTTTAATTCATATATTCATGCATAGAAGACCTGGAACACAGGCCAAATATGGGGGGGGGGTGAGAGGATCACCAGAGACAGAGTGGGGAGCAGAACAGGCGGATCTACCGAGATACACTGCTGAGGGGAACAGCGGGGAGACAGCTGCGCCCTATGGGTCAGTTCCCTGGCAGGGGATTGAACTTGGCCTTGGCAGACCAGGGATCAAACTTGTACATTAGTGGCTGGCAGTAGATTAATAGTGCTGTGTCTTTAACCCCTGCACCACCAGGGTGGCTCCTTCCATTGTTGAAATACTTTTTCTTTTCATTCTTTGAAAAGACCAGCCTCTTACTGATAAGCTGAGAAACTGACATTCTTAGCGCTATCACTTATCTAAATTATACTGTTCAATTAACTTCTTTCCACTAAAAGTGGATTACATGTGAATATGAGTGCTAACAGTAAATATTTAATATATGAAATTTAATATATGAAGATATTAAAGACTGATGAGGAGATTGTGTCATATGTTTCTCTGTATTTTGGAAATATGTACTTATGACAAACTAATGAAAATAGTTTTATAAACAATATTAGAAAATCATTATTCTTTTAATAACTAATACCACCAACATATATCTCTTTAACTGCTAAAATAAAATATAACTATAATATATATAATATTAATTAAAATATAGCTATAATATTAATATGGAGAAAGGAAGAGAAGGAGAAGGAACAGGGAACAAAGGGAAGAGAAGAAAGTGGAAAAGCAGATGAGAATTATTTTTCTTATATTCCCTTCTTATTTAATAATACATACTCCAGGTCCTTTATTCCCCTCTTTAGCATGTTCAGTACTTTATAGCATGATGCTGCAGATTCTATTTTTGCATGGTAAAATGAACAGGAAAAATCTGTTTTCTTTGTATTTTTCCTTGCTGACATCCAACCATAAGCAAAAATGTACGTAAGCAAATGAGCCAAATGATTATGGGTAATTAGGTAGTGGAAGATAGTCAGGCAAATTGTTCGCTATATATAAGTAGTTTTGTTGTTGTTGTTGTTTTTGGCAGTTAGATTATATTATCGTTAAAGTATCTATAGTCAGCCAATTAGCATGCTCACCGAAATTTAGCCAATTAGGAATCAAATATGTGAGCATTTCTACAGTTAGTTTTCTAGAATGTTCAAGTGATTTTGAAAATGATATATCATCATGATATTCATCTATTGGTATTAAAAGAATGTAGCAATTTAATCTCTTTTAAATGACAACCTTTAGATTAGGCCCTTATCACACTATTTGGTATCATTTTGAACTCTACAATGAGGTAATTGATCTCATTGTTATTGTATGTCAATTTCAAGATACATAATTTGCTTGACTGTCATTTATCACACTTTATAATTACCATGGATGATGACTACAGCTTTAATGTAGTTCTGTTTTTGATTAGTGTAATGTCTTTTCTAAGTTTCATTATCTACAGAAGATAGAAGAATCCTATTTCTATGCCTGTCAAATCTTAACACTTTACATGAACACTAAATTCACTTCAAAGAGTCTATTAAAACAAGTTGCATTAAATCACCCCTGCTTTAAATAAAACAAGCTGTTATTTTGAAATATTTTACATAGAATAATAACAATCCTTAATTGGTAGTTTAAAAAGCTTACACATCTAGGTCAGCTTCATTAGTTTATGAATAGAAAATCAAGAAAAACAAGCAGTTTTATATTGTGTATCCTTATCTATGACCTCCAGGGCACAGAAATATATTTGTTGGCAATTGGAGTTGTTTGCCATGAACAGTGAAACAGAGTTTCACCATGAAACAGTGGCACATGCATCTTCCGATGTAGATCTTGCTCCCTATCACTACCTCTTTTCTTAGAAACCTTCATTGTCTGATTTCCAATTCCTTATCGAAGAGTGGAGATGACATCATATTTTAGAGTAATTGTAGGATGATAGTATATGTGCGTGTGTATATATATATATGTCTGATGTAGTGGCAATTTGATGTATGTTAAGTCTTTTTCAATTGTATCAAGCTGTTTCTGTCATTATTTATGGTTCATTAGGGTTTTGCATCTTACTTTCTATTGAAACTGTTAAAATATTCATGAAATTTATTTTTATTAGAATGAACTAGGGGTAGGTTATTTGGAAGGAATTACCTCCCTTTTTCTTCTTATTGTGTACGTGTGAATGGATTCATGTACACCTTGCATACTATAAAATTCTTAAAAGGAGCATTGCATTATTACTGACACTGCTAGTTACCTACTTTAAATCCTTTCACTCTTCCTCTTTGCTAAAAACCATGTATTCATTTGGGTAAGCACCCATATGCGCAACTAGAAATATTTAGTTTCTAAACTCACTTTATGACATTTGAGATAACCTTGTGTTGGTCTATATATTCAGTCTTCTACAGAGTGTTACCATTCTGTATCAATTATCTGGAACTTGTTATTTGCAATGCTTCCTGTACCTCACCATAACTTTTTTTTTTTCTTTTTCGTTTAATGAAGAACTCTCTCTTTCTTTTAATCTGTGAGAACCAATTCTATTTCTTAATATATATTTCCAGATATTCAAGGTTTTCTCAGCAAGTGTCAATCATTATAACACATATTTAAAATTTACATGTTCATGAATGAACTGATAGAAAACTAGACATGTAAATCTAATTTTGTTCACAAAGCTGTGATTCATTGTTCTGAATTGTCTAGCTCTTCATTTACCATCATCTTGGTTTGGCATCTAGTATTTTCTCATATTCATGATTGTAGTTTCCTTGTGGTGTTATACAGAATGAGTACATATAATATAAAGACACCTTTCTAATTGCTTTATCTCTCCTTTCTATACTACAGATAGAGGCAGTCTGCTACAATTAATAAAATTAACTGATATTTTTCAATTCACTCATGTCTGTTGTAATTCGTATTTAAAACCTCTGTTTACTGGGGACTTTTAAGTATTTGTTATCTTGTTTAATCCCCATTACATTCCTGGGAATATAGCTATTATTATCCTGTTTTCAAGTTGAAGATACAGATACAATTTCAGACATTTGAACCTCACAGAGATCTAATTCAAATGCTTGTTCTTATGATTCTAAAGCATGCAGTCATCCTTATTCTACTCTTTGCTAAAAGTGATGTTCAACCAGAAAGTTGAACTCTCTCATGATGAAGTAAGCATCTGTACTCTTCAGTATGATTCACGGTTATCAGAAAATTTCCATGGGTGGTCTTGTCAAAAAAGTCCGGAGGTGACAAAATAAAAATAAATAAGTAAATGAATAAATAAAGTTGGGATTTATCTTTTTAATTCTACTTTATCTACAGAAAGGAGTGGCACATCATTATATGTTGAGATTGAAGGTTAGGTAGGGTGAAGAGAACATTGGATCCTTTTTCTAGCTGTTAGAATCCTTTTCAAAGGAGGAAGCAATGAAAATTCATTTCAAATGTTGTCAGGTATTTTCACAATCAGTAGAATTGAAGGACACCTCTTCATCGGGTTTCCTAAAGAGTCTCTTCTGTATTATACAGATACTTCTCATATTTAGCTTTCCATTCCTCTATTTAACTACTTCTTCCAGTAATCACTGATGAAATGCTGCCTTAATGAAAGTTCTCCAAGTTTTGCCAGTTTCATTAAAGTTCATTATATATTCAATAACTTTGATAATGTGATATCAATTTTATATGATACTATTATCATAGAACAACCAGTCTGTGCTTGACTTCCTGTTTTAGATAGTGTTAAGCCCCTGCTTGCTAATTTTATATACAAACTAAACACAGCTCTCTATACAAATGCTTAACTCTTTATACTGAACATTACAAGAATAAGAGGTCTGAAAATGTGTTTATATAATGTATTTAACAAGTAAACATGAAAACATTAGAGATTAATTTGTAAAAAAAAAACTAGCATGCTTTCACTGAAATATGGATAAATCTATCTCATTTCTGATTATGGCTTTATTCATTTGTTTAAGAGTTTAGAGTGGAGCTATTCAGGTATCATTTATTGCTTAATATTTCACCAAGGATGATGATTTTGCAATAATGTGATTCATTCAAGTTGCATCTTTAAGGCACTGCAGTAATGAGTTCTGTAAATGCACATTTTGACTTAGTCTCCTCCTGCCACCGTTAAAAGATACCCTCTTCCCAGTTACGTGGACTTGAAAGTTCAGGGTCACATTCTACGTGTAATGCCACCATTCCCAATTTGAGGGACCTAGCTTAGCTTTAGTTATCGCCAGTGCACCACTTCCAGATATCAGAATATTAGTGGTTAAGGCTTCAACATATGCATTTTTGGGGCCACTAACATGCAACCCATATTATTAAATATTTAATCAATTTTTAAACCAACATTTAACTTGCTATATCTAATGTTAACTGTATCCCCTTTGGCCCAGTTTTTATTACATTTTAGTTAGAAATTAATTTCTGATTAATTTTCTTTCACAACTTTTACTTCTCACAACACAATCTTCATATAAACCTGAGAATTATAAATAACATGATTCATTAAAATAAATGTCATTAAAAGTATACAGTTACAGTAGTAGTTTTAGTTACAATTGTATAATGTATGATTTCATACTGTACTGTACAAACAGCTATTAGAAAATTGAATTACATCTCTATTCTTTCATCCATTAAAAAACAAATTTATCTATTTTAACAGAAAGTACATAAAACAGGAAAGAGTTGTTGTGAATGTTTTAAATGAGCAGGTGGCTAAGCAGTGCATTTTGACTGAGCATAGTGCTTTCACACTGAGACTAACAACGCCTTTTATTGATAATTTTCCACCATCTGTTCTGAAGATTTATTCATACAAAGAAAAAGGCAGGTGAGAAGAAAGAATGCAAATAAGTGGCAACACTTAAATTCTGAGTCATGCTGTGATTTTGCAAAGTGGATCAATGCTACTGTTGCTTTTAAAACCATTACATCTTTAGAACAAGAAAAGCTGATGGTTAGCTTCCATTGTTACATTTGCTAGAATGGACAGGAAGGCACTTTCAGAAATGTCAGACTCATAAACTCGAAAGTTGATATAAACAATCCTGAAATAATTTAACATTTGTATGGGACTGACACTTTCAGTCTAACAAAAAATAATAACAATATACATAGTAATGAGCATCTCAATTAATAGGAGTGACCAGGCAAAATGGCACTGTTATGATGAGAAAAATATGAAAACTTTACGAGGTTAAGTAGAGTTGCCACCTTAACGGGTACTTCCCACACTGAATCCTTGAAAGATAATAATCTATGAAATGCCAAACTAAAAGTAAACCTGAAAGAACAAAGGCAGAGGACCTTCCCAGGGAACTCAAAAATAAAATTTGTGCGTGTAAGGGATTAAAGAAGAGAACAGAGTAAGGGTAACTGTCGGAATGCTGATGAGTGAAGATAAATCCAGAACGAGGAGCAGGTACAGTAAAATGCTCAGGAGGTAACAATTGCACAGAAATCTGGCACGGAAAAACTACCTACGGTGACGACTATTAGGAAAGGATGTACGGATGTTAGCGAGTTGAGCCAAAAGTGAGATGTCCACCTTGATTCTGGGATGGAGGGACATCTGAACTCCGTACCTCACTGAAACAGTGATAACGGGGAAGATCATCGATTTCAGAATTCTGCTCCTTAGCTAACCTTACAGAAGTAACTGAGAACTATAAACACAAAAACAATGGAATAGAATAGTCTTATGTTATGCTAATTTTACGCTCACAGGAAACACTTTTTGCACTTTGTATCATTTGTATATTAATCTACGTGAACCCTGGTGACATCAGTATTTTTTTCTCCATTCCTTTAATAATGTGGCTGCTATGAAATTTCTTTTAAATCAAATTTTATTGATTTACCATTCATTTACAAAACATAATTTGGGGAGTAGAGTTTCACACCTCAAAGTGTGCATATGCTTCAGTTGCCCACAGTTGGAATCCCAGCACCATCACCATATCAAAGTGGCCCAGTGCTCTTTCTTTCTCTGCCCCTCTGTCAAGCACCATACTTGAGCACATTCCAAGAGAATGTGTTACATTCTCTCTCTATATATGTATATATATTTAAAACATATAAATATATATATGTTTAAATAGTTGTTTTTGTAAGCACTTGCCTCTACTTGTCTCTCTCTATAGAATGCCCTCAACTGAGAATGCTGTAATATAAAATGCTAAACTTATCTAGAATACACAGGGTTTTTTATAATTAATATAAATTTTTTAAATTTACATATATTTGCCATCAATTTTAATCCCCATGTATTCCCCATCACCATCTCACCAGAGCATCATCACCTCAGTCCCCCGTGCTCCCATCTTCCCTCAACCCTCCCCCCCCAAGTGTCCCTAGTCTGTCCTTGTCTCCTCATTTTTGGTTTTTGTGTCTTTATTGCTGTTATTGTTATTATTATTGTTCTTATTCCTTTCCTTTTTCCTCCTTTGGCTCCCTTATGTTCCTCCTAAGGGAGGACCCATCTGGTATTTTTCTTTTGCCTTCTGACTTACTTCGCTAAGCATAATCCCCTCCAGATCCATCCATGTTCCC